>CM060334.1:36334756-36377256 GCA_030674155.1 Stramonita haemastoma | reverse complement strand
ATGGTTTGAGGGCTGGCTACCAGTTCGATAACTGGCCAGTAGTACGACAGATTGATAGATGCTGAAACACGATTACTGCATAATGTGTGGGGGTACATATGTAAATATATTCCTTTCCGTGCTTTGCATATGCAAAACGTACGTTACTGAAAGAGAAGATCTGTGAATAATTATGTTCACGTAAACTGGGCCATCGTCTGCTAGAAACTGTTCCTCAAATCGACTTATACAGGGTAAGCAGTGCCAGTGTACTAGTTCAAGATCCCCCAGAGTTGGGCCAGAAGAAAAAACACAGAGTCCGGACATTATTTGATTATTACAACTGCGCTAAAACAAAGCCCTCGCAAACTTAATCAGATCTACCAGCAGGAGCATACTCTCTCGCTTTTTGCTGTGAAAAGCATTCTGCCTCTGAAAACAACTGGCACTAGCCTGTGAACCAACACCTGTTTTGTTTTAGTGTAGTTGCATATTTTTTTGCACTTCAATGCTAAAAGCTATGGGCGACTTTTGAATAGAGGCATGTATATGCCAAGCGTGTTGTTGCATCATCTTTGAACGCATGGTTTTCCCCAAATTCTACCTATCATGAAATGAAGTATCTTACCCTCTTCTTCTAAGATAAAGAAGATACCAGCTGAAACAGAAACAATAATGTGCAGAGTTAGCATGTCCTAAACAGTTAGAACCATAAAAATTCTTCTATTTCGAAGATGTTTCACATAGTTCCCGAATGTATGCAGTTTTGTATATTTTATCATCCGTTCCTTATGGCATATAGGACCTACTCTTCCGAAAAGCGAAACAGGTTTTAACGTGTGCGCAAGAGCTATGCGTGCGCAGGCAGACAGGACTTCAGTTTAAAGTCTGATCCAAAGGACCTTTCGGGGAGTGGAGTCAGTACTGATGTTACACTCTAGGGAATGAATTTCCTTGAGCGGGACGTCTCGATGGTGGCTGAAACTTGGGTTGTCAGATTGCCAGCGCAACACAAAATGCTGTAACCATCAGGCTGTCATGATGGTAGAGAACATCAGTAGACAAACACACTGTGAGATAAAAGGCCGTATGGTGTTACTGTGAGAGGCAGAACAGAGAAAGGAATGGAGGGAACTGATTGTCAAGTCTTCAGGGGTACCCCCATGGTCGCCAGAATACGGGATAGATAGATAGATAGATAGATAGATAGATAGATAGTAGATAAATAGATAGATAGATAGATAATAGATAGAAGATAGATAGATAGAAATAGATAGATAATATAGAGAGAAGACAGATAGATAGACTATATATAATAATATATAATAATAATAGATAATATAGATAGATAGACAGGCAGATAGATATATAGACAGACAATAGATAGATAGATAGGAGACAGACAGACAGAAGACAGACAGACAGACAGATAGACAGACAGATAGATGATAGATAGATAGACAGACAGACAGACAGATAAGATAGACAGACAGACAGAAGTAGACAGATAGATAGATAGATAGATAGTAGATAAACAGATAGATAGATAGATAAACAGACAGAAAACAGACAGAAGATAGATAGACAGACAGACAGACAGACAGACAGACAGACAGACAGACAGACAGAGTAGATAGATAGATAGATAGATAGATAGATAGATAATAGATAGATAGATACATAGATAGATAGATAGATAGATAGATAAACAGATAGATAGATAAACAGACAGTAAATGCAAGATGATATGTATGTGACAAATACCAACAGTAACGTCCATTGGTAAAGTTCAATTTAATGTAGGTATCAACTTACCCTTGTCTTTCAACTTGCAAGTTATCCTTCAAATTCTTTGTTTGATTATATAGTTTCGTTTTGAAATACAATCTACAATTTGCTTAACACTGTGGGATAAATGTTGGTTGGTAAACAATCAAAGTATTGAAACCAAAGCTGTATAATAAAACATAGATTGACAAAAATGTAATATCGTATTTTTTTTCAATAGAAATGCTGCTTTCAGACACCAAAATTTAGATCTTCTTCAGAAATTTGAATTGTTAAACGTCTGCAAAGTCACCATTTTTCTTAGGAAATGCAAAAGACATTACATAGAAACTTTCAAACTTTTATACACGCACGCACGCACGCACGCACCACGCACACACACACACACACACACACACACACACACACACACACACACACACACACACACACACCACACACACACACGCACGCACACACACATACACGCACACACACACACAGACGAGGGAGAGAGAGAAGGGGGAGAGAGAGAGAGAGAGGGGGAGAGAGGGAGAGAGGGAGGGGGGGAGAGGGAGAGAGGGAGAGAGAGAGAGAGACAGTCAGACAGACAGACAGACAGAGACAGACAGACAGAGAAAGACAGAAAGACAGACAGACAGACGCAAAGACAGAAAGAGAAAAAGAGAAAGAGAGACTGACAGACAGATCAAACCAAATAAAATTCTTTTATTTCAAGGATAATTAATAAGCACCCATGTGACAGAGAGAAAGAGATGGGGGAGAGAGACAGAGAGAGACTGCGAGAGACAGAGAGAGAAAAAGAGAGAGAAAAAGAGAGAGAGCTGGGGGGGGGGGGTGCGGGTAACTTTCAGGCTCTTTGCCAGTGGCTAACCAATGCTTTTGAAGAAAACTAATATCAGAATCTGAATCTCCTTTGTAACCGTGTTCTGGAATCCATGCCATGATGACTTTTTGAGCTGTCATTCATAAAATCATCAAATTATAAATACTCCTGTGTTTTGTGCTCAGCCTCCCTCTCAATGTCTCCTTGTGAGTGGGCCTCTAGCTCATCACACTAAACTTTGGGCATTGTCCCGTTGGGGACGGGATAGCTCAGTGGTCAGAGCACTTGCTTTCCCCAAGCCAAGGTGAAGCAGCATCGAGCTTGGTTACCAAGTGGATGGGTGACCGTTTGCGCGCCTTGGATTCAGTACAGTCCCTCAGTTCATTCAGCTGTAAAATTGGTACCTGCCATCTTTAGGGTCAGGGAAGGTAAAGCAGCGAGGGCGAGGAGATGGGCACCGTCCTCAATATGCCGGCCACTAGAGAATCTAAGGTATCTGACGCCTCGCTCCCCTACGACCACATAGGTTATGGGACACCTTTATCTTACCTTTTACTATTGCAAAAAAAGAGAAAAAAAGTCCAGTTTCCTTGCATCATCACACGCACTAGTTCCATCCAAACGACCAAAAAATTAACAAACAAACAACACCCAACACCATACTGGAGTTAACATCAGCACTGACTCCACTCTCCCCCAAAGTCCTTCGGATGAGACTTTAAACCGAGGCCCCGTGTGCGAACGCACGCAGAACATCTTGCGCACACGTTAAATCCTGTTCATGTTCCGCTTTTCGTAAGAGTAGGCCATCGTGTGCCGGTGGGAACAGATGACAAGATTTACAAAACTGCATACACACGGGGACCGGATGAAAAAAAGCACATGCTTGTTTATTCTGTTATCCTCGATATAAAAGAATAAAATAAATAAATAAATAAATAAATAAATAAGTAAATAAATAAATAAATACTATCACCAGAACAACACATGATAGCAGACATGACAAATTCAATGGCCAACATATCTCGCCCTCCCCCCCCCCTCCAAAAAACACCCCAGCCACTTAAGCCTACAAATCCATCAACTCCAGTACACTTCACCCTCAAAGACAACCCATGAACCAAAACCAATGAAGCTTAGGTATCATACGAACCCCAGACGAAGCTTATTTCTCAGGAAAACCATTAATTTTCCAGTCTGGCTTTGACCAGAATAACTGCCCTCTGGGGGAATAATGACCCACCCCATCAAGACAAAAGGCTCCTCTAGTCCAGGCTGGTCAAGTCGCCAGCAGTACTGGGGGTCCAAAGATGTTCCTGGACCAAGAACCAACATGGACATTAAGCTGAAAGAGTTATGGATGCAGCTATATCCAATTTTGGAAAGAGGGCCATGATTCATATTCGTTCGTTCGTTGTTCATTGGAGGCCAAGCACCAGTTATATCCAGTTTGGGAAAAGAGGTCCTGATTCATGGCTACTGTGTCTATTGTTGGCCACCCCAGGACTAAGGATTTGGTGAGGTATCGGGAAGAACAGTGTCTGTAGAACTACGATAATCATGGACAACACAGTCCCATGATGACCACCAATTCAGCAGTCGTCAACTCTCTCTGTGTCTCTTTGTATCTCTGTCTGTCTGTCTGTTTGTCTGTCTGTCTCTCTGTGTGTATTTTTCTCTATCTCTCTGTATCTCTCTCTCTCCCTATCTCTCTCTCTCTTTGTATCTCTCCATCTCTCTCTCCATTTCTCTCCCTCTCTCTCCCTCCCCTAATCACTCTCTCTCCCCCCCCCCCTCTCTCTCTCTCTCGCAATCTCCCTCCCATAATCTCTCTCCCTCTCTCAGATACTCTTTCTCTTTCCCTTGACATTATCAGGAAAATACTTACAGACTCCATCTATCCCTATGACTATAGAGACAGCCAGCCAGACAGACAGTCAGACAGACAGACAGACAGAGATACAGACAGAGAGTCAGACAAGAGTGACGGCCGGCAGAAACAAACGGCCCCTTCATGACCAACAACAGCAGCAGCAGCTTCCCTCAGACCCGGAGTCTGCACCCTGCAAGTGACCATCAGGCAGGCAGACGATGTTTCCTGCCAGCCTCGGACAAAGCCTTTCCATTATTTACCGCCGCCACCAGTGCTCCCAGAAGATGAACAACTAGCCTAACCTTGTTCTTCTTGTGGTGGTGGTGGTGGAGTCTGATGGATTTCACTGCAGCAGGGAGAGTGTGTGGACCTATACAGCATGCAACATCCCTCCCATACTACCTTATTTACATACACACACATACACATACACACACACACGCACGCACACACGCACGCACGCACGCGCACACACTCACACACACGCACGTGCGCACACACGCACGCACAGAGAGAGAGAGAGAGAACTCGAACTCGAACTCGAACTCGAACTCGAAAGGTTTATTCATGAAAAAAGGCCACTGGCCCATACATGAAGGGGGTTGCCGAATAACGATAACGATAATTACTTTAAGCTGACACACAACACCATTCCATGCCATGGAAACCACAGCATTGATTTGTAATGTACATCGAGACACGACACTCTTTACAGTCCGGATATGTTACGGCATTCCGAGCCTTTCTTTCGTTCAGTCATTGTCACAGGCCCTCCGCCTACGCTAGCCAAGACAGCGATGTAATAGTTCTCTAAGTGTCCCCAAGTCCCCTGAAGCACACGAAAGGGTCTCCGTGTGTAGTGTGTTCTGGATTCGCTTCCCATTCCGCAAACTGGCGAGTTTGACACGTTCCTCTTTTAACATGTTTTTCTCTTGCTGTTTGACAAACCAGTACACACATACTGGCTCAGTGTCTGGTTGGCATGCGAGCTGGATCACAATGTCATCTGATTCACACGTCACAATATCTTCACCATCTGAATGATGTAGGACAGATTTTCTAAAGTGTGTATTTCTTTGTCTGTCTCTCAGCCTTTTCTGTACTGATCTATCAGTTAGAGTAGCCACATACTGTTTGACATTTCCTTTGTCGAAGAGAGAGAGAGAGAGAGAGAGAGAGAGAGAGAGAGAGAGAGAGAGAGAGAGAGAGAGAGAGAGAGAGAGAGAGAGAGAGAGAGGAGAGAGAGACGCACACACACACACACACACACACACACACACACACACGCGCGCGCGCGCGCGCGCGCACACACACACACACACACACACACACACACACACACACACACACACATTGCACTCGTGATCTGCTGACCTGGGTTCGAATCCAGTTCAAATGAATACTATCCGATGGAGTTAACATCAGTGCCGACTCCACCCCACCCCCCTCCCCCCAAAAAGTCCTTCGGATGAGACTATAAACTGAGGTACCGTGTGCGAAAGCACGCAGTACATCTTGCGCATATGTTTAAACCTGTTCCGCTTTTCGGAAGAGTAGGCCGTCGTGTGCCGGTGGGAACAGATGACAAAACTTACAAAACTGCATACATACAGGGGCTCTATATAAAAAGTAAAGCAAACGAGTGCGTATTCCAATATCCTCGAAATAAAAGAATTAATAAATAAAATAAGATTTAAAAAAGTACACACGTTCAAGTATACTTATATACATGATATACAATTTTTCGTTCCTCAGCTAGAGCTCCGAGGTTTATCTAACGCTGAGATTTTGTTTTGCCTACCTTTCAAGCAGCTGCACTTCAACTTGGAGAATGATGTCGAAATACAACACCAGTGTATATGCGCTTGTTTTTGGTGGGTTGTGTTTTTGTTTCTTTAGTCCTCCATTCCTTCCTGTGTGTTATGGTCTTCTCTTCTGAAAGGCAGAATGGGTTTTAAGGTGTGCACACAATGATCTGCGTGGGTTCGCACAAAACGGGACATTGGTTCATGGACTCATCTGAAGGACTTTCGGGGGAGATGGGGCGGCACTGGTACATGGTGGATCGGTGGTCTAGAGGTAACGCGCCTGTCTAGAAAGCGAAAAGTCCAGGTCGGCGAAGTGTGCGAGAGTTTTTGAATCCTGTTTGGGCCCTAAACTTTCCCCCCGTCCATTAGACCATGAGTGGTAGTCTGGGTGCTAGTCTTTCGGATGAGACGATAAATCGAGGCCCTATGTGATACACATAATTACTTCGTGTACGTAAAAGAACCCACGGCAACAAGAGAGTTGTTTCCTGGTAAAATTCTGTAGAAAAAAGCCACACTGATAGGAAAACAAATACAGCTGCAGACAGGACAAAGACCAAAAAAAAAATAGGGGTGCCTTTCTTGTGGCGACGCGCTTTCCTCGGGGGACAGCATCCCGAATTTCACGCAGAGAAATCTGACGTGACTTAAAGGAGTGTAAAATGTAGGGGGAAAAAAAGTAAAAATGGGCAAACATTTCCCTTGAACTAGTGCCACGGTTGAGGTTCGCACCCAAGCTGACAGATGACGAGTTCAATATTTTAGCCATTAGGCTACATACACTGCCTACTGATATACATGTTGTTGTGTGGAAAAAGAGAGGAGATAGGCTAAAGATTGGAAGCAAAGTAAATGTCAAAGAAGCCACAGCTCAGACGAGGACAGAAGCCTTATCAAAAGGCATGTTATGCAAAAAAAAAGCAGCCAAACAAATGGAACAGGATAACGGAAGAGACAGGGAGAGAGAGGAAGAGACAGGAAAACATAGAGACATGCTGAAGAAACCAGTAGGAAAAATACTGAATAAGAAAGAACTCCGAGACAGACACATAATGATATCAGTCAGGTAGAAAACCTCCCAGATAGATGGAAAAACTTGAAGAAATAAAACCTGAAAGAGGACAACATAAACACTGTTTTTTCAACAGTCCTTCGAACGCACGCAGAACATCTTGCGCACACGTTAAATCCTGTTCCGCTTTTCGTAAGATTAGGCCATCGTGTGCCGGTGGGAGCAGATGACATTTGCAAAACTGCATACACACGGGGACTGAATGTAAAAAAGCACAAGAGTGCTTATTCCATTATCTTCGATATAAAAGAATAAATCAATCAGTTAAATCTGTCTGTCTGTCTGTCTGTCTGTCTGTCTGTCTGTATGTCTGTCTGTCTGTCTGTCTGTCTGTATCTCTCTGTCTCTCCCCTCTGGTAAAACTTCAATCATCATGTTTTTGAACTATATCCCTACCAGACACTTAAGCATTGTGGCCCAAGGCCGAGGTACAATAAAACTTTTCAGTGTTCTCTCTCTGTCTCTCTATCTATCGACGTGTATCTGTCTGTCTGTCTGTCTGTCTGTCTGTCTGTCTGTCTGTCTGTGCGTATTTGTATGTATGTATGTATGTATGTATGTATGTATGTATGTATGTATGTATGTATGTATGTATGTATGTATGTATGTATGTATGTATGCATCTGTTCATCTATCTATCTATCTATCTATCTATCTATCTATCTATCTATCTATCTATCTATCTATCTATCTATCTATCTATCTATCTATCTATTTAGTTATCTAACTCTCTCTTTCTCTATGCCTACTCAGTATAAAAGAATTTTCTTTAAACTAGCAGCTTTCCGTTGACAGTAAAGAAGTCTGCAGCTTTAAGCCAGTCTTGTTTAGCACCCCAACCGTCGTCAATAGACTAGGAAGCGAAGATAACATGAGGATGGGAATGGTAGAGAAGGAGAGAGAGAGAGAGAGAGGGGGGGGGGGGGGGGGGGGGGAGGGAGGGGGGGAGGGGGGAGAGAGAACATACACACACACGCACACACATGCAAAAAGAGACACAGACACACGCGCACACGCACGCGCGGACACACACACACAACACACACACACACACACACATACACACACACACACACACACACACACACACACACACACACACACACACACACACACACACACACACACACACACACACACACACACACACACACATACACACATGGAGCTGTACCTGTTTCACTGCAGTTTACTTTATCTAACAAAACGACTCCCTTCCTCCCCCCAAAAAAAAAATCCGAAAAGGTTGGGTTTTTTTTTTTATTGATGTAAGAACTGATGATGTCAAACCTTAACAAATCTGTCTCCAAACACATCTTTGCTAAGTGAACAAGCAAAGCCACTAGTTACGCGCGAGTCAATTCACTACTTTCTAATAAACTTTCAAACGGCGAACGTAAGCTAAAAGTATGGAGTTTTGATGCATTAGACATCCCACACGAAGATTGGTCCCAGCAAACCATTAGCAGTCTCTCAATCTGACTATATAGAGGGCCTCTCGGGAACCATTTTGGAATCCATCCACATATATAGCCACAAGGACAAAAGACTCCGCTTCTACATAGAGAGTTTCCCTGGGGTACTGTAGACCGAGCGATTACCCGCAACCAGAGACGAAGATAGAACTCAACGTAGAAAATGAATGGACGGAGTTACAGCAGCTTGAAGAGTGACAAGGATTGACGACCCAAGTGTCTTACCACTGCCCCCCCCCCCCCCCCCTAGGGACTACAAATTTGACATGACGAAGTAAACACAAGGGAAATGTGAATATACAAGCGACATCTAAGAGAGTCCAATGGCCGGAAAGAAGAGCACATGAAAGCAGTTGAAGGACAAAACAAGAGCAAAGAGGTCAGCAAAGTAAGCGACTACGAGCGGTCCGAAAGCAAGTGCTTGAAAAGTGCGGATTCGTAGAGTGTAGGACAATAGGCGGTGCAAGGCAGGGCACGCTCTTCCCAGACTTTGATCCTTCAGGGAAATGCGTCGTGTAGGACGGATTAAAGACTGAGAGTTCCTGGAGAAAGACCTTGTAAGCTGTCGAACTAGTGACGTCCTTCCTTATAAACTGCAAGATCGAATTGGACAACCAGGATTTCTCCACCATCTACATAGGCGAGTGGGAGGAACTTGGGGAGGACGCAGACAACACCCAGAGTTATCGATTGGAGACCAGGAAGGATGCGAGACTCCGGAGTCGGGGTTACAGAAGATGATTTCTCAAACTTTTCCCCGAGCTGTGATTGTATTAATTTTATTGTGGATATCTGATAATGACGATGACGATATCCAATGATGATAACGATAATGGCGATGGTGTGCGTCACTATCATCATTGTTATCACTATTGCTAAGAAAGTTAGTACTTGTATAGTATCCTCCTCCTCCTCATCGTTGTCATCGTCATCGTCATCATCGTCATCATCATCATCATCATCAGCAGCAGCAGCAGCAGCAGCAGCAGCAGCAGCAGCAACAGCAAGCAGCAGCAGCAGCAGCAGCAGCAGCAGCAGCGAGCAGCAGCAGCAGCAAGCAGCAGCTCCAAACGAAAATGAGCTTCATGTGTAAATTAACTGACTGCCCAGGTCAGAAGCTATTTCCGCACCAGATCAAAGTATCTGCTCCTATTGTTTTGGGTTAAGGGAAATCGCAATTTTCAGTGTATTCACCTTTCTTTCTTTGTGTCTTTTCTCTCTTCTTCGCTCTCTTCTTCGCTCTTCTTCTCTGTCTTGTTTCCTTTTGGTCTTCTCCTCTGTCCTTTTCCCCCTTACCCATGCTTCTTCTTTTTCTGCTGCTTACCCCCTGCACCACCTTTCTTCCTAATATCTCCTTTAAAAAATAGATTTTAGTCCTTTGTTCCCTTCTTCACCCCATTTTTTCCTTCATTATTCTTTCTCTCTCTCCTTTTTCAGTTGTTCGCTTTTTGCTTCTTTACCTAACCCTATTTTCTGCTGTTTTTTTAAAGTCTTGTTTTGTTCGTTGTTATTTATTTTCTTCTTCCTTTTCTCCGTCTCTCTTTCAGTTTTTGCGTCCACTTCCTTTTTTCTGTTTTTCCTTCTTTTTTTTGTCGGATACTTAGCTCTCTTTTTTTCGTTGTGAAATTTCTATTCTTTGAGGTTTTTTTTGTGTTTGTGTCTGATTTTTGTTCTTTATCATTTTCAACTGTTTGTATATTTTGCAATTTTTTTTTATATTTCTTCGCTTTTATTCTCATAATGTTGTTTTCTTTTCTCTGACTCCGATTCTAAACTCTACACGGATTGTCTAACATCTTCAAAAAGCAACAACTTATTTTTTTTGCTAATTCTATCTACTTGTAACTACTCAACAATACAGATTCGGTTTTGTACCTAACGATTTTTCCATCTTTCTTTTCTTGCTTTCGTTCTTCAAACCTTTTGTGCTTAGTTTCGTTTATGGGAATACTTGGAGTTAGGGTGAGGGGGGGGGGGGTTGGGGATGGGGGGTGGAAGAGATTCTGTATTTTTTGCTTCTCCTTCCTTTTTCATAGGAAAAAAATCCACTCAAAAATCTTATTGAGAGTATCAAAGTATTAGATGAGGGAGATTAGAGAGTAGCAAGGAGGGTCCGGAGAGAGAAGAAGTGGGGGGGGGGGGGGGGGGGGGAGGGGGTGGCGGGGGGGAAAGGGGGTGTAAAAGAAATGGTACTGGCTGCAGAGTTTGAGAAGGGGCCAAGATTGGGGGGACTAAGATGGAAAGAGGCACGGAAAGCTACATTCATCATCCATTATTCAGAGAGGAATACTCTCTCTGTCTCTTGTCTGTCTGTCTGTCTGTTTTTCTCTCTTTCTCTGTCTCTGTCTCTCTTCCTCTTTCTCTGCCTATTTGTCTCTCTGTCTATCTGTCTGTGTCTGTCTCTGTTTGTGTGTCTGTCTTTGTCTGAATGTCTGTGTGTCTGTTCTCTCTCTCTCTCCCTCTCTCTCTAGCTCTCTCGCTCCGTATATGTGTGTATGTGTGTGTGTGTGTGTGTGTGTCTGTGTCTGTGTCTGTGTCTGTGTCTCTGTCTGTCTGTCTGTCTGTCTGTCTGTCTGTCTGTCTGTCTGTCTGTCTGTCTGTCTGTCTGTCTGTCTGTCTGTCTGTCTGTCTGTCTCTCTCTCTCTCTCTCTCTCTCTCTCTCTCTCTCTCTCTCTCTCTCTCTCTCTCTCTGTCAGTTAATTCAATTAACCCTTTCAACAACAACAAAAATCCCTCCTGACGTTTGCTTTAACAGTCTGATAACACTATTGACCTACAGTCTTGGTGAGTCCTGGGCGTCTGCTTCCAATTCAAATCAACCGTGATTGGATAAGAAAATGCTGAAATCCAATACTGAAATCCTACTTTACTTTTTTGAGAGAGAGAGAGAGAGGCAATAGGTACAGATGGTAGTTTAAAGGAAAAGAACAGTTGAAAAGCCAGAAATTCATGGTGTGTGTTTGTTTATTTATGTATTATTTTTTTTCTATTTATTTTATTATTAATTCTTTCATATCAAGGATAATGGAATAAGCACTCATGTGCATTTTTTTTTTACATCCAGTCCCCATGTGTATGCAGTTTTGTAAATGTCGTCCATTCTCACCGGCACACAATGGCCTACTCTAACGACAAGCAAAACAGGATTTAACGTGTGCACAAGATATTTCTGTGTTGTGTGTGTGTGTGTGGTGTGTGTGTGTGTGTGGTGCTCGTGCGTGGTGTGTGTGTGTGTGTTGTGTGTGTGTGTGTGGTGTGTGTGTGTGTGTGTGTGACGGGGGGGGGGAGGGAGGATCTGTGTGCGTGTGTTTTATGATTTGTGGATTCTTTCTTTTTGAAGATAATGAGGAAGTACTCATGTGTTTTTTTTTTACTTCCAATCCCCGGGTGCATGCAGTCTGGTAAATTTTGTCATCCGTTCTCATGTGTGTGTGTGTGTGTGTGTGTGTGTGTGTGTGTGTGGTGTGTGTGTGTGTGTGTGTGTGTATGTGCACACACACGTGTGTGTACAGGCATAGATAAGTTTGTGCAATTTCAGGTAACATTACTAGTTATAGCAACAAGCAAATGAGGACAACTATTATCACTTTTGTTTTTATTACTATCCCTATCATTATTGTGATTATTTACAAATTGCTATTTTATTCATTATTATCACAATTATTATCATCATCATCATCATCATCATCATCATCATCATCATCATCATCATCATCATCATCATCATCACAATTATCATAACCATTATGTCATCATCATCATTAGTGCTTTCTTCTCCATCTTCATCCAAACATCCATCATATCAAACAAAAGAACGCCTATTCAACTGTAACTACAGACAAATCTGAAACAGTTTCCTTTATCCATTGGATGAGGGAAAGGGTCACGTGCACGTCTGGACCAATCACTGGCTTGCTTTCACTCCACGTGACAATGGAAAGGGGCCCGTGCACGTCTGGGCCAATCACCGGCCTGTTCTCACTCCACGTGACAAATGAGGTCCATCCATTAACTCAGGATGTAGGTGAGTATCAATTTCCACTTGGGATTAAAGCGTCTGCCATTTCTGTTTTAGCTTGATGAAAAACGGCGTTTTTCTGTAATTCTTCTTCTTCTGCCTCTTCCTTCTACTCTTTCTCCTCCTCTACCTTCATTTATACATCTTTCTTTCTTTCTTTCTTTTTTCTTTCTTTCTTTCTTTTTTCTTTCTTCCCTCTTCTTCTTTCTCCACCTTTCGTCATCTTCTTTGTCTTTTCTTTCTTCTCCTCCTCTTCCTCCGTCTTCTCTCTCTTTCTGTTTCTTTTTTTTTTGCTATTCTTTTGATTTCTTCTTTTCTTCTTTTCTATTTTTTCAAGTTTAAGTTATTATTTTCTGTTTGTAATCTAACCTTTCAGCTTCTCATTCTCACCTTTTTCTCCACTGCTGTGGCCTCTTATCAATCAAGTGTTTTTTTTCTTCTTCAATTTGTCCAGATCTTTTATCTCATCATTCTGTCGTAGTTCTTCCACGTTCTCAACCTTTCTCCTCCTCCTCCTCCTCCTCCTCCTCCTTCTTCTTCTTCTTCTCCTTCTCCTTCTTCTTCTTCTTCTTCATGTTCTGCTTGTTGTTGTTGTTGTTCTTCTTCTTCATGTATTTTTCTTTTCCCTCTTTTGATTTTTTTGTTGTTGCTTCTTTACTTTTCTTTACTTTTCTTTTTATGACTCTTTTTCCTTTCTGTCTATTTTCATCCTCTTTTTTGACCGACCCTTTATCCAATTTTATGTTGCTTCAATTATTTACATATCCATTTTCTATGTCTCAGCCTAAGGCCTTTTCTCGGCTGTTGTATACTCTATTTGCTTTTGTTTTCTCATTGTATTCAATGGAGCCCTGTTTGTTTTCATCTCTGTCTGTTTCTTAATTCTTTCTTTTTCTTTTTCTGCTAATTATATAAAACTCACATGTACATTTATCAATAATATCATCAGACCATCTGAGAAAACTGTTCACCTCATGGCCTTAAAGTAATTAGTTTTGAAAACGTTATTAGACTATTATTCTGAACTCTTTTTTTTAACCTCAAGGTCTCAATGTAATTAGCCTATTTTACCTGTTTTGGGATTCTTTCCCTCTTGTTTTGACTTTTAACACCACAGACTATATTCTGTTCTTTATTTCTCCCGTGTTTGATCTTTTTGGAGGTCTTCCCCCCCCCCCCCCCTTTCACATTGTTTTTGCTTTCGTTCATAGTTGCCTTTACTTTCTAGAGAAAAAATCATTAAGAATATTTTATGGGGGAATACTTCTTGCAATTTCAGGTTTGCAGTAGAGTTGTAAGGTTTGGGTGGGTGGTAGGGAACTTAGGAATGAAGAAGAAAAAGAGAAGAAATGTTGGCAGTGAAATGGTTACAGAGGCCGGCAAAGTTGGGAACAAGTTGAGATAGAGAAAAGTTGGTGAGAAATGGGGCCCAGAATGTAACACCCATTATCCATCATTCAGTGGTAATCTCTCTCTCTCTCTCTCTCTCCTCTCTCTCTCTCTCTCTCTCTCTCTCTCTCTCTCTCTCCCCATCTGTCTCTCACTTTCAGTGTTTTGCCTAAGAATTTGCTATGTAATAGTCTATCAGATATCTGTATTTGTCTGAACCCAGGTGAAATACAGAATGATCTGAAAGAGTCCCCCCGATCTCTCTCTTCCCTCTCTCCCTCCCTGTCCATCTGTCCATCTGTCTGTCTGTCTGTCTGTCTGTCTGTCTGTCTGTCTCTCTCTCTCTCTCTCTCTCTCTCTCTCTCTCTCTCTCTCTCTCTCTCTCTGCTCTCACTCAACCTTCCCTATTTCCATACCTATATATTGCTATAACTTTCTTCGACCAACTCTCTCAAAAAGTAGCAGACGTGAGCTTAGACAGTCTGTCTGAGAACAACTTTTGATCTACTACTGTACTAGAGAGTCTTGGCTGATTGGGTTTTTAGTTCACATTGACTGTGACCGGACAATAACAGGATGAACTTTCCAGAGATGCCAGAGAAACAATGAGCCGGGCAGAGTTCAAAGATAAAAACATTGAAACCTGAGAAATAAGAGCTAAGCAAAGAATCGAGCTATCCATGCACCAAACACGCAAGAGACGCCCTCACAACGCTTCCCTCAATCCCCAAAGTGACTGGCGGATAGCACGTGCTGGTCGGGGCCAATCAGAGGCTTGCTCTCACCCCACGTGACAGATGGGGGTCGATCCTGGAACTCATTGCGCAGGTCAGAGGCCATTTCCGCTCTTGGATTAGAGCATCTGCTTCTTTGTTTGGGGTTATGGGGGAGAAAACGTGATTGTCCATTTGTGCTAATTTTCCTCTTTGTCCTTTTCTTCTTCTTCTTCTTCTTCTTCTTCTTCTTCCTTTTCTTCCTTTTCTTCCTTCTTCTAAGTTCTTTTCTTTTTTCCTTTTTTGTTCTCTTTGTTCTCTTAATTTTCTTCTATTTTTTATCAGTTTTCATCTGCATGCTTCTTCACCATCACCACCGTAGTTTTTCATTGTTACTGCTGCTGTTTTTCATACTGGGAGAGTGTGTGTGTGTGTGTGGGGGGGGAGTGATGCCTGTTATTTTTTCCTTTCCTTTATCTCTCCTACTTTCTTACTTGTTTTGTCTTTCTTTTCCTTCTTTTCTTCTCTTCATCCTTTCTTCGTTTTTAGTGTTGCTCTCTTTTCTTTCTTTTTTTCCAGCCACTACTTTTACTTTTCCAAACTTCTGTGGCTTCTTTTTCTTTCTTTATTTCTTTTCCTTCTTTGTTCTCCTTATATGCTTCTTTTATTACTTTCCCGAACTTTGCAGAGATTTTTTTGTTATTGTTGGGGTTGGTTTTTTATTTATCTATTTATTTATTTTTTTATACCAAATTTAGTCTCAACTTTTGTTTAGTTTGTGCTATTGTATTTTTTGTTATTGTTTTGTTACAGCTGTGTTTAATTTCACTTCCATTATTTCTATATTTGTTTTGACATTCTGTCTTGTATTGTTTTAATACTTTTCCTTCTTTCTGCCACCTGACTTCGATGTTGCGTGTTCTTTCTTTTTCTTTCTCGCTGTAGATGATTTTTTTTCTTCTGATTTTTCCAATCACTGCAGAATCTGTGTGTTTTGTTTTTCTCTGCCTTTTTTCTCTCTCTCCTTTGCCGTTTTAGTTTTCTTTTTTTGTGTTTTTATCTGCAAACTTTCCATTTTTAGTTCTGATTAGTTTTTGCTTTTACTCGTTTTAGGTTATTTCCCTTCCACATGCTAAGGAGAAAAAGTTTACCAACTGTATAGGTAGTGTAGCAAAACCTTTGTTTTTGGCTTTCCTTGGCTTAACAGGATAGAGCTCACCAGCAATATAATATACACTCATATCACTGTAAGGCCGTGAGTACAATGGCTAAGAAATCTGCATGTGGGGTAGCTGTTTTCAAGCACCACACTATAATTAGATATATACATCCTTACTTCGACTTCAGCAGAACTTTATTTGGTCGAAATAACACGGTAATGGATCATCATCTGCTGTACCATAGTGTGCATTAAAGTACAATTTCACTGTGTCAAAAAGAACACAGTGAGGGTTTGTCGTCTATTATACCAGATAGGATTTAAGCAGAATGTTATTAGAGAATAGTAAGCAATAGAAGAAGTAAATACAGCAAACTGAAGTTCGTAAACAGTACTATAATCTCTCTCTCTCTCTCTCTCTCTCTCTCTCTCTCTCTCTCCTCTCCCTCCCTCCCTCCCTTCTCCCTATATCTATCTATCTATCTATCTATCTATCTATCTATTATCTATCTATCTATCTATCTATCTATCTATCTATCTATCTATCTATATCTATCTATATCCCCATCCTCTGTGCCTCCATGCGCACTCACGTACGTACATGTATGTGTGTACGTGTGTGTGTATGCTAGCTAGAGATTGTGTATGCATATAACCATCAAGCCCAGTGTGTTTTCAGCCTGTATGACTGTAGTTCTCACACAATATTTTGTGTTTACTTTTATCATTAAATGATGACAATTACTACCATTTTTACCATGTTTTTATAATCACTACTTCTACCTCTACCATTGCTGCTGCTTTTCCCTCTGTTACTATCATCATCATCATCATCATCATCATCATCATCATCATCATCATCATCAATATCATTATCATGATCATTATCATGATCATTATCATCAACTAGTCAAGTAAACAACAAAAAGACATGACCCATCTACGAAAGACAAGAAACATCTTCCACGCCCCCCCCCCCCTTCCCCCAAACACACGCGGTTTCTTTCAAGCTCGCGGTGATGGAAAGGTGTCACGTGCAGGGCTGGGCCAATCAGCAGCTTGCTTTCAGGGTAAGTGACAAATGGGGTTCATGTGGAAACTGGGTACACAGGTCAGCAGCTATTTCTGCACTGGGTATAAAGAAAAGTCTGCTACGTTTGTTTCAGGTTTAGGTTAACCAGAAAACGCGTGGGTTTATTATTTCTTTTTATTTTCTTCTTTGTTCTTCTCTTCCTTTTTGTGTTCGTTTTACTATTTTTTCGTCGTCCTCCTCTTTTTCTTAATTCCTTATGCTCTTTTCCTTTCCCTTCTGTCTGCTCCTTTTCCTAGTCGTGTATGTTTATCATTGTTTTCTTATGCCCGTAGAAACAGATAACAAACTTAACAAATTGAAAAAAAAAATGCATAAAAACTGGTGTCATGTTTACACGTCATACCTGAGGTCAGAAAGGGATGCCTTAATTAGAACTTGCCCTTGGTAAGTAGAAACTGTAGCATACACAAAATGTCACCACTGGTGAACCCTTTAATTTTATTTATTTTATTTTGAGAACAATGGAATTCATGTGCTTTTTCTTTTACGTCCAGTACCCGTGTGTTTGCGGTTTTCTAAACTTTGTCATCTGTTCCAACTGGCACACAATGGCCTACTCCTACGAAAAGCGGAACGGGTTTTAACGTGTGTGCAAGACGTTCTGCGTGGGTTCGCACACAAGAACTCGGTTTATAGTCTCATCCGAACGACTTAAGGGGGGAGAGTGGAGTTGGCACTGATGTTAACTCCAGAGGAAAAAATCCTCTTGAACGAGATTCGAACTCGGGTCAGCAGATCCAGAGTGCATCACTCTGACCACCAGGTTATGCTGTCATCCTCGGAGCACAAGCCGGGGAACAGGAAAAAACAATTCTGTCCTATCTTTTCTGCTATCCTTCTCTATTGTTCTTCGCTCATCCCTCTTCTACGCACCTGGGTTTAAAAACAGAGAATGCGTCCTATGTTCTTAATCTTCCGTTATCCTGTTTCCTTTTGTCTGTGTGTGTTTGTCTATTTGTGGCCTTTCCATGTTTCTGTCTTTGTCTGTTTTGGCGTTCCTTTCCTTATTTTTCTACTTATTTTTCTCTATATTCCGATGCGTCTGGTCTTCTTAATCGTTCATTCTGTCATTTTCGTTTTTTCTCGTCATGTTACTTTTAATATCTGCAGAATTTATGCATTTTTACTTACATATTTCTGTGGGGAGGAAGGAGGAAGGGGGGGGGGGGGGTGCTTTCTGTTTTCGGTAGGATTTGAAAGAAATTCAAATTATGTCTTTCAGGGAAAAAAAACGAACACGGATGATGTATGCGTTACCAAATATATTACAACATGTTAAAAGTAAAAGTAAAACGCTTATAAGCTACCAAGGAGGGGTGGGGGAACATTGGGGTGGTGGATAAGAGAGAGAGAGAGAGAGAGAAGAGAGAGAGAGAGGAGAGAGGGAGAGGGAGAGGGAGAGAGAGAGAGGAGAGAACACTGAACACTGAACACTGAAATTGTTTAATGTACATCGGCCTTAGGCCACAATACAAAAGAGTGGTGGGCATAGAGTGTGTGTGCATATGACATAGGTGTTATAAACATATTACTATCAACGTATATGTATATGAAATAATGTATGAGTAATAATAAAGCAAGAAAGTTATATAATCCATTTCTTCATAGTTAATCACGGAACAATTCACACGTATCGTAAAAGACACTGTTTTAGATGTATTATTCATCAATACAAATATCAATTTCTAGAAAGTTATCCTATTTCTTCTATTGGTTGCATGAAAGAAAAAACGTGATAAATTGTATCTATCAGTAGGTACAGTGGCTTTAAGAAGTACATAGAAAGGAAGTCTTTTGGAATCTTTAAGAAAATTATTTCTTAAGTCTTCATAGATAGGGCAATTCAGTGTAAAGTGTTCTTCATTTTCTATTTGATCTTTACAAACAGGGCATTGCTTAACTTCGTTTAAACTATTATACCGCTGTGTATTATTGTTCAATGGTAGAGCATTAAATCGAACTTGCGTAACAGCAACTCGAAAACAATATGTATCCATTTCGGTTATATACTTTTCTTTTTCAAAAATAGTTTTAAAGTTTCTATAACCATCATATCGCTCACGGTCTCTAATGAGAGAGAGAGAGAGAGAGAGAGAGAGAGAGAGAGAGAGAGAGAGAGGAGAGAGAGAGAGAGAGAGAGAGAGGAGGAGAGGGAGGGAGGAGGGAGGGAGAGACAGAAAGACAGACAGACAGTCAGGCAAAGAGAGAAAGGGAGTGAGGGAGGGAGAGACAGATAGACAGTCAGTCAGGCGAAGAGAGAGAGAGAGGGAGGGAGGGAGAGACAGGCAGACAGACAGACAGTCAGGCACAGAGAGAGAGACATTGAGAGACAGAGAGAGACATTGAGAGACAGAGAGACATTGAGAGACAGAGAGGGTAAAGGATAGATAGATATATAGATAGATGGAGAGAAAGAGAGAGACAGAGAGAGAGAGGGGGGGGGGGGGGGGGGCGGAGGGAGGGAGAGACAGACAGACAGATAGGCAGATATAAAAGAGAGGGAGAGAGAAACAGAGAGAGAGACAGAAGAGGAGGAGGGGGGAGGGAGGGAGAGAAAGACAGACAGATATAAGAGAGAGGGAGAGAGAGACACAGAGAGAGACACAGAGACACAGAGAGAGAGACAGACAGAAAGACAGATGGACAGAAATGACAGAGAGAGACAGAGACAGACAGAGAGAGCTGGGTGGGTCAGACGCTACAGACACAGCCCAGATCAGGAGGAAGATGGAGAAGGGCGCGGCTTCATCTAGCAAGTTGTGTCCTGAACGCTACAGCCATTCATCATGCTGTAATAATCTGACTGTGTGTGTGTTGGTGTGTGTGTGTGTGTGTGTGTGTGTGTGTGTGTGTGTGTGTTTGTGTGTGTGTGTGAAGTTGTCATCATTATTTGTTCTGTCATTTGGAACAAAACAGGTTTTTACTCTGCGCGAGATGTTTTTTCATGGGGCCTTGATTTATATGCACGCATCCGTATGTGTATGTGTGGGCACGCTCGCTTGCACATAATGTGTGCAAGCATATGCATTCTAACAAAAAATGTGCATACACAATCACGCTTATCCTTTCAATAATATATAATGATTATATATCAGAGCGTGTGCGTTTCTTTCATGACATGTATGAGAGTATATGCGCTTCCATGTGCCATACTGCGCACTTGCATGCCCGCATGTACCCCCACCCCCACACTATTTAGACTATTCACACAAAAGAACTAAGAATCACAAAGAGGCAAGAGAAGAAAAAAAGAGAACAACATAAGACAACATACAGACACACCAACACAAGAAACCAACACAGAAGAACATGAAAAAACAAAAAAAAAATCAACGACACAGAATGAAGGAAGGGGAGAGGAAGGGCATGTAGAAGGATTATGGGGGGATGGGGACAGGGGAGAGGGGCGAGGAGGGGAAGAGAGGGGAGAAGGGAGAGTGGGGAGGGGAGGGTATGGGAGTCAGGTAGGTCCAGAGGTGCTCTATCTCTGACAGACGGGCAGCCGAATCCACTACGTTGTCCCAGAGACTCTGCCTGCTGCCCTCTTCATAGCTAGCCCACTCTGCTCTGGGGCTGCAGGTCTCCACCATGGAAGGGAGGGAGGGAGGACAGAAGAAGGAGAGAGAGAAGGGGGGAGGGAGAGAGAGAGAGAGAGAGAGAGAGAGAGAGAGGAGAGAGAGAGAGAGGAGAGAGAGAGAGAGAGAGAGAGAGAGAGAGAGGAGGAGAGGAGGGGAGGGAGGGAGGGAGAGGAGAGAGGGAGGGAGGGAGAGAGAGAGAGGGAGGGAGGGAGGGAGGGAGAGAGGGGGGAGAGGGAGAGAGAGGGGGGTAAGGGAGAGAGAGAGAGAGACAAAGAGAGAGGGTAGGGAGAGAGAGACAGGGGAGGGAGAGAGAGCAGAGAGACAGACATAGAGAGAGACAGGAAGAGAAAGAGAGATAGAGAGAGAGAGGGGGGGGGGAGGGAGGGAGGAAGAAAGAGGCAGACATACAGACAGAGAGACAGACAGACAAACAGAGACACAAAGGAAAAGAGAGAACTACTCTTAACTATTCGTTCATTCCAAATTATATCTGGGAGATGACAAAATCAAAGTCAACACACCACACACTCAGAACTAATGGAAACGCAAATAGGAAAAATGGCCCCGCTGCTGCTGCATCAGCAAATGAGGTCTGATGCAAAACCTCAATTAAAACAACTTTGACCTAAACCTAATAATTCTCTTTAGGATTAAATCAACTCTTTAATTAAATCATTGACATCCCCGAAGTCGAAATGCCGCTACCTTAATGGTGGTCAAAAATGGCTGCATGCGCAAAATCATCTCATCATTGGTGAGCCTCGGAGATGTAGGCAAGGGATGACCCTAAAAAAAATCTTTGGCAAATGTCGAAATTGATTTTTGCTGACAAATTAAGCAGGATTTTCCTGGTTTTTTTTATTCAAGATCGTCATAACAAATTTACATACAAACAAAATCATTCTTTATTACAAACGTATTGCAGGAGTATGAACGAGCACTTTCTACTTCGTTCAATTTCGTAGTGAGCAACCTTTCCCTCTGTAGCTTGTCTTGCCACCTATAAAAAAAAATAACAATAGAAGCCAAAATCGGGGCGAAACTACTTTGAAAGATAAGAAAACTGGTAACTAGGCTATGCACATTTCATAAAATATTAATTATGATGTTATCCAGGAACATATAGTCCATTAAAAAAAATCTGTTAACATGTTTTACACACACACACACACACACACACACACACACACACCACACACACACACACACACACACACACACACACACACACACTCATGATCGGCTAATGGATATGATGTACTGTCTGTTATTTTAAAAGCAAAACAGACCTTGGTCTTCAAGATACTGGCAGGGGTCTGCTGGTTAAGAAAAAAACACCCTTACTTCTGAGGTAGTGGATCGGTGGTCTAGAGGTAACGCGCCTGTCTCGAAAGCGAAAAGTCGGGTCGGAGTGTGCGGTGGTTCGAATCCATTTGGGACCCAACTTTTTTCCCATCGATTAGACTATGAGTGGTGGTCTGGCTGCTAGTCTTTCGGATGAGACGATAAACAAATTCCCGTGTGTTACACATAATAATTATTTAGCGCACGTAAAAAACCCCACTGCAACAAGAGAGTTGTCCTGGCAAATTTGAAGAAAAACCACTGTGATAGGAAAACAAATTAATTTGTTTTCCTATCAGGGTGGTTTTCTCGTCAGAATTATATGGGTTTTTCTTCTGTATTTAATACATTTGCAGACAGTAAAAGAAAAAAAAAGGGTGGCGCTGCTTTGTGGCGAATGTTCTCCGGAGGTCACCAATTTCACACATAGAATCTGCCTTGATTAAGGTGGTGTAAAAGTAAAAAAATGAAAATAAAGAGGTTTAATTTCCTCTCTCTCTCTCCCTCCCTCTCTCTCTCCTCTCCCTCCCTCCCCTCTCTTTTTCTGTCGGCACCCTGCGTGGGCCCCCAACTTGCCAGATCAAGGGAAGTCAGTCTAGCTGAAAAAGATAGCGCCTTCATAATGGGCGATAAACACTGCACTGCCTGGGTTGGTCTGGGAGAAACAGACAGAGATGGGGGCTACGAATGAGGGAGAGGGTGGAATGTGTGTGTGTGTGTGTGTGGAGGGGGGGGGTTGTTCAATCTCACAACAACATGGACAGTTAGCTGCTGGTCTATGAGTGGTAAACCAGTTATAGCCTTTGTTCTCACCTATAAACAATCCAGTAATAAAAAACAACCCCATTCTACAGGAAAGTTGTTGTTGATCACTAAGAGCTTTCAATAATTTTTTTTAGAAGTCAGTTTTGCTAAACAAAGGTTCTCGGTATATGTTGGGATTTAAAATAAACTTTGTGTCAGCAAGTCTAACCTTAGTGTCTATCTGTCTGTCTGTCTGTCTGTCTGTCTGTCTGTCTGTCTGTCTGTCTGTCTGTCTGTCTGTCTGTCTGTCTCTCTCTCTCTCTCTCTCTCTCTCTCTCTCTCGTGCTTATTCTATTACCCTCTTTGAATAAAAAAAAGTTTTTTTCTCTCTCTCTTGTACACAGGTTAAAATCCTGTTCACCTTTCAGATGAGTAGTCTTTTGCCTGCGAGTAGGAACGGACGACACAACCTTTTTTTTTTTTACATAAAAAGCCGTCTAGCTCCTGGCCTGCACACATTGTGTCGTGTTTAGACACCAAACCCCAAAGTCTGTATAATTATTGATACCCTCATGGTGAGTGATCGGTGGTATACGCAACAAATCTCACCATTGATAAATCTTGGCGCTTTAGACAAGGACTAAAAAAGTGAATTGGGAACAAGATCATATATACTGAAATTTAACACTGCTTTACAGGGATTGCTGAGAAAACAACAACCTCAGCAACAATCATAACAATTGACAACACATCGTTTTATGATGGTAATTACCCCGACTGTTCTTTCTTCCACACACTGAACACGCTTTACTATTGAGTACCAGTAGCTCATCAACTACGCTTTCTTTATGCTTAAAAAAACAATATACCATTTTACACATTTACAAATCCTAATACTTTTAGCAGTACCACGACTTTCAATCCTCATTACTTCTGTACGTTAACACCGATAAAAACAAACATTGTTAGGAATCCAGAAAATGTTGTCTTCTAAAATACAGAACGGCTTTCCCTAAAGGCTCAGAAAGCCCTGTCTACAAACCAGTCCATTGAAATGTCAACCAGTCTCTCAAAATCTGATCGTTGAAAGGAGAAAGAAATGACAGGAGATTTGTTGAAGAACTGTCAGCGCTGTCTGGGAACCTTCTGTCCTAGGTGTAGTGGAGTTGCTAGCTTCGAGTGCTTTTGTCAGAGCGGTCATCTGATAATATCATTTCTTGAGGGGGAAAGTGACTGATGATTTGCTTGACCCACCCAGTCTGTATGAAATATTGCTTCAGGTGAGGAATTTCCGATCGACCTGTTTCAGCCTGTCAAAAACAAACCTTGAACAGAAAGGGGAGTAATGACTCACGGTCACTGTCATCATTCATTGCAACTTCTAATATTTCTTCCCTATCTAAAAAAAGGGCTCGCCCACAAGCGTCATTTGTTTTCTTGGATAAATGAGGAATGTCTTTTTATGGTGTCAGTTCATATCGGTCATAGCGAGGGTAGTTTAAAGATTAAAAAAACAGCCTGGAATGTGGACATGATGAAAATGATATAATTAATATCATGGCTAAAAAGAACGACACTCCTGATTAACTCCCACCCTTCTCTCTCTGCATTTTTCTCTCTATCTCCCCTCTATCCCCCCTCTCTCTCTTATATGTTTATAACACTTACGCCATATGCCTCACCATTCTCGATGCTGCTTAAACTTAGCTAGGGGAAAGCGAGGGCTCTGACCACTGAGCTATCCCGTCCCCAAGTTGCACTGGATAAAGGATTCTAAAAATATGTCCAAAATGGCGCAGGCCAAAAACTGTGTCAGTTATTGATGTCAGCCAATTGCCAAGGCTACACTAAAACGTCGTTATGTTGGTAAAATGTTGTGTCGAGATTGCCTTCAGCCATGACACGCTCTTAGCATAACAGCTTGCGCTATGCTCTCAAGAGAAAAAAATATCATCTGAAGTCGGAGTATGGCTGCCTATATGACGAGATACTTAAAAACAGTCATACCTTGCAAACTTCTCATTCAGTATGCAATTTCAGTCTTACAGTGATTCCCAGGTAGGATGAGTGAGTCAAGAGTGCACATTCTGGGTGACTCCCAGAGTGTTAAGCCGGGAAACGCACAATAACAACAAAAAAAACCATGTGTCCAAAAAAGGAGAGCAAATCCGCACGAAATCACCTCCCCCCCCCAAAAAAAAAAATGATGATCGGATCTGGTTACCATGTCTGGCCCTAACGGATACACTGTCAGGGAGGTAAAGAATCCCCTGTCCTTGGGGGGGGGAGCCCGCTGGTAGCGGAGACAAGAGGCAATTCAACAAATGGGGCGAGGTAACAGCCCCCCTGTCAGTGCTAAATCCCCATTCCATCCATTAGAACACGAGGCCAGTATTCCCTCTCCCTTCTCCTATACACATAATGCTGGAGAATTGTCTGGGATTTGGGGAGAGGGGAGGATTTTTTTTTTTCACACTTCAGTTTTTTCTCAAAGACAGGGGTGGGGGTGGTGGGGTGGTGGTGGTGGTGGTGGGGGGGGGGGGGTAGGAGGGGGGCTAGGGGGGGGGAGGGGGTCAGTGCGGGCGAAACATTTGGTTTGCACTATATACTCCTTCTGCCATGTAGGTGGGTTTTGTGGATGACTTGACAGTCACATGATTCACTGCACTGATGACGCCATGGCTGCAGTTTGGGGGTAGACTTCAGTGTCTGCAAACTTCCGAATGCTGTCATGATTTATGGGAGCTTTTTTTTGCCGATATACTTGACCCATGCATGCGTGTCAATACAAAAACGGTCTAAAGGAGGTGTGCATGTGAGTAGAGTACTAGAAGATGGGTTAACAACTCTGCTCTTATTTATACCATCGTGGGTGCGCCACACTGTCTGTCAGGCAGACTAGTTTTCCAAATATGACAGGAAAGAGAAAGCAAGACAGAAGCAAAAGGGTGATCACACTGTCATGGAGACTTGTCTTGCATAAGCATCATATTATGTCAACTCCTCACAGGGTGGGGCTTGAAATAAGCTGCTGTGTGATGCCTTTCCCCTGCTTTATTGGTGTTTGCTTATATTGAATAAATTATATTAAACCAACAAATAGTATATATTTCTGGTTGAAGAACCACCTGCTGTTTTTTATGACCCCCAACTTTTACAGCACCGCATAAAGTTTTGTGTATTACACAAAATCATTTCTAAAACTGTAACAACTTTTCCCCCTTAAACCTGCCGTATTTAGTTTACAGAAATCCGATTATATCAGCATTATACTGTGCGTTCGCTAAAGGATGACTAAGATGTGCATGCAATTATGATAATAAGGAACAAAAAAAATTGCCTGACTTAAGACTAATACCCGCTAAAGAGTCTTTCTTTCTCTCACGTGCGCTGGCGTGTGTAAATTCAAATAAATTATATTGATACTATTAATGAATGGTTGCATGTGGAAGAATAATTTACATGCAAGCAGTTTTATTTATTTTCTGTACAAGATAAAGTGCTATCTAACTTATATCAAAATTGTTATTGTTATCATTATTATCATTATTGTTATTATTATTATTATTTTATTATTATTATTATTATTATTATTATTATTATTATTATTATTATTACTATCGTGTTTTTCTTACTGTTGTTTCAGTATTACTATTATTATCAAGGAAACGAGACGAACACTTTTTTTCTGTAGATAAAAGATTCAGTACAATGACTTTTCCCACTCAGCCCTCAGAGAGAGAGAGAGAGACAGAGACAGAGACAGAGAGACAGAGAGAAGAGACAGAGACAGAGAGACAGAGACAGAGAGAGACAGAGACAGACAGACAGACAGACAGACAGACAGACAGAGACAGAGACAAAGAAAGATAGACAGGCAGGCAGGCAGGCAGGCGGGCACACACACACACACACACACACACACACCACACACACACACACACACACACACACACACACACACACACACACACACACACACTGACAAGACAGATAGACCCACAGACAGACACAAACATAGAAGAGGGATAGGGATGTTTACCTTTAACCGTATTCTCACTCCAAATGAATGTGGGAGATTGCAAAGTCAAGATTAGCATACTGTGGTCAGAGCCACTTAAGAAATGCAAATCACAAGCTACCCACCAGCATCAACAAAGAGGTATGAAACAAACCCATACTTTGCACAACTTTTGGAAAATACGTTATTGGAACTCAGCAAACTTTAATTCCTTTACAGAAATCAAAGCTGATTTTTGGACGCACTTAGCATGTTATTTTTGGACTAGTGATTAAAAGGAGAACATTTTCATTATTAAACAGATTCTACCCATTTTCCTACCGATGTTTATGGTTTTCTTTACTTATATATCGGTAAATGTGGAAGCAATGTTGTTGCCTAGAGTCATTCAAAGTGTAGCTTAAAATAACTACTACATAATCTAAGAAAAACGGGTGTAAAAGTTGCAAGCATCCAATAGCAAAGTATTGCCATTCTCTCTACATTTTGCCATTCTGAAAAAAAAACAAAGAAAAGAAAAAACCAAACCAAAACCAAAAAAGCCTCCATTTTTCCTATCACTTTTTTTCGTTTTTGTGTCACAGTATATTCATATTCATAAGTTGTATGTATTATAATGAATGCACTCCCCGTGTTGATGCCGGACTCTGTCAGTATCAATAGCATCCGTCCCACCTTCTGTAAATGTTGTGCTAGGAATTCCCTCTTTTCTATCCCTCTCTTTGTTCCTGCCTTGCTCCTTTTCTTCCTGTCACCTCCTTTTTGTCTGTATTCTGCCTTCTTAGTTCGTTTTACTGCCTCCCCCATCCCCCAAGAAAGACTTAAAAGACAACATTTCTCTCCCACGACGAAGTCGAACACGCGGGGCCTAACTTGTTAGGCGCTTGACGGCAGCGCAACGCATTTTTAGGCACGTTTAAAAAAAAAATTCCCTATATACATGCAAGGGTTTAGTAGTGGTACAAACAGGAAAACGTAACATGCGACCATAGTTTTAAATATCAATGCATTGAATCATTACAACTAGGAATCCCCGAAGCGGGAATGCGGGTACCTTAATGGTGGGTAAAAACGGTGGTACACGCAAAAATCTCACCCTTGAAAAATGTCATAGCTCTAGCCGAGGAACGAACTAAAATAAAGAACAACAAAAAATATAACGGTAAAGGGGGAGCTAGTTTGATTACATGGTAATAGTGATATCCTGTGAATGAACTGTTCGGCACGCAATGCTCTCTCTCTGTCTCTCTGTCTCTGTCTCTCTCTCTCTCTGTTTCTCTCTCTCTCTCTCTCTCTCTCTCTCTCTCTCTGTTTCTCTCTCTCTCTTCTCCTTGTTTCTCTCTCTCTCTGTCTTTCTTTCCCTCTCTCTATCTCTGTCTCTGTCTCTCTCTCTTGTTGTTGCTTTCTGTTTTATCTTTGCTTTTTGGCTTTTCTCCTGTTTTTTTTTTTTTTATTCCCTACTCAGGGCAAGGGCCGGATGAAAACAAGTATGTAAATGCTTACTCTGTTACCCTTGAAAAATAAAGATTATTCAATTTAAATCAATTCTCTCCCCCCATTCTCTCTCTCTCTCTCTCTCTCTCTCTCTCTCTCTCTCTCTCTCTCTCTCTCTCTCTCTCTCTCTCTCTCTCTCTCTCTCTCTCTCTCTGTGTCTGTGAATTCTGAAAACACCAGAAGAGACGGAAGAGCTGCCGCCGTGTGTTATAATGAATGGCACGGGGCTTTAGGAGCGACAGGCTAGCAGTTAACCCTCCTGATGTTGCTTCGTCACCCATGTGTATGTGTGTGTGTGTGTGTGTGTGCGCGTGTGTGTGTGTGTGTGTGTGTGTGTGTATGTTGTGTGTGTTTGTGCGTGTGTGCGTGTGTTTGTTTGTTTGTTTGTGTGTGTATGTGTCACTCTGTGTGTGTGTCACTCTGTGTGTGTGTTTGTGTGTGTGTCTCTCTCTCCCTCTCCCCCTCTCTCTCTCTCTTTCATCAATTTCTCTACAGACTGTGTAACTATTTTGCAAAGCTGTGACACAAACTGTACCCGGCTGTCTCTGTGGCCTTGTTGGCACATGTCGGGGTGACTCAGGGCATAATAACCACACATACAGCCTCCAGCAGTCCCAGATAGTTTGTTCCAAAATGTATGCTTGTGAAACAGACGGAGTAAGAGAGAGGGAGGCAGAGAGAGAGAGAGAGAGAGAGAGAGAGAGAGAGAGAGAGAGAGAGAGAGAGAGAGAGAGAGAGAGAGAGAGAGAGAGAGAGAGAGAGAGGAGAGAAGAGAGAGAGAAGAAGAAAGAGAGAGAGTAGCGAGGGAGGGAGGGAGAAAGAGAAATATTGAGTGTGCGTGTCTGTGTGTGTATGTGTATATATAAAAAATATATATATATAATTATATATACATATATGTGTGTGTGCGTGTGTGTGTGTATGTGTGTGTGTGTGTGTGTGCGTGTGTGTGCTAGAGTGTGTGAGTATGTGCGTGCATGTGTGTGTGTGCTAGAGTGTGTGTGTGTGAGTGTGTGTGTGTGTGTGTGTGTGTGTGTGTGTGAGTGTGTGAGTGTGTGCGTGTGTGTTCGTGTGTATGTAAGTGTGTGTGTGTGTTCGTGTGTGTGCATGTGTGCGTGTTTGAGCGCGCGTACGCGCGCGCCTGAATGTATGGATGAGACAAGAGAGTGAATTCAAGCTCCCAGAATGATTTTCCTCTTCATACTTTCTGAAGTGCCGCAGCTACTGGCCCGGTAATCGATTAGAAGAGACAATAAAGAAAGACAGGGTTTTCCCCTGAAACCAACATTAACGACGATGAGTGAATACTTCCTGAATGGGAACAACTCTTGCAGTGTTAAGAAGGAAATTCCTAAGTGCAGTATGGTTCTCTCCATTTGGGGAGGCTCTGAAGATTCTAAGAGTTTGATCTAGACTATACTCAGTCGGCAGCAGAAGAATTGAGTTATTATTTACTATCGACAGCAGACTGTAAGCCTTTTCTTTGAAAACACTTGTAATTGTAACAGCAACTACCCCCCCCCCCCCGTCACATGGTAACACAACACACACACACACACACACACACACACACACGCACCACACAGCACGCACGCACGCACGCACACACACACACACACACACACACACACACACACACACACACACACACACACACACACACACACACACACACCCGAGTCCACGCAACTCTTGCTACATTTTGGAAACAAAACTTCTAGACCTAAATGACAAGTTCTTTAAGCAATCTTTAATTATCTTTTTTTTTAGTCTTCCGAAGATGTCATCCAAAAAGAAAAAGAGATTTTTAGCAGACTGTTTTATAGACGTAACCACGTTTGAGGTCCTGAAGTATCGTTCTTTTTTATTCTACATGGGAGAAACTTTCCACGTCTACAAGAAGTTAACATTTCAGCAAGTCAAGCTAACATATTGATGACCGCTTAAAGTGACAGCGCTCCTGAAAGCAGTCGACATTTGAACATTTCAAACAGCCCTCCAAAAAAATTGCATCATGAATTCGGCTCTAAATCTAATTTAGGGGGCATCAATGTTTCCAGAAAGCAAGATTTTTTTTAAAGCTAGGTGAACAAGTGTCAGCACTTGAACACTTTCTTATGAAGAAAACGAGCTGTAGAAAATCAATTTTCTGTAACTGGGTAAGATAGCATCTAATACATTAGTTTGAAAACAGGTATTCTCCAAGTTGGAATGCCACCATCTTAATGGTGGGCAAAAAAAAACCCACCCACAAACAACGACCGCACACGCAAAATCTCACTATTGATGAACTTCGGAGCTCTATCCAGGGAAACGAAAAAAAAAAGAAAAAAAGAAAGAGATGTTCAGTAAATCACTTCCTATAGCACTGTGACCTTTCAATTTCTTTTCTTTCTTTGCTACAGAAAAAAAAGCTTGTAAACGGAAAGGAATTCTTGTGCGATTACTGCAAAAATAGAGTGGAATGCATGATTGAAATTGCAATTTATAACCCAGAGTGTGGAATCTCTCTTGTAAGAAATCAGACTCCTTTTGTGGTTTTTGCCAACTTTTCCTTCCAGATCACAGCACCTCATAGATAACACTTGATAATCATTATCTTGAAAATTAATGGTTAATAGTCCCAGGAATTTCGAAAGCAGTATAAGCTTGAAATTTCTTTACTTTTCCCCAACATTTTACTAAAAAGTTTAATCAATACTGTCTACTTCAAGTCCTTCGGATGAGACTATAAACCGAGGTCCCGTGTGCGTACGCACGTAGAACATCTTCCGCACACGTTAAAACCTATTCCGCTTTTATGAAGAGTAAGCCATTGTATGCCGGTGGGAAAGGACGACACGATTTACAAAACTGCATACACCTGGAAAAGCACATAAGTGCTTTTTCAATTATTATCGAAATAAAAGAAAAAATAAATAAAACTAAAGCAAACCCCTTTGTTCTCAAATAACAGCAAATCAAAGATAACAGCACTTGATGTCAACCTAATATGGTTAGCACTCTCATAGAAATTTAGGTAGCACCATCATCTTGATATTTCCTCACTATTTCCTCTCACTCACTCACTCAGTCCCATGTCCCAAAGGACGTAGGGGGGACATGAGAGAAGACGCAACAGAGATCTTTTTCCATGCTTCACGATCCTGTGTGGCTAGTAGGAGGTGTTGCAGGGGTTGGGCGGTCCAGTCTTTGATGTTGTCAACCCATGATTTCTTTTGGCGGCCTCTTCTTCTCTTGCCCTCGACTGTTCCTTGCAGGATGGTTTTTGCTAGGGTGTTGTGTCTTGTGGTGTGACCAAACCACATCAGCTTTCTCCTCTTTATGGTGGAGAGCAAAGGCTCTTGGGGGCCCACACGCTTTTTGATTTCTTCTTTCACATAGTTATTGGTCACTATTTCCTACAATTTACTAAAAAAAAAGTCAAATCAATACTCACCTCAACATTCTTCTACTTCAAAGGCGGAAGACGTCGACTTGCCTAGATGCTGAATGGACCGTGTCTATAAAAACTGGCCATTAAATTTCCAATCTCTCTGAGGAAAATGGAAAACCTCATCAAAGGATTGGTCATCAGGGTTTGGTCCTTTCTTCTTCGAGATGTTATGGCCTTGTGTGGGTGGGTTTGATGACTACAAGCCTTCAGGAGGAATTTAATGGGGTTAGGAGAAGTTAACCAATGGTTTCCTGAGACCCAACTTCTGTCTGGAGGTCCTGATTGAGCCCTGCTCTGATAGTCAGGGTCACACTTGACTGCTACTTTCCCCTTGTTGGGACTCATAAAGACAACGCAAGTTGTCATCAGTTCTTGCCTTTTATTTATTCTTTTATTTCGAAAACAATTGAATAAGCACGCATGTGCTTTGTTTACATCCAGTCCTCGTGTGTATGCAGTTTTGTTAATCTTGTCATCTGTTCACACCGGCATATAATAGCCTACTCTTACGAAAAAGCGGATGAGGATTTAACGTGTGCGCAAGATGTTCTGCGTGCGTTGGCACACGGGGCCTCAGTTTATGGTCTCATCAAAAGGACTTTTGGGGACAGTGAAGTTGGCACTGATGTTAACTCCAGGGGAAAAATCCCCTCGAACGAGAATCGAACCGGGGTTGTTACATTGCGAGCTCAATGTTCTGAACACTAGGCTATCCCGTCCCCCCCATTCCCCTTGCCGGGACTCACAAAGACAATGCAAGTTATCATCAGTTCTTACCATCAACCTTGTTTGTCAGATTTAACTAGTTCTCATATTTGAATATCACATTCCTGTCAGCCATCTTTTCGTTTAAATTTCATAAATAGTCGGAAAAGAGAGAGACAATGGTGATTAAGGTGGCAACGGTGGTAGAGGCGGGGATGATGATGATGATGATGATAATGATGATGATGATGATGATGGTGATGATGATGATGATGATGATGGTGATATACATGACGATAAAAATGATGATCTTACTTCTAAGGTAAATAGATAGCCACTAACTTTTTCCCCATCAAGCCCTTGCAATGAATAAAATATACAAAGAGGTACAGGGACAGAAAAGAGAGACATGAAGATACGGAAGCAAACAGAGAAAATGAAAAAACTCATAATGATGAAGACAAGAACACAATGAGAGAGGACAACACAGAGAGAGATAGAAGAGAGAGGAGAGAGAAAAGAGAGAGAGAAGGAGAAGAGAGACGAGAGAGAAGAGAAGACAGAGAGAGAAGAGAGAAGAGAGAAGAGAGAGAGAGAAAAGAGAGAGAGAGAGGACAGAGACAGAGAGAAGACAGAGACAGAGAGGAGAGAGACAGACAGGACAGCAGACAGAAACAGCAGACAGACAGACAGATAGAGACAGAAGAGACAGAGAGATAGAGATTAGTAACCTGGGAGCTCTAGCTAACGAAAAAAAAACTCCACTTTGAAGAAAAAAAACCCCAACTAATACACTCTAAACAAAATCAAGAAAAGAGGAATAAAACTTCAGCTAGCTTCATACATAATAATATAAAAAAGAATAACTCTACACACAATAGTTCCGGCACTACTAAGCTCTATCAATCCCCAATAATATAGTTTCCAACCCCACGTATCACACACGAATTTCCTGCAGGGAATAAAAGGGCACCAATGTCACGTACTACTATGCAGAGTCAGACACGAGTTGGGGAATGCTCTTGCATTCTCTTGCACACCTAGCTAGTTTGGGTTGGGGCTTTTTTTCGTGCACTCTTTTGCAGAAATCGTTTATCGACCTAGGCCTGACTGGGGCCCCACGTTAGTAATATATAGAGTGCTGACATTGCAGGTGCAAGGCAATTAGGTAAAGCGAGTTTGAATTGAAGAGAGAGAGAGAGAGAGATGAGAGAAGAAGAGAGAGAGAGAGAGAGAAGAGACAGACAGACAGACAACAGACAGACAGATAGACAGACAGACAGACAGATAGACAGGCAGACAGATCCACGTGCACACCACATACACAGATACAGGATGCAGATTAAAAATGACAATGATTTTATAGGGAGAAAAACACAGACAAGTACATTCATAAAGACAGACAGACAGACAGACAGACAGACAGACAGACAGACAGCAGAGAGACAGGTCAGACGAAAGAGACAGAAGAGGCACAGAAAGAGCAGAGAGACAGAAGACCACAGAGAGCGAGGTGACTGGAAGTCTAGCCAACGAAAAGAAACCCACTTGGAAAGAAATAAAACCCTAATATACACTCTAAACAAAATCAAGATAAGAGGAATAAAACTCCAACTAGCTTCATACATAAAAAAAAAAAAAAAACTCTACATACAATAGTTCCGGACACTAAGCTCTATCGATCCCCAATAATATAGTTTCCAACCACCACTTACACACACAAATTTCCTGCAAGGCATAAAAGGGCACCAATGTCACGTACTACTATGCAGAGTCAGACACGAGTTGGGGAATGCTCTTGCATTCTCTTGCACACCTAGCTAGTTTGGGTTTTCTTTTTTGTCCTGCGCTCTTTTGCAGAAATCGTTTATCGACCCTGGCCTGACTGGGTCCAGTACTATATATGAGTGCTACCATTGCAGTTGAATGCATTAGGTGTGAAGCAGTGCAGATTGAAAGGATAGGAGAGAGAGAGAGAGAGAGAGAGAGAGAGAGAAGACGAAGAGAGAAGAAGAAGAGAGAGAGAGATGAAGAGAAGAGAGAGAAGACAGAAGAAGGAAGAGACGAGAGAGAGAAGAGAGAGAAGAAGACGACAGACAGAAGACAGACAGACAGAAGACAGACAGACAGACAGACAGACGGGACAGACAGACTACAGATAGAAGCAGATAGAAAAAGAAGATTAGGAGAAAACCTGGGAGCTCATAGCCAGAGAAAAAAACTGCAGCTTGAAGAGAAACAGAAACAGAAAACCCCTCGAACAAAAACCATTAAAAATACCACTAACCTAAACAAGACTGAAGAAAGAGGAATAAAACTTCAGCTAGCTTCATCATAACAATAAAAAAGAATAACTCTGCACACAATAGTTCTGACACTAATGCTCTATCAATCCCAATAATATAGTTTCCACCCCCTACTTATCACACACGAATTTCCTGCAGGGAATAAAAAGGGCACCAATGTCACGTACTACTATGCAGAGTTAGACACGAGTTGGGGAATGCTCTTGCATTCTCTTGCACACCTAGCTATTTGGGTTTTCTTTTTTCATGTGCGCTCTTTTGCAGAAATCGTTTATCGACCAAGGCCTGATTGGGGCCACGTTAGTATGATTATAATATAAGAGTGCTGACACTGCAGGTTGCAAGGCATTAGGTAAAGCAAGTTATGAAGACAGAGAGAGAGAGAGAAGACAGAGAGAGAAGAGAGGAGAGAGAGAGAGAGAGAGAGAGAGAGAGAGATGAGAAGAGAGAGAGAGAGAGCAAGACAGACAAGACAGGAAACAGAAGACAGGACATACAGACTGAGAGAAAAAAAAGAAAAGAGAGACAGATAGACAGACAGACAGAAGAGACAGAAGAAGAGACAGAGATAGAGATGAGTAAACCTCGGAGCTCTAGCAACGAAAGAAAACCCACTTGGAAAGAAAAAAACCACTAATATACTACTAAACAAAATCAAGATAAGAGGAATAAAACTTCAACTAGCTTGCATACATAAAATAAAAAAATAACTCTACACACAATAGTTCCGACACTAAGCTCTATCAATCCCCAATAATATAGTTTTCAACCCTACTTATCACATGCGGGGCAGAATAAAGGGCACCAATGTCACGTACTACTATGCAGATGTTAGACACGAGTTGGGGAATGCTCTTGCATTCTCTTGCACACCTAGCTGTTTGGTTTTTCTTTTTTCCTGCGCTCTTTTGCAGAAATCGTTTATCGACTCTGGCCTGACTGGGTCTGACTAGGCCCACGTTAGAATATATAGAGTGCTGACACTGCAGATTGAAAGGCATTAGGTAAAGGAGTTTGAATGCAGAGAGAGATAGGAAGATGGTAGACAGACAGACAGACAGAAAGACCGACTGACAGAGATAAAAAAGAAAGAAAGAAGAGGAGAGAGAGAGAGAGAGGAGAGAGAGAGAGAGAGAGAGAGAGAGAGGAGAGAGAGAGAGAGAGAGAGAGAGAGAGACAGACAGACAGACAGACAAGACAGACAGACAGACAGACAGACAGACAGACAGACAGAGACTGACAGATAGAGACAGACAGATAGAGAGAGATAGAGATTAGTAAACCTGGGAACTCTAGCCAACGAAAAAAACTCCTCTTGGAAAGAAAAAACCCTCAACTAATACACTCCTAAACAAAATCAAGAAAAGAGGAATAAAACTTCAGCTAGCTTCATACATATAATATAAAAGAATAACTTTGCACACAATAGTTCCGACACTACTAAGCTCTATCGAATCCCCAATACTATAGTTTCCACCCCCACTTATCACACACAAATTTCCTGCAGGGAATAAAAAGGGCACTAATGTCACGTACTACTATGCAGAGTCAGACTCGAGTTGGGGAATGCTCTTGCATTCTCTTGCACACCTAGCTAGTTTGGGTTTTCTTTTTTGTCCTGTGCTCTTTTGCAGAAATCGTTTATCGACCGGCCTGACTGGCTGGGCCCATGTTAGTATATATATAGAGAGAGAGTGCTGCTGACACTGCAGGTTGTGAGGCATTAGGTAAAGCGAGTTTGAATTGAGAGAGAGATGTGGTGAAAAGAGAAAGAGAAGAGAGGAAAGAAAGAGAAGAGAGAGAGAGAGAGAGAGAGAGAGAGGAGAGAGAGAGAGAGAGAGAGGAGAGGAGAGAGAGAGAGAGAGAGAAGAGAAGGGGGAGAGAGAGAGAGAGAGAGAGAGGATAGAGAGAGAGAGAGAGAGAAGGGATAGAGAGGGAAGAGAGAAAGAGATAGACAGACAGACGACGGACAAACACACACAACAAACAAACACACACACACAACACAACACAAACACACACACACAACACACACACCACACACAAGAATACACACAAATTTCCTGCAGGGAATAAAAAGGGCACCAATGTCACGTACTACTATGAGGAGTCAGACACGAGTTGGGGAATGCTCTTGTATCTCTTGCACACTAGCTATTTGGGTTTTCTTTTTGTGCCCGGCTCTTTTGCAAATCGTTTATCGACCTAGGCCTGACTGGGCCCACGTTAGTATATATAAGAGAGAGAGTGCTGCTGACACTGCAGGTTGCAAGGCAATTAGGTAAAGCGAGTTTGAATTGAGGAGAGTGTGTGTGAAGGAAGAGAGAAGAGAGGAAGGAGGAGGAGGGAGGGGAGAGGGAGAGAGGAGGAGAGAGAGAAGAGATAGACAGACAGACAGACAGACAGACAGACAGACACACACCACAACACACACACACACACAACACACACACACACACAGTACGGAAACAGATAAAAATGACAATGATTATAAGGAGAAAAAGCAGAGATAAGTACATCGTAAGAGACAGACAGACACAGACAGACAGACAGAGAGAGGCAGACAGACAGAGACAGAAGCAAAGATAAGACATAGAGAGATCAGAGAAACACAGAACTCAGAGAAAGAGAAAGAGAGACAGTCAGACAACAGACAGCCAGACAGCCACACACAAAACACAACACACACACAACACACACACACACAACACACACACACACACACACAGAGAAAGAGAGAGAGATACAGACAGACAGACAGACAGACAGACAGAGAGACAGAGACAAACTAGAGATCTTGTTTAACGATTCTTTCACTTCAGTAACGTCCGAGGGATTACACAATCCAGATTAGCAGAGAACCAATAGAAATGCAAATCACAATCCATCCACCTGCTCCCACACAAGCGCCGACCCAAAAGCAAAGTTGAAAACTACTTTGGCAATTTGCAGCGAACTGAAACCCCAGTTTCGAAACCACTTATAAAGTTGGAGGTATTTTTGTTGTTGTTTTATCTGAGTTTTTTTATTTCGGAATAAAGGTACCTTCACAGTGGGATAAAGATCGGTTGCAGAGGCAAAAAATTTCAATATTGGTGAACTTTGGAACTTGTAGGTAAGGGAGAGAAAAATTAGAATAAAATCCTACACATGCAATCTTGCTGAATTGATGTTTGTATTAGCAAAATTCTTAAATATTGGTTTACCCTTAGGGCACCGAATGCAAAAATAAGTGTGGTGAACATCGATTAATTTTAACACTTCAATTACCACTGAATAGATGGTTGTGATAAGTATTGGTTTATACTCCATTGACACACTGATGATGGATATCGATTTATACTTCAATCACAAATTGAATGAATTAAAAAAATGTTGATATACACTCCATTTACCAAACTTGATAAATGATTGTAATGAATATAGAATTACACTCAATTCACCAGTGAATCAGTGGTTAGAGCACTCGCTTTCCCCCCAGCCAAGGTTAAGCAGCGCCAAGCGTGGTTACCAATTGGATGGGTGACTGTTTGCGCGCCTTGGCTTCAGCACAGTCCCCCCAGTTCACCCAGCTGTAAATGGGTACCTGCCATCTTAGTGTTAGGAAAGATAAAGCAGCGAGGGAGAAGAGATGGGCGCCGCCCTCAACATGGTGGCCCCTAGAGAAGCTGAGGTCTCTAAAGCCTCGCTCCCCTACGACCACACAGGTTATGAGACACCTTTACCTTTACCTTAGCCTGAAAATCAGTGACTCCCCTGTAGAGATACAGGGGGTCTCTCAGTGGAAATGACATCCCCATCATCCGTAATTCTGTAAAAAAAAAAATTCCCTCTTTTCAATCCCTCTCTTTGTTTTTGCCTTCTTCCTTTTCTTCCGGTCACCGCTGTTTGTCTTTTTCCTCTTTTCTTGGACTATTTTCTTGCCTTTTTCTCTAGAAAGACTTTCAAGATAAAAAAAAAATGTCCTCTCCCACGTAGAAGTAGGATGTTCTGGGCCTGACTTGTTAGGCGATTAACGGCAGCCAGTGGGAACAGATGACAAAATTTACGAAACTGCATACACTCGGAGAATGGATGTAAAAAAACACACGAGTGCTTACTCCATTATCTTTGATATAAAAGAATCGTTTTTTTTAAAAACGAATAAATAAAAAATAGATTTAGTGACGCATTTTCGCTCATAGGACAAGACAACAGTTGCAGTCTGAGCGTTCGACAAACAAAAAGAAGAAAACAAATGACAGGCTTATCTAGTCCCCTGTGAGCATGGCAAATGGGGCAGCACCTAACAAAAGTCTTACACAGAATGCTAGACCTAGAAAACCGTTAGTCATCTCTTGACCAAAAAAATCTATCTATTAAAAAATCCACAGCTAAAATCATTCAACGCAACTCCACTACATTTTCAAAGCAAAGTTCTCGGACTAGATGACAGAATCTTCAGCAATCATTAAACATTTTCTTTCATTCTCTGGTGAAGATCCAGCATTGAAATGGAGATTTGACTAGCTTCACGCGCACAGACATCTTACCCTTTTAAACCGCCATTGTCTATCCATCGGGAAATCCTTCGCGGTCGTGACAGATCTAGGGCTAGACAGAGTGATATCCAAAGGATCTCTTAAAGATACGGCACTGCTAAGAATGTACCATTTCAAGTTTTTTCCCCAGTTTGTTGTTTTCGGTAAGGTCTCTGAGGCTCACGAATGGTGAGATTTTCACCAGATGCGACACGCGTTTGCCCACCTTAAGGTATCCACATTCCCACTTTGGGGATGATGCTTAAGCTCGACATCTGTATGCTTGCAGGTTTTAATAAAACGCACGTTTTGTCATTCATTCTTACAGGCGCAAATGGCCTCTCCTCCGAAAGGCAGAACAGGCTTTAATATGTGCGCAAGATGTTCTGCGTGTGTTCGCCCACAGGACCTAGGTGGGTTCATTGTCTCATCTGAAGGACACTTGGGGGAAGTGGAATCTATACCGATGTTAGTTCCAAAGGAAAAAACTCCCTTCAACGGGTGTTTCGGTGGTTCCTAAAACTAGGCCTTGCGTTGAGCTCGATCCTGGGCCGTCAAATCGTATGTGGAACATTCTAACCACTGGCCTATCCCGCCCCCATTAATTTGAAGCCTAACCCAGCAAGTCTGGCATCATAATCTTGTTTTATTCGGAATATTTGGGTCAGTTTAACCATGGGTCGTGCTGCAGCGTACTAACACCCAAAGCACGTTTTATGACTGTGTAAGAATAATGGATGGAAACGTCCTTGTCATGAGATATGCAACAAAAAATGAGTTCAAGCAAAGGTCCTAGCTGAATGTCTCCTTCTTCGAACGCTCAGACAGCAACTGTTCTTGTCTATCATATGAGTGAAAAATGCGTTACGCTGCCGTTAAGCGCCTGTCAAGTCAGGCCCAGCGCATCCGACTTCGGCACAAGAGAACTATCCCATAGTTAAAGACTTTACGGGAAAAAGCAGGAGACCGGACCAAGAAGGCAGAAAATAGACAAACAGGAGGTGACAGGAAGAAAAGGAACAATGAAAAAAACAAAGAGAGGGATAGAAAAAAGGGAATTCCTAGCACAGTTATTTATACTAACAAGCCCCCGACAAGAAAGTTGACAGGATAAAAAGGAACAATAAAAAAACCAAAAGTGAGGGATAGAAAAAAGGAAATTCCTAGCACAGTTATTTATACCGACAAGCCCATGGCATCCCACGGTTAAGCAAACTGTCTTACTTGAGCAGGACATTTTATTCTCTGCATGTAAACATGAATGTCTCAATTCAGTCACATTTTCTTCATAACGTTTTGCGAAAGTGGAGTGGGGTGACAGCAGGCATTTGTACGGTAGACAGACAGAGGCTCCCTATACTGGCAATGAGGATGCTTATTGGCCAAATCAAAATAAATTCACCTCATTTTTCGAAACCTTTGTTCGCAAATCAAAAAACAAATCAAACCCTTGATGCCTGCCCGCCTACCAGTCTGCTTTGACTCAGGATTTCAAAAACTGCAGTGTATTTTAGTAGCACCGTTAAATTTAACGACTGAAGCACTTCCACCATCTTCAGTCACTGCTGGGTCCAGAGCCTCCCTCCTTCAAAGGCAAGAAGATTTGGACTGGAGGAACAAAAATTGACTGTGTCTCGAAAGCTGTCCATTGACTTTCTCATCTCTTGTCTTATCTCCTCCAAGAATCGAAGGTCTCGTTAAGGAATTATTGGTCATCAGACCTTGTATGTTGTGTTTTTTATGTGAGATTTTACAGCACTACTGTATAAATTGGTTTGATTTGTACAGCCAGCAGATAGGGTCCATTGTCATCAGGATGATCAGTGTGCAGTAGTGTCTTGGGACTGCACGTCTGTTTTCAGGCCTGGGTCGATACCCAGCCGTTCTCTGGCAGTAGACTCAGATTCAAAGTGAGCTTCATTGGTATAACTACAGTCTTTAGGATTATAGAGTTGATCAACTAGCTGCGGTCCTCAAGATAATAGAGTTGATCAAGTAACTGCAGTCTTGAAGATAATAGTTTGATCAACTAACTGCAGTCCTTAAGATAATATTGATCAACTAACTGCAGTCTTTAAGATAATAGAGTTGATCAACTAACTGCAGTCTTTAAGATAATATTGATCAACTAACTGCAGTCCTCAAGATAATAGAGTTGATCAACTAACTGCAGTCTTTAAGATAATAGACTATATTAACTCGTGCCGCTGCTCTTGTTCCACCTGTCAGTCTGAAGTCAGTCTGACACCAACAGGACTTGTTGGCCATAGCTATGACAACTACAGTGTCTATTGAGGAGTGTCTACAGCTGAAGGATGTGCACAGGCAGGCAGGCAGATGGAGCACACAGAGAAATTAGCTGATAGAGATAGAGAAACAGAAACAAAAGATAAAGACATGACAGAGGGGAAAGGAGAGCGAGAGAGAAAGAGAGAGATAGAGATAGAGATAGAGAAGGAGAGACAGAGACAGAGACAGACAGACAGAGACAGAGAAACAGAGACAGAGAGAGGGTCTAAAGATGGAGAAAGAAAACTGACTCCAAGACAAACACAGATGCAGATAGGTACAGATAAATAGATAGATAGATTGATAGAGGGATAGAGGGATAGTGAGATAGGTAGATAAGTAGATAGATAGATGGATAGATGGATAGATAGATAGATGGATAGATGGATAGATAGATAGATAGATAGATAGATAGATAGATAGATAGATAGATAGATAGATAGATAGATAGATAGATAGATAAATAGGTTGATAGGTAGAAGACAGGCAGAAACAAAGAAAGTTAAAAGTACATAGTATAGTCACATTTTCAGGCGATAAAAACAGCTTTCACATTAATAATGGTAGCTCTTCGTAAAGTACCGCAGTTACAACCATGGCAATCAATTTCAGCTTAAATTACTTCAAAACTATGATTTATAAATGACACACCAAAGACTTTGATAAACGAGACATTCCTAAACCGTAGTAGGATAATGAAAAGACATAGATAGACTAACCTGATTCATCAAAAACTTAGCAAAGGAAGCAGCAGCATCTCAGACCCATCCCAGACACAGGAGACAGGTGGCAGACAATAAGTTAGGTACCAGAAACCATTTGTCACTTCTCCCTCCAGAAACACCATTCCTAACAGACATCCGCGCAGAT
>CM060334.1:36324756-36332256 GCA_030674155.1 Stramonita haemastoma | reverse complement strand
TTTTGTAAATTTTGTCATGTGTTTCCACTGGCACACACTGGTTTACTCTTTCGAAAAGCGATATAAGCTACAGGATGCTATGTTGATGTTAAGCAAAACGCTATAAGCTATAGGAATGTTATGGTGAGGTAAACTGAACCGTTAAAGAAGAACTATCCACGATGTCGTAATGTAGCTACGTTAATGGTGGGCAGCAAAGTCAAACACTCAAAATCCCACCATCAGTGAACCTCAGAACTCTAGCTGAGGAACGACAAAAGAAATTTGGTGCAACTAGCATAACACCTGGATGCACAAACCAATAAAAGACCAGTATCCTTAGCTTTCATAATATAATATAATACTATATACCCTTAGGTTAATAATGTATATCCTTAGCTTTCATAATCTTTAAGTTAGTTTTTTTATGTATGCAAATGTACCAAATATTAATGACACCCTAAATGCGTCTCCTCATCTTGTAAAAACACTTATGTTTATTACATTTCAAAAAGGACTTTTTCCTAACCAAAAGACAAGGTGTCTTAATTTCATTAAAGCTTTTTTTTTTTTTTTTTACTCCTGTGTGTGATCTGTTTCATCTAAAAAGGGGGAAACTATCCTGACGACTATCGATTGGACAGTGGACAGTACATGTATATGATCGTAGTGGTGATTGGTACATGTGAAACTTGTGTCTATTTCCCAAAAGTCTCTGTTCTCCATCAGTGTAGTAAATCAAAGCAAACCACTACTAGCACTAACAGCCAGTCTGAGTTGCCTCAGACTCAAACAGACCCCGCACTTTCAACAGGACGACCCAGATCAGCCATCTTTGCCACTTCACAGAGCCTGAAGAGGCGATGGTCGCCGATAACCTGTAATGCCTCTCTTCCAAAGGCCAGGAGACGTCAGCTTCTCAGGGGCTGAATAATTGACCCTGTCCTCGCCCACTGAAGCTGTCTGCCGAATTGTCTTGAAGTAGCGAAACTGGTACCGAAGAATCGGTCATCAGTGTTGAAGTCTTTCTTCTCTAGGAGGAGTTAAAAGTGAAGTGTTGCATCGATTGGCGTGACGTGTGTTGGTTGGTCGGCTGGTTGTCCTTGGAGGCTGTTGAATGGGGTCAGAGCAAAATCAAAGAACACTGGCGTCCTTGGATTGAACTCCCTTTCGGGGTCAACAGTGTGCTGGCTCTGGGGTTCAATTTCAAACTACACTCTTCTTTTTTTTGCCCAAACTTTCAACCATATGGAGCTAACTGACCAGTGGCATTGCCTTTCTTTGTTACATTACTAACATTATTTTGTTTATATGCTAAATTCGGAATCATCCTTAACGTTCCAAGCTCAAATTTCATTGAAGCCATGCAGTTTTCAAATCAATGATGGGAACAAGGAGAAAGAGAGAAAGAGAATAGAGAGGAGAGAGAGAGAGAGAGAGAGGGGGGGGGGTGGAAGAAGAGAGAGATAAAGAGAGATGGGGAGAGACAGACAGACAGACAGACAGACTGACTGACTGACTGATTGACTGGCTAACTGACTAACTGACTGGCAGGCAAACAGAAACTAATGAAGAGAAAAAATGTAAAATAATAAAGCACCGGGAAACAGACGGAAGAGAAAGAGAATACAGTGAAGGATCGGAACGCCAAGAGAAAATCAAAAACAGCAAGAAGTTTACTAGATAAAGGTAAAAAAGGTAAAGGTGTCCAATAACTTAGGCGGTCGTAGGGGAGCGAGGCGTCAGAGACCTCAGCTTCTCTAGGGGCCAGCATGTTGAGGGCGACGCCCATCTCCTCTCCCTCGCTGCTTTACCTTCCCTGACCCTAAAGAGGGCAGGTACCCATTGACAGCTGGGTGAACTGGAGGAACTGCACTGAAGCCAAGGCGCGCAAACGGTCACCCATCCAACTGGTAACCACGCTCGACGCTGCTTAACTTGACTGGGGGAAAGTGAGCGCTCTGACCACTGAGCTATCCCGCCCCCATTAAGAGGTTTACCACCAAATCCAAATATAAGCACAACTTTCCTTGAACTGACAAAATCTTCGAATAACCCCAACAAATGACAGTCCAGAATCTCAATTAATGTCCATTTGGCCAGACAGGACCTGGCATCTCCTCATCGATCCCCGACGTTAGAATGCGGCTACCTTAATGCATGGTGGAGAACTGTGTATCGCAGACGCAACACTCTTACCATTGGGCAACCTCGAAACTCCAGCCTGAGGAAGGAAAGATACCCCCTACACCCAGCTCTGCTTTCGCCTAGTCATCATCTGACCCAGTCTTTACTGCCCGCTACACGGAGGGTAGTGTGGTTTTCAACTGGAGCAGTTTCTTCTGCCCTGGCAAGCTGGGGGTTATCCACAGTGCTTCAGTGAAGTGGATGGAGACGAGATAGCCTGGTGGCTAGAGTGTTGCGCTCGTGATCTGCTGACCCCACTTCGTTCAAGAGGGTTTTCTCCTCTGGAATTCACATCAGTGCCGACTCCACTCCCCTCTCAAAAGTCCTTCGGATGAGACTATATACCGAGGTCCTGTCTGCGAGTGTATGCAGAACATCTTGCGCACACGTTAAAACCCGTTCAGCGTTTCGGAAGAGTAGGACATTGTGTGCCAGTGGGAACGGAAGAAAATTTACAAAACTGCGTACACACGGAGAACTGGATGTAAAAAAACAAACCCACATGAGTTCTAATTCCATTATCATCCAAATAAATAAAAGAAAAACAAAGGAAAAGGAAAACAGGGTGGAAGCACTGTTTGATTTGTTTTCTTTTAGAAAAATTACACTTCATATCGTTTGCATACCCACTTCCGATGTCACCCAATAATCATTAGCATGTACTGCGTAAGACTGTTGGCAAGTATGACTGCTTTTAAAGCATCTTGCCAATAGGCAGTCATACTCCGGCTTCAGAGGGTGCTTTCCACCCATGATGAAGACTGAGGCTTAAGCAAGAGCTTTTCATGGCTGAAGACATCTTAACATAACAGTTTAAACTATTACTTTATGAAGAGAATGATCATGCTTCATATTGGCAGTGTATGTTATCAACACTACACCATCATCATGGATACTTATGCATAAATAATCAACATGTATAATACCACTGCACCACCGAAATAAAGTTAAAATAACTTTACAATAGGAATACAAAGGCCACCCGTGCAAGAAAGAAAGCTTAAACAGTCGGACAGACAGAAGAGTGAGAAAGAAGAAACACAAGAATATACTCTCAGACACACAAAACGCGGTATCGACTTTGCGAGTTGTCAACTCTGCAACAAAAAGGGGTTACAGCTAACGATGCCATCTTTAAATCAGCCGTATTGACAGCCTAGGCCCCCCCCACAACCCCCTCTCTCTCTCTCTCTCTCTCTCTCTCTCTCTCTCTCTCTCTCTCTCTCTCACATCCCACACACACACACACACACACACACACACACACACACACACACACACCACCCCGCCACGCCACACATACACACACACACCATGTATGTGGAAGGACGTAACTTGAGACGACTACTACTACTACTACTACTATACTACTACTACTACTACTACTACTACTACTACTACTACTACTACACACACACACACTACACAACACACACACACACACACACACACACACACACACACACACACACACACACACACCACTCCATTTTTAGCGTCCTCATTCAGAGAATGGGGAAGGAACACAACACCTCTACCTCCATCTTCACTGAACGCAACTCCAAGATGGTGGAATCTCTTGTCTAGAGGACACGCACATGCCAAAAACCAAACCAAAACAAAAAAACAACTCCAAAAGTCCGGGTTCGAAGTGTGAGGTGGTTCCATTCCCCTTTGTACCCGAAACTGTTCCCCCATCCATTAGACCATGAGTGGTGGTCTGGGTGCTAGTCTTTCGGATAAAAAGATAAATCGGAGGGCCCGTATGCAACACACATTTAGCCCACGTCAGAAACGATACGGCAACAATAGAGTTGGGCCCTGGACAAAAATTGTAAAAAAACACCCTACTCTCATAAGGAAGCAAATGCACATGCACACAAGAGATGAAGAAAATTGGTGGCGCTGCTCTTGTGGCAACATGCTCCCCCCGAGGAGAGCAACCATAATTTCATGCAGAGAAAATTTGCCATGACTTATGTGGTATACAATACAGTACGATGTAATAAAATACAGTGCAATACTATACAGTACAATGTAATACACTACAGTGCAAAATGTAATAGAATACTGTGAAATGCAATACAGTACAATGTACTAGTAGAATACAGTGCAATACAATCCAACGAAATACAATACAGTGCAATACAATGCAGCACAATGTAAGATAGTGAAATACAATGTAATACAATATAATACAGTGCAATGTAATACAGTACAGTGCAATACAATACAGTACAATGTAATACAATTCAGAGCAATACATTACATTACAACGCTCCTTTTTCAGTCAACATGTGTATAATTTCTCCACGCACTCACAGACCTTATTAGTCAAAGAAAACCAACACAAAAGCTATCATTTTCCAAACCTCGGCAGTAACAGAGATGGACACACTCTAATTACAAGTGCCTCAGAAATGCTTCAGGGTTTTTATTTTCCCTGATTTAAAAAAAGAATCTGAAGTCAATGTCCTTTTCATTCCGGACGAGAATTTAATTTCCTGTTCATGAATATGCATGCAGAGCTGAAATTTAGCAATAATTATTTTTCTTGGAGCAAAATCAAAATTCTGCGTGTAGATTTTTTGTGTCTTTTTGTTGTTAATGGTTGATTTTGCTTTTTTGTTATTGCTGATAATTTCTTTTTTTTTGGGGTTTGGGGGGAGGGGGGTTCAGACATTATGTTTTTTTTTTTTTTTTAAGTAATTGGCTTGGCACATCCTTTATAAATTCAGCTTAACTGGGAAGTCTTTCGTGAAACAAACGAGTTAAATATTTCGTGAAACAGATTTTGTTCACAGACTAATACAAATTCTGTCAGTCTGAATCTGCTCAGACTCGCCCTCCCCCCTCCCCACCAACATTTCAGTCTTTGGAGTTGAACCATCAACTGACTCATCAACTAACTGACCAAAGCTGATTTATATAACTCTTGCAGATGTAACTGCACTACAATAAATTTCACACCAATTCAATTTCTCTTTTAAGTCACGTTTTCATGTTTTTCTCTTTAAATCACCATCAACCATAAAAACACTTTTCCTATCTGCCACTGGTTGATAAACTGCCAGTAGTCCATCTCCCCCCCAAACTTGTATCTCCTTCAAAGGCATAGACCATCGACTGTGTTTATAACGATGAATAGACTGCATCCCTGATGCTGTGTATTGAACGTACCATCGGTTTCCCGAAGAAGGGAAAGAGCGAGTCATCGGCGTTTGGTTCTTCTCCTCCTAGATTTTTTTTTGTTGGTTTGTTTATTGCTGCATCGGTTGGCTTTGATGGGTGCAGTTCCTCAGAAGGATTGATTCCAGTCCGTGTTAAAAGTATAGGGACTGAACTTTAAGTCAGAGTTCCTCTCTCAAAGCCCATCGACGTAGTTAAGTTTACTCTGGACTACACGCTTTTTCAGTCTCAGGTCATCAAATGACTAAAGCTGACTTATTTTATTATCTATTTATCATTAAAGTTATTGTTGAGGATATGTCAAGGATAGTGGAATAAGCACTCATGTGCTTTTTTACATCCAGTCTCTGTGTGTACGCAGTTTTGTAAATGTTGTCATCCATTCTTACCGGCACGTAATGACTTATATAACTCTTGCAGATTTGCTGCACTACAATAAATTTCGCATCATTTACATTTCACTTTAAAGGTCATGTTTTCTGTTAAGTGATATTAAAAAAGGAATACAGGCGAAAAAAACACCCCAAACACAATAGACAAAAAGAGGGAGGAACCAAAGAGAGAGTAGAGACAGTTACCAGAGAAAGAAACAAGAGACACAAAGAGAGATACAGAGAAAATAGGAAGAGGAAAGAAGCGAAGGGGAGAGAGAGAAAGAGAAAGAGAGAGAGAGAGAGAGAGAGAGAGAGAGAGAGAGAGAGAGAGAGAGAGAGAGAGAGAGAGAAGACAGACAGACAGACAGACAGACAGACAGACAGACAGACAGACAGACAGACAGACGAGACGGACAGAGAGAGCAGAACAGACAGACAGAGACAGACAGACAGACAGGCAGACGAGAGAGACGAGAGAGAGAGGAGAGAGAGAGAGAGGAAGAAGAGAGAGCAGGAGAAGAGAGAGAGGAGAGAAGAGAGAGAAACAGAGAACAGAGACACAGAGACACGAGAGAGAGACAGCCAAAAACAGACTAAGACAGACAGACAGACAGACAGACAGAGACACAAAGAGAGAAGAATAACGGATGAATACAAAGATGAAGACTCTATTCAAGATCACCAACACTTTCTCTAAGGGGTTCCAATTTTCCGTGAACACTTTCATCAGGACTTTTCTTCCCTGTTGCATTGTTGTTTCTCTTCTGACCATACAAGGATAACAACGAACGAAGGCAAAAAGTAAAAAAAAAAAAAAAAAAAAAAAAAGACTGGCCACGACCCCAACTAGCTGCTAGCTAAGTGTCCATTTCGCAACATCGGACAACGCACCACTCCCCCATTCCTCATCCCTCAACCTCATCCTCTCTTTCCCGTGTCTACTGAGCCAGCGGTTACCGCCCATTACGGCGCTGTATCTCTTTCAGCTGAGTTGATCTCCCCTGATCTAGCCAGTTGGAACACATCCAGGATACTGAGTGAATGAGAAAGAAGAATGCAAAAAAAGAGAAAAAAAAACTCCTGTGTTTGAAAGACCTCGGCCTCGTCTGAAAACTACACCATTAATAATATAAAAAAAATCATTATAAAAAATAATAAAGAAGTCTCATGTACTTTTTTCACATCCAGTCCCCGTGCGCAGGTGGTTTGGTAAATTTGTCTCCTCTCGGCACACAATGACCTACTCCTCTGAACGGCGGATCAGGTTTTGACATGTGCGCAAGATAGTTATATGCGTTTGTACACGGGATTTCGGTTAATCGTCTGGTCCAAAGAACTTTCACGGAAGCGGAATTGGCCCAAATAATAGTAAATGTATGGGGGAAATGGGGAGAGAGGAGAAAGAGGAATGGAGGGAACAGGTTTTCAAGTCTTCAGGGGTGCCCCCTCGGTCGCCAGACTAAGGGATAGATAGATAGATAGATAGATAGATAGATGGGATAGATAGATAGATAGATAGATGGATAGGATGGATAGATAATAGATAGATAGATAGATAGATAGATAGATAGATAGATAGATAGATAGATAGATAGATATGGGGAAAATTCCCTGAAACAGATAGGGGAGGGAGGGGGTGGAAGAACGGTGACGGTGGTGGCTCGAACCCTGACGCAAAGGTTAACCACCAGCTTATTTCGTTTTCCCCTCCAGATTACAAACGACAGTTATTCGGGTGTTTTCACCGGACACGAGTGTATGTACTCAGTAT
>CM060334.1:36319756-36322256 GCA_030674155.1 Stramonita haemastoma | reverse complement strand
AGCTTCAGAACGAGACAGTTGCGAACCTAATTTCACGATTTAACTACCCGGGTTAGTGTGCATGTTATACACCCTTGATCACTGAGAAAAAACCAGCAAGAAGACACTTGCAACAACTGTATCGTAAAGAAGCGAAAATTCAACGCCATTTGTTGTTGGCACTGTGCAGGTTAAATAATATGGACACAATTTTAATTTTGTTCAGAGTTTTAAACGAGGTTTTACCTTTTACCTTACCAGAGTTCTTACACGAAATAAACCTACATACACTGGCCTCCAGATAAAAAGACTAAAATAAAACAAAATGAATGAATAGTGAAGACACAATGCGTGAAAGACAATAGATTCCAAGATAAATCTGCAAGATGTTACAGAGAAAGCTAACTAGAATTCCGGTATCTTAGTAATTCTTTTAAATTGATTTTATTCTTTTCTTAAATTCTTTTATTTCGAGGACAATGAAAGAAGTACTCAATATGTTTTTTTTTTAAATCCATACCCTGTGTGTGTGTATGCGGTTTTGTCAAATTTTGTCATTCGTTCCCACCAATGACCTACTCCCGAGAAGTGGAACAGGTTTTAAACGTCTTGCACAAGATGTTCTAAATGCGTTCACAGACGGGACCACAGGCTACATTCAAACTACTTTTGGGGGAAGAGGAATCGGATCGGCCCTGAGGGGGTCCCAGGGGGGATCCCCTTGAACGGGATTTGAACCCGGCTCAGGAGATCGTAAACGCAATACACAACGCTATAACCACCAGGTTCTCCCACCCCATTAAAGACATGATTGGGAATAATTCTCTTCCTGTGGCAGCCTGCAAAAACCCTACGAACATTAGGCTAAGAGTCAAGTTTTAATGATAGCCGTCTTACAGTTTCCTCCCTTCTGAAAACGGGATCGTTTTCTTCATGGATAATATGAACACTCTCTCAGATAGAACACTGATTTTTTTTCACAAGTGATATAAACACACACACACACACACACACACACACACTCCTTCTCTCTCTCTCTCTCTCTCCTCTCTCTCTCTCTCTCTCTCTCTCTTCCCATTATATTTTTATCACTTCATGTTCATTTACTTTTGTTCTTGGTTTCCTCTCTCTATCTCTGTGAGTTTTCTTGAAATAGTTACGTCATTTTTAATGATAAAATCCATATTGAGGGCAAAGGCACCACAAAAAGAATGTTAGTCTTAAAACATGTACGCATTCTCCGACATAATATTGTTCTCACGCCAAAGTGAAGAAAACTGCCTGATAATCATAGAGTTTTACCAAAGTTGTCCCACTATAAAAACGGCATCACCGAAACTACCACACCCAAGATGTTCCAAAATGTAACAGTGAAAACGACATAGAGAACGATGACAATTAAAACCAGAAATCAAAAGGTGACAACCAAACAGAAAAACGTGTGATATAAAAACAATCTTTTCGTTTCCCTGCGGTGTGTAATACCTATACCTGCATGCTATTGCTCACTCTCGCCTAACTGCTCTCGAAATGTGCACCATTACAATAATCTATCAGCTGAATTGGTGCGAACGATACAGTCAACAATAATGCAAGAAATTGTAGCGACCAATAATTGAAGCTAAAATATTCACCATATCCTTCATTTTTTTCCCATCCTTCGACACACTTCACACAAATGCGCGACACTTTTCTTTTAATTCTCTCCCCTGATAATAAAACCATTGCTTTCTTTGGGGTTACTAAAAATCATAAAGGCTCAGTCCCGCCTGGGAGTTAACTCACACGCATGCGCAAAACTTCAACATTATCTCCCTTGGTTAAGAAAACTGTGGGATTCTTTGGGACTACTAAAAATCCTAAAGGCTTCAGGGGAGTTAATTTGAGAAACTTGCATGACGACTGTTCATTATCGCGTTCTGCCCTCCCTAGTCTTGCCCAAATAACACTGTTTAAATCTCAAGAAATATTATCCAGACGCTCAAAGCCTTAAAATGTTTTGTTCGGTTATGTCAAGAAGAAAAAAAAAACCTCTTAAAAAATCAAATCAAACGTTCACATATTTTTTCTGGCCGAAAAGAAAAACGAGCCGCTTCCGTCTATAATGGATATCAGTTTTAATCTGTGTGTACGGAATCAAGTGTCACATTTTCCCATCTTTTTTTTCGTGGCTTTGTCTTTTCATTCGTCTCTTTATTTTGTCTGGCTGTGTTTGTGTTCCTGTTTTAGGGTTTGGTTGTATTTTTCTTTCTTTTTGTTTGTTCTTTTTTTTTCAAATTTCGGCAAAACAAGTTTATGTTACGACAAAAAATTATGTCTTGAGAAATGTAAAAGACTGCAAATGACCATCGGCTCCCCCCCCCCTCCACCAACTCTCTCGCTCTCTTCTCTCTCTCTCTTTTCTCTCTCTCTGTGACACATACACTCTCTCTCTCTCTCTCTCTCTCTCTCTCTCTCTCTCTCTCTCTCTCTCTCTCTCTCTCTCCATCGCTAAATACTGCAGACATTAAAAAAAAAAATA
>CM060334.1:36307256-36314756 GCA_030674155.1 Stramonita haemastoma | reverse complement strand
GCTTCTTCCACTGCTATACTCCTGCTTCTTCCACTGCTATACTCCTGCTTCTTCCACTGCTATACTCCTGCTTCTTCCACTGCTATATATACTTCTGCTTCTTCAACTGCTATATTTCTGCTTCTCCAACTGCAGTACTCTTGCTTCTCCAACTGCTATACTCCTCACAAGACAAGTAGGGTTTTTGGGGGGGCCGAGTGGGTAGCGCGAAAGAGCTTCTAACTTTGAGGGTTCAGGTGTCGCGTCACGGGGTGACGAGTCACAGGTTCAGCTCTCAGCTCCTGCCCGTTTGGGGCTGAAAAGGGTGAAACGCTTTATCTACCAACTACCTGCAGCCATGCCAGTTCAATTCAGACCTAAACTTCTTTTTCAGGGGGGGTGTGTGTGTGTGTGTGGGGGGGGGGGGGGGGTGGCAGTGATTGATGTAAGTGAGAGTTTTGTTGGCTTTTTATATTTTAAACCACTTTATGTCACAGCAGATTTTCTCTGCGTGAAATTCGGGTTGCTCTCCCCGGGGGTAGCGCGTCGCCACCCATTTTTCTTTTTTTCCCTGTCTGCAACTGTATTTGTTTCCATATCAGAGTGGTCTTTTTCTACAGAATTTTGCCAGGGATGACTCTTGTTGCCGTGGGATTTTACGTGTGCTAAATAATGGTGTGTTTACACATGGGGACCTCGCTTTATCGTCTAATCCAAAAGACTAGCACCCAGACCACCACTCATGGTCTACAGGATTGGGGGAAAAGTTTAGGCCCAAACGGGATTCGAACCATCGCACACTTTGACCCGGACTTTTCGCTTTCTAGACAGGCGCGTTACCTCTAGACCACCGATCCACCAGGGTCTACATTGAAATTGTTGTTATATCCCCGAAATTGGAATGTGGCCACCTTCGTTCTTTTAAGTGCAGTATGTAAACGCTGCTAACAGGAAATTGGTTTGTTTCATTTAAACGGTAAGTAGGCAGACCGCTTCTCCCATGGTCTACAGGATTTTATGGGAAAGAGAGAAGTTGAGGGGAAAGGGGGGGGAGAGTACAGAGAGAGAGAGAGAGAGAGAGAGAGAGAGAGAGAGAGAGAGAGAGAGAGAGAGAGAGAGAGAGAGAGAGAGAGAGAGAGAGAAGACAGACAGACAGACAGACAGACAGACAGACAGACAGGACAGACAGACAGACAGGACAGACAGACAGACAGACAGACAGCAGACAGAGACAGACAGACAGACAGACAGAACAGACAGACAGACAGACAGAAGACAGAAACAGACAGACAGAAGAGTGAGAGGAGAGAGGTGAAGGATGCAACTTTGCACTTTTCTGATTGTGTGCTTTGCCACTACATCATCAAATTTCTTAAAAGTTAATGTGTATTAACGATAAAACAACCCACACCCTGTAACTCCTGCTAAATGGGAAATGGGGTAGACGGGACTGGAACCCACAGACAACTGAATCTAAAAACCACTCTCGAAAAGACTTTTCCATCCCACCTACATCTTTCTCATTCCCCAGCTCTGCCGTGACTGACTGAGGGACGGACGACTTCACTTCTCTGTGAGGCGTGATTGGGACACAACAACATTTCTCTCTTTCTTGCTTTTTTTTCCAGGCCTAACCCTCTCTTCCCCTGTCTCTCAGAAGCTGTGACGGCCCTTTCTAGTGTTAAGGCAATGTGTCACGGGCAAGTTGAAGCACGTGAGGCGCTCAAGGCCTCTTCCCTTTCCGGGTAGCTGGTTTGCTTGCCTGCCTCTCTGCCTGCTTGCCTGCCTCTCTGCCTGCCTGTCTGCTTGCCTGTGTGCCTGCCTGTCTGCTGGGTGTACTCGTGGCTGCCAGGCTACCAGTTATATAGCTAGAGGAGATGAATGGACTTTTCATCAGTGTACAAGATGTTCTATGCGCGTTTCTGACACCGGGAACTCACTTGTTTCGGTCTGATTCAAAAGATTTGCAAGAAATGAGTCAGAACTGGCGATTATTTTTTCATTATTGTAGTTTCCCTCGGCTATAGTTTCGAGGTTGACCAATTCCCAAGGGTGCGATTTTGCATCATCTGTGACCGTTTTGAACTCACCATTAAAAGTGGCCACATGCCCACTTCACAGAGCTGGTGACAACTCCACAAAGGGGGGGGACATCCCTGTGCTATATCATGGGTGCTTAGCGGAGGCTCAAACCCGTCCTATCAGTTACTGAGAAGATTCTGAGCTGGGTGTTCTAACCGTTCGGCTGTATCGCCCCTACCCTTGTGCTGGTCAAAGCCCATTCTTCTTACACTGACTGTAAGCTTTACTAGTGATTTCATTGCTGGGTCTCTTCCCCTACCCCCTCTCTCTGGGTCTTTCCTTCTCCCTCTCTCCCTCCTCTCTTTCTTTTCTCTCCCTCTCTCTTTTTTTCTCCTATTCCCCCTCTCTCCCTCCCTTCCTCTCTCCCTCCTTCCCTCACACACACACGGAGACTGGGTGTGTCTCTTTCTGTCTCCCCCTCTCTCTTTCATTCTCCTCTCCCTCATCTCTCCCCCTCTCTCTCCATCCCTTCCTCTCTCCTCCTTCCCTCACACACACACGGGACTGGGTGTGTCTCTTTCTTTCTCCTCCTCTCTCTTTCATTCTCCTCTCCCTCTCTCTCCCCCTCTCTCTCCATCCCTTCCTCCTCCCTCCTTCCCTCACACACACACGGAGACTGGGTGTAAAAAAAAACACCCACACATGAGTGTTGTTTCATTTTCCTCCTCGAAATAAATAAATATAAATAAAATAAAATAAATACTCTCTCTCTCTCACTCTCCTCTCTCTCTCTCTCTCTCTCTCTCTCTCTCTCTCTCTCTCTCTCTCTCTCTCCTTCTTTCCCTCCCTCTCACTTTTTGGAATATATGGAGAAAAATGGCACGTGTCCTCCCCCCCAAAAAAAAACCAAACAAAAAAAAAAACCAACCCCAAAATGAATAATGCAAGAAAGAATTAGAAGGAAGAAGAGGAAGAAGGGAAAAGACAGCAAGATGAATTAAATAACAAAAAGGCGGAAGAATGTAAATGGGAAGGGAAAGAAATCAACAAACACCACCAGATTATAAATCACAACAATGGAAGACTAAACAGACGAACAAAGAAATTAAAAAAACAAAAACAATCGACAAGGCTGTAAAAAAAAATCTGAATGTAACGGTGAAAGAAAGAAAGAAGAGACAGGTAGAAAGACAAGAGAGAAAGAAAAGAAATAAAGGATAAGGAAGGAAGAAAATTGTAAAAAAAAAAAAGCACAAAAAGAAAAAGAAAACGAGAAGAAAGTGTTAAAAGAAACTGTAACAAAAATAGGAAAATCGAAAAGAAAGAAATAATAACAAAATCAATTAGATAAAAAGAGTCAAATGAAAAAAAGCAAAACAATACCACCACAGAAAAAAAACATGCAGAAAAAGTAACAGTGACTAAAGACTGTCAAGAGTAAAACAAAACAAAAAAAACCCAAAGCGTATCAGTTTCTTGAGGAAATATCAGGCATATAGTATTACCTACTGTTGCTACAGGGCATCTAGCCATCATAAGGACAGAAGTAAACAAGCTTCTGAATATCCAGTCACATATGTTCCATCCCCAACGTTAAGTCAGATACCGGTGACGTCACCAACACAATCTGCACTTAAACAGGGGGGAAATATTCTATTTTCCCTTCATTCAACTAAAAAAAAGCAAAACAAAACAATACTTATTTACTGAACTCCACAAAAAAAGTTTCAGCCTTAAACCCGCTTTCTTTTTGAGCAGGAAAAGTTTTCTGGTTATCCCTAGTGACGTCACGACTTTCAACTTAAGAGGGATTGGCCATATAGGTCTCTGAATAAGCAGGGAAACAAAGAATTAAGAAACACACAACCCCCAACCTCGACCATCTCCACTCTCAACGGTTGAATGTCAATCTCAGCGTGCGTTTTGTTTACATTGCACACACATGTGTGAGTGGGCTGGCACGTGAGTATGCCTGTATTTTTGAGTCAATTGTGAGAACACTAGGGTACGTGTATGTGTTCTGTGGGTTTGTTCACAGCGTATTTTGTGGTCGTTTTCACCAGAGGTAAAGATCAATATCAGAATACTATATACAACAAAGTTATGGAGGAAAGGGGGACTGAAAGGGAAACAGAAGTAAGGACAACAGAGAGAGAGGAAGAAAAATAATCAATGTATAAAAATCAATGAGAATGGAAGAAAAATGATGAAGGAAATAAGCAAGAAAAAAGAACAGTAACCAAAGCAGAAGATGATGATGAAGATGGCAGCGGCTTGAAAGTACAAAACAATAACAAAAAATACATTAAAAAAATTAAACTATGAATCACAAAAGAATCGAAATTAAAAGCAAATAGCTCACTCGGATAATTAAATATATCACCTTAGGCAGAAGAACATCATGAAAAGAAGAAGACAATAAAGAAAAAAACGAAGATGAAAAAGAAGACGAAGAAAAAAAAGAAGTACAAGATAATCATCCATTGACAACAAGAAGAAAAAAAGAAGCAAAGAAAACGAAAAAACAAAACCGAAAACAAATGAAGCAAGGATTACACAGATTATTTTGGACACAGATAAACAAGGGGGAAGAAAAAAAAAGCACAACAAAAGCTTGACGAGGAAGCACAATAACAACTATAATAACAACAACAATAACAAAAAGAACTCTATAGAGGATGAAAAGAACAGCAATGGCAACAGCAACAGCAATGCGAACTGAAGGCAGAAAAAGGAAAAGACGAGAGAGAGAGAGAGAGAAAAAAAAAACACCTAGAGAAAGCAGAGGATAAGGAAAATCGAGAAATAAAAGAAACAGAGGAAGAAGAACGAGTCTGAAGCTAAATGGGTTGAAAAAACAACAACAATTATACAAGAAGGCTGAGAGACAGGAATAGAAAAACAAAAGACGATGACATATCATAAGAAAAAGACAGAAATATTTATTTATCTATTTATTTATTCTTTTATATCGAGGATAACAGAATAAGCAATCATGTGCTTTTTTTCATCCGGTCCCGTGTGTATGCAGTTTTTGTAAATATTGTCATCTGTTCCACCGGCACACGATGGCCTACTCTTACGAAAAGCGGAACAGGATTTAACGTGTGCGCAAGATGTTCTGCCTGCGTTCGCACATGGGGCCTCGGTTTAAAGTCTCATCGAAGGACTTTTGGGGAGAGTGGAGTCGGCACTGATGTTAACTCCAGGAGAAAAATTTCCTTGACCGTACTCGAACCCAGGTCGTCAAATTGCCAGCGCAATGTTCTGACCACTAGGCTATCCGTCCCATTTGACTGTACAAGAAGAAGAGGAGGAGAGTAAGGACGAGGAGGAGGAAGAGGAAGGAGAAATGGGGAGGAGGAAAAGGAAGGAGAAAAGAGGAAGGGGGGTGAGGAGAAGGTGGGAAAAGAGGAGAAAGAAGAAGGTGGGGGAGAAGAAGAGGAGGATAACAAGGTAAAAGGAGAATATGAGGAAGAAAAAGAAAACAACAAAACGAAGAGGAGGAAGGAGAAAAAAAGGAGAAGGAAGAAGAAGGAAAAGAGGAGGCGGAAAAGGAAGAAGAGGAAGAAGAAGAGGAGGAAGAAGACAAAAAAGAAGAGGAGGAAGAAGACAAAAAAGAAGAGGAGGAAGAAGACAAAAAAGAAGAGGAGCAGTACAAGGAGAAAGGAGAAGAGGAGGAAGATAATAAAGGGGAGGAGGACAAAGAAGAAGAAGAAGAAGAAAAGAAGAAGAAGAAGAAAATAAATAAATAAACAAACAACAAAATAATACATCGGGAAAAAGACAAATGACAGTGTAACTTAAGTTCCAAAATCATTTATCCACTGGACCCTAATCGTGCCGGGTTTTAGTTTCAAATAATGAAATATTACTCCCCCATTATTCACAATAACTATGCGTGTTTTTCAACAATATTTCTACTTTTCTCTAATTAACAGAATATGAGTTCAAAAGTCTGACATTAAAAAACACAAAATAAGAAAATATGTGTTTTCTACTCAATTATATTAAAAAAGCAATTTTTTCTATCATGCAGTAACGTTTTACTAACCTGTACATGGGACGTTTTTTGTCCAATGAGTTCTTATTGTCACGTGATGCAGACAGAATGCCATGATTGGTCCAAATCTGCACGTGCCCGCTTTTCGATGACCTAAAAGATAAAGATGTCTAAGAACTGATGTCTATTTTTAGCCCACGTTAACATGACTAGGTAAACCAGCAAGTTTGTGTGTTTTTTTATCGAAGATAATGGAATAAGCATTCATATGCTTTTTTACATCCAGTCCCCGTATGTATGCAGTTTTGTGAATATTATCTGTTCCCACCTGCACACAATGACCTACTCTTAAGAAAAGCCGAACAGGATTTAACGTGTGTGCAAGATGTTCTGCGTCAGCAATGATGTTAACTCCAGGGGAAAAATCCCCTTGACCAGGAATCGAACCCGGGTCATCAAATGACCACTAGGCTATCCCGTCCCCCTATGATAAGTTTTTTTTTTTTAATGAGTGTCTTTTTCGTTTTTCGTTCCTCTGTTAGAGCTCCGAGGGTTGCCAATAGTAAGATTTTGTGTACGTGACCGTTTGTGCCTACCATAAAGGTAGCTGCATTCCAACTTCGGATGATGATGGTCAAACACAAAGCCAGTTAGCATGAGGTTTTTGTAAAACATAATATATTTTTGTCATCTAATTTTACCAGCGTGCAATAGTCTGCTCTTCTGAAAGGCAGAACGGGTCTCAACGTGTGCACAAGATGTTCTGTGTGCGTTGGCACACGGGACCTCGGTGTATAGTCCTGTCCGAAGGACTTTTGGAAGAAGAAAAGACAGTAAGGATGTTAACTCCAAAAGGAAAATATCCTCGAACATGAATCTCGGTGGTGGCTCGAACTCGAGCCATCTGGTCACGAGCTCAACGCTCTAACCACTAGGCTATCCTGCTCCCTGACGACAATTTAAACAATTGTACGAACGTAAATAATGATTACATTTATATACAAAACTGCTTTGAATATAGCCTTCTATCGTTTTACTTTATTGGGTACGTTCAAACAATGTACATACAGACAGTTTGGAAAGGAAAACTTTCACTAAGTCAGCAGAATGTATATTTATGGATAGACTTTGTGCCGTGCTGAGTCATATCTTGTAGGCACCACATGCACGTTCTCAGTCGAGTTCGATTCCCGTTGGAGGGGATTTTTTCCCCTGGAGTTAACATCAGTGCTGACTCCGCTCTCCCCAAAAGTCTTTCGGATGAGACTATAAAGCGAGGTCCCGTGTCCGAACGCACGCAGAACGTCTTGCGCACACGTTAAATCCTGTTCTGCTTTTCGTAAGAGAAGGCCATTGTGTGCCGGTGGGAACAGATGACAATATTTACACAACTGCATACACATGGGGACTGGATGAAAAAAAGCACATAAGTGCTTATTCCATCATCCTCGATGTAAAAGAATAAAATAAAATAAAATAAAATAAAATAAATCACA
>CM060334.1:36277256-36299756 GCA_030674155.1 Stramonita haemastoma | reverse complement strand
ATACACATTCCCGGCAGATAAAGAAGAACTTTGGAAATGATTTCCCATGGCAAGCACACTCTTTACAATTTCTTGGTGTCTGTTTTTCTATCTGTCTGTCTCTCTGTCTTTCCCTCTCTCCTATAAAAAGATATGTCATATTATATTATATCATATATAGCATATCATATCATATCATATCATATCATATTATATTATATTATTATATTATATTATATTATATTATTATATTATATTATATTTATATTATATTATATTATATTATATTATATTATATTATATTATTTATACTATACTATATTATATTATGTTATATTTATTATATTTTTATTTATTATATTTGTTTCCTCAACAAAAAGAATTCTCTCTCTCTCTCTCTCTCTCTCTCTCTCTCTCTCTCTCTCTCTCTCTCTCTGATTCCTGTGTAACATTCATTAAAACACGAGAGACACAATCTAAGCGTAGAGACAAGACTTAAAACGACTTGATGGTGGGAATAGAATGCCCAGTAATCGCTAATCTTCCCATCTGAAACTAGCTCTTCGGAGCACTTTTTAAGGAAACGAATTCACTAACCGTCTCATTCTAGGGGACTAGTTAAGCTAGCAATCATGCTACTGCAAATCGTTATGCTGTTGTTATGTGTGCATGGTTGTTTGCGTGTGTGTTTGTTATTTTGTATTTTGGTCATGCTGTAGCTCTAAATGGCTATGATTTGCTTAGTGTTTTTTGTCTTTCAGGGGGTTGTTTTTCTTTAATTTTTTGCTTTGTGTGTATGTATGTATGTATGTATGTATGTATGTATGTATGTATGTATGTATGTATGTATGTTGTTGTATGTATGTATGTATGTATGTATGTATGTATGTATGTTTGTTGTAGTTGTTTGTATGTTGTTGATGTTAGATATATGTATATACTGTATGTATAATGTATGTAGTAGTAGATGAGTAGTATGAGGGGTGAAGTGTGGAGATATGATATATGATATAGAATAGAATCATATGTATATGATGTAGAGAGAGAGAGAGTGTGTGTGAGTGTGCATGTGCGTGCGTGCATGTGTGTGTGGCTGGCGCGCGCGTGTGTGCGTGTTCTATGTAAATGCATACTTTTTTTTAAATGGTAGTTTCTCACAAAAAGATGGTAATGGAAAGGTTTGAAAACTGGGATTCATGTAAATTTGCTCTCCTTTAATGTCTCAACTTTTAAGAAATTAATCACTCTATGGAAGATAGCACGCAAATATTGTAAGCAGAAGAGAGAGAGAGAAGAGAGAGAGAGAGAGAGAGAAGAGAGAGAGAGAGAGAGAGAGAGAGAGAGAGAGAGAGAGAGAGACAGAGAGAGAGAGAGAGAGAGAGGAGAGAGACGAGAGGAGAGAGAAGAGACAGACAGACAGACAGACGACAGACAGAGAGGAGAGAGAGAGAGAGAGAGAGAGAGAGAGAGAGAGACAGACAGACAGACAGACAGACAGACAGAGAGAGAGAGAGAGAGAGAGAGAGAGAGAGAGAGAGAGAGAGAAGAAGACAGAAGACAGAGAAGACAGAGAGAGAGAGAGAGAAAGACAGACAGACAGACAGACAGACAGACGAGAGAGAGAGAAGAGAGACAGACAGACAGACAGACAGACAGACAGACAGACAGACAGAGAGAAAAGAGAGAGAAGAGAGATGAGAGGGAGAGGAGGGGGAGAGAGAAAGAGAGATGAGAGAGAGATTGAGAGAGAGAATAGAAAGATACAGACATGGAAAAAAAGAGTTTATATACATTGTTTTTCCGAAAGAGCAATTCAGCAGTTCTATTGCTCAATACTTGTGTCTTCCACTACAAAAGTATAGAACATTTCCCCATACCCAGAAACCCTACATTTGCTCTGAACCAATCTGACGCAAGTTAAGTGGAAGAGAAAAAAAAACAGCCAAAAGTACGTAGCAAGTTTTTTTTTTTATATAGATGTGGCTTTTTCTGTTGTTTTGGATTTTTTTCATAGTAAACATACACAAAGTATAATTATGCTAGTAGAAAGACTCAAAAATCCATTTTTCTGACTCTGACTCTGATCACATTTCTCCTTACTGCGAGACAGAGGGAAACATAATTTCCCTGTCAATCAAGTCGAAAAGAGCGTAGGCAGGCAACGTAACTGGAGTCCTAATCTCAAATTCTTTTGTGACGGCAAGGTCTTGGCCTTTTCAAGGAATCCTTGACTAGATAATGTAGGTGGGTTGGAGCCAGCTGGACACTGGCCAGTTCCTCCCTCAAAAAACTCTCTGGGCTCAAAGAAAAACTTTCTCAGCTAGGAAGCCATACTAACTACAGCATAAAGCAGCTGCCAGGTTCTTTGTTCTTACTGGGATAGTTTCTTTAATACTTGGCTTCTGTTAAGTTTCCTACAGTTCTGTTTTCGTTTCGGCTAGAGCTCCGTGGTTGACCAATTGAGATTTTTGCGTATGCGACTGTTTTTGACAACCGTTAAGGTGGTGGCCATATTTCGACATGGGATGTGTGCATTTGATTATTATCATTAACACATTTCTTTCCGTTTTGTTTTTAACAAGAAAAAATCGTGCATTGTCCACATGAGTAAGTTTTGGTGTTATTTTCATTTCATACATCAAGGCAAATTGAAGTGAAAATAAAAAACTAATATTTTGTAACAGTTAATTTCTGAATTAAAAAAAAAATGACAAACCAGGATTGCGTATGTCGTTTCGTATAGGGGTACGTGTTTCTGTTATGGTGTCTTTAGGGGTGAGTGAATCAGGATGGTTATTTTGAGCTTGTTTCCAGCAGTGATGGCTTCTGTTCCAGCCAGACGCTACTTGTTAAAAGTCGTTGATGCACACAGCACATTGTTGCATTTGTTTTGAAAGTTGCATTCTCAGGCGAAGACATCCTTCAGCTCCACCCTGTACAAAACAGATGCCTTGCATACATTATTGTATCACATGGCGGCAAGTGAGTTGATCTGATGATTTTCTTTTTAGCATGAATGTCTTGATCAAGGTTGCATAATTTGTATGTTAAACGAAAACGGGTTTTTTTCTGTATTAACATGTTAAACAAGGAATGAGTTTTCATATTCAGGTACTGTTACACGTAATACAAAGTTTGAAATACACCTGAACGTACTTGTTTTACAGTATTACACTGTTTACATCAACTAGTATGGTTTGTCTGCGTGACTTCTGTAATCTTTTTTTCCTTCCTTCACCTGTCCCGTTGTCCCGCGGACCGTGGGGGCACCACTGAAGATTTTGCAACCAGTTCTCATCCACTCTCCCCTCTACAACTCCTCTCCACACACGGTCTCCTCCCCCCTTACTCCGTAGGCAGAATCGCTCCACTAAGGGGCAGGTCTCATTCTCTGTGGGTCTTACCTAGCGTTTCCCTGGTTGACCATCTTCCCGTTACCCCAACACAGTTGGTACTGTGTTACCTAAAGCTTTAAGGGACAGCATAGATCATGGCCCTAATTCCAGATGCCACGTGCGCACTTTAGCTTGCGTTTTTTTTTTTTACTGGTCAGGAGCTTTTCGTATGGTCCGATGGCGTTTTTCATTCTGTAGTCTAAATACAATCAAAACATCAGAAGATCAACAACATCAAAAATTCAGTTATAAACATTCATTTTTTATTGAAACATTGATACATACATGTATAATATTAAAGTCATGTTTAAACATTAAATGCGACCGCACTCGTGGTGAAATCTAGGAAATAATGAGACGATTAAAATGGCACATGTGAACTGATGGTCAAAATGCATATTTGAAATGTATGAATAAACTGTACATTATGAAACAGATGACATCGATGACTGAAGCTGTGTGAAAGAGCGCATGATCATGCTGAAAAATGCAAAATATAAATAAAGAAATGAACACACTCATTCTTCTTGTCACATGTATACACTGACGCATATCCACAGTATTCAATGTCCCCCAACCCCCCACCATCTTCCCCTACACTTACACACGGACAGTTTTCAGTTCCACGGAAGGCCTCAGCAGAATCCATCGTCACCCGCTGCTGCTGCATACGTCACTAAGCTGTAACATTCCGAGGAGAGTTCTGAAAATGCTCACATTCCACATTCCAGATGAAGGTTCCTATTTACATTGACGTATGTTGACTGAAACGTACATTCATCACTGGTGACTCACCATTCCACCTCCCTCCAAGTTTTGAAATCAACGAAAAATCCTCCAAATCACTTTACCTATCGACGTTAAGTCCTGGTGCTTATTAAACTAGATATCAGAACTATGCTTTTTTGCGGTGTTATAAAAGATGAGTCGGTATCTCGTATCTACCACAGAGTGGTCAACTTTCAAAAAAGGGGTACCTTCTCATAGAAATGTACACAGCAGGCACACTGACTTCAATCGGGATAAACACACCCTGAACAGAACATCTGCCAACACACACCACTGAGTGTCGTTGCTCCAGCAATAGTTGCTGCCATTGAAAACAGTATTGGAGATAATATTAATTATAATAATGATAATAATAATAATAATAATAATAATAATGCCTGACTGACACAGACATGAAAAGACAGGACACACTGGGTAGCGGAGCAGCGTCAACAGACAGGATCTCTCACAAGTACCTGAGGTAAATAAGCCTTGCACGTCATGGGGTGTCTCATACCATGTTGGATCTCCAGAAAAAAGATACAAGTTGAACAGTATGTAGATATTGAAAAAAAAAAGCTGTCCAGATTTCATAGTGGAGACAACCTTTATCATTGCAACCTTCTTACAGACATTAACCAACTGATTCCAGGACAAGGCATCTGTTTCTTTTATGTGCCTAGACGTCCCACCCTGTCTAATACCGAAGATCTTCATACACCAGCAAGATCACGCGTGCTGGCATCTTCCTTCCCAAAAGTAGTTCACGTTGCTAGAGTTTACGCAAGAAGTAGTGCCCGAGGATTTTGTTTTTGGTAGCAGTAGTACGTGCATCGTTGTTTGAATTTTCATGTTGGAGGTTTGATGTCTGCATCGTATACACGTGGTTGATTTTCAAGTCACGCTGCACCACCATGAACACCGTGACATCGGGCTTGTCTCACACACAGCGTTTACAACAATTCTTTTGTAGAACAAGCTGCAGGGTATCTGCCTGGTCTGCACGTTCACCCCTCATGGACAGAAGAGTCTAATCCACTGACCAAACCCCTGCATCTGCTTCACTCCACATGTCAAACAAAGAACATCAACAAGAAACCACGTCACGAGATTTCAGATGCTGCTGGATGTTGGTACGTTGCTCTTGAGATTGTTGACAAAAGTCGCCTCTACCCACATGTTCCAGGATTTATTCTACACAATACTAAGGTACACTATGGGTCAGGAGTGAGTCCTTAAAAAGAGAGAAGAAAAAAAATGTGTCACCATCACTTCAGTTGTCAAAGGTAAAAAAAAAAACAAAAAAACCCACTAACAGCATTTTCAGAACTCTCCTCGTACATATCATATCGATGTTCCTGAACTCTTGGCCAAATGTCCCTTAGACACACAGAGAGATATACAGACACTCCTCACACATGTAGCAGCATATTATGGAAGAAGTCATAGTAAAGAAGGAAAAAAACAAAGACACCTGTACAACCCAGACGATATGTGGTAATTTTCGGAGAGTCACTATCTTACACCTGTGTGTTTGTGTGTGTGTGTCTACATTTTATTTTTATTTACTGCTCAGCTGACAATCGAGGTAGTGCGTTTGACACTTGTCACACAAGCTGGGGATTTTTCTGGCTGTTATTCCAGATCACCTGCGACAATAGAATCCCTCCAGAAAAATCCCCCCTGTTATGTAACGGTGTGAAATCCCATCACGTCCTATGCAACATCTCACCCACCATGCAGTTGTTCTCAAAACACTCTTCTTAACTGTTCACATCCAGCCACGTGATTCGTCAGTTTTCATCACGTGACCGGCTTTTCCTGTCACGTGACCCGCTACGCTTCACCATTCTAGTATGTCAAATCCTCTCACGTGACTTTTGTCCAATCTCCTGCCGTGATTTCTCCCAATCTCATCACGTGACATGTGAAAGAAGGTGGCTGAAGACGAGCACAACAGCAGTGAGGAAACCGGAAGTGCAGACATGATGACGTACTTCCGACGCTGTGGATCCAACATGGCGTCCTGTCACTTGCGCTTGGTCGTTATCTGCTGACAGAAGACAAACAGACCTCTGAGTGCGCAGAGCATTCCTATGGTGATTTGTAACGTCAGCCGAGTCATAAAGTGATGTGTCTGGGATGTAAATCGTTTTGTCTCTGGGTCTTCTGTCAATTGTGTTAAAAGTTCCGTTGCAACCGGTACATGACACACACACATACATGCACACACACATACATGCACACACACATACATGCACACACAGATATGACAACAGACAGACAACAGATAGATAGAAAGATAGATAGAAAGATAGAAGATAGAAGATAGATTAGATAGATAGATGAGATAGAGATGAGAGATAGAGATAGATAGAAGATGAGAAGAAGAGTAGACGATAGAATAAAGAGATAGAAAGATAAAGAGAGAAGAGAGAGAAGAAGATAGATAGATAGATAGATAGATAGAGAGAGAGAGAGAGAGAGAGAGAGAGAGAGAAGAGAGAGAGAGAGAGAGAGAGAGAGAGAGAGAGAGAGAGAGAGAGAGAGAGAGAGAGAGAGAGAGAGAGAGAGAGAGAGAGAGAGAGAGAGAGATCTTAGATAAATGGCTTCATAAAAACGGCATATATATTGTTTATTCAATGCACACCACGAATTAAAGTTTCACTTCAATGTTAATATACAGCACCCATACATATGTGCATGCCTGTACATGCACGTGCCTGCGCATCCACGCAAATAACCACAAAGACTCTGATATGTAGGGGTGGGGGTGGTATGTTATGGAACAATTTGGATGGCAAAATGATTCGTCTGTTTTGTTTGTTACTTTTTGTCTAAATGTTTTCACTTTTGTTCCTGCTCTTCTTCAAAAAATAATGTTAATTTTTTGTGTACTGGTTTGTTTTATTCGGTTGTACAGTTCATAATGCTGTTTATTTTTGTTTACTTGTTAGTTTAGTTGTTGTTTTTTTTCTTTGCTACGACGAAGCGGTTGTTGATATTAATTCCTAACCATTGGGTTTAAACCAGAGAATCTTCCACGGGTGGATGCTGGCTGGGGACTTGTCAGTATGAACACCATCCCCACCTTCTGGAAATTCTGTGCTAGAAGTATCCTCTTCTCTATCCTCTCTTTGCTTCTTCCTTGTACCTATTCTTCTTGTTACCTCCTCCTTCTTGTTCTTTTTCTAACTCCTGGGTTCATTCACCTGTCCTTTTCTCCAGGAAGACTTAAAAGCTGATTCTCTCCCATGCTGAAGTCGGATTTGCTGAGCCTGATTTGTCCAAATTGAACACTGTATCAGGAAAATATAACTCAACAAGAAAAGCCTATAGAAACGAACAAAAAAAGACAAAGCTTTACACCCTTATCTTGAAGACAATTTTAGTCCATGAAAAACAGACTGAAGCTTTTTAAACCCATATTCTTTTCGTTCCTCGGCTCGAGTTCCGAGGTTTACCAATGGTGAGATGTTTTGCAATGGCGACCGTTTTCTGTCCACTACGAAGGAAGCTGGATTCCGACTTCGGGGAAAACCCTTAAGATCTTTTGTTTGTTAATAGTACCATCATAATCCTTTTCCCCCCAAACTGGCTCAATTTTGTTTCCCTTTCTGATCCTAGTCATCAAATCCATCAAGCCACACTAAGACTTCATTCTCCGTTGGTTATCAGCCACAAGCATGATATCGATTTTGGAGTAGCCGTATTCTACAGAGCAGACTTGAAAGGTACAGTTGCCACACAGTGTCTTCTGCTAACCGCTACAAACAAGGAGTAATATCAATTTTGCGATGTGACTTTTTCACAACATAGGTGCGGTTTGCAGTGTACCTCCTGGTATCTACAACAAGACAAAAACATCGAGTTTGCACATAGGGCCATATCGTAGCTCAGTGTGTAAGGCACAGTTGATATCCTATCTGCTGTCATCAGTTGCAAAAGTAGCCCAGTGGTTGAAGCGTTTGCGCTCGTGATCTGATAAATCGAACCACCGCCCGTGCCACCCCGTTCGAGGAGTTTTCTTCTTGGAGTTAACCACAGCACAGACTCCACTTCCCCGAAGGTCCTTCGGATGAGTCTATGAAAAGTCGTACCCTTGCCCGAACGCATGCAGAATATCTGGTTAAAAAACGCAGTCTGCTTTTCATTAGAGTAAAGACCATTCTGCGCGCACCTGTAGGAATGGATGACAACATTTAAGAAACGCATGCACACAGGTATCGTGTTTAGACACCAATCCGAATGCTGCTATCTAAATGGAAGGTAAAAACTGTCGCAAACGTAAAATCTCAACCTCGAGAGTTCTAGCCGAAGAACCTTGTATGAGCAGTTCACTGTTCAAAGTTACAGGTACAGTTGGCGGGACAAGTATCACCTGTTGAGGAACTCTCAACTGCAGTGGGCTGGGAGGTGGGGCTGGGATCAGGCAAAGGCTGCTCCGGACCTTGTGTGTGCTGTGCGGAGAGCACACCGCGGGTAACCATCCCCTCTGGAGGGGGGACGCTTCGGTTCACACTGCCTGAATCCGCCACCGGAAGAGTGGTTTGGGGGTTGAAAACAAAATGCTTATTCAGAAAAAAGAAGCACATTGTACTCCAACTCATTTGCAGCAGAAATAAGCTAATAGCGTAAAGTGTACTCCACTATCAAACACAATTTATTGTTAGGTTGATTTTAGGTGGTTGTTCTTTTTTTTTTTTTTTTTTTTTACAAAATCATAAATTCGGTAAAGAAATCTGTGATGATAAAATTTGAATTATGAGCTTATTCACATGCAGCGCCATCAATTTAATTTATATTCATTTCGGATAAAGAACAAGCTAGTTGTGAATGCGTGTATGCGTGAATAATTTCTGTAACGTTGCCAGCATAATATTGTGACGATTTTGTGAATATTTATTGCGTATTATTTATTTTCTTTTACATTTCTTTCCGCGCATTTTCTGTGGTATTTTTTTTACACTCACAAAATATTGTGTAAGTCATGCACGAATAATGCTGATGATCAAGTAATATATATATATAATATATATATATATATATATATATATATATATATATATATATTTGAAAGAACAATAAAGCGCATTCGTGCGCGCTTGCACACTTACACACCCACACTGCAGCAAAAAGCAACTCACCTCTTTTCACATTGTTCTTGTCCCCTGAAACACAAAAGAAGAATAATCATTCCTTTCGTCACTCTTTATTCATCGCTTCATGCATTATGCTGTTATTTCATGTTATTTGGAAATGACTTGCACTAAATGAACCACATAGAAAAACATTTACAACCCTCTGTTATGAAAGACTACAACAACGACAGCATAATGTGGTACTTTTCTGTAATCTATATCCTAATCATTGTATTGTATTCCATAGGTGGGCAGGATAGCTCTGCGGTCAGAACACTCGCTCTCCCCATGCTAGCGTTAATTAAGCAGCAATGAGCGTGGTTACCTATTGGATGGGTGACAGTTCGTGCGCCTTGGCTTCTGCACCAGTTCACTCAGCTGCAAATGGGTACCTGCCCTCTTTAGGGTCAGGGAAGACAAAGCAGCCAGGGAGCCGGAGAGGAGATGGGCGCCGTTCTCTGTATGCTAGCCCCTAGAGAAGCTGAGGTCTCTGATGCCTCGTTCCCAAACGACCGTATAGGTTATGAGAAATTTTCGTTCCTTCTGTATTGGGGGTCATAAAAAAGAGTTAATTTTCAAAATTATTTGAGCAAAGATCTTTTTACGATCAAATTCTTGTTAACTGGAACATTCTTCCATTGTGTCTGAAACATTTAAACACTACTGATCTTCAAAACTTTGAACTTCAGATCTTTAGACTTATTCGTATCTACAAACCAATGACTCTAGCCCACCAGCCGTTAAGACAAATAGTCTCTATTGATTATGCATATAAGTGTGTGTGATTCTGTGTGTGTGTGTGTGTGTGTGTGTGTGTGTGTGTGTGTGTGTGTGTGTGTGTGTGTGTGTGTGTGTGTGTGTTTCTGTGTGTGTGTGTTTCTGTGTGTGTGTATTGTGTGTGCTAGCTTGTGTGTGTGTGTTTGGGTGTGTGCGCGTGCGCACATTTAGTATAATACGCTCGCTCTAAGCCCATATTACTAGAGTATTGTGCTATACATAATCGACTTGGCGAACGTGGTAGTAAAAGTAGTAGTTGTAGAAGGCATAATAGTAGCAGCAGCAGCAGCCTAATAGAATTAGCTGTAGCAGCAAGCAGCAGAAGCAGCAACAATAGTAGTTAGTAGTAGTAGTAGTAGTAGTAGTAGTAGTAGTGAGTAGTTAGTAGTAGTAGAAGCAGCAGCAGCAGCAGCAGCAGCAGCAGCAGCAGCAGCAGCAGCAGCAGTAGCAGTAGTAGTAGTAGCAGCAGCAGCAGCAGCAGCAGCAGCAGCAGCAGTAGTAGTAGTAGTTAGTAGTAGTATAGTAGTAGTAGTAGTAGTAGTAGTAGTCGTCGTCGTCGTCCTGCCTAGCGCCTGGGTTTTATCACAGTTCTTGATTAAACCATTGACGCTGGGGCAACAACAAAGTCAGAGGCTGTGTATGATCAGAGGCTTTATCACAGTTCTTGATTAAACCATTGAAGCTGGGGGCTACAACAAAGTGAGAGGCTGTATGATCAGTGGCTTTATCACAGTTCTTGATTAAACCATTGAAGCTGGGGGCTACAACAAAGTGAGAGGCTGTACGATCAGTGGCTTTCCCACTCATGGAATTCCACTTTACAGCCCAGTCTTTAGTGATCCACTATGACTCTGTGACTAGGGGGCTTCACTTTGCATAGCCCTTATTTGCTGCAGCCCAGGGGGGCTAGTTGGCCTTTGGAGAACATCTTCAACGCTGAATGTCCTTATGCCCTCTTGGCCGAGAGAGTGGGATGTATTGTGGGCAAAGCATCTCCACTATAATCAAATTTCTACCCATTTTTGGAAACAATAGCTGCCTCCTCTGCTGCTTTGGAGGTCATCGTCGAACACGACGGACAAACAATAGTAGTAGTAGTAGTAGTAGTAGTAGTAGTAGTAGGAGTAGGAGTAGGAGTAGTAGTAGTAGTAGTAGTAGTAGTGGTAGTAGTAGTAGTAGTAGTGGTAGAAGTAGTAGTAGTAGTAGTAGTAGTAGTAGTAGTAGTAGTAGTAGGAGTAGGAGTAGGAGTAGGAGTAGTAGTAGGAGTAGTAGGAGTAGTAGCTGTAGTAGTTGTAGCAGTGGTAGTAGGACTACTATTTTGATGACGAATAGTAGTAGTTGAAGACATACTCAAAGTAGCAATGCTGGTAGTACTAGGTCGCAGCGACTAGTATACTTCGTTACAATGCGCAATACTGTGTTGTGTCGCAGGAACCCAACAACGCCTACTACTTTACAATACGACACGACAGCTCACTGAATCCAAGGCATACATACATTATACATCTCTCTTGCATGAAGACACACCCGGGACACTATGAATATCAAGCCAGACCACAAGACTGCGGGATAGGGCTGGGTTGTTTTTTTTTTCTTCTTCTTTTTTCTTCTCATAATACGTCCAACACTACATCACACCCAGGGGATATGGAAACCGAGACCTTTGGTCACGTAATTTGAGAAATATTCTGAAATTTGCATCCAATACAGAGGGTGGGGATACTCCGACTGTGTAGGCCATATCTCCTCACAACGCTCCTACCTTATGGTGGATGGGTGGTCTAAAGGTAACGCGCCTGTCTAGAAAGTGAAAAGTCCGGATCGGAGTGTGCGGTAGTTCGAATCCCGTTTGGGCCCCAAACTTTTCCATTCCCCATCCATTAGACTATGAGTGGTGGTCTGGGTGCTAGTCTTTGGGATGAGACGATAAACCGAGGTCCCGTGACTACACATCATTATTTAGCGCACGTGAAAAAAAAAAACATGGCAACAAGAGGGGTTGTCCCTGACAAAATTATGTAGAAAAAAGCCACTCTGATAGGGAAACAAATGCAGTAGCAGACAGGAAAAAAATGGGTAGGCGCTGCACTTGTGGCGACGCGCTCTCCTCGGGGAGGCAGCCCGAATTTCAAGCAGAGAAATCTGCCGTGACATAAAGTGGCATAAAATCAAATCAAATAAAATAAAATAAAAGTTCTGATCTATGTAGAAGTTGGACGAAGCTTAATAAAACTCTTATTTCTGTATATCTCTGGTGGGATTGAACCTTCGATTATGCATATAATCGCTAATAATAATAATCGCTAATGGTTCATTGCTTTGGCTACCCACTGTGCCAAGTCTGGTTTATGTTTCATTCACGGTTTCTTTCAAAAACCGTTTTTTGTGTTTTATTTATGATGCTTCTGTCGTATGTTTTGTTAAAGTGAGTCTTTGCACGCGAGACCATGGCGATCTTTTTTTTATACTTTTTTGTTGTTGACTGTCTTACGTTCCATCATTGTATAAAAAAGTGTTTTCTTCCACTTTTTTCCTTCTTTTATTATTTCTCATTTTTATGTACAATAAATGACTTCAGTTCCCTTTTTGGAGGGTTTGTTTGCTTTTCAGGTTTATTTTTTAAATGTGTTAGGATTTTATTTTTTGCACAGATTTGGGAATTTTTGTGTGGGTTTTGGCTTTTCATTTGATTGTTATTTTGTGCTTTGTACGAGTACTTTTTGCCTGGTTTTTTTGTTGTTGCTTTCTTCTGCCTTAAAAGATCGATTTCATTGCTGCAACAACATACCAAAATCCTACCCCAATTCAAAAACAGAAATCAAACCTAAGTTTAGCACAACAGTTTAAAAAAAAAAACCCAGTCAAAACACAGTAAAACCTTTTTTTTCCAAGTTTCCAGTAAAAAATGATATATTTTACGTGGAGTCATTGGAGATTTGAACTAGTCACCTGTACAATACGAGTCCGGCCACTCTTATAAACCGAGCTACACAGAGCACCCAAGTAACAGAAGGAAAGGAATGAATTAGACTAGATCTGTTTGCCTGTGTCTGTGTTGTCTTTTGTTTTGATGGGGGAAAGGGGGGGGGGGGGGGGAGTGAGTGATACAGGGAGGGATGGAGGGAGGAGGGAGGGAGGGTCCCATGTTTATGTCTGGAATCGTGGATGGTAAAAGCGTTTGCTTGAAGAATTGTCCACCCAAGGATTGCTTGTTTGTTGTTGGCCTTTTCTCTCTGTCTGCCTCGGCTAAGCTGTATTCTGCATGCTGATTTCATTATCTTAGGATTGGAATTGGGGTTTTTAGTTTCTTTTCTCTCTCTTATTTTCTTTCTCCTCCGCCTTTATCTTTCTCTCTCTCTGTGATTCTCTGTCTGTTTTGTTTGTTTGTCTGTCACGTCTGTCTTTCTCTCCCTCCCCTTTTCCCTCTTAAATTCACGGTGTTCCGGCTCGCCCCTTAAACCCCATGTATTGTACCAAAAGGCTGATGTACTTTAATTTCGTTCAGTGTTCAGAGTTCTCTGCCTCTGTCTCTTTCTTTCTTCCCTTCTTTCTTACAGTTATGAAGTATAATGTGAAGACCTAATATGTTATGTCTCGTATTTGCTTATTATTAACAGAACAATGTTTGTGGATTTCTTCCCATTTCTTTGTTATCAAATCGCTTTTATCGTTATTTTATCATTATAGAAGGCTTTATTTAAGGAAAAGAAGCAGTTGTCAAGCTTACTCCTTCACCTCCTAGATATAAAGTTGATTTAAATCAATTCTATTCTCTCTCTGTCTGACTTTTTCTGTCTGTGTGTCTGCCTGTCAGTCTGTCTCTCTCTCTCTTCTCCTTTTTGTGCGAACAAATCAATAACTTCTCTCTACTCTCTCTCTCTCTCTCCTCTCTCTCTCTCTCTCTCTCTCTCTCTCTCTCTCTCTCTCTCTCTCTCTCTCTCTCTCTCTCTCTCAATATATACACGTATGTATCTTTCTATCTTTTCTATTCTTTCTATCTATCTATCTATCTATCTATCTATCTATCTATCTATCTATCTATCTATCTATCTATCTATCTGCCTGCCTGCCTGCCTGCCTGCTCTCTCTCTCTCTCTCTCCTCTCTCCTCTCTCCTCTTCTAGCGTTTAAGATTTTTTGCATTCTTCTTAAACTTACTTACTTGCTCACAAACTCCGACAAAGTCAAGGGTAATTGGATTCCGTTTTGGAATATTAACTTCAATCTAAACAAGACAACAACAAAAAACATGTTGCAAAGTCTGTGCTTTGATCTGATCATTATGTAAGAGTACAGAAGTTTAAAGTGGTTTCTTTTTGTATCGTCCGATCAGGATGTATTTTTCCCGATGTGTCAGAAACACGTTTATTGCCTCAACTTTGCTGAAAATTAATGCGTTTTTCTTATTAATCCAAACGTGTTCAAATCTGGGTTAGGAACATCTGCAAAAGATGATGAAACTGCAGAAAATGTGTAGCTTCCTGGTCGTTTCTTTAAGATTAGAGATTGTTGTGTTATATTGTGTAATGTAATCTTTTTTTCTGATCATTTCAATACCGATTAGTTTTGACCTGAGCTGAATGAGTAAGCGTTTTTGGGAAACTTGAAAGCTTTTTGCTGAATAAAATGCTGATACCCTGTTTTTTTTTTCTTTCTCTCTCTCTCTTAGTCTCAGCCTTCTCTCTCTCTCTTTATTTATTTTTATTTATATTTTTATAGATGGCTTGATGAAAAAGAGCAAATCTATTGCTTACTCAATGTACCATCTGGAAATAAAATTTGATTGATTTGATTTAGATCTCTCTCTCTTCTCTCTCTCTCTCTGCCTCTCTATCTCTGCCTCTCTGTCTCTCTCTACCTCTCTCTGTGTTTCTTTTCTCTCTCTCTCTGTCTTGTCTTTGTCTCTCTCTCTGTGTCTCTCTCTCTGTCTTTGTCTCTCTCTCTCTCTCCCCTCACCCCCCCCCCTCTCTCTCTCTCCTCTCTCTCTCTCTCTCTCTCTCTCTCTCTCTCTCACAGTAGTCAAACAGACAAAACAACAAACAGAAAAAAGCAAAGAAGGACAAAAGGCGTTCAACACTTACAGCTCTGACCGATCAATATCATTACCACACAGACACCGGACACTCCCAAGACAGCTCCCACAAGCCCCCTCCTTTTCCGCCCTACCCCGCCCAGTGAAGCGCAGTCTCTAAAGACGATTCCGTTTCAGCAAGATAAGATTCCCTAGCTGAAACGAGACACCCCGCCCGGCCCAGACACTACAAAATACGTGTAAAATATATATGGCATTGGAACTTTCGCATAATTATTGTATCGTAGAGCTCGAGTCTTTCTTCACAATTTTCCTGCGTTTGTCTTTTACTGCTTCGTTTATTTGTTAATTTTTTTCTTTTCATATTTCCTTGGCTAGAGTTCGAGGTTCATCACTGCTGAGATTGTTTGCGTATGCGCCATTTTTTTTTCAACCGTAAAGATACTGATATTCCAACATTGAGATGGTGTCTAAATACGCCCGTGCGTATGGTTTGGAAATGTTTTTCATCCGTTCCTACCGGCACGTAATAGCTACTCTTCTGAACATCAGGAGGGGATTCTTCCCCCTGGAAGTTAAGTAACATCAGTGGCGACTCCACTTCCCCGAAAGTCCTTCGGTTGAGACTAATAGAGAACCCGTGTGCAAACGCACACAGAACATCTTCAAACTCAGGTTAAAACCTGTTCTGTTTTCGGAAATGTAGGCTATTGTAAACTAATTGGGAACAAAAATGTCAAAAGTTACGCAATTGCATGTATACTGGAACTGATGTAAATAAGCTCACGGGTGCTTATTGATTATCCTCAAAATAAGAGTTAAAGTAAGTAAGCAAACTCAATGTCAGATTCTGGTGTGTGTGTGTGTGTGTGTGTGTGTGTGTGTGTGTGTGTGTGTGTGTGTGTGTGTGTGTGTGTGTGGTGGTGCGTCGTGTGTGGTGCGTGGTGTGTGTATAAGCGTGCGTGGCGTGCGCGTTGTGTGCTTGTTTCGTGGAAATGTTTTTGGTGGGATTTTTTTTCTCCCTCTTCCAATTTTACCCTAGAGGAGAAAAACAAGAAACGAGAATAGGAGATCTGGAATGATATCCTAAAAGCTATACAAGAAAGTATTTCACGACATCGCTATCAGTCAATCTCCCATTCCACAACTCGGGTACTACTGTCATGAATACCTTGAGAGTGATTGGAGAAAAGCATGTGTGTGTGTGTGGTTTTGTGTGTTTTGTGTGTGTGTGTGTGTAAGTGCGTGTTATGTGGTGTGTATGTGTAAGTGTTTTTGTGTTGTCTGTGTGTCTGTGTGTGTAGTGTGGTATGGTGTGTGTAAGCGCGGCGTGGTGTGTAGTGTGTGTGTGTGAGCGTGCACGCGCGCACGCGCCCTGTCTGAGCCTATGCGTCTGTTGTGGGGGCCAAAACACATCAAATGCTGTCATCAGTGGGACGCTCTGAGAGTACTGAATTTCGGTCTTTTTTAGGGAGGTATTGGGGAACGCTGGAAAGTCTATAGGTCACACTGGACCTTGCAGATGTCTCCAAGGTACCATCAACATCCCATTGCCTGCATTTCTATCATCACACAATACTGTAATACGGGTGTAGCTTGCTAATGTACTCCTCAGAGATAGTTTACCGCACCCCCACCCTCTCTCTCTTTCTCTCTCTCATCTGTCTGTCTGTCTGTCTGTCTGTCTTCTGTCCTGCCTGCTTGCCTGCCTACCTGCCTGCCTGCCTGTCTGTCTGTCTGTCTGTCTGTCTATCTGTTTCTCTCTCTCTCACTCTCTTTCCCCCTCTATCTATCTATCTATCTATCTATCTATCTATTCTATCTATCTATCCTATCTATGTATCTATATCTATTATCTATGTATCTACTTCTATCTATCTATCAATCTCTCTCTCTCTCTCTCTCTCTCTCTCTTCTCTCTCTCTTCACTCTCTTCCCTCTCTCTCTCTTTCCTCTCTCTTCACTCCCCTCTCTCTCCCTCTCTCTACTCCCCCCTCTCTCTCCCTCTCTCTATCTATCTATCTACCTACCTACCTACCTATCCATCTATCCCTCTATCTATCTTCTATCTCTCTCTCACTCTCTATCTCTCTTATCTCTCTCTATCTCTCTATCTCTTCTATCTATCTATCTATCTATCTATCTATCTATCTTCTATCTCTCTATCTATTATCTCATCTCATCCTCTCTTCTCATCCATCCTATCCTCCTCCATCCCATCCATCCATCCATCCATCCATCCATCCATCCACCCACCCACCATCCATCATCACCCACCCACCCACCATCCATCCACACACTCCATCCATCACCCACCACCCACCCATCCATCCATCCATCCATCTACCTATTTGAGACTCACCGTTGAGAACGTTGACCCTGAAACTGGTGACGTCAAGGCTTGACGTTCTGCACACGTAGACGCCCGCGTCATCAAGTCGTGCGTGCGTGATCTCTAAAATGCTGACGATGGTGGAGGTGGAGAGAGTGACGGATTTCCGAATATGGATGCCCTTCTCCTCGCTCGTCTGGAAGAGAAAGAGGATCACAAGAGACGTGGACATTAATTTTGGGGTGATAGTGACATTTAAGGTATGAAAAGGGTTTATAAAAAAAGTGTTGTTGTACCCCTCTCTCTCTCTCTGTGTCTCTGTCTCTGTGTGTCTCTGTCTCTGTCTGTCTGTCTGTCTGTTGTCTGTCTGTCTGTCTGTCTGTCTGTCTCTCTCTCGGGGACTGGATGTAAAAAACACATGTGTGTTATCTATTATCTCGAATAAAAGAATTTTGCCTTGCTTGCCTTGCCTTGCCTTGCCTTGTCTCTCTCCTCTCTCTCTCTCTCTCTCTCTCTCTCTCTCTCTCTCTCTCTCTCTTTCCGTTCTCTACCAATAACTGAATGAATAATCTTTATTTTTCCAAATTTTTACCGGATGGGTTGATTGTAATTTTGCAGAGATCTGCCCAGGGGCCCTCAGCTGACACTACCAGACTTCAGACCAGCTCATATTTTGTACATAATGCATGCTAGGTATGTTTGTGTTTCCGTAATCTAAGGAAACCTGGTATGAGTTACGTGATATTTCACGCGCACATTTAATTTTCTGCTTTTGTATATATGCATGAAGAACGGAATTCAGACACTGACAGGTCTGCTTGCACTTGAGGCTGACCTTGGAGACTGTAAACTTCCCCGCCCATTCATTTATACGACGCTGCCGCCAAGATTTGAACCTAAACTTCATGGACACACGGGACTGAAGCCAAAGGGGTCTTAGTCACCTGGCTATAGCGTCCGTCATGATATTATTATGTCAATTATTCTCCTTGCTGTTGTTGCGAGTGAGTGAGCATCCCAGCTTGAGGCGCTTTGGGGTTGCCCAGAATGTGCGCTGTGTTTCACTCATCCCACCTGGGAATCACTGTGAGACTGTAAGTACACGCGCGCTGCATGAAAAGTGTCCGTTGCACCGCCGTTTTCAAATACCTCGCTATATACCTAGCCATACTCATTCTTCAGAGGATGTCTTTCCAGTCAAACAGTTAAAAAAAAAAGGTTTTCTAGCAAAAATGAGGGTTACTTTTTTCTACCAAAAGTAGCATTCTGTTTTCATGGTAATAGCAAGCGTTTATTTTTTTCATATGATTTCAGTGAATGTTCCCTTTCGTCTATATATTTTTCAAATTAGTATTACTCAATGTGTTGAAGCAAACATAACAACATTGACTTTACCTCAATACAAACTTTTGGCTCGCTGCCAAATAGGTTTTTTAAAATCTCTTTTTATTTAAAAAAAACAACAACAACTGAAGCGTCCAAAATATCATTTTACAAAGAAACAGCCACCAGCCTAAAACGAATCCACCCCACACCCTCCTTCCACTCCTTTAGCTTGATTTTCTCTTGTCATTATTCCGTGAAGATCAACCGCGGGGTGTAAATCAGGTGGAAAATATTGACATCAAACTTCCAAAAAAGGACAGAGGAGAAAGGAGTCTAAGAAGCTTAAAAGAGCGCACTGGAGTTGAAGATTAGCTTCGACCTGGTCTCTCACAGGATACCCTCCACACACGCACCCTTTAGTCGAAACAGCAACGCAGCAAGCAGTACACTTCACAAAACAACAATCGCGTGACATAGCCTATTAACTCACGACTCGAAGAGTCCAGAGAGTTGGCAATGTTGTTTGATACTTTCCGTCTTCTGATCCCGTTAAAGTCGTTTATTGTCATGTCCCGAAGCCACACAAAACAGCTCTGCTTCACGCAGGGAGATCAAGCTGTGTAGTTTATGTCAGTTCTTCCTTCCTTCTGGTCGTCCATCACAGTCCTGTACCCACGTCTTCCCTTACTTGGCAAGGTCATACAACAAATGCGTCGCGCTGCCGTTAAACGCCTGACAAGTCAGGCCTAGCACATCTAACTTCGGCCTGGCCGGGAGAGAACTGTTGTCTTTCTTAAGTCTGTGTAGAAAAACAAAAAGTTAGGAGATTTGACCAATAAGTAAAAAAAAAAAAAAAAAAAACCCAACCAGACATTAAGGAGATGACAGGAAGAAAAAAATAACAAGGCAGAAACAAAAAAGGGGTAGAGAAAAAAAAGAGTTGATCTGAATAAATTTGATTTAAAGAGGGTTACGGCATAAGCAAAATAATATGCTTTTTTTACCACCAGCCCCTCTGAGAGAAAGTTCCTAGCACAGAATTTCCAGAAGGTGGGAAGGCTATCTCTACTGAAAGACCCTCGGTACCCCCACGAGGGGGATGAGTGTTCCTACAGACTTAATTAAAGTTAGCATGCAGTTTTGTGGTTGTTTGCATTGCTCGTTTGCCTGCTTCTCTCTTTCTTCTCTAGGGCATGTTGCGATCTCATCCTTCGGATGGGACTATAAACCGAGGCCCCGTGTGCGAACGCACGCAGAACATCTTGCGCACACGTTAATTCCTGTTCCGCTTTTCGTAAGAGTAGGCCATCGTGTGCCGGTGGGAACACATGACATGTACAAAATTGCATACACACGGGGGCTGGATGTAAAAAAGCACAAGAGTGCTTATCCCATTATCCTCGATATAAAAGAATTAAAAAAAAAAAAGCTTCTCTCTTTCTTCTCCAGGGCGTGTGGCGGTACGTACCTGCAGTCTGTTGCCTTCTCGGAACCAGTCCAGATCCTCGGGAGGCTGCTCTGTGGCGGTGGCGTTACACATCAGGTGCAGGGTCTTGCCCTCGTCCACGAAATCCTTGCCTGTAATCCGGATGTCTGCCAGAAATAAGCCCATAAATAGGTCGGAGCTTGCTTGCACATGGATTTCAGTTGCTAGGCAATTATTTTTTGTGGATGGAACAAAGAATTAAGCAAGCGTGTAGATATATTAGGTGCTCACCTAGGTTAAAGTATGCATGCACGTACACAACTTGCAGAATTAAAGAAAAGCATGTAGAAATATTAGATGCACGCCTAGGTTAAAGTATACATGCACATACACAGACAAACAGACAGACATACACATACACAAATAGACAGACAGACAGACAGACAGACACACACACACACACACACACACACACACACAAGCACACGGGACGGGATACCCTGGTGGTTAGAATGATGCGCATTGAGCCCGTGATCTGCTGACCCGGGTTCGAATCTCAAGAGGACTTCAAGAGGATTTTTCCTCTGCAGCTAACACCAGTACCAACTCCACTCCCCCAAAAGTCCTTCGGATGAGACTATAAACCGAGGTCCCGTGTGCGAACGCACGCAGAACATCTTGCGCACACGTTAAAACCCGTTCCACTTTTCGAAAGAGTAGGTCATTGTGTGCTGGTGAGAACGGATGACAAAATTTATAAAACTGATTTCATAGTTTAACTGATTATCTTCGAAATAAAAGAATAAATAAAAAAAACTTTTAAAACATCACCCACGAGAGAGAGAGAGAGAGAGAGAGAGAGAGAGAGAGAGAGAGAGAGAGAGAGAGAGAGAGAGAGACAGAGACAGAGACAGAGACAGAGACAGAGAGACAGAGAGAGAGGTGTCTTTATCGTTACAAAACTTTCTCCCAAATCTTTTCTGGCCATTGTTTCGTTGTAACAAAAACATTGCCTTTAAGGTGTGAATCCCATGGGGACGCCCTGTTCCTTTTTATCCTCTCAAGAGATGAAAAGACAAACCTTGCCAGCTTATCTCAAAACCAGTACAAGCTCTCTCCATCTTCCTTCTGCACTCTCTCCCCCTTCTCTCTCTCTCTTTCTTTCCCCCTTCTCTCTCCTCTCCTCTCTTCCACAGCCCCCCCCTCCTCTCTCTCCTCTTCCCCTACCCCCCCCCCCTCTCTCTCCTCTTTCCCTCTCTCTCTCTCTCTCTCTCTCTCTCTCTCTCTCTCTCTCTCCTCTTTCCCTATCTCTCTCACCTTTTTATTTCCTCTCTCTCTGTCTCTGTCTCTCCTCCTTCTCTCTCATAACCTCTCTTCCACTCCCCCCTCTCTAAATGTCTCTGTCTCTCCCCCTTCTCTCTCATCACCTCTCTTCCACCCTCCCCCCCCTCTCTCTCTCTTCACCCCCCTCTCCCCTCTCTCTAGCTCTCTCTCTTCCCGCAACCGTCAAGGGAGGTAAAGCTCTAATTGTTTCGGCACGTCATAACAACAAGCAAAACATTCCCGCAACGTATGACCACAACAAAGAGCACAGCAGAGCAGAATAGAGCAGAGCAGAATAGAGCAGAGCAGAACAGAGCACAGTAGATCACAGCAGAACAGAGCAGAACAGAGCAGAGCAGAGCAGAATAGATCATAGCAGAACAGAGCAGAACAGAGCAGAACAGAGCAAGCACAGTAGATCCCAGCAGAACAGAGCAGAACAGAGCAGAACAGAGCAGAACAGAGCAGAAAAGAACAGAACAGAGCAGAACAGAGCAAAACAGAACAGAACAGAGCAGAACAGAGCAGAACAGAGCAGAACAGAGCAGAACAGAACAGAGCAGAGCACAGTAGATCACAGCAGAACAGAGCAGAACAGAGCAGAGCAGAGTAGATCCCAGCAGAACAGAGCAGAACAGAGCAGAGCACAGTAGATCCCAGCAGAGCAGAGCACAGTAGATCCCAGCAGAACAGAGCAGAACAGAACAGAGCAGAGCACAGTAGATCCCAGCAGAACAGAGCAGAGCACAGTAGATCCCAGCAGAACAGAGCAGAACAGAACAGAGCAGAGCAGAACAGAACAGAGCAGAGCACAGTAGATCAGAGCAGAACAGAGCAGAGCACAGTAGATCCCAGCAGAACAGAGCAGAACAGAACAGAGCAGAGCAGAGCAGAGCAGAGCACAGCACAGCACAGCACAGCACAGCACAGCACATACAACACAGCACAGCAAACCACAGCAGGGGCGGGCTCAGAGGCTGGGGTCTCTAACCTTAAGGTTCC
>CM060334.1:36269756-36272256 GCA_030674155.1 Stramonita haemastoma | reverse complement strand
AGTGTGTGTGTGTGTGTATGTGTGTGTGTGTGTGTGTGTGTGTGTGTGTGTGTGTGTGTGTGTGTGTGTGTGTGTGTGTGTGTGTGTGTGTGTGTGTGTGTGAGGGAGGGAGGGAGGGAGAGGGAGAGAGAGAGAGAGGGGATGGAGAGAGAGATAGAGAGAGAGAGAAGGAGAGAGAGAGATAGACAGACAGATAGACAGACAGGCAGGCAGACAACAGACAGACAGACAGACAGTCAGACAGACAGTCAGTCAGTCAGACAGACAGTCAGACATACAGACAGACAGTCAGTCCGTCAGAAAGACAGTCAGGCAGACAGTCAGGGAGACAGACAGACAGTCAGACACACAGACAGACAGTCAGACACACAGACAGACAGACAGAGAAAGCCAGAGGGACAAAGCAGAAGAGACAGAGCAGGGGAAGGAAGGGGGGGGGGGGGGGGGGGGGGGGGTCAGCGTTATCTCTTTCTCGTCGAATCCTTTATGAAAATATAACAGAATTCTGTTCAATCTTAAAATCTATAAAACACAGATGAAGAAAAGATTTTAAAAAATTGGGTTGTCTACTTGTATACGATCAATGGTAATTCATTAACTGATGAATCAGAACGAGCCAATACAGACCATTTTCTTTACTTCTACTAACTTAAAGAACAGAAATGCAGAGAATTTACTGGGATTTTTCGTTCGAAAATGGCCTGTGTCTAATCTCCACCCTTTTCCAGTGGAATTACGAAGGTTTGTTTCCCTGTAGAAAGACAAAAAAAAACCCCAGAGCCGAATATTAACAAAGCTTCTTGGCAAGATCGTTTTTTTTTTGGAGGGTGGGGGTGGGGGGTGGGGGGGGTGGGGTATTTGTTCTATCCTTACAATCAAATATTGCATGGATCTGGATAAAGTAACGTTCCGAATGTCTCCTTTATCTGAGAAAATACATGCACAGTGTTGGTGGTATTAGCTGTGACTGAATGTATCATTGATTTTGGCAGTCAAAAAAATAAATCCTGAGGGTTCAAGTGGAATAATCTGTTACACTAGATCTGAACATTGAATAAAAAGACCACAACAATGATCTCCATGTAAAGAAAAGACAATAAATCACCAAATCAAGAAAATTTTTAAAAACCCAGAGAAATGGGAGGGGGTAAGAGAGGGAGAGGGAGAGAGGGGAGAGAGAGAGAGAGAGAGAGAGAGAGAGAGAGAGAGAGAGAGAGAGAGAGAGAGAGAGAGAGAGAGAGAGAGAGAGAGAGAGAGAGAGAGAGAGAGACAGACAGACAGACAGACAGACAGACAGACAGAGACAGAGACAGACAGATAGAGACAGACAGACAGAGACAGATAGAGACAGACAGAAAGACAGAGATAGAGACAGAGACAGAGACAGAGATAGACAGATAGATTTCTGCGTCACATCTTGCCTCATCCACAAATAATTCAGAAAAAAAGTTATTTTCTTCTCAAACTGTTTCGTTGCTCTAAATGCATACGTCTATATCTTTCCATTCTGAAAATAAAAACTCGGCTAGCCAGCCAGACACAAGCTGAAATAATAGAAACACGACACCCATAAAAACAGAAGAAAAAAAAAATCTTCTACTGTTGTGAAATCGAAATCACTCAGCAGATAAGTCTGTCAGATTGAGCAGACGTTCCTACTTTCAACAGGCGCTTCACCCTATAATCCACACTAAAAGCTGTCTTTTATTTGAGATTGCCCTAGGGCTAAAGCTCTTTATGCTGTGGAAGTATAGCTGCCATATTCGCGGCCGCGGACAGAAGAACGCAGTAGACATGCAATACTGGTCAGAATACCTAGCTCTGGTATGAAAGGCTGAAAATCGTGACCACGCTGAAAATCGTGACATTGAATCCATTATCTAAAACAACACAAAAACATCTCAAAGTACTTAGCCATTTTATCACGAGAAGATATTTCCAAAGACATGACAGACAGTATTCATTAATGCTTTTTGTTACTTACTTTCCTCTTCTCTTATTCTGAGTTGTGAATTAAGAATAATGGGAAAAAAGCACATGAAAGATGTTTCCTTAGATCTGAGAATGGAAGGGATGATGTTCGGAAAACAATGAGATAGAAGGAAGAAGAAGAAGAAGAAGGAGAAGGAGAAGATAGAGAAGTAGAAGAAGAAGAAGAAGAAGAAGAAGAAGAAGAAGAAGAAGAAGAAGAAGAAGAAGAAGAAGAAGAAGAAGAAGAAGAAGAAGAAGAAGAAAATGAGGAGCAGGAGTGAATGAGATAGATAGATAGATAGATAGATAGATAGATAGATATATAGATAGATAGATAGATAGATAGATAGATAGATAGATAGATAGATAGATAGATAGATAGATTGATAGATAGACAGACAGATAGATAGATACATAGACAGGCAGACAGATAGACAGATAGATAAATAGATAGGTAGATAGAAAGCTCGATAGATGGATAGAAAGATAGATAGATAGATAGACAGACAGACAGATAGATAGGTAGATA
>CM060334.1:36259756-36264756 GCA_030674155.1 Stramonita haemastoma | reverse complement strand
TGCTCAGCGACTCATTTCGTGGTGGAGCGTCACAAACAGTGTCTTCACTCATCTGTCGGAATTTGTCAGAAAACTGTTTACTGTTGGTATCAGTTCAACCAAAGAATGCAACACTTTACAGCGGACATTAACAGCACAGCTCCAGAACAAAGCTGGTTATTTCAGGCCCTGGTTACTTCACCACAATAAACAAACCGATTACTCTAGGGAATTTGACCAAACGGCAGAGAAAACACCAGTTCACTCAGGCTTGTGAACTTACTTTGGCATCACTCTTTATGAGTGAAGGCATCTTACTTAGTCACTAAGAACCAAGGCTGTTTTAAGAAAATCTGGCTGTTTTAAGAAATCTGGCTGTTTTAAAAAAAATCTGGTGGTGGTTTTATCTCATTTCATGCCTGGCTGATGTGATCTCTCCCACATCATTGTGACTGTCCTGGGTTGCTGACCTTTATGGGGGTTGGCCAGGGCGTTGATACGAGGAACGACAAAAAAGTTCATTTTATACCATGTATAAATCTGTATACAGTTATACAGTCTTAATCTGAGATTAACAATTTGACGAGATGACATCCCTGATATGGCCTCTGTGGTCGAAGAAGCCATAAACAAGAAGATTAGAAAGGACTGGATAGGCACTAGTCTTTTTTTTTTGTTTTTGGAAGTGACATCAACTTAATCACGGAATCTGTCATGCTCTTGGAACAAAAATAGCTCACTCAGAGTTATACTCTGGCGACATCGGCTTACTAGGGTGGTCAGACTAGCTCCAGGACGATGACAAAAGCTTAGGGTACTCAGACTGCGGATGGAGAGGAAAGTCTGGGAGAGAGGTCGAAGGCTCCTGGGGGGGGGGGGGAGGTCTGGGCGGGAAGCATGAGTGCTGTCTAGGGAGATCAGCCCTGACTAGACGGATCAAAACTTTGCAGAGGGAAAGACGCTCCTGGCAACATCTCAGCCACTAAGCCCCCCCCCAAGTAGCCTCAATCCCCAGATTGGGAACTCTGGATATTCTGTGTTCATAGTACATGTATAGTTGCACTGTGTGGGTGTGTTTTTTTTTCGTAGGGGCTGTAACTACTGCATGTGCGTCATTGTGCTTCTACTTTGAACACTCCACACTCTCTCAAATAGAAACTGTTTTGTCTTAGATCTCTCGTGGGCATTGGAAGAGGAGGAGGGAGGGGGGTGAGTATAAAAGCCATCGACACCTAAAAAACATGTGCTAGGAGTTTCCTCTTTTCGATCTGTTTATTTGTTTCTACTTTTTGTCCTTTTTTGCCTGTCACTTCCTTCTAGACTATTTTCTGCCCTCTTGGTCCGTTCTCTTGCTTCCTCCCCCCCCTCCCCCCCCAGAAATTCCTTGCAGACAACAACTCTCTCCCACACCGAAGCAGAATGTACTAGGCCTGACTTGTCAGGTTCTTAATAGCAGTGCAACGCATTTTCGCTCTTATGTCAGACAACAAAAGTTGCTGTCTTAGCTTTCGACGAAAAAAAAAATCACCTTAGCATTCTAACATACCTGAGAGAGAAAAAGCAGTTTGAACTGATCGCAGTCGCCATTAATAAAAAATAAAAATGCTTTCAAAGTTCAGCGGGTCCTCTTCAAGGCAAAAATACATACAGCCTCGCGTGTCTATGCATGCAAACAAACTTGACATATTCAAAAGTGATTTTTTACAAACAGCACGCGCTACAACGTTTTAAGAAAGTTAACGAGAGTGAGACCAGTCACCCCACCATTACCCTGACATCTGACCAAGACTGTCCTCCAGGGAACAGCACAAGGAGGGAGACGAAGAGGCAGACAGAGAAAACGACGGGAAGACAACATCAGAGAGTGGACTGGCCTGGAGTGGAGCGACTTGCTATGGAAAACTAAGAACCACGAGGAGAGGAGGAAGCTGGCTGCAAAATCTTCAGGGGTGCTTTCAAACGGTCTACAAGACTACGTGATGTGTGAAAGTGAAGGTGGAAGCCAGGTCAAGTAAAAATTACCTTTATCATTCTATAAAAGGGTAACACACACACACACGCACACATACACACACACACACACACACACACACACACACACACACACACACACACACTCACACACACCACAAAACACACACACACACCCCCACACACAAACACACACACACACACACTATGGTTAAGACCCTAAGTTACTCTTGGAGTGGGTGAAGGGTCTCATTTTTGACATAATGCCACCACTGTTGGCAATTACACTATGACAAAACACACAATAATGACTAAAACCGTAAGTTATCCTTGTAGGGAGGGAAGGTGGCTGCCTCTTTTCTGATGACATTATGTAGCCAAAATTAGAAATGTAGAGCTTTAAAAAGGGGGGGGGGGAAAGACGAACTGTTAAAAAACAACAACTCATCCTATAGCACTGCTATACTTACAGCACTACTAGAGTGGTATAAGATAAAATAAAATAAAAACTACTCACCGCTGACGAGCAGGGTGACGTGGTGACGGAGATGGAGTCGTTTGGCGCTGACCTGGCACTCGTACACACCTGCGTCATCGATGCGCAGGTTTCGGATGATGAGGTTCCAGATGGTGGACCCTGGAGGATGCTCCACCTCGTACTTGGGATTGCCCGTGAAGGAGACAGAGCCCACTGTCAGCACTTTGCCGTTAGACACCTTGCGCCACGACACCTGAACAACACCATGAAGATTAATTAGAGTGAGTTAGGCCAGGACAGGTCCAGGTGTTCCCCAGAAACCTAGGCCGTCGATAAAGCAGCCAGGTGTCTGGCACCTCAGCTTCTTCTAGGGGTCTAGCATCTATCTTGAGGGTGGGGCGTCCATTTTTTCATGTTCGTTGTTTTTAACCTTCCCTGTCTTTAAAGAAGACCTGTACCCATTTACAGCTGGATGAACTTTATTTATTTATTTATTCTTTTATATCGAGGATAAATGGGTTAAGCACTCTTGTGCTTTTTACATCCAGTCCCCACGTGTATGCAGTTTTGTAAATGTCATCTGTTCCCACCGGCACTCGATGGCCTACTCTTACGGACAGCAGAACAGGGTTTAACGTGTGCGCAAGATGTTCTGCGTGCGTTCATACACGGGGCCTCGGTTTATAGTCTCATCCGAAGGACTCAGGTTTAGAGTTAGTAAGGCAAGGAAAGGTCAAGGTGTTCCCATAACCTATGTGGTTGTTAAGAAGAGATGTGTCTGAGACCTCAGCTTCTCTAGGGGCCAGCATCTTGAGCGTGGCGCCCATCTTTTCTTCCTCATTGTTTAGCCTTAACCTTCCCTGTCTTTGAAGAAGGTCTGTACTCATTTACAGCTGGGTGAACTGGGGGGACTGTGCTAAAGGCAAGGCACACAAACGTACACCCATCCACAAGGCGACCGCATGCACTCAACCTTGCTTATTTTGTTCATTATTTACTACAGAGCACTAACACATCATTGTTAAGTGAAGATTATTTTGTACTATGGCACAACAGGATGCAGTTTATTACTAACAGTTAATCAAGTTAAAAACATATTATTCATTGATGATTTTCTTTTTTTAAGATATTGTACAATGTGATGCAGATTGTTATTCAGAGGTAATTAGTTTTAAACATTGATTTTCAGTGAAGATTGTTTTATGCCAGTGTACAACCGTATGCTAGGAACGTGATTGTGGTAGAAAGTTTACAGGAGGGCAAAATGGACAATCAGGGACCCAAAGCTCCGGCGGGTGAAGCGTGTTCTTACAAAGGGCATTTATTGCCAAGGGTGCTTTTTGATCAATAAGTCTGTACTGAGTTCCCTGTGCCCTATAGCCTCACTGTGTATCTCACACCACGGTTCGGGGGGGGGGGGGGGGGTGCTTTGGTGCAGGCAGGGCATGAGCTGGGAGAGACAGAAAAGGCTGAAAGACTGTCCTAAGCCTATTACACACACACACACTCTCTCTCTGTCTCTCTGCTATTTTGTCTGTCTGTCTCTCTGCCTGTCTCCCTAATTCTCTCTCTTGGACACACACACACACACACACACACACACACACACACACACACACACACACACACACACACACACACACACACACACCACAGAGGATTATTACGTATGGTCATGTTACCGCAACACAGCAAACACTGTAACATAGAGTTGGACCTTCATAGCGCTCATTAAAAACTTCTGCATATGCAAACAAATGAAGCACAGACTTTAGCAGCGCCAGATCTGCATGTAAGTTCATCTGAATATTTGAAGGGGCGGGGGGGGGGGGGGGGGGGGGGGGGGGGAGGATAGTGGGCAAACCTCTCAACTTTAACATATTCACCACACGCTGCCGAGATTCGAACGAGCTCCTTCAGAACTTTTAGGAGTAAAAAAATCAGCGCGGCTTTTTTCTTTGGCCCTTCAGTATAGTAGTAGCTGTTGTACTTCCAAAACTTCTTCTCAAGATTGTTTCAGTTTTTCCTGTACTTCTTTTCCCCAAAAGCTGGGCAAATGGAATGGGGAAGTTGGAGGCTCCACGAACCGTGAAGCCAAGGAACAGACCTGCGCCCTGCCAAAAGGCCCTTGTTTACAATAGTTCTCGTCCATTAGAACATTGCCTACAGGTATCTAGGGAGCCGTATGCGTCTTCCGCTTCAAGTCACTCCCTCCCTGTCCCCCAACAGCGCTGCAACCAACCAATCACGCTGATGAGGAGGAGGAGGAGGATGCTTGCTGCACGTGCTACTGTTTTCTTCCTGCCACATACTGAAGCGCGTGCGGCGCAACATCCATCCTTGCTGTTTTTCGTCCCAGTGGAGCCTGTGTCAAAATATTAGGCTTGAAAGTCTGCCAGTTACGGTAGGGGGCGTAGGCTTGGGTAGTGTTTGTGCAGCGGTCATCGCCTGATGTTACAGCGAAATGCGTAACTGACTTGGTCGTTTTGATTTTCTCTTTATGTTACAACAAAATGTACAACTGCCTTGGCCATTTTTCATTTACTCTTTTTTTTTTGCTATCATTTCGTGC
>CM060334.1:36256505-36259656 GCA_030674155.1 Stramonita haemastoma | reverse complement strand
CCTCTTACTTGGCTTCTTTGCTGTAATTTTGCTATTGGTAATTATGTTTTGTTCTATATTTCTGTTGCTAGTCCGTTTGTTATCGTGTGTGTAACGCAGGAGTATTTTGACTCATGACTGCTAATTAAAACATATGTGTGAGAGTTTGTATAGGAGTCATCCAAGAATGTACTTAAGGATTTTTACAACTATAAAAAATAACGCCACAGTGCAGCATTTGGTTAAACAGAACAAACAGCACTTCGTGTCTGCCCTGTAAAACACCATTATATATTTTTTGAATGATCTCCTTGTTCTCTCTCATTTTGTCGTTAATTTCAGTCATTAGTTGAGAAAAAAAACAAAAAAACAAATGAAGAGACAGAAGATACAAAAACACACACAAAAAACTTTCTTCAACAATAGTTAACAGGGGAAATTATTGAGAAGTGCGTGATGCGGGGTAGCGTCCCTTGGCGGTGGCAACAGCCACTCATCGAAGCGGAAGAGAAGCATTATGATTATCTGATCATCTTGCACTATCCTCACCCGCCCCCCTACACCCCCCCCCCCCCCCCCAACAACCTCCCCACCACCAACTCCCCGCTTCTCTATTCCACCAGTTAGTTATCCAGCCACAGAAGAACTTGTCTTGCATCTTTCAAATTTTCTACAACTTTTGCCGTTCTTTGAGAAAGGCACACATTATTTCGGATCAATATAATTATGTCCTGTGTTCTGTTGCGATGGCTTTCCCGTCACGTTTTTGTCGAATTGTTCGCAGCGAGTTTGTAGGGAGGGGGGGGGGGGGGGGGGCACCCTACGTGAATGTTGCATGTTATTGTGTCTCCCGAGTTCCCCTAGCCCGCTAGCAACTTGGTGCAAACAGACATTGCCTTTGAGTTCGGGGGGGTTTTTTTTTTGTGCTTGTTGTTTTTTTGGTCGTCGACATTAATGACGCTTCGGGTTGTTATCTAAATTTCACCACCCCCACCCCCTTCCCCCGCTTTCCAATTCAGCCCTCCAAATTCATCACAATCTAACCTCATCTAATCAAGCCACCTCATCCTAATCTACCTCATCCTCCGTGCCAATTCACCGTGTCCTAACCTTGCTCGTTCCAAGTTTTCATCAGTTTAAACTACCCCCCAAATTCAATTCTGCCTTTACTTACTACTTCCTTCCTAATTGAACCTACCCGCAGTGGTCGGTAAGGGTCTATCTATCTATCTATCTATACCCCGGTTCTTCACTGCGGTGTGTGTGTATGTGTGTGTGTGTGTTGTGTTCCGTGTGTGTGTGTGTGTGTTTGTGGTGTGTGTGTGTGTGTGTGTGTGTGTGTGTGTGTGTTGTGTTCCGTGTGTGTGTGTGTGTGTGTGTGTGTTCCGTGTGTGTGTGTGTGTGTTCCATGTGTGTGTGTGTGTGTGTGTGTGTGTGTGTGTGTGTGTGTGTGTGTGTGTGTGTGTGTGTGTGTGTGTGTGTGTGGTCGAGTCAAAATAATGATCTTTATTGGGGGTAAAAGATCATGAATCATTAATCGTTGTTCCACAGTGCTCTCGCAAAAATGCAATAAACTAAAACGGCCTTGCAGTGTGTGTGTGTGTGTGCGTATGCGTGTGTGTGTTTGTGTTTGTGTGTGTGTTGTGTGTGCGTGTGTCTCTCATGTGCATAATTATCGTGTGTGCGCGCATGCTAACCTGCCTGTGAGCGTAGCTGTTTTCATGCACATATTTTCAATCCTCTTCCATTTGATGATAACAATAATAATAAATCATTCTTATAAAGCGGAAAATCTTGCATTGGCGAACTAATGCACTGTGCTCATATCTTTCAATGCAGCAAAACATTGCCGAATGACAAGTGGAAAGAACGAACCCCCCCATCCCCCCCCCCCCCTCTCTCTCTCTTTCTCTCTCTCTCTACACACACATACACACAGACATTTTGTCGCACGCACGCACGCACATACACACAAAAACATGCGCGCGCGCATGCATGCATGCATATTACAAAAGCATATACATAAATGAACGCACTTACGAACTTGTTTAATACTCGAACCTACAAAACATAGATACAAAGAATGAAAACTTCACGAAACCTATGTCTTGAAAAATTGGTTTTAAAGCAGATAAAGTGGGGGATATTACACAGGTTTAGTGGTAATGAATTCCAAATTGTTGGCGCCATTAAACTGATAACTCGTTTACCTACTGCCTTCAGATTACGACCAGGAAGCTTAATAGTTCAGTTTTTTTTTTCAGTGGAGGAACGAAGAGTGCGACTTACTCCGCCCCCCCCCCCCCCCCCCCCCCCCACCCCCATCCATCCCCAACCCTCTTCCTTTACTTCTTTCCTAACTGTGCAATCATGCCTAGGAGTCTGGTCAATTTTGTACTCTCTTCATAAATCGTACATTATTTTGTCTGTCTGTCTGTCTGTCTCGGGGATTGGATGTAAAAAAAAAAAAGCACATGGGTGCTTATTCATTATCCTCGAAATAAAAGAAGCTGATTTGATTTGTCTGTCTGTCTCTCTCTCTACCTCTCTCTCTCTCTCTCTTTCTCTCATTCTCCCTCCATCTCTCCCTCCTCCTCCTCTCCCTGCCCCTCTCCCTCTCTCCCTCCTTCTCCTCTCTCTCCCTCCCTCCCTCTCCCTCCAACCTCTCCCTCTCCACCCTCTCCCTCCTCCCTCCCTCTCCATCCCTCTCTCCCCCCACCTCTCCCTCCTCCCTCTCTCTCTCTCTCTTTGTTCATATAAATCATACACTCCCCCCCCCCCCCCCAGGCCCCCCTTACCGATTTCTTGCCCAAGTTTTCCACAGCACACTCGAGGAAGGCCGTGTCGCCCACCGTGTACTGGTAGTTGGTTTTGGTGGGCAGGAAAGAGGGCACCGACAACTTCTTGGCATTTTCGATGTAGCTGTTGGCCTCCACTGCAACACACACACACACAAAGAAAAAGAAATGAAAGCACATCAGGCACCATAGCAGGGTTAGCTATAGCAGTTTTCCCCCAACTTTCAGCTCCTCTCAGCGGCTAATTATTTCATTCCATCCCAGCCCAGATGGGGGCCAGCTGATGCTAATTATAGCAGGAACTAACCACACTTGGACTATATAGGTAAAAGGAAGGGCCATGCTAAATGAAGTACTCAGGACTGAGTGATGTT
>CM060334.1:36219005-36244005 GCA_030674155.1 Stramonita haemastoma | reverse complement strand
CTTTCTTAGAGGTGAGACACTAGGCCTACACTGGACTGGACTTGCTGATCTGAAGGAATGTATGGCGTGGGTGGACGAGACTAAGGCAGAGAAAATGTATTAAAAAAAAGTACAGTTCTCTGATTCAACAGATCAGATAATAAATGATGGTGATGATGATTATGATGATGATGATGATGATGATGGTGATGGTGGTGGTGGTGATGATGATGATGGTGGTGGTGGTGGTGATGGTGATGATGGTGGTGGTGGTGATGATGATGAGGACGATGACGATAATGACGATGATGGTGGTGTTGATGACTGTGGTGGTTATGCTGCTGCTGCTGCTGCTGGTATATGATGATGATGGTGACGACTGATGATGATGATGATGACCATGATCATGATGACAATGATGATGATGACTATGATAGTGACCACAATGAAGATGGTTTAGTGGTGGTTGTGGTTAAGTGGTGGGTGATGATGCTGAAATTAATAATGATGATGAGGGTAGTGGTGGTGGTGGGGGTGGGGGAATAGTTGTAACCAGCAGTGGTGATGGGTGGTGGGTGGTAGTAGTGCTATCAGTGGACATAGCAACTGTGGTGGTTGGGGATGATGAAGAGGAGGAGGACAGGGATTTGTGGTGATGGGGGTGATGGTGTAGTGGTCATGATGGAATCTGGGAGTGATGACAGAAGACGGAGAAAAAGTGAAAGGCGTCAAAAACACTCAGACAGACCAGACAGCTGGCATCAGACCGTTTTCCAGAGCTTCAAGATTTATGGCCAGCTTTCAGATTAGCCGTCGACACACGCACACACAAAAAAAACGAAAACGAAACAGAAAAATTATTACAAAGATGCTATCTTTGGTACCTGGCATAAATTATACTCTGTCTTTGTCTCTTTCTGTCTCTGTCTGTCTGTGAGTGAGTCTGTCTGTCTGTCTATCTGTCTCTCTCTCTCCTCTCTCTCTCTCTCTCTCTCTCCTCTCTCTCTCTCTCTCTCTCTCTCTCTCTCTCTCTCTCTCTCTCTCTCTCTCTCTCTGTGTGTCATCTGTATCTGTATCTGTCATCTGGACTTTGTATTTATTCTCAGTGTTGAAGTGGGCATGAGAGTGCACGTGTAAGGACACGCCGGCGTGCGTGCGTGCGCGTGTGTTCGTGTGTGTGTGTGTGTGTGTGTGTGTGTGTGTGTGTGTGTGTGTGTGTGTGTGTTTGCTTTGACCTCTGAATCATTGCTGCTATGTGTCGGATTTAGTATTTTCATTATATTTTTTATTGTCCATTCAATGAAATTGTGAGAAACACATTTTGTCTAGTGAATTGTTACTAGATTTGTGTATTTGATATCATGTTGGATTATTGATTTTTATGTGTAGTTATCAATATATATATCTTGTGTGTGTGTGTGTGTGTGTGTGTGTGTGTGTGTGTGTGTGTGTGTGTGTGTGTGTGTGTTGTGTGTTTGGTGTGAAGTGATTGAATTGATTGGACACCTTGAGTGGTTATGTAAACAACTACGTAATTGCTTTTGTCATGGTGTCCTTGATTTGTTTATTAACTTGCTGATTCCATTACGTTTGTTTGGCTTGTTTAGTTATCTTTCTTATTGTTGGTTTGCTTGTGGGTGTTTTTTTTTTTTTGTTTGTTTGTTGTTGTTGTTTTTTTTTTGGGGGGTTGTTGTTGTTTTTTCTGAGGGCCTGGTGTAAAGAAGCTTGTGGCTTATCCAACTACCCTCATTAAAATATTCGAGTTTCGAGAAATATTCGAGTTTCGAGTTTCTCTCTCTCTCTCTCTCTCTCTCTCTCTCTCTCTCTCTCTCTCTCTCTCTCTCTCTCTCTCTCTCTCTCTCTCTCTCTCTCTCTCTCTCCCCCCCCCCCTCTGGAGACTGGATGTATAAAAGCATAGGGGTTCTTATTCATTATCCTCGAAATAAAAGAATTTGATTTGATTCTCCCTCTGTCTCTCTGTCTCTCTCTTTCTCGTTTTGTGGCCGAAGGCCAATATACAGTAAATGTCTTGACTCTTTCAGTCTCTTTTAGTCTCTGTCTGTCTGTCTGTCTGTCTGTCTGTCTGTCTGTCTGTCTCTCTCTCTGGAGACTGGATGTATAAAAGCACAGGGGTGCTTATTCATTATCCTGGAAATATAAGAATTTGATTTGATTATCTCTCTGTACTGTCTCTCTGTCTCTGTCTCTCTCCCTCTCTCTATCTCTCGTTTTGTGGCCTAAAGGCCAATATACAGTAAATGTCTTGACTCTTTCAGTCTCTGTCTCTGTCTCTGTCTGGTTATGTGGCCAAATGCTAATGCGCAGTAAATGTCGGAACTCTGTCTCTGTCTCTCTGTCTGTCTCTCAAATACTGAAAAAGAGAGAGAGAGAGAGAGAAGGAGAGAGAGAGAGAGAGAGAGAGAGAAGAGAGAGAGAGAGGGAGAGAGAGAGGAGAGAGAGCAAGGGATTGAAGGAGAGAGAGGAGAGAGAGAGAGAGAGAGAGAGAGAGAAGAGCGAGAGAGAGGAGAGAGAAGAGAGAGAGAGAGAGAGAGAGAGAGAGAGGAGAGAGAGAGAGAGAGGAGAAGAGAGAGGAGAGAGAGAGAGAGAGGAGAGAGAGCACAGGCGATCTGCTGCAAGGTCCTCCCCCCCCACCCCCCACCCCCCTCCCAACCCCCTTTCCTCCACAGTAAGCTAGCTAGGTCTCTCCAATACAGTGCATGATGAGACAGTTTCATTCCGTTGGTCCTAATCCATCTCCTAAAGCCACCGAGTGCTGACTACTAAATGCCACATCCCCGGTCAGTGCTTCCTGCCACTTGCAGAGTAAAACATATATGCACGCACACTGCAGCATTAAATGTACAAGCTCTATGTGTGTGTGTATGTGTGTGTGCGTGCGTACTTGTGTGCGTGTGCGTGTGTGTGTGTGTATGTGTGTGTGTGTGTGTGTGTGTGTGTGTGAGACACGTGCGTGCGAGTGCACGTGCACGTGTGCGTGTTTTATTTAATTCTGTCAGCAACAGGTGGCCTAGCCCACCTGTTTGAACTCAACATGCATGTCACTGTCCTTATATAAAAGGGACCTTGGCAGGGAAATGAAAACGTCCCTCTCTGTTTCTCTGTCTGTCGTCTGTCTGTCTGTCTGTCTGTCTGTCTGTCTGTCTCTCTCTCTCTCTCTCTCTCTCTCTCTCTCTCTCTCTCTCTCTCTCTCTCTCTCTCTCTCTCTCCTCTCTCTCTCTCCTTCTCTCTCTCTCTCTCTCCATCTGTGTGTTGGTGTGTGTGTGTGTGTGGTGTGTGTGTGTGTGTGTGTGTGTGTGTGTGTGTGTGTGTGTGTGTGTGTGTCTGTCTTTGTCTCTGTCTGTCTGTCTGTCTGTCTGTCTGTCTGTCTGTCTATCTATCTATCTATCTATCTATCTATCTATCTATCTATCTATCTATCTATCAATCCATCTATCTATCTGTCTGTCTGTCTGTCTGTCTGTCTGTCAATCTATCAGTCTGTCATTCTATCTATCTATCTATCTATCTATCTATCTATCTATCTATCTATCTATCTATCTATCTATCTATCTATCTATCTATCTATCTATCTCTCTCTCTCTCTCTCTCTCTCTCTCTCTCTCTAAATAGAATAGAATTAATTTAATAAAATAAAATAAAATTTGTTCAAAAAAAATTTGTTCTCTCCACTGATCGTAAAGTCAAGCCAAAATAGGTCAAAAGACTTAACTCTTCCAATAAAAGCTAAAAAAAAAAAACACAGGCAAAGGCTGAAATCGAACCTCACTGTTTACTTGATAGGCAGATGAACTTCTTATAGCCTAACCGACCTACTGCCTTCCTTCTTGTTCAAGAGTATAGTTTTACTATAAAAAAAAGAAGTAATAGTAGAGCATCAGACACAGTAAAATACGAATTTCCCCACATGACGCTCAGATTCTACATCAAGATGACTTCTTATGACTTGATTAAACACGATAACGCGCATGCAACATGAAGAAAGAAGGGGGGAGAGAGAGGGGGAGAGAGGGAGGGAGGGAGGGAGGGAGAGAGAGAGAGAGAGAGAGAGAGAGAGAGAGAGGGGAGAGAGAGAGAGAGAGAGAGAGAGAGAGAGAGAGAGAGAGAGAGGAGAGAGAGGAGAGAGAGAGAGAGTGCGGGGGGGATAGAGAGAGATACGGGGGAGTGAGAGGGAGAGAAAGAGAGGGGAGCGAGAGAGAGAGAGAGAGAGAGAGAGAGAGGAGAGAGAGAGAGAGGAGGAGAGGAGAGAGAGAGAGAGAGAGAGAGAGAGAGAGAGAGAGGAGAGAGAGAGAGAGAGAGAGTGCGGGGGGGATAGAGAGAGATACGGGGGAGTGAGAGGGAGAGAAAGAGAGGGAGAGAGAGAGAGAGAGAGAGAGAGAGGAGAGAGAGAGAGAGAGAGAGAGAGAGAGAGAGAGAGAGAGAGAGAGAGACAGACAGACAGACAGACAGACAGACAGACAGACAGACGGAGACAGACAGACAGACAGACAGACAGACAGAGGGAGACAGACAGAGACAGACAGAGAGACAGAGAGACAGAGACAGACACAAAGAGATAACCTAACAAGAGGTAGTAAGAATCTGGGAGCAGATTTTTTGTTTTATCATCAATTAAGATACACCCTTCATGGTTGAGAGTAGACTGAAAGCCAAGGGTGGGTGATGATAGAAGGAAGACTAATGAAAGATGGCAGAAAAAAAGCGAAGAGTGTCAAAAGCACTCAGTCTCAGGGTAGACCAGCTTGAGACCAGGCGTTACCCGGAGGAATGAAGCTTTATCCCCAGCTTTCAGCTCAGCTTTTCGACACTTAAAAAGAAAACTGAAAGGGGGGGGAGGGAAAAGAAACTCTCTCTAAAGTGGGGGGAGTATCTTTAGTGCATTGTGGACCCTCTCTCTCTCTCTCTCTCTCTCTCTCTGTCTCTCTCTCTGTCTCTCATCTCTCTTTCTCTCTCTTGTCTCTCATCTCTCTTTCTCCCTCTCTCCTTTCTCTCTCCTTTCTCTCTCTCTCTCTCTTCTCTCTCTCTCTCTCTCTCTCTCTCTCCTCTTCTCTCTCTCTCTCTCTCTCTCTCTCTTCTCTCTCTTCTCTTCTCTCATCTCTCTTTCTCCTCTCTCCTTCTCTCTCTCCTCTCTCTCTCTCCTCTCTCTCTCTCTCTCTCTCTCTCTCTCCTCTCTTCTCTCTCTCTCTCTCTCTCTTCTCTCCTCTGTGGTTGGTGCATTCAGTTTTATCTCCAGTTTTCAGGCTAATAACTATCGACCAAATAATCCAACCAAAAAGGAAAAAACAAAAGAAAGAAAAAAAAACCCTAACAGAGATAGTGAGTATCTGTAGTGGATTTCTTTAAGACACACTCTCTCTCTTTGGTCTGGAGTAGAGGCACTTCTCTGAGGATATCTCATCTAAATGAGCTGTCCCTGTGATCATTATGGAGTTATCTGGGCTGGTCCTGTTCTGTCCTTTGAAGCGCTCCCGTTCTACCCACATGTTGCCACATCCTTGTGACTACTGCTTTAACAGGATAAACTATACTTGTGTTTATATACTGCATACACATAATTATAGTATAGCTTGTATTGTTTTTTTTCATAATTATGTGCTGAGGAAGAACCTTTCTTGTGTGTGTGTTTTTTTTGTTTGTTCTTTTTTTCTTCTTTTCTTTTATTTCGAGGATAGTGTAATAAGTACTCGTATGCTCTTTTACATCCAGTCACTGTGTGTATGTATGCAGTTTTGTAAGTTTTGTCATCCGTTCCCACGGGCAAATAATGGCCTACTCTTTCGAAAAGCAGAACGGATTTTAACATGTGCACAAGATGTTCTGCATGTGTTCGCACACATGACCTCGGTTTTAAGTCTCATTCGAAGGACTTTTGAGGGGGATGGAGTCGGCACTAATGTTAACTCCTGAGGAAAAATCTTTTTGAACGAGATTCGATTCGAACCCGGGTTAGCAGATCACGAGCGCAATGCGCATCACTCTAACCATCAGGCTATCCCGTCCCCATGTGTGGTGTGTGTGTGTGTGTGTGTGTGTGTGTGTGTGTGTTGTGCGTGGGTGCGTGCGTGCGTGCGTGCGTGCGTGCGTGCGTGCGTGCGTGCGTGGGCGCATGTGTGTGTGTGCGCGTGTGTGTGTGTGTGTGTTTGTTGTATGTGTGCGTGCATGCGTGCCTGCGTGTGTGTGTGTGTGTGTGCGTGGTGGAATGTACCTGTTGAATCTCATCCATCTTGTCAAAGTACTCCCGACTGAATGATCTTAACAGAGAGCTACCTCTTATCTGTCTGTATCTTGCTCTGCAATGGTACATGGTGCTCCTTTGTTTGCCACCAAAGGTGGACTCCTAGAAATGGAATTAAAAAAAAAAAGATTTAGATAATTATTATTAAGGGTCCACCGTAGGGTTGCCTAGGGCCTCCGAGTATAAATAACAGCCTCACTTTCTGGAAAATCTGTGCTAGAATATCTCTCATTTCTATCTCTCTCTCTCTCTCTCTCTCTCTCTCTCTCTCTCTCTCTCTCTCTCTCTCTCTCTCTCTCTCTCTCTCTCTCTGCTTCTGCCTTGCTTCTGTCTTGCTCCTTTTCTTCCTGTCGCCTTCTTCTTGTCTATGTTCCGCATTTTTAGTCCACGCTCCTGTATTTTTGGCAGAAAGACTTAAAAGATAACATGTCTCTACCACGTCGAAGTCGGATGCGCTGGGTCTGACTTTGTAGGCGCTTAAAAGGTAGTGCAACGCATTTTCGCTCATATGACAGACAATTCTAGTTGCTTTTTGAGCGTTCGACATAAAAAAAAGAAATATAAGGACGGTAACAGAGTTGTAGTTTGACTAAAGACTGGTGTGTGTGTGTGTGTGTATGTATGCGCGCTTGCGTGCGTGCGCGCTCACGCGCGCGCGCGCGTGCGCGCGTGTGTGTGTGTGTGTGTAAAGGGATGGGGGGAACAATATGTAGTATAAAAAAGTAATAAAATAGACAAAGAGCTTCCTTAAGCTTTACATCCACGTAGAGGTGATTTCTTATGACATGACCAAGCAGGATGATTCGCGCATAAAATATTGATAATCCACAGGTACATACCTAAGAGGAGAGGGATGAAGAAGGGGAAGAGGATGGAGGAGAGAAAGGGTAATGCACTTGTGATAGGAGGGATCAGGGATAAGAGAGAGGGGGTGAGAGATAAGTAGAGAGAGAGAGAGAGAGAGAGAGAGAGAGAGAGAGAGAGAGAGACAGAGACAGAGACAGAGACAGAGACAGAGAGACAGAGAGAGAGACAGAGAGACAGAGACAGAGACAGAGAGAGCGAGCCAGACAGAGAGATACAAAGAGACAGAGCGAGAGAGAGAGCGAGCACTGAACATTGAATATACTTATACACATCAGCCTTAGGCCACCATACAGGGAGAGACAGAGACATATAGAGAGATACAGAGAGACAGAGACATATAGAGAGACAGAGAGACAGACAGAGAGACAGAGACAGAGACACACACACAGAAAGAAGGACCCCAAAGTGTCAAAACCACTCAGACAAGGGAGACAAGCCGTGAGCCGGCGTTATCCGCAGCATTAAGGCTTATCCCTCGCTTTCAGGTCAGCTATCAAGGGAAAAAGAGTAGCCACAGCCCTGGCCTGACCTGACCTGACCTGGCCTGACCTTTCCCCTTTCGGAATACAGCCTATCCACATCCCTATAGAAAGCAGCATTCTCCTCCTCAGTGCCAGGGGCTTGTCAGCTAGCTGCACTCTGCCTGTCAGAGGGCCATAATGGCATTATTGCTGGGAGGAGGTTTCCCCCCCCCCCCCCGTACCCAAACTGCTACCTACCTACCTAGCTCGCTAGCTATCTTCATCTAATAACGCTATCATCACCAAGATAATTCCATTTTCTTTTTAAAGCTGCTCCCAGGCTAACTACCTCTAAAATTTGTGTGTATGACAGTGTGTGTGTGTGTGTGTGTGTGTGTGTGTGTGTGTGTGTGTGTGTGTGTGTGTGTGTGTGTGTGTGTGTGTGTGTGTGTGTGGTGGGGTGGGGTGGAGTGTGTGTGTGTGTGTGTGTTTGTGTGTGTGTGTGTGTGGTGGGTGGGTGGGGGGTGGGGGGTGGTGTGTGTGTGTGTGTGTGTGTGTGTGTGTCGCGTACACCTGTGTATGTACCACTTAAACTGTCAGGTCAAAATGCGTATCATGTGTTTGCAAGTTATATCAAAATTAATGTGGAAATCTTCCATTTAAATAACGCGCGCGCGCGCGCGCGCGTGTGTGTGTGTGTGTGTGTGTGTGTGCGTCGCGCGCGCGCGCGCGCGTGCGCGCGTGAGTCTGTGTGTGTGTGAGTCTCTGTGTGTGTGTGAATGTGTGTGTGTGTGTACGCTCGTGCGCGCGTGCAAGTATGTTCGCGCGTGCGTACGCACACTCGTGCGCTGTCAAAAGAATCATCAGGTTCATGTGAAAGACTCTGCATGCACGCTAAAAGTTATTCGCCATGACAAAGCGGTCCTGACTGACTGGTGTGAGAAGAGAGTGATAATATGTTGTCGTCTGCTGTTTTCTCCATCCATCCATCCTTCTTTACTTTTCCTTTCTTACTTTCACAAGGTTAGCATGAAAGTTATCCCAAGAAACTTGGGTAGACTTCCAATCTGCCTCTGCGTTCTCTGCCTCTCTTGAGCCACAAGCTAAGTTCAGTGGTCTCCGTTGCCGCGCGCGCGCTGTCGATGATAAGACCTCTACAATAAATACTACAAAAAGTTCACACCCCCTTTCCCTGTCTTATGATGAGTTTTGCATCTCCTGTAGTCCTTCTGGAGCAGTTTGTAGCCCTTGTCGTGGTCTGGTAGGGCTACTACACACTAGTAGGCTAATGTTATAAGCAGAAAGATGTATGATCTGGGGTCAGTGCTGTTGTCCATTTTCTTCTTATTTCGTTTAACTATTAATTCTCTTCTTAGCTAGTCAGTTAAAAAACAAAAAAAGCACTGAAAAGGCTGAAAAATATTGCTCTGATTCAATGAAAAAAAAAGTCTGTTGTAGTAAAAGGCCCGATTTTAGCTACTGAGCAGCATTATTGTCTATTGACCATAGACAAGTGGGTATTGTATTCAAACCGAAGAAAAGTCTGTATCGCAACATGTTTTGTGAATAAAGATGGATTTAAAACGAGCCTGTATTTTCTGGATGTTGACTCTTTGCTCCCTATGTTTAACTAGTTAATTAAAGGCTGCCAACGATCCTGATTTCAGCCCTTCTTGTCTGAGACATTGATATTCTAAATCTACATCCAGTTGACTTCCTGTTGGGAGAAACCATGTCATGATGTGTTTTGTGTTAAAATTTCGTATTCGAAACGTGTTTGAAATGTTTGTTCTCTACACAGACCCACAAAACAGTCCTATGGGACTGAGTTAAAAAGCCTATTACATTCAACTTGTGGACGAAAACTTCAAATTCCTATGGGACAGCACAGTGTCAGACTCCAAAACTTCCTAGGTGAAAAACACCACTTTATCAACTCAGCCAAAACAGGCACCTAAAAACATCGAGAAGGTGCCAATACTACTTACTCAACAACAACAACAACAACAACAACAACAAAAAAGCCAGAGTACTCTTAAGAGAAAATAAATATGCAAAAAAAAGAGACAAAATATGAAAAAAACAACGATTCTATAATATTATATAACCTTTGGTGAGAAAAATCTCCACATTTCACAGGCAGGGTTTGTGGGCATAGGCTATACTACATACACATCAGCAGAGGCCCCGGTGGTGAATAATGGCCTGTACAATAAAACGTGGGGTGACGTGCTCTCTGTCCATTCGTCTGGCGTTGGGCTGACAGTCTGTCAGCCACCACTGTACACATTGACAGGGGGGGGCCCGGAATAATGCTTGCCAGGCATAGTCAGTCAATTGTCGGCCAATCGTATTGGGATTGCTTGTTTCCCCCCACCAACTCTCTCTGTCTGTCTCTGTCTCTGTCTCTGTCTCTGTCTCTCTCTCTGTCTGTCTCTCTCTCTCTCTCTCTCTCTCTCTCTCTCTCTCTCTCTCTCTCTCTGTAGTAGTCCCTGGTCAGGGCAAGGGCCGGACGATGCCTTTATCTGTAACCTTCCGAAAATAAGGATATCTGTCTCTGCGTCTGTCTGTCTGTCTGTCTGTCTGTCTCTCTCTCTCTCTAGCTCGTTTTCTCTCTCTCTCTAGCTCTCTCTTTTCTCTCTCTCTCTCTCTCTCTCTCTCTCTCTCTCTCTCTCTCTCTCTCTCTCTCTCTCTCTCTCTCTCTCTCCCTCCCTCCCTCTATCCCCCACCCTCTCTCTCTGTCCCGCCTGTTTTGCGTTCAGTCACCCCCTCCCTGTACTTCTGCTTCTTTCTGACGTTAATGCTGACTGTAATCTAGAGACCAAAAGGGATGTACTATAGGCAAAGAGAGACAGGTAATAGAACAATGGACACGATCACACACAGACACACACTAACACACGCACACACACACACACACACACACACACACACACACACACACACACACACACGTGGAGGAGAGAGAGGGGGGTGAAAGAGAGAGAGAGATAGGGGGGGTGAAAGAGAGAGAGAGAGAGAGAGAGAGAGAGAGAGAGGAGAGAGAGAGAGAGAGAGAGAGAGAGAGGAGACAGACAGACAGAGACAGAGACAGAGAGACAGACAGACAGACAGACAGACAGAGACAGAGAGAGACAGAGAGAGACAGACACACTGAGAGAGAATGAGAGAAGGAGGGAAGGAAGGAAGGGGAGAGAGAGAGAGAGAGAGAGAGAGAGAGAGAGAGAGAGAGAGAGAGAGAGAGAGAGAGGGGAGAGAGTGACAATGGTTTACTGTGGTAGGCTAACAAGGCCATTCTCAAAGGGTCAGTGGGAAGTGGACTGGTACAAACACAATACATTTAATTAACTAAGCAGAAAGAGTGATCAAGATAATTATGGAATTCGCATCATGGTTAGTAGCTGCAACAAGAACATGTATTGTAAAGTCTGATTGGTCAGTGCAGTATTTTTTTTAGGGGAAAGAGAGAAAGAGAGAGAGAGGGAGGGAGAGGGAGGAGGGAGGGAGGAGAGGAGAGAGAGAGAGAGAGAGAGAGAGAGAGAGAGAGAGAGAGAGAGAGAGAGAGAGAGAGAGAGGAGGAGAGAGAGAGAGGAGAGGAGAGAGAGAGAGAGAGAGAGAGAGAGCAGCAAACCAAGAAAACAACACAAAAGAGACACGACGCTATAACCAAAATAAAACTGATTGCATACACTAACCCACACCACAAAAGAACAACAACAACAAAAACACCTAAGAGCGTAAGTCATATTCTTCCTCAGCATGCAGCAGTCATTCAGAAAAAAAAACATCTCTACAGACAAGCAGAGCAGTGAAAGAAAAGGCACGGTGGACTGAATGAGAAGAGAAGAGAAGAGAAGAGAGGAGGAAGGCACGGAATGGTACGGTACCATGGCAAGGAAGATTGGGGTGAGTTATGTGTGTTTTGGAGGTGAAGAGGTCTTTCAGTAGATTGCTTGCTGGGGTGTTTTTTTTTTTTTTTTGCACGCTCTTTCTTTTTATTCTTTTTTTTCACTATTGTGACTGGCTTTTTGCTTTGACATCTTTTCTTACACCAGTGCGAGAGGTCGACATAGTTTTCTTGAATGAGCTGGAAAGTAGATGGAGTCTCTATTTTTTTTTTCAAGATGTACCATGATTTATTTTGTCTGTTTTGTCTCGCGGTATGTCTGTCTCTTGTGCGAGTTTGGTCCGATTTGCTTCTTCCCTCTGTGTATCTGTCTCTGTCTCGCCCTGCCCCTCCCCTTCTGTCTCTCCCCCTCTCTCTGTCTCTCTCTCTCTTTCGGCGAGTTGGTCTAATTCGTTTCTTTTCTTCTTCCCACATTTCTATTTCTAGCACTTTTATGTATAATGCGAACAAAGAAAACAGCAGAAAAAAAAGAGACATACATAATTATAATATCATTATACAGACAGACAAGACTGTGGCAACAACAAAAAAAGCTGACACACAGAAAGACAAACATATGGACAAAAAAAGAACACAACAGACTGAAAAATGCAGAGACAGGATACCAGCACTGATATACTTCTGCACAAAAACACAGTTCACAAAATGATCGCTCTGAACAGCATCAAGCACATCTTCTAACACACATCCCCGTCTTCTCAACCACTCCCTATACTATCGCGAAAACATTTTCACTGAAGAGCCATTGACACTCTTCCTCCTCCTCCTCCCCCTCCTCTTTTAGCTCTGGTTTCCCCGCCCAAACTTTAATTAAACATACAACAACGACCAAAACACTAAACTAAACACTACAGCTAGGAAAACACGCGATTCCCACCACCTCCAAAATGGCCTTCAAACAGCTCAACTGCAAACACAGAGGGGGTGAACAACCGAACAGAAAAACAAACAAGGACACGCGAACAAACTGTAGCCTACCCCCAAAACCAAGCAGTTCTGATCTTCAGTTAGGCCTAGGCCTAAGGTGCTCCCACACCTGCTTGGGTTGCACGGAGAGACTGGCTGGGGCTTTGAAAGGAGGAGGAGGAGGAGGAGTTTGGGGTGCGCGATCAGTACCCTACAGGAAATGTATAGGGAAAAGGGTGGATGGGGAAAGGAAACGAGATGAGGGGTCAAGGGTATTTTCTTCCTTCCCTGCCTCTGTTTGTCTTCGTCTCCTTTCTGTCTTTGTTACTGATCGTCGTCCTCCTCTGTGTGTGTGTGTGTGTGTGTGTGTGTGTGTGTGTGTGTGTGTGTGTGTGTGTGTGTGTTGTGTGTTGTGTGTGTGTGTGTGTGTGTGTTGTGAGTGTGTGTGTGTGTTGTGTGCGTGTGTGTGTGTGTGTCTGTATGTCTGTATGTCTCTCTCTCTCTCTCTCTCTCTCTCTCTCTCCTCTCTCTCTCTCTCTCTCTCTCTCTCTCTCTCTCTCTCTTTCTTTGTCCGTCGCTGTCTCTTTCTCTCTCTCTAATCAGACCAAGGGCCGGATGGGGGAAAATGTACGTGAATGCTTATCTGTCACCCTTGAAATAATAAAGATCATTCATTCATTCATTCATTTATTCATTCATTCATTTTTACATACATACATTCATTCATTCATTCATTCATTCATTCATTCATTCATTCATTCATTCTCTCTCTCTCTACCCTTGGAAAATAAAGATTATTCATTCATTCATTCAATCTCTCTCTCTCTCTCTCTCTCTCTCTCTCTCTCTCTCTCTCTCTCTCTCTCTCTCTCTCTCTCTCTCTCTCTCTCTTTACCTTTGCCTATTTCTTGTCCTCCCTTTCGTCTCTATTGTGCTGTGGTTGTTTTGGTATGAGAGACGAAAGTGAGAATGGGTGGGTATTACAGTTAAACTGCTGCACTGGTGTTCTTCTGTTATCTTAAGGATATCTCTCTCTGTCTCTGTCTCTCTTTCTCTCTCTGTCTCTGTGTCTCTGTGTCTGTCTCTGTGTCTCTGAGTCTGTCTGTATGTCTATCTGTCTGTCTGTCTGTCTGTCTCTATCTTTCTCTCTCTCTCTCTGCGTGAGAGAGAAAGATGCACATAGGGACAGGAAAACAAAGCTTGCCCATGTATTAAAAGGGTGTGTGCGTGCGTGCCCATTTTGTTTGTTTATGTGTGAGAGAGAGAGAGAGAGAGAGAGAGAGAGAGAGAGAGAGAGAGAGAGAGAGAGAGAGAGAGAGAGAGAGAGAGGAGAGAGAGAGAGAGGGAGAGAGAGAGAGGGAGAGAGAGAGAGAGGGAGGAGAGAGAGAGAGAGAGAGAGAGGAGAGGGAGGGAGGGAGGGAGGGAGGGAGGAGGGAGGGAGAGAGAGAGAGAGAGAGAGAGAGAGAGAGAGAGAGAGAGAGAGAGAGAGAGAGAGAGAGAGAGAGAGAGAGAGAGAGAGAGAGAGAGAGAGAGAGAAGAAGAAAAGAAGAAGAAGAAAAAAAGAAGGGAGAGAGAGAGAGAGACAGAGACAGAGAGACAGGGAGACAGAGACAGAGAGAGACAGGGACAGAGACAAGAGACAGATAGAGAGAGACACAGAGACAGAGACAAGAGAGACAGAGAGAAAGAGAGATGCGCATATCAACAGGAAACAGAGGCTGTCCCTCCCTGCATTGCGAGGAGAGGGGGGTGTTGAGGAAGTGAATGATATCATTAGCATTACCTTAATCAGCACTGTCTTGCTGCAGGGGTCATTAATGCTGCAAAGAAAATGTTATTTGCGTTTAAGTCCGAATGTGGATTCATTACCTTTCATCAGGACCGCAAGTGGGTGTCATTAGATTGAAATTGGTGGTTGGTCTAACCTTGATCATTGCTAGTCTGCTTTTGAAACTGGATGTGGGTATTTTGTGCCTTTCATGATGGAATGTGTTAGGGTGTGTGTGTGCGTGTGTGGGTGTGTGTGTGTGGGGGGGGGTATGTGTGTGTGTATGTGTGTGTGTGTTGTGTGTGTGTGTGTGTGTGTGTGTGTGTGTGTGTGTGTGTGTGTGTATGTGTGTGTGATTGTGTGTGTACGCGTTTGTGTTTGTGTGTATAAGTGAGAGAGAGAATATTTTCTCGTGTGTATAATATTATTCTGTATGTCTCCTTGCGTCAGTTTCTGTGCTTGTCAGCATTTGAGCGCACGCACACAATATCCACACCATACAATGCAATGCAATTCAACACAGCACAGTAAGATAAATTAGCGGTCACTTTTATTATTTTCTCGAATCAAATTCACTACACTTTCCTCCCCCCGTCACTCAATTTGTTGATTAATTTTGTTGTGATTAAATTCACACCCCAGCAGGAAAAAAAACACAATTTAGAGAGACCCTTTCTCTCACTAGTCTTCAACTCCCTAAAGAATCATTGAGGCGCACCACCAGCAGAGCTTTTCATCATCAAAGTCTTCTAATTACTTGTATGCCAAACGACTTAACACGTTACAGCTTGGTAACAAAGCAACGTAAGCCTAACGTGGCGCACTCAGTTGCCGTCAAATAAAATGGCCTTCAGCGGCTGCCTATGTAAAAGGAAAAGGAAAAGGGTGAACAACCTATAGAGGGAAAATCTAAACAAAGACACGGGAACAAAGCAAAGCCCCATCCAGCCTCTGCATCTGTTGGTTATCCTAGGTCCTACTGTTAGGATTACTGAGAGAATGCTTGCAGCTTCCAAACAAAAAAGCAGGTGTGTGTGTGTGTGTGTTGTGTGTGTGTGTGTATCGTGTGTGTGTTGTGTGTGTGTGGGTGGGTGGAGGAGTGTGTGTTTTGTGTGTGTGTGTGTTGTGTGTGGGTGGAGGAGTGTGTGTGTGTGTGTATGTGTGTGTGTAGTGTGTGTGGGTGGGGAGTGTGTGTGGTGTGGTGTGGTGTGTGTGTGTGTGTGTGTGTGGAGGGGGTATAGGTGTGTGTGTTGTGTGTGTGTGTGTGTGTGTGTTGTGTGTGTGTGTGTGTGTGTGTGTGTGTGTGTGTGTGTGTGTGGGTGTGTGTGGGGGGGTGTAGCTGTGTGTGTGTGTGTTGCGTGTATGTGTTATGTGTGTGTGTGTTGTGTGTGTGTGTGTGTGTGTGTGTGTGTGTGTTTCCCTGTACAAACATAAGCATTCAAGTACATACAGATGGTGTTTACCGGGTGAATATTATTAACTGTCACTTTCAATTCACAAAATGACGACACTATACTTTTCTCCTCTTCCTCCCCAAACCTTCACCTCTCTAAAAAATTACGGAAGCACAGCAACTCTGAAGATCTTTTCATTACATTTCTCCACTAAGGAGTGTGCCACATGGAAACATCACACCTCTGTATAGCCATCTACCTATGCTGGATGTATAATTGGCTAAACAGTGTTTTAAACCAATTAATTTTTCAAAATGAATAAACAAGCACTAAAACCACAGGATGCATTTCTTTCAAACAGCCCTCAACAACTCCAGATGTGAATTGAAAGTGACAGTTAATAATATTCATCCGGTAAACACCATCTGTATCTACTTAAATGCTTACGTTTGTACAGGGAAACATACACACACACACACACACACACACACACACACACACACACACACAACTACACCCCCCTAAACCGATAAACCGAGGCCCCGGCCGTGTGCGAACGCACGAAGAACATCTTGCGCGCACATTAAAACCTGTTCTGCTTTTCGGAAGAGTAAGCCATTGAATGACGGCTGAAACGGATGACAAAATTGACAAAGACGCACTCATACTGGGACTGATTGTAAAAAAAAACAACAACAACCCACATAAGTGCTTATTCCATTATCTTCGGTATAAAAGAATTAAAAAAAAAAAAAAAGCAGAAAAGAGGGGGGGGGGGGGGGGGGGGTGGTAAGGGATGGGGCAAACAACCGAACAGAAAAATAAACCAAGACACACGAACAAACTGAGGACCAAGCTATGCATCTGTTGAGGTCCCGACACTTAGATTAGTGAGAGGCTGCAGCTCTGAGGAGCGGAAATGAGGGTGAATGAGATCGTACGTACCAGGGAAATGGATGGGTGCAGGGGTGGGTGGGGTAGGGTGGGGATGGGGGTGGGGGTGGGGGGAGCAGGTAAGGAAGAGGGATGATGCATGATGGGTCAAGGATATAGTTCTTCTTTTCCATCTCCATCCGGTTGTTTTTTTTTTTGCCTCTGTACTGTCTTGTCTTGTCTTGTCTTGTCTGTCTGCTGCCTGTCTGTCTGTCTGTCTTCTTCTTTTGGGCAGAATTGTAAAAAGGCCTTTACTGTGCCTAATTCTTTACCCATTAAAGATTCAATCAATCAATCAATAATCAATCAATCAATCAACAACAACCATCCAACCTTCTTCTTCTTCTTCTTCTCTCTCTCTCTCTCTCTCTCTCTTTCTCTCTCTCTCTCTCTCTCTCTCTCTCTCTCTCTCTTCTCTCTCTCTCTCTCTCTCTCTCTCTCTCTCTCTCTCTCTCTCTGTCTCCTCTGTCTGTCTGCCTGCATGCCTGTCTCTGTGTGTCTGTCACTCTGTCTGTGTGTCTGTCTGTATCTTTCATTGTTTGTGGTTTTTGCTTCCTGCCCTTCTCGTTTACTCTAAAGTTTCCTTTTAACTTACAGAACAAACTATGTATGTTTTTCTTCATGAGAGAGAGAGAGGAGAAGGAGAGAGGAGAGAGAGAGAGGAGAGAGGAGAGAGAGGAGAGAGAGAGAGGAGAGAGAGAGAGAGAGAGAGAGAGAGAGAGAGAGACAGACAGACAGACAGACAGACAGACAGACAGACGGACATTCAGGCAAACAGACAGACAGACCGACAGACAACCCGACACAGAGACAGAAATCATGCATTACGGGAGTGAAAAGTTTGATATTATCAGCTTCATTTTAATAACCACCGCCTTTCCCCTGGTAATGCCTAAAGCAATGTTGTTGTTGCTGCGGTATTTTGTTTCGCAAATTTATAATAATGGAATATGGATTCACTATCATTTAAAATGATCATAAGTGGGCCTCATACTATTTTTTTTCAGTTTGGGGCCTTTTCCTTCGTTAATTGTTGGTTTGCATTAAGTTTTTGCTATTGATTTTGTGTGTGTGTGTGTGTGTGTGTTGTGTGTGTGTGTGTGTGTGTGTGTGTGTGTGTGTGTGTGTGTGTGTGTGTGTGTGGCGCGCGCGCGGGTGTGTGTGCAAACAGGGCCGCTCAACTGTTTTTCGTAAAGTGTATTTGTTCGTTATATCTTTTTTTGATTTTATATGGTTCTCTTTAAGTAATGTAGAACACAAAGAGAGAAAGACAGGAGACAGATGAGAGGGGAGAGAGAGAGAGGGGAAGGAGGAGGGAAGGAGGGAGAGGGGGAGGGGAGAGGGAGGGAGGGATTTGGATTCGAAGGATTTAATCATAAAGGCCATTGCCCCTTAGAAGGGGTTTACATACAAGATAGAAACACACACTTTGTAGGTGTACATATTACATATTATAGGAGGGAGGGGAGGGAGGGAGGGAGGGAGGGAGGGAGGGAGGGAGGGAGGAGAGAGAGAGAGAGAGAGAGAGAGAGAGAGAGGAGAGAGAGAGAGAGAGAGAGAGAGAGAGAGAGAGAGAGAGAGAGAGAGAGAGACAGAGAGAGAGACAGAGAGAGAGAGAGAGAGAGAAGAGAACAGTAAAATCACAAAAGCAAATCGTGAAAAGTGTAAGTTAATCAAAAGTAGTAATTACTTAAGTACCATAAAAGAAATAAACAAATGAAACTATGTACAATGGACGCTGAAAGCAGTCATTAGGGAAATAAGCCACGATTTAAGAAACACATTACTTAACACGAAAATGACCAGAATATCTGATATACGAACTGCGCTTTGTCGCCAATTATTCGGAAGTATGCGAAGAGACACGTTAAATCAGGAGTCTGGAATATAATAACATAACCGCAGCATTCATTTTTACAAACAAACAAAAAAAAACAATCACCGTGTTAAACTATAACGTTTATAATATGATTGTCTAGTTTAGTTTTTTGTTCCTCGGCTAGAGCTCCGAGGTTCACCAATGGTGAGCATTTTGCACATATGTGGCGCTCACCACGAAATGAGTCGCTTAGCACATTACCAATTTTGCGCTAAGAGCCATTTAAAGGCAGGAGGGGGTCAAGTTCTCAATTTTGAGATTTTGATTGATTATTAAACTATATCCGTTTATCTACCTTATAATGAAATATAAAGGCATAATTTTTATTTATTTGCTTTTAAATGTGTTTTGAAAATACCAAGCCTCATTCTGACAACCTGTTACGAAAAAATACTTGCCGTTTCTCATTTTGTCACATCTGCAGTCTATTATTTCAATTTGTAATAACTTTGCACAGAATTTGTCTGATTTTCAATCTGTTTTTTTGTATTTGATAGCCAATTTACTGCATATTAATAACATGTCAATAACTAAAAAGTGGTCCCTGGTGCACTCGACTTATTATGTGATGGGGCGTCACATATGTATACGACCGTTTTTTTTACGCACTGTGAAGGCAGCTGAATTCCAAACCTCTGAGACATCGTCTATTCAATCATCATATAAAAGTTCTTTTACAAAGACAACATACTCAGTATCAAGTATGGATTTTGTATTGTCTCGTATCGGATAAGTATGCTTAACAGATTTGTGCTTGACATTTTTTTTTACCTTGTCAACAGATATCAAATATGGATTTTGCATTGTCTTGTATCGGATAAGTGTGCTTAACAGATTTTTGCGCTTGACATTTCCTTTACACTGTCAGCATATATCAAACATGGATTTTGTATTGTCTCGTATCGGATAAGTGTGCTTAACAGCTTTGAGCTTTTCTTTTTTTTAAAAAAAAGAAAAAAAGGTCAGGTTGTGGTATCAATTCCGTAGAATGGATTGCAACATACACTCGCCACATATCCGGATCTACTCTTTATGGAAAAACAAAATCAATACCAGACCTTACTGTACAGTTCTTCGCCCACACGATTATTGTGGAAATCTTTCTCTCAACAAATGTTGCAGTCTTTATTGCTTCAAACTATCATGGGTTATGCCAAGTACTTTATAATAAGCTATTCTTTTTTTCTGACTTGATCTTTGCGTAGGCCTATCTGATGCAGTTTTAATGTATTTTTGAAATCCATACTTTGAAATCATCTCGATGTTTTTACGCACTTGCAAAACACTTCCGTACAAGTATGACAATCTAGATTTCACAAGAGCTAGAGAAACTTGGGAGGCGAGTTTCGGGGTGGTAGATGGGGGGGGGGGGGGGAGACGGGGGGAGTATTTTAGAAGGCTGTGTGTGTGAGTGCGTGTACGTGCGTGCGTGCGCGCGCACGCGTGCGTGTGCACATGCGCTCGCTAGAAAGAGAGAGCGAGAGCGAGAGAGAGACAGAGAGAGAGACACAGACAGACAGACAGACAGACACAGACAGACAGACAGACAGACAGACAGACAGACAGACAGAGACAGAGACAGACAGAAACAAGAGACAGAAACAGAGAGACAGAGATAGAGAACACATACCCGCACATAAAAGCCCCCAAACCTGCATGCAAGGAAGCAAAACTCCTGATCACTGTTTTAAATTAATAAGCAGTAGTGCAGCAGCGCCTCGCTGCTAGGCCTAGCGATGCCTTAAGGGACTGGTCTCTTGTTCTAGGAGTGTGTGTGTTAGGATTCAGCAGTATCTTTGGAAATGGTGGCGGAAAGGACGTCATTAGTGGTCACATTTTCCATCCTTCCGCACGGCTATGGTTAAACTTGGAAGATCAGTTTTACGTCATCAAGGAAGAGTGAGTGGAATGGGGCATGTGCGTTGTGTATGTGTGTGTGTGTGTGTGTGTGTGTGTGTGTGTGTGTGTGTGTGTGTGTGTGTGTGTGTGTGTGTCGATGTGTGTGTGTGTGTGTGTGTGTGTGTGTGTGTGTGTGTGTGTGTGTGTGTGTGTGTGGTGTGTGTGCGTGTTTGTGTGTGTGTGTGTCGGTGTGTGTGTGTGTGTGTGTGTGTGAGTGTGTGTGTTGTGTATGAGAGAGAGAGAGAGAGAGAGAGAGAGAGAGAGAGAGGAGAGAGAGAGAAGAGAGAGAGAGAGAGAGAGAGAGAGAGAGAGAGAGAGAGAGAGAGGAGAGAGAGAGTGTGTGTCCCTGTGTCTCTATGTGTCTGTGAGAGAGAGGACGTGAGAGAGAGAGATGGAGGGAGAGAGAGATGGAGGGAGAGAGAGAGAGAGGAGAGGAGAGAGAGAGAGGGAGAGAGAGGAGGAGAGAGAGAGAGAGAGAGGAGAGAGAGAGATGAGGAGAGAGAGAGAGGAGAGAGAGAGAGAGAGGAGAGAGAGAGGGAGGAGAGAGAGAGAGAGAGAGAGAGAGAGGAAGGGGAGGAGGAAGGGAGGGAGAGCACTCTGAACTTACATCTTATGTAACTATTTTCTTTATCGTTAGAACTTATCGTCAATTAAAATGATAAAATCCAACCCTACCACATTTTTAATAAACTTGTGCAAGTTTTCTGTAAACAAAAGACTTCTCAGTTTTTGTTTACTGGCATATGTTTGCAATATTGCAGTGAATTTCTTAGAATGGAAAAAAAAATCATCTCCAAACTTTCTAAAAACGCATCATGTTAACGAAAAGTTTTTATGCTTTATGACAGAACAATGAGAGCGTTTTTGTTCTTAGCAATCTCCAAGCACAGCAAACTTTATTCTTAATGAAATGAAATTTTTTATTTATTCATTTATTTTCATTCTTTCATATCAAGGATAAGGGAATAAGCGCTCATGTGCTTTTTTACATCCAGTCCCGTATGTATGCAGCTTTTGTAAATCGTGTCATCTGTTCCCATCGGCACACGATGGCCTACTCTTACGAAAAGTGGAACAGGATTTATAATGTGTGCAAGATGTTCTGCATGCGTTTGCACACGGGGTTTCAGTTTATAGTCTAATCCGAAGGACTTTTGGGGAGAGTGGAGTCAGCACTGATGTTAAAAATTTTAAGAAGACTGGATATGGATACCAACATTGCAAGGCACTTAAAATATACCGTCATACAATCAGAATCTCCTCACTTAATGCTATGATTACTTCATTATTTATTGATTAGTGAGAAAGAAACTTGTAAAAAATTCAATCACAGCTGCAACATGATCTAAACGCTACTATCACAAGTACCAGCTCTGTGCAATCAGCATCTATAAGTAAGCTGCATAATCATTGCAGGTAGTAACAGACAGTTGCTGTCGTTGTGGTCGTGATAGTGATTGTGGAGGAGAGAGAGAGAGAGAGAGGAGAGAGAGAGGAGAGAGAGAGGAGAGAGAGGAGAGAGAGAGAGAGAGAGGGAAGAGAGAGAGGGTATATATATATATATATATATATATATATATATATGTGTGTGTGTGTGTGTGTGTGTGTGTGTGTGTGTGTGTGTGCGTGTGTGTCCACGCATGCATGCAATCCATAACTCACCATAATCATAATTATCATACATTTTAAGCACATCTTTTTGATCAGGATCATGAACATTAGCATTTATGTACATAAACCTTCATGGCAGAAACCTTCACACCGACACAATGGCAGTGCAGAGGAAGAGACAGACGCATGGATGGATGACTGACTCTGTGATGCGCACAAGCGGCTATTATTTTTCCTTCTGCGTGAGTAGCTGGCTGCCTTGCAAAAACCCATTGTCACTGTGTGTGGGTATACACTGAACAGGCAGGTCGGCATGAGCAGTGGACCTGCTGGTGGCTTTGATATCCTACTGTGCCACAATGGCGTTTTCTGTGTTCATTTCTGACCTCTTGGGGACACACTGTTTGTCAGTTGGGGGGGGGGGGGAGGGGGGCAAGGGGGGGGGATGATCTCTCATGTTGTTCTTTTTTGTGTTACTTTATTGTAGTTTTTCTGTTTTTTTGCTTCATCTATAGCAGAATGTCCTTGTCTTTGCATTGCTTTACACTGTTGTGTTCTCATCAGCATGTATGTGCATTAGGGCTGTTACATGTGTTCAGGGATCTTGCGAATTTCATCAGCTTTGTGAGGTCGCTTGTGCGAAACGTATTCGTCCGATATGAAAGACCCCATTGCTACAAGTACAGTTCCAGTAGCAATTTTTTCATGGACACTCCTGTAGCAAGGGCATCTGCATTTTATACAAAACATGTTCTTCTTCGGCAATACAATGCAATACAATTCAATACTGTGCACTACGTAAAAAGACACGGTCAACAAGTTAACTATTAAAATCCACAAAATAATAGCCTTCTCGCTTACAAAACAGCAACAACAAAATCCTGGCTCTAAAACCCAAACCAATAAAAGAAAATTGCCCATCCAACTCACTCTCTCTCTCTCTCACACACACACACACACACACACACACACACACACAGACACATACACACACACACACACACACACACACACACACACACACACACACACACACACGTACCAGCTCTATTCAAACCACACTATAATTAAGGAGTATAATGACCACCCATCAGCAGAGACAGTTGTTTTTGCTGTGTGCCCAGGCGAGCTCATCTCATCCACCTTGTGAATGGTGAATGCTTAACTGCTCCCCTGTGATCCTCAGCCCCCATTAGCATTGTGTACACACACCAAGCTCACCACCCCAAAAAGGACAAGAAACAAGGGGCTGAATAATTGCTTTCGGCATGGTGGCAGAAAACACTCACTCAGGCACAATATAGCATATGGAAAGATGGAGGGCAAATTTTATGCTGTGTGCTAGAATAGTTTTCCTAGATGGTGGTTTGCTGCTTACCCCTAAAAAAACCAACAAAAAAAAACCTTCGTCAATGTCTATAAAAATGAAATGTAAGGAATTTTATTACGGGCAGTGGACATGTTATTGATCAGCATTTTTGTTGCACTAGGGTTTTATGAATGAAAATCGGGAGTTTCTTTTGAATAAAATAGTTTACAGCCCAAGTATAACTTCATTATTTAATTTTTTTCTTCACCCCTGTGTTGCCTGGGGTAAAAAAACCCCAGACTGGCACATCCTTTGAAAGATGCATGCTTTTCAGCCACCTGTAGAAGGTTATGTGGCCGACAGAGATAGCCCTGCAAAACCAAGCTGTACGGCCCACGAGAGGAGCTGGAAAGGACATGCCATTCTTTTTCTCAGACACATCTGACGGTGTAAAGCAAACAAGAGAAGATATATATTATTAATATGTAAGAATCCATTCCCCGTCCCAATGACTATTTGGTTTCATTTAGAATTTTCTGTTGTTGTTTTTTCCTGTTATTTATTCTGCCTGTGTTTTTATAACTGTTTTGGAGGATATGGGTGTTTGTTTTCTTGTGTCTTATGTTTCTTCGTTTAGGTGGTTTATATCTACTTGTGTGCTAAGTTGACATCGTATAACATTGCTAGGGTTTTTTATAAAGAAAATTATCATCGTTACATGTTTTCTCATGTGCATTATGCAACTAATGAATGTAGACAACTAAGAGCAATGATAAAGTTGCCTCGGCACAATTCTCTGGAAAAGGCTTCTTTCACTTACAGGAATTTTTCCCACTGAAGGCATCTAAATTCTTGTCTAAATGAAAAGTCTGCTGCACAAGAAAACAACAACAACCAAAGAAAAAGAATACATTACAATATATTACAGTGCAACAAACTTAATATACACTGCAACAGACAACACAATTAGCAGTTTCATTGAAAAAAAATACACAACAAAAAACAAAACAAAACAAAACAAAAACACGAAGGGATGAACTTCTCACCTTGGTAAAAAAAAAAAGGAAACTAAAAAAAAACCCAAAACAAACCAAACAAAAAAGATGATAACTACCCCACACCAGCTTTCACCAACAACATGAAGCACTCTAATGGCTACTCGTCAGTGAGAGTTATTGTGCAGCAGTGTGCCGGCTCATCAGGCTCTGAATCCTCAATGTTCAACCACTCCCCTGCCATCATCAGCATCCATTAGCAGTGTAGACATAAACCAGACCCTAGGGTATGGAGAAAAGAAGAAAAAAAAAAGAGCAACGTTTTTTTTTTAATCTAACTGGCAGTATTATGGCGAAAACGTTTACACTAGCACAACAACTGCAGTGAGAAGGAAATGGATGGATGGATGACTGTAGTGGTGGTGTGTGCAAACAGACGTGTTTGTTTGTTGTTGTTGGTTTTGGCGGTTGTTGTTGTTGTTGTTGTTGTTGGGGGGTGGGAGGCTGATTGTTTTGGTTCTGTTTTTTTTTTCTTGGTTAGCTGCTTTCTGATTGTCATTTTTGTCTTCTTAGCTTTTCTCTAAAGGCCTCTTTAATTTCTGTGGGGAATAATTGTAGCAAAAACTCAAGATGGGCAATGCACCTTTTGATTGATATGATAACAAAGGATTTCTATTTTAATTGTAAGGGTTGCTGCAGTTTTGTTTGTGAAGGTCACTGCGCAGTAACTGCCACAGTACAGCATTGTGTTTTCTTATCTGGATGTACTTGTATGTTGACATCTTTCTTGGTTTTGATTTGGTTTGTTTTTGTTTCCCGTCATGTTCTTTGATTTGTTT
>CM060334.1:36211505-36214005 GCA_030674155.1 Stramonita haemastoma | reverse complement strand
CCCTGGAGACAGACTAACTCTGGACAGCACAGACAGACCAACAGTCAAGACAGACCAGCAGGCAGTGAACAGGACAACAAACACCACACACAATCTGCTTTCCCCACAAACAGGGCCCTGTCCTCTTGGGGGGGGGGGGGGATTGGGGAAGGAGGGTAGAGAGTTCCAAGACAGGAGCTCCACAAGACCAGAGAAGCTTGGTCAGTGGTCAGTGAGCTGTCTTCTGGTACCACACCACACACAATCTGCTTTCCCCACAAACAGGGCCCTGTCCTCTTGGGGGGGGGGAATTGGGGAAGGAGGGTAGAGAGTTCCAAGACAGGAGCTCCACAAGACCAGAGAAGCTTTGGTCAGTGGTCAGGCAGCTGTCTGCTGCTGGTGGTTGTGTCCACTCATGGGTGAGGAACAGGGGCTATCTGACTTGTGGTGTGGCATCTAGACTGACCCCTTGATAGCCTACTGACTGACTGACTGACCGATGGATTATTGGGTGTCTGGATTTAGGACAGGGGGTAGTGCAGGGGTGGGGGGTGGGGAAGGTGGAGGGATAGAAGACTGGGGACAGGGGAAGGGGGTGAGGGAGTAAGGGAGAAGAGGTTTTGTTTGGTTTGGTCAATATAATCTGCTTCCTAGCGTGTGTTTGAGTGTCGATGTCAAAGGCAATTACCTGAATTAGTCTGAGTGTCTGTCTCTCTTTCTCTCTCTGTGTCTATCTGTCTTCCTGCCTGCCTGTCTGTCTGTCTGTCTGTCTGTCTGTCTCTCTCTTTTTCCTTTTTTCTGTTTTTTTTTTCTTTCTTCAAATATCTCTGCTATCTACCTCCATTTCCATATGGAAGAATCTAATGACTATTCTCACAAAATCTCTCTCTCTCTCTCAACATCACCCACTACAAAAGACTTCTTACCCTCAATCTCTTAAATCCAAACACCCACCCTCCCTCCCAACAAAAAACCAACCCTAACAACCCAAACAGTCAGTCAAACAGACAGACAACCCAAACCCCAGGAGACAGACTAACTCTGGACAGCACAGACAGACCAAACAGTCAAACAGACCAGCAGGCAGTGAACAGGACAACACCACACACAATCTGCTTTCCCCACAAACACAGGCCTGTCCTCTTGGGGGGATTGGGGAAGGGTAGAGAGTTCCAAGACAGGAGCCCCACAAGACCACAGGAGCTTTGGTCAGTGGTCAGTCAGCTGTCTGCTGCTGCTGCTAGTGTCCACTCATGGGTCAGTGCCAAGGGGCTATCTGACTTGTCCTGCTAAGTTGCATTGACCTCTGAACTCTGATGATCTGATCTCGAATTAAGGATGTGCAGGATGAGGGTCCGGGTGATTAATGAGGAGGAGGAAGAGGGGGGGGGGTATGTTAGGCTGTCGATATATTGACTGTGTGCGTGTTGGGGCATGGTGTCAGAGGCAATGAAATAGGGATGTGTAACTGCTGGCCTGAGAGTCATCTGTCTTGGTCTCTCTGTCGATTATCTCTGTCTCTGTTGGCGCATTGGTTGTCAGAGGCAATTATTGGATTGTGTATCATAGTCTGCTGCATCATTTTCTTATTTCTTTTCCATTTGTTTTCTTTTGTTTTGAGGCTGACGAATAAATGTCTATGTACGTAAGTCTATCATACCTTGTAAAATGGAAATTTTTATTCTCATCTTCTGCTCTTCTTCTCTCTCTTCCTCTTTCTTCTTCTTTCTTTCTTCTCATATTCTCTTCGTATCCTCATCTTTCTTCTCTTTCTATCTCTCTCTTCTCTCTCTTCTTCTCTTTCTCTTCTCTTCTTCTCTCTTCTTCTCTTCTTTCTTTCTTTCTTTCTTTTTTCTTTTTTCTTTTCTTTCTTTCTTTTTTTTTTTCTTTCTTTCTTTCTTTCTTTCTCTCATTTTCAATAGAACTTAATTGCAGGATAATCTAGATTAAAGAAGGAAAAAAAAAAACCGACAAAAGCGGAACGAAACAAATGCAAAAAAAAAATCGACTGAGCAAAAATACATCGACCACTACTTTGTAAACAGCAAAAGACCAAACATAATTAAAATACAAATGAGGCAATGAAGTATTCACTGATTCACTGAATATTCATTCATCTCGTGGTGAAAGGAAAAGGAACAGAAATGGTTGAATGGTTTCGGGATTTTTTTTTAATATTTTCTTTTTTGTTGAGCAATTTCTGGAAAACGTTATTTTTAAAAGTCTCGCTTTATTTCGTTGGGATTCTTCCTCATGATTTATCTTTCTTTCCTTGCTGTTGTTTGTAAAATGTGGTAGTGATCTTATCAGTGTTGTTGTTCTTGTTGTTTTCTTTTTTTTTTTCGCTTCGAGGTTCACCAAATCGTTAGATTTTTGCGTGTGCGACAATTTTCACTCACTGTGATGGTAACTGCATTCTGACTTCGGGGAGTGTTTGTAGCTGGTAGTGTTAGGACTTTTCTTCTTTTTTTTCTCTCCTCCTCCTCCTTGTGTTTCATCCTCCTCTTCTTTAACCTTTTCC
>CM060334.1:36204005-36209005 GCA_030674155.1 Stramonita haemastoma | reverse complement strand
ACAGTTTTGCTGGAAAACCTGAGACACGGATGATGAAGAACAGACATAAGTATGTACACACACATGCGCGTGGGCGCGCGCCACACACACACACACACACACACACACACACACACACACACACACACACACACACACACACACACCACACACAGAAAAGACAAAAAGACAGACAGAGAGAGACAAAGAGAGAGAGAGACATGGAGAGAGACACAGAGAGAGACATGGCTTGATATTCATAGCGAGATGGATGGATAGATGGATGTTATAGAGAGAAAGTGTGTGAATGAATGAATGAATGATTGAATGAATGAATATGAATGAATGAATGAATGAATGAATGAATGATCCTCCTTTTTCAAGGGTTACAGATAAGCATTCAAAGACTTCAGAAAGAGAGAGAGAGAGAGAGAAGAGAGAGAGAGAGAGAGAGAGAGAGAGAGAGAGAGAGAGAGAGAGAGAGAGAGAGAGAGAGAGGAGAAGAGAGAGAGAGAGAGGAGTGGAGAAGACAGCCTACAGAGAAAGAGAGAGAGAGGCGGGAGGTGAAGAGAGGAGAGAGAGAGGGGGGGGGGGGGGAGAGGGAAAGAGAGGAGAGGGTACACAAGGGAACTGCTGACAAAATGGCAGCGAATGCAAATCTGGGGAGGTCGGCAAAGGCCAAACCCCAATTCCCTGTCCCAAGTCAGAGGGTAAGGTTTGGGTCAGGGGAGACAATCGTGGTGATCATCAGGCAGAAGTAAAACGAGGAATCCTGGGTAACGAACACTGTCAACAACTCTGGATCCTGTCAGAGCAACACACACACACACACACACACACACACACACACACACACACACACACACACACACACACACACAAATACACACACACACACTCACACACACACACACACCACAAATCACACACAACATACATACACACACATACACACACACATACTCACGCACGCACACACACATACTCATCCATCCATCCATGTGTGTGTGCGTCCTTGCGCGCACGAGCGCGCACGTGTGTGTTTGTGAGTGTGTGTTTGTGTCGTGTGTGTGTGTGGCGCGCGCGTGCGTGTTTGTGTCCATGCATGCGTACGTGGGTGTGTATGTTTGCGTGTAAGCACAAGCGTGGGAGCTTGAATGACGTCTGTACTGAAAGTACGGTGTATGCTACTTTTGTAATCCTGTCTTTTCTTGTTGTAATCCTCTTATAGGTACATGAGGCATGGGAGTGGCGCAAGATGACCATTTTCTAATGCCAATGGTATGGATTCTCTTTGCCTCTCTCCATACCAATACTAGCGAGTATGCTTGAATACTGGGCGTAGTTTGAAGAGAGATGGAATGGATGGATGGATGGATGGATGGATGGATGGTGGTGTGTGTGTGTGTGTGTGTAAGTGGGTATGGGTGTGGGTGTGTGTAAGATGGGGGCTGATGAATACCTCGATGAATAAATGAATAGATAGATGGATAGATAGATCAATAGATAGATAGGTGGATGGATAGATAGATAGACAGACATATAGATAGAGACAGACAGACAGATAGAGAGACAGATATAGATACAGAGAGACAGATAGATAGACAGATAGATAGATAGATAGATATATAGATAGATAGATAGATAGATAGACAGATAGAGACAGACATATAGAGAAAGATAGAGAGAGATAAATATATATATATATTATATAGATAGATTGATTGATTAATGGATAGATGGGTGGATGGATGGATGAATGGATGGAAAGAGAGAGATAGAGAGGGGGGCTTATATGTGCGTGCGTGTTTTTATTTGTTTAAAAAAATTTCTTCTTTTATATTGAGGATAATGTAATAAGCATCCATGTGTTTTTTTTACATCCAGTGCCCGTGTGTATGCAGTTTTTGTAAATCATGTCATCTGTTCCACCGGCTCACAATGGCCTACTCTTACGAAAAGCGGAACAGGATTCAATACGTGTTGTGTGTGTGTGTGTGTGTGTGTGTGTGTGTGTGTGTGTGTGTGTGTGGTGTGTGTGTGTGTGTGTGTGTGTGTGTGTGTGTGGTGTGTGTGTGTTTGTGAGTGGTGTTTGTGTACGTGTGAGTGTGCGAGCGTGTGTGAGTGTGTGTGTCTGTCTATCTGTCTGTCTCTCTACGTGTTATGTCTTTGTATGCTTCCACTGACTAACACAGCCTTTGAATGTCAAGAAAAACAAAATCCATCATAATTGTGCTGTTCTACTTCTTAGCTTCTGCTACTGGCAGCATCTCTTATTTTTGTATATTTGGAGCTTTTATGCTTGCATTCTTAGATTTGAAGTTGTTTATTTTCTTGCATGTTTTGTTTTATACTATCGTTTGTATGAACAGTTTGACAAAAGCTACAAAGTTTGCTTTACGCAGTGATTAGAACACTCACTATTGTAACTATTTTAATGATTTTGCTTGATTTTGTTATATAGATTTTTTGTTACCCTCTGATTTTATTTTTGATGCCTTCTTTGCTTTCGTCTTTCTTTTTTAAAAATAATTTTTCTTCTTGTTCTTGTTCTTCATCATCATCATCATCATCATCATCATCATCCTTCTTCTTCTTCTTCTTCTTCTTCTTCTTCTTCTTCTTCTTCTTCTCCTTCTTCTTCTTCTTCTTCTTCTTCCTCCTCCTCCTCCTCCTCCTCCTCCTCTCTCCTCTCCTCCTCCTCCTCTCCTCCTCCTATCCTTCTATTCATACGTCTTTCTTTCTGCCTTTTTCTTTTTCTTTTTTTCTTTTTACTCAATGTTCAAAGAAAATTAGAGCAAGTAACTATTTATCACCCCAACCAGAGCTACAGTATCATATAAAATCAAGACAGATTGTTCTAATAGAGTTGTTGTATGATTACGTTTATGTGTACAGCCTGTACTTTAAAAAAAAAAGATATGAAGTTTGGCTTTTACAGGGTTCGATGGGTAAAACAACAAACAAGACCCTATCGGTAATTTGCAGAGATTTAATTATTCAACAGGCTTGTCTCTCACCATCTAAAGATTTTCTTATAGCTTGATCAGGTTTATTCTCTCAGGATAAAAGGTGTACAGTTCTCGTGGATCGCTTTAGGGCTTATCAGCAAACTGATCATGCAGACTCATGCAGACATTCTCTCTCTCTCTCTCTCTCTCTCTCTCTCTCTCTCTCTCTCTCTCTCTCTCTCTCTCTCTCTCTCTCTCTCTCTCTCTCTCTCTCTCTCTCTCTCTCTCTCTCTCTGGTGCTCAACAAGACGCCGAAACTTGAGTCAGGTCAGGCCCAAAGCATGGCCCATACTCAATAGTTCCCCAAATGCTGCCTTTAAAGATTTTTTTATCTTATAGTGTGGTTGTTGTTGCTTTTTGTTAATCTTTGACAAACAGCAATATTATTATGATGAGAATAAAGTTGTAACTCGTTACCTGCACTTGTTTTTCTCCACAATATTTTTACACACACACACATGTATATATATATATATATATATATATATAGAGAGAGAGAGAGAGAGAGAGAGAGAGAGAGAGAGAGAGAGACAGAGACAGAGACAGAGACAGAGAGACAGAGAGCTAGAGATACACAGAGAGAGACAGAGAGAGACAGAGAGAGAGCAGTCCCTGGAATGGGCAATGAATTATGGATGCTAAGCCACCCAGGGCAGTCAGTGGCCGGCTCTTTCCTTCTTCAGTCACAGTCATGATTGTTGTGGTTCTGACCGTCTAACAACAGGTTGTTTTTTGTGACCAGGTGGACACAGCAGTTGCTAAAGAAAGAAAGGTGCTGCCTGAAGTTAGGGACGTATTTATGCTAGTTGCTATTGTTTTGAGGCCTGTTTGTGACAGATTTTCTCAAAAACAGGCTGCTTTTTTTGGATGCAAGAGGTCATGTACTCATCTAGTAAGTATGAATTTCTATGACTCTTATCCTGTGCTCGGCTGGAATGTTCGGTCCCAACTCTCACCCCATCCCTTTCTCCTCCCTCCCTCCCTCCCTTCCTTCTCTCTCTCTCTCTCTCTCTCTCTCTCTCTCTCTCTCTCTCTCTCTCTCTCTCTCTCTCTCTCTCTCTCTCTCTCTCTCTCTCTCTCTCTCTCTCTTACCCTTTCCCTAACCCAGAAAAGGAAAGGAGTGTGCTTAAAATGCATACATGCTTGCGTGCCGAGAGAGACAGAGAGAGAGAGAGACAGAGAGAGAGAGAGACAGAGACAAAGAGAGAGAGGGATTACATACATCAGACAGGAGATAATTTTAGAAAAAAAGTAGGAAGGTTCTACCACCAAAGTACCGTCCCACCAACCCACCCTCCCAGCTAAACTAAAAATAACTGGAACTACCTAAAAGAATCCCTGATTTCGCATTTCCCCCCCTTCATCTTCAGTATTTTGGCCGATCCCTCTCTGTGTCATAGGACACCACCCCTCTATTGCCCTTCCTGATTTCTATGATGATGAGGAATTCTTCTCTCCCTCAGCCTGTTTGCTCACTGGGTGCGTTTTTGAAGGTTTTCTCTGCAAACTTTGGGCTTGCGTGTTGAAAAAGGTAACAGGAAACGGAAGATGTGCACGAGAAAGCTAGTGGGCAAAAAGTCTGGCATCTCGTGCACAGAGAGATTGGGAGAGAGAGAGAGGGGAGAGGGGAGAGAGGCATAGAGAGAGAGAGAGGGGGGGGAGGGGGGAGGGGAGAGAGAGAGAGAGAGAGAGAGAGAGAGAGAGAGAGAGAGAGGAGAGAGAGAGAGAGAGAGAGAGAGAGAGAGAGAGAAGGGGGGAGAGGGGAGAGAGAGGGGGGAGGGGACGGAGAGAGAGAGAGAGGGGGGGACAGGAGAGAGAGAGGCGAGGCGAGGCAAGGCAAGGCAAGGCAAGGCAAGGCAAGGCAAGGCAAGGCAAAGTATTTTATTCGAGGATAATAGATAAGCACTTGTGTGCTTTTTTACATCCAGTCCCCGCCCTTTTCAGGGATACATCAAGTTGAAAAGATACTAAACAATAAAGCTTTACGCAAACCAAACAACACACAAGAAT
>CM060334.1:36191505-36199005 GCA_030674155.1 Stramonita haemastoma | reverse complement strand
AGCACACTCTTTTCTGGCATCTTAGCTCAATACTGACCAAATAATATGATATCCCTGCTCTTCAGTTGAAGTGAGGATCAGATATCCTTTAAACCTTGACCATGGCAAACTCAGCTGGATTTGTGAAGAACAGAAAAGTGAGCAGTTTCCCAACTGCAGTAAAGTTAATCAAGCACTCGGCGTTTCCAGTATTTGGGAAAACTGGACCTTGACACGGAATGGATAAGAACAAAAAAATCAAGCATTCGAAATGAACTCATTCAGAATGCTTCTATATTTCTCCAAGCAAGTCAAGTCATGCCAGGTCAGGTCAAAAACGCTTAACTCATCCCACGAAGGGCAATTACAATACTGACAAGGCATATTGATTCAACAGACTGAGCAAACCAACAAGTCGATATGACCATGAAAGCTGGGGCCACAAGAAACCCCGTCTAGCTACTGTAAAGAGGAGGACCTGGTATGGTGTGGTGTGTCAGACCTCACAAACTCCCTCTGTCAAAACTACCCCCACAGGGAACTCATGATGGAGAAACACGCAGAGACAGACAAGTAAAGAACTGGACAGAAAACATCAAAAGTTTGTTGCCAAACACGAAAGTTTGAAGACAGATCAACCTGGGGAAAAACTGTCAACCGCGCGTCCCTCGTGATTTCCTGGACAACAATCTTCGTCAAGAGACTGACTGACTGATTGATTGAGAGAGTGCACAATGCTGACTGAATGAGAATAGCAAGTTCTACTTCTTAAAGTATCCACAGTCAGCCATGTGCATTCTTGGCACGTTCTCTGTCTTTGTGTCCAGACCAGATTGTAAAGCGTTTAAAGCCTGTACAGCTTGTGGATGGCCTCTAGGGGGGTAGGGTACTTCACAGGTCGGGGAATCAATTATGGATGTTATGCCATTCTCTCCACAAGTGGCTCGTCTACTCAGTGCCATCACTGCAGGAGCACTGACCACCTAATTGCACTTTTTCTATTTTATGACTACGCGGGCAGGTGTCAAGAGTCCCAGAGGTAACAGAGGTGATCTGAAGCTACAGTTGCTCAATACTGGAAAAGGCCACACGACGTTTGCTTGTTCAGTGGTCTGGGGACAAGTGCGTATCTAAAAGAACACCCCCCCCCCCCCTATCAGGTTCATGGTTCAAATCCTCTGCTAAATCCTTATCTTTTTCCGACCCAAGGAACAAGCCACATTTTGGGGATGTGACAGTTGGGGAACCTACTCACATGGGTAACAGGTATTTTACACATGTTAAAATGCCACAGCAACAAAAATATGTTTTGCTTTGTTTTGTTTGTAAGAGTTCGTAATGTCTTCTACTTGATCAGCAAACAATCATACGCAGACTGAAGAATGACGCGACTACAGCAAACACATCAATCTCTCTCTCTCTTTTCTCTCTGCTCTGTCTCGTCTCTTCTGTCTCTCTTCCTCTCTGTCTGTCTGTGCCTTCCCATCTTCTGTCATGTTGTCTGTCTTCTGTCTGTCTCTCTCTCTCTCTCTCACACACACACATGACACAGACACACACACAGATCACACACACACAACACACACACACACACACACACACACACACACACACACACACACACCACACACACACAAACTTACCCACACAACACACACACACATACCCAACATACCCACAAACTCACACAACAACATGTTTACAGTCGACTGGTGTACCTAACGCTAAGTGAAGAGACAAGCCAGAAATGACCTCTGAAAGGTAACCAACAACAGCTAGCCTCACTACACCATTGGCAAGCCTCTCCCTCTCTATCTCTCTACTGTCCAGACAACAATAACAGTGCCAGACCAGATTCCCAGACGCTTGCAGCATGCGCGGCACGGCTGCTGGACCGCTCCTGGGAAGTTGTCCACGGAATGGGAAATTCATTATGGATGTTATGCCACCCTGAGCAGTAAGTGGCACTTGGGCTTCTCGGGCACATTACTGCTGTGGTGGTACTGACTATCTAACAGTACTTTTTCTTTTTTTATCACCAAGAACACATGCACAAGAGCTTGCCTAAAAGGGGGTGCTAGAAATTCTGGCTGCAGTCTGAGGAGGGTGTTTATTGCTCAGTATTGTTGTGCAGAGGAAATTCTCGAGCACATGATTTTTGGCTGGTTTGGTGGTGTGGGGACTTGCACGATGTAAAATAATGAGGGATCTATGGTTTGATTCCTTTTTGAATCCATACAGTTTCCCCCACCCATAAAAATGCAACTCTTTTAGGCGTGAAAGTGAACTTAAGTCATGTGAGTGATAGGAATTGATATCTAGCAATGATTTTTTTTATCATAGGCTAGAGCTCCAAGGTTTATCAATGGTGAGATTTTGCGTATGAAATTCTTTTTATACCTACACATTTAAAGGTAGCTGCATTCTGATATTGGGAATGCGGTTGGAAATTGAACTTACCAATTTTCTCAGGAAAATTAGGAGGCGCCTACCTGCTTTTTATAATAAAAAAAAACTGTCGCAGGTGTTTTTTTTAACGTGCACAAGTTTATAGGTATATAGATCCAACTAGTTTAGAGACTCCTCAATTTTAATGTCAAAGTAAGAAAAGGACAAGGCGGGAATCGAACCAGATTCTCATAGTTTGCTTGCTAGGCAGGTGAGCGTCTAGGACCATTCTGCCACCTTCCTTCTATCTGCAGCAATGGAGAGTTTTGTGCAATACTTCTGTAAGCAAAAAAATATCTATTCTGATTTGCATATAGATGTGTGCAGACCAAAAGGAAGAAGACATCACGCTATAGCTTACTGATGATCTCTCCATTCAAAATAGTGAAGTTTCCTGCAGAAAGTTTGAGAGACTGTGCTATGTACATGAATATTTTTTCTCTCTCTCTCTCTCTCTCTGTCTCTCTCTCTCCTCTTCTTCTGCCCCTTTAAAGCAAACACACACACAGATACACACTACACACATGCACACACACACACACAGACACACACACACCACGTACACACACACACACGCCCGCACACACACACACACACACACACACACACACACACACACACACACACACACACACACACACACCACACATCATCAACTTCACTACACACACACCGCACGACACGCCTGCACGATGTTTACAGTCAACTGGTACCTAACGCTAAGTGACGAGAAAGCCAGAAATTACTCTGAAAGTACTAACAACAACCAACCCCTACCTCAATGCATCATTGGCACTGCCTCCCTCCCTGCCTCTCTGTCTCTGTCTCTTCTCTCTATTGTCCAGAATCTGCCCTGGTGCCAGACCAGATTCCCAGACAGTTGCAGCATCAACGGCTTATGACAACGGCTTCAGGAAAGTACTCTATGGTGCGGGGAAATTAATTATGGATGTTATAGCACCCTGGGCCGTAAGTAGCTCTTCCACCCAGTCATATTACTGCTGAGGGACTGACCGTCTAAGTACCGGGGCTTTCTGTTTTTTTATGATCATCATCATAATGACCAAACAAACAGGGTTGCCAAATGGAAATGTCAGACATTGCAGTAATGGTCCACGGTTAGCTGATCATCGCTGTGTTACGAGTTGATTTTATTCTCCTACTGTTGATCATCATATTGCTGCCAACGCGCAAGCACACGGGTGTCGTGTTCAGACACCATCTCTGAAGTCTGAATGTGGCTGACTAAATAGTGGGGAGAAAACTGGTTGCGTACGCATAAATCTCACTGTTGGTGAACCATAAAGATCTGCCAAGGAACAAAATAGAAAAAGATAACTACTGCTGCGTTGCTACGGTATAGTTGCAATCGTGGTTTATTAAAAAATTAGTAAGCGTTTGTCTAAGAAGCTTTTGCAACTAGCTCCTCCATCATCAAAAGCTGAGAACCTGCGAGGAATGGAGGAAGCTGGCTGCAAATAATTATGGTGCCCCAAAGGTGGCCAGGATACGGGATAGGTTAAGGCAAGATAAAAAATATTTAAATGGCCATACAGTTTTCTTTGTGTTTCTTTAGACTACACCCCCATGGAGCCCAGCTGAACACCAGGAACACTGTCTCAAGCTGAGGAAAGAATACTTTTCACATAGTTGATATTTCGGTATTGTAGATATACAGAAAAGGTAAATGGGTAAAGGCGACATTTGTGGTCGTAGGGGAGCGAGGCATCAGAGACCTCAGCTTCTCTAGGGACCAGCATATTGAGGGCGGCGCCATCTCCTCTCCTCGCTGTTTACCTTCCCTGACCCTAAAGAGGGCAGGTACCATTTACAGTGCTGGGTGAACTTGGGGGACTGTACTGAAGCCAAGGCGCGCAAACGGTCACCCATCCAACTGGCAACCACGCTCGATGCTGCTTAACTTTGGCTGAGGGAAAGCGAGTGATCTGACCACTGGACTATCCTCCCCCAGATATCCAGTACTCATTTAGAAAACAAGACGTCTGTGTATTTACTACTGTCATAAGCAGAACTGGTTCCTAACACCCTCATCATTAACGTTAACCATAACAGCGGTCTGGCTGCTCGTCTGTTAAATGAGATGATAAACTGAGGTCCCTGTGTAACAGTATTCACTACACAAAAGACACTTTACATCAACGTGGGAGTTTTTCCTCAAAAGGTCTGTAGAAATATTCACTTTGTAAAAGCAAACAAATGCACACTTAGACAAGTAAAACAAAATGAAGAAGTGATGCTAAATTTTCTGCCGTGAAATATTATCCAAATCTTTAAACAGATAGTATTACAAAGCAATCCAATAATTTCTTGGCTTTGAATATTTCAATGTTTAAATGTAGTTTCTCAGAAATAAACATGTCACCTGGCCAATCTTGAACACTGAAAAAGTCTGGAATATCAAAAAAAGAATGTTCGTGAGTGTTTGTGGATTAAAATTGTACTTATTTTCTGTTCCTTTTGCTTTTTAGTCTGCATTGAAATTTGAAATTTAGGGGGTTTTTTGTTTTACCTTAAACTGAAGCAATGCTTTGTGTTTTGATTTTAATCCGATGTTTGCATGCAAAAACGTATTTTCTTTTTTATTGCTATTTTCAGTCTGAATTGAAGATCTTAACTTTAGAAGTTTTTTTTTTTTTTTACCTTAAACTAGAATCAATGTTTTGTGTTTGGGTTTTAATCCGAATATTGCATGCAAAAAACATTAACACGCAATTTCGATTTTGCCAAAACTTACCTTGTGTGATTTATCCGTACTAATATGAGAACATGACTTCGTTTGCAACAATTATATAAAATGTTTTAAACACAAAGGAAAGTGTAGAAGTATTAACATTTGTTGTTGCTGTTGTTGGGCATTTTTTCCAGTATACCATCCTAACGTTCACCCAGTATATGCACACTCACTCACTAATTTGGGAATTACTCCTGAGAATGTAAGTATGCACTGGATATTAATGTGCACGACTGTTCTAGCCAAATAAGCAACCATATTTCATCTTCAATGTTTCCTTGCTCCTTACAGTCATGGAGAATACAGGTTGTTATGCCAAAACCTTGGCATTGATAATGACAGTCTCAACTTGACCTTTTAAACCATAGCAAGTTTATAATTATGTTTTGTGTTCGTTTTTTTCTCTCCTTGACTAGAGCTCCAAGGTTTAACGATATTCATATTTTTTTTGCGTTTGTGACCACTTTTAATCCACCATGAAGTAGCCACATTCTGACTTCGGGGAAACAACAAGAGTTTAATGTAGGCATCAGCACTTTAACTTCTCTCATCAATACCTGACAAAGCCTTTAGCCTGCACAGTCGCATAGTACAGTACATGCACATCGCGCGCGGACAGTGCGTGTGTGTACGTGTGTGGAGGCAGGAGCTGTGAATGGGTACTTGTGTGAACCTGCTTGTCCTCTGTGGTCAGCACTTCTCTTCCCGTTACATCACGCCATCACTGTTTGAAGTGCAAATGTGTTTCGCGAGTGCTCTTTTGGCACCGCACTTCACACAAAGTTTTAATTCAGTTGGATACCACCGCCCTGTTAGATTCCCCGCCCCGTGTGAGGCGCCCATAAACTATTCCATCAACTGGGATCGATTTGGTTTTTTTTCCTTCCTCTTTTTTCAGTTTATTTTTTATGTGACATTGTTGGCCTTTGTTCTTTTTCAAGCCATCACTCCTATCTTATAACACACACAGACACACGCACAGCACGGACACACACACACCACACGTAACACACACGATGGACACACACACACACACAACGCACACACACACATACACACACACATACGAACATAACACAACACCAGTAACACACGCGTGAGCACATGCACGTTACGCTCGACCCCACACAACACGCGCGCGCGCGCGCAGGTTACTAACACACTCAAATCACACACTACACACATGCAGCACGTACATCACGCACACAACACACAACACACCAACACACCACACACATCACAACAACAACACACATGCACACACCACACAATCACACACACAACCCCACACAAACACAGGGCATGATATAAAAACAGAACAATGAGAGAGAGAGAGTGAGAGAGAGAGAGAGAGAGAGAGAGAGAGAGAGAGAGAGAGAGAGAGAGAGAGAGAGAGAGAAGAGACAGAGAGAAGAGAGAGAGAGAAGAGAGACAGAGACAGAACGAGACAGACAGACAGAGAGACAGAGACAGAGACAGAGAGACAGAGAGACACAAGACAGAAGAAGGACAGAGAACAGAGACAGAGACAGAGAGAAGAGAGAGAGAGAGAGAGAGAGAGAGAGAGAGAGAGAGAGAGAGAGAGAAGACAGACAGACAGACAGACAGACAGACAGACAGACAGACGAACAGAGACAGAGAGAGACAGAGAGAGAGAGAGAGAGAAGAGAGAGAGAGAGAGAGAGAGAGAGAGAGAGAGAGAGAGAGAGAGAGAGAGAGAGAGAGAGAGAGAGAGAGAGATGAGATGAGAGGAGTGGAGAACAGATGAGAGAGAGAAGAGAGAGCAGCCAGAGAAGACGAATCAGACAGAAACAGACATGACTGCAGAAGGGGACAAGCAGAGACAGAGAAGTAGAACAATGAGAGACAGAGAGAAGAGAGAGAGAAGAGAGAGAGAAGAGAGAGAGAAGACAGACAGACAGACAGACAGACAGACAGACAGAGACACAGAGACAAGAGACAGAGAACAGAGACAGAGAGACACAGAGACAGAGAGAGAGAAGAGAGAGAGAGAGAGAGAGAGAGAGAGAGAGAGGAAGAGGAGAGAGAGAGGAGAGAGAGAGAGAGAGAGAGAGAGAGAGAGAGAGAGAGAGAGAGAGATTTGATGTATAGCGCGGTTTGGGAGCCAACAATGCACTAACAATGCCAGGCCGCCAGGAGAATACTCATCCATAAAAGCCATGCCTTGCTGATGGGGCATTTCGGCTGTACCTAATAAGTCTAACATATTCTGAACGAATATTCTCACTGTATTTTTTTTACGTGTGTGTGTGTAGTGTTGGGGGTGGGGGGGGGTGGTGTGGGTGTGGGTGGGGGGCTCA
>CM060334.1:36179005-36186505 GCA_030674155.1 Stramonita haemastoma | reverse complement strand
GAAAACGCACCACACGTACAAAGAGAGAGAGAGAGAGAGAGAGAGAGAGAGAGAAGAAGAGAGAGATAGGAGGAGCTAGAGAGAGATGAGAACGAGAGAGAGAGAGAGAGAGAGAGACGAGAGGACAGACCAGGACAGAGAAGACAGAGAAGACAGAGACAGAAGACAGGAACAGAAAGAGAGAGAGACAGCAGAGACAAGACACAGAGGACAGACAAAGATAAGGAAGAGAGAGAGAGAGAAGAGCAAGCAGAAGGCAGAGGAAGCAAAGTAATGCGAGAGATAAAGGAAAGCACATCGGTTTTTTTAATCAGGTATCAGACAGCCCCCGCCCCCCCAGCGATTCAACAACATGGAAAAGAAGAGATGACAACAAGGACAAGATAGTGGAAACAATGAGAGGAGAGAGAGAGAGAGAGAGAGAAGAGAGAGAGAGGAGAGAGAGAGAGAGGAGAGAGAGGACGAGAGAGAGAGAGAGAGAGAGAGGAAAGACAGAACAGACAGACAGACAGACAGACAGAGACAGAAGACAGACAGAGAGACAGAAGACAGACAGACAGACGATGACGGACTGACAGGACAGACAGACAGACAGAGAAAAAGAGAAGACAGACAGGACACAGACACACAAATGACACACAGAGACAGAAACAAAAAAAAAAATTCCCCAAGATCAGAGACCAATAGGAGAAAGTAGGGCAGCATATACAAGCAGGGTGGTGGGGGGGAATGGGGAGGGGGGAGGGAGGATCAAGAGAGGGGCTCTCCCTGTTATACTACCCCCCCTTAGCCAGAGAGGAGAGTCATCAATAAAACACAACGTGCAAATTAAGCGCACATCTGATTCTGCAGTTCTCACGTGGGACAGTAGGGTCTAGAATTGCGATGCCACACTCTATACCCTCTGCTGGTACCGCGCCTCCGACACGTACACAACGCAAAGAAGCAGGTTAGGCTAGATAGCGAGTAAGGTAGAGGGTTGATGTGATGTGAAAAACATTGGAGGGGTGGGGATAGGGAGAGAGGTAGAGAGTGTGGGAGGGTGGGGGAGAGAGAGAGAGAAGAGTGAGGTGGATGAGAAGAGAGAGGAGAGATGAGGAGAGAGAGAGAGGAGAGAGGCGTGGAGATAGAGGAGAGGAGGATGAGAGGTGAGAATGGGAGAGACAAGACAGGCGGCAAAGGAGAGGGGGGGGGGGGTGGGGTGGGTGGGGGAGAGAGGGAGGTAGGGGGTATTGATGTGTGAGATGAAGAAGAGAGAGGGGGGAGGCGGTGGAGAAGGAGAGGAGGGGATAGAGAGATGGAGGGAGTGGGGTGAGAGTAGAGGGGGATAATTCCAGAGTGTGTATGTGTGTGTATGTGTGTATGGATGTGTGTGTGCGATTGAAGAGAAGAGGAGAGAGGAGAGGAAGGGGAGATTGAGTGAGAGAGAGAGAGAGTGAGGAGAGAGTAGAGAGGAGGTGAGGAGAGAGAGTGTGTGTGTGGTGTGTGTGGGTGTGTGTGTGTGTGTGGTGTGTTATGGGGTGTTGTGTGGTGTGTGGTGGTGGGTGGTGGTGTGTGTGTGTGTGGTGTGTGTGTGTGTGTGTTGTGTGTGTGTGTGTGTGTGTGTGTGAGTGTGTTGTGTGTGTGATCAGGAGAGAGAGAGAGAGCAGAGAGAGAAGAGAGAAGAGAGAAAGAGGAGGGGAGAAGAGAGTGTGGTGTAGTGTGTTGTGTATGTGTTTAAGTTAGGAAAGCATGTGTGTGTACGTGTGTACGTGCGTATGTGCACATGTGTCGTGCGTATTGACAATGTGTGCAGCGTGTGCATTGCGTGTGTGTGTATGCAACGTGGCGCGTGGACTGTATGTGTTTGTGTGTTCTCTGACAAGATTTAAAGGCACTTCGGAAAGCTTGAAATCAAACGTGGCATAGAATAGATTTTAAACATAAAACAGCCTCCCTGAAAAGGAAAAACACACAAAAAAAATCCCTACCTAATAGAGAAAGCAAGTAATGAATTTTATCTTATATTCCAATAACGAAAGGGGTTGATCTTTTTTTGCTTAGACAAAAAAATGCACATATCAAAATTATTATTCATGAAATCTATCTGTTCTTAATGTTGATTTGCTTATTAAAAGAAAGAATGGGAACTCTTGTTTACATGAAATTTGCAAAATTGATCAAATTGTCGAGACTTGCTTTTGGTCATTTTGTATACGGTTAGCTTTATTGTGCTGTTTGTATTGTTTACTTTTCTTTTGACGTTACGTAAATATAATAGCAATTACATGTCGTTATATCTTGAAATTTGAGAGGTGTTGTTATTCTCCAGATTTGCAATAAAAACACAGAATATCAAACTGATTGAATAGCGTGCACGCATGTTTGTGTGGAGTGCGAGTGAGGGGGGGAAGGAGAAAGGGGGGAGAGAGACAAGGAGGGAGAGAGAGGGGGGAGAGAGAGAGAGAGAGAGGAGAGAGAGAGAGAGAGAGAGAAGAGAGAGAGAGAGAGAGAGAGAGAGAGAATGAATGAATGAAATGAATGAATTGAAATGAAATGTAATGAATGAATGTATGGGTGATTACTGACTGATGACTGACTGACTGACTGGAATAATCTTTTATTTTTCAAGGGTGACAAATAATCATTCACATCCTTTTTTTTTTATCTACCCTTCCCCTGATTGGGGACTATCAAAACAAAAAAAAAAAACTAAAGAAAAAAAAAAAAAACCAACACAAAAAAAGCAAAGAAAAAGACAACACAAAAAAACAAACAAACAAACCCCAAAATTTAAAAACCCCCCCCCAAAAAAAAAAAAAAAAAAAAAAAACCAGCATCCCTCCCCCCCCCCCCCCCCCCCCCCCCCCAACGAACAACAATGTTCCCCATGATTTAAAGAAGGGGAGGATGTAATTTTCGCCATATATCCCCAACGGGTACTCGATAAGTTTTTAAAACAAAAAGAGACAGATGTGCGTTCAATAACTTTAACCCCCAACTGCCCCGAACATTAATTTAAAACCGTACGGGGGGGGGGAAGGGGGAAAAGGGGGGGGAGGGGAGGGGAGGGGGGGGGAAGGGGGGAGGGGAGAGAGAGAGAGGAGAGAGAGTGAAAAAATGGGGGAAGAGAGGGGAGAGGAGGTTAGAGGAGAGGGGAGGAGTGAAAAGAGGGAAGAGAGAGAAAAAGGAAAAAAGGAAGACAGAGAAAAAGACAAAAGAAGACAGAGAAGAGACAGAGAAGAGAGAAGAGGGGGAGGGAGAGAGAGAGAGAGAGAGAGAGGTTTATGTTGTGTGAGTGGGTGTGTTTGCTAAAAAACCGCGCGCGTGTTTGTGCGTGCTGCATATGAGCGAGTGGATAGAGGACTATGTGGGCATAAAATTAGGGGGGGGGGCGGTTTTCTTGTTTTTTTGGTTGCATGTGCGTGCCTGTGTCTATTTTCATATGCGGGTGGGTAGTTGCGTGCGTATGTGCGGCAAGCGACGTATAAGTGTGACATGAAATTCACCCAAAACCCGAAACCTTCAAATTTTTTCATATTTCCATAAAAACCATCCAACCCCACCTAATACCTAGACATAAACCCCCAAACTAAACCCCCACTTCCTGAAAATTTACAGACCAAAAACGTGACCTTTTCCCCTCATAAAACATCAAACAACAAAAAGGAAAAATATCAAGAAAAAAAACAAAAAAAAAAAAAGTCTACAAAAAATTTTTTTCCCGGGGGGGGGGGGGGGGGGGGAGATAGTATGGGGGGGGCACTTTGGATGCGCAAAAGTGTGTATGGGGGGGATAAAATAAAAGGGCCCGACCCCCAGCGACCCGTGGGGAGGAATTTAAGGAGGGTGCCCGCTATGAAGCAGTAGATGTGATACAGCACTTAAGGGCCCCCCCCCCCCTCTTTCTCTTCTCTCTTCTCTCTTCTCTTTCTTTTCCCCCCCCCCTTTTTTCTCTTTTCTTCTCTCTCTCATCTTTTTTCTCTTTTCTCTCTCTCTATTTGAACATTCTAACCCCCCCCCCCCCTGTTTTCTTTACTCATTCTAAACTTTTCTCTCCTCTCTCTCTCTCTCTCTCTTCTCTCTCTCTCTCTCTCTCTCTCTCTCTCTCTCTCTCTTTTTCTCTCTCTTTTCCCAAATTTAAAGGGCTTTTATATTTAAAAACCGAGGTTTTTGTTTTTTTTTGCCCCCCCCAACCCCATGACAAACATCCTTGGCGCCAAAAACACGTTAAATCCTGTTTAGTTTCGTAAGAGACGGCATGTGTGCCGGTGGGGAAAAGACGACTTTAAAAAAAAACACTACCACGGGATGGATGTAAAAAAAAAAAAAGCAAAGAGTGTTATTCCATTTTTCCTCGATATAAAAAAACAATCAATCCTCGTTTAAAAAAATCAATCAAGCATCAATCAATCTCTCTCTCTCTCTCTCTTCTCTCTCTCTCTCTCTCTCTTCTCTCTCTCTCTCTCTCTTCTTCTTTTCTCTCTTTTAGACAAAACAGCAGACAGGGCAGACAGAAGAAAAACATAGATTTGTACTGCGAAAAGGGGTTTATTATTTTCCCCAAATAAAACACGAAAAAAACAGGGGGGGAAGGAAAAAGGACATTAAGAGACCAAAATTTCCTTCTCTTCGGTTTCCCCCCAGCGCCGATGCGGGGCCCTTTGAGCTGCCTTGAGTAGGTGGTGCTTCTGATGGAAAAGTGAAAAACTTACAAAAAGGAACAAGAAATGACAACAATGTTCATGATGGGTGATGATGATGGGATGTGATATGATGGAGAGATGAGATGATGATGTGATGATATGAGGGGAGGGGAAAGTAGAGTGTTCGTGGAAACAGCTGAAAAATATTACAAAAGGGGAACAAAAACCCTAAATTTTCACTGATGAGGGAATTTTGATGATGGGGCGCACGACACGATTACAATAAGCGTTGAGGTTCCTTTGCCCCTTGTTGATGATGGATGATGGTGATGGCGAGAGACGTTCAATGTGTAGTGGTGTGTGAGGTGATGATATATTTTAATGATGATGATTCGATGAATGATTTAAAAAGGGAAGAAGAAGAAGAAAAAGAAGAAGAAGAAGAAAAAAGGAAGAAAAAGAAGGGGAAAAAAAAAAGGGGAGAGGAGGGAGAGAGAGGGAAAGAGAGAAGGAGGAGAAGGGGAGAGAAAGGAGAGAGGAAGAAGAAGAAGGGGACAGAAGAAAAAGACAGAAGAGAAAAAAAGGAGAAAAAGGGGAAAAGAAGGAAAGAGGGAAACGACAAAAAGAAGACAGACGAAGAGAGAGGAACTAGAGAGAGGAAAGAGAAAGAGAAAGAGAGAGACAGAGAAGAGAGAGGAGGACAGAGAGACAGAGAGAGAAGAGAGCGAGACAGGAGAAGAGACAGAGAGAGAATGAGAAGAGAAAGAGAAGAGAGGAAGAAAGAAGAAGAAGAAGAAGAAGAAGAAGAAGAAAAGAAGAAAGAAGAAGAAGATTGATAAAGATTGAATCTTTAATGGGTAAAGAATTAGGCACAGTAAAGACCTTTTTACAATTCTGCCCAAAAAGACAACAAAACAAGGCTAATAAAAACAAAGCAAAATATAAAGTAAGAAACGTCAAATTAATAGTAACTCTAAAATGGAACAAATCCACAAACTTGAGAGAAATTTCATGAAGAAGAAGAAGAAGAAAGAAAGAAGAAGAAGAAGAAGAAGAAGAAGAAGAAGAAGAAGAAGAAGAAGAAGAAGAAGAAAGAAGAAGAAGAAGAAGGAGGAGGAGGAGGAGAAGAAGAGAAGGAAGAAGAGAAGAAGAAAGAAGGAAGAAGAAGAGAAGAAGAAGAAGAAGAAGAGAAGAGGATGAACGATGATGATGATGATGATGATGGAGACAGCGATAAAAAACAAAGTTGAGAAAAAGAAGGTGGTGTTGATAAAAGTGGATGGAGATGGAGAAAAAACAAACAAACAATCGAACGAACAAACAAACAAACAAGCGGGATTTGGAAGTTTAATGAAGAAGTCGCCTGGTTTGCTATAATTATTGCATTGTCAACTGCAAGGAAAGCAGGACACCAGCGCCATTTTTTAACTAGCTTTCTTGTTTGTTGTTTCTTTGTGTGTTTGCTTGTTTTTTGCTTGCTTTTTTTGCTGACGCAAAAGTCAATTAGTTGAGTTGATTTCATTCTTTTTTCTTTTTTTGTGTTTTGCTTGTTTGCTGTTCTTTTTTTCCTTTTATTTCCCTCAGTTTCTTGTCTATTTTGTCTGTAAATTTCTTTTTCTTCTTCTACATTAACATGCTGCATTTTTGTCTTTTTTCTTCTTTTTTCTTTCTTCTTCTTTTTCTTCTTTTTCTTTCCTTCTTCTTTTCTTCTTTTTTTTTCTTCTTTTTTCTTCTTCTTCTTCTTCTTCTTCCTTCTTTCTTTCTGTCTTCTTTTTTCTTTTCTTCTTCTTTTGTCTTCTTCTTCTTCCTTCCTTTTTCCCTTTTCTCTTTTTCCTCTCCCCCCCTCTCTCTCCCTTCTCTCTCTCTCTCTCTCTTTTCTCTCTTTCTCTCTCTCTCTCTCTCTCTCTCTCTCTCTCTCTCTGTGCTGAGGGGTTTTGTCCTTTTTAGTGCGGTCAAGCGTTTAAATATACAGCTTATGTTTTTTCGTGAAGTTGACATTATTTCAGCAATGCTGTTTTTTTTTTGTTTGTTTGCTTGTTTCTTTAACTATCCGCGTTTTCTCTCTTGTATCGGTGTAGTTTGCAATTCTCTTTTAGAAGTGGTATGGACTAAAATGAATAAATAAGCCTTTTCAATCTCTTTTCTTCTCTTCTCTCTCTCTCTCTTCTCTTCTTCTTCTTCTTCTCTTCTCTCTGTTTCTCTCTGTCTTCTCTTTCTTTCTCTTTTCTCTCTCTCTCTCCTCTCCCCTCTCCCTCTCTCTCTCTCCTCTCTCACACACAACATACACATAGAGCTAGAAGGGCTGGTACTTGTGTTAGCATAAAGCATTAAAGTCTGGATTCTGTTTTTTCCCCTACAGTCGAAATTGGTTCGGTTTTTTTGTTGTTTGCTTGTTTCTTTTTGTCACGTTATAATTATTGTTTCGCTGTTGTTTGCTATCTCTTTAAGAAAGCCAGCTATGACTAAAAGGAATAAAACTATTCCCTCTCTCCTTCATCTCTCTCTTCTCCCTTTTCTCTCTCTCTCTCTCTCTTTTCTCTCTCTCTCTCTCTCTCTCTCTCTTCTTTTCTCTCTCTCTCCTCTCTCTCTCTCTCTCTTTCCCTCTTCTCTCTCTTTTTCTCTCTCCTCTCTCTCTCTCTTCTCTCTCTCTCTCTCTTCCTCTCTCTCTCTCTCTCTCTCTCTTTCTCCCTATCTCTTTCTCTTTCTCCCCATCTCTTTCTCTTTCTCTTGCTCTTATACCTGTCCCATCCCCTGTCTTTTGCTAAGTTCTTTACAAAAAGTTGGAAAAGGTTAGGAATGCAGGGCGTCAAAAAAAAAAGGAAGGTAGAAGGAAAGAGAGGGAGAGAGAGAGAGGAGGAGAGAGAGAAGAGAGAAA
>CM060334.1:36146029-36162733 GCA_030674155.1 Stramonita haemastoma | reverse complement strand
CTCCTCCCTCCTCTCCCATCTCTCCTCTCTCTCTCTCTCTCTCTGCTTTTAAGTTGGGTTTTACTTTGTTTTTTTCCCGGGGTACAAGTCGCGTGGGAAAAAAGATTTTTTAAAAAAAGGGAAAGTCGTTTTTTTAATTTTAAACTGAAGCAAGATTATATTAAGTTTGACGGGGACAGGCAAAAACGAACCAAATTTGTATTAAAAAAGGGGATCATAATATATTTTCTTGTGAACGGGCAACCCCCACCACGCGGGGTGTGTATGTGGTGTGAGTGGGCGCGGGGTGTATTTTAAATACTTTTTTTTATTTTCAATTATTCATTTTTTCCTTGAAATTCCCCTAAGGTTATAAATAAGCCCATGTACTTTTTTAATTTTTTTTTTCCCGGGTGTGTGGTTTTATGTGTGTGTTGTGTGTGTGTGTGTGTGTGTGTGTGTGTGTGGTTGTGTGTTGGGGTTTTTGGGTGGTGGGGTTGGTTCAAAAAAACTGCCAAAAAAGAAATAAGAACAATAAAAAAGTGTTTTATGAAAAAAGGGTTTTATAAAAACACGGGGAAAACCTAAAAAATTTAATGCAGTGACATATTTTTTAGATCATCAAAATGTTTGTCTAGTTGTCTGTCTCCCCTTTTTTGTCTATTTTGCTTTTTGTCTTCTGCCCCTGTCTGTTTTCGCCTGCCTGCCCTGCCCTTTGCCCGGGTTGCCTCTCTGTCTTTTTTTCCCTGTTTTTAACCCTCTCTAGGTCCTCGGGCCCTCTGTCTCCCCCTTCTCTCCTGTCTGTCCGGGCCCTTTTTTAAAACACTTCTCTCCCCCCGCCCCCCTTGTCCTGGTCCCCCTCTCTCTGCCTCTCTCTGTCTCCCCTCTCTGCCCTTTTAAGTGTCTCCTCTGTCCCCCGGGGCTGTTCTTTTTCCCTGGTTCGGCCCCGGGCTGCCCTTGTTTTCTCTCTTCCCTCTCCCTCCTCCCCCTCTCTCTCTCTCTTCTCGTCTCTCTCCGCTCTTTTCTTCTTCTCTCCTTCTCTCTCTCTCTCTCCCCCCTCTTTCTCTCTGTTTGGGGTCCCAAAATCTGTCCCTTGCTTTTGGGTTGGCTTTTTAAATATTTGCGACGGGGTTTGTTAATATGGTTTTTCTGAAAAATTTTCCATGCCCATAATATGTCAACAGGAACCCCTACCCCCCCCCCCCCCCCCTCCCACCCCCCCTTTCCCTGTTTTTTTTTTGTTTTTGCTTGCTCGTTCAGCTCTTTCCCCCCCCTAGCCTGAAACCCCAAAATTTGGTTTTTAAAAAAAATATAAAAAGGATAGCAATAGATTAAAATTTTTTTATGCTCTTTTCTGAATACAAATTTGGGTGAATTTTTTTCGCCCTATTTCTCTGTCTTTCTGTCTGTGTGTTTGTGGATTCTCTGTTTTTTATGTTTTTTGTCTTTCTGCCCTTTTTGTCTGCCTGTGTTTTTGTCTGCCCCTATCTGTTTTTGTCTGCCCTTGTCTGTCTGCCTGCCCTTCCCCTTGTCTCTGTTCTGTCTCTCTCTCTCCCCTCCCTCCCCTTTTCCTCTCTCTACCCTCCTCATTTTTTCCTCCCCCATTTTTTTTTTTTTTCTCTCTCCCTCATCCTCTTTCCCCTCTTTCCCCTTTTTCTCCCTCCCCTTTCCTTTTCCCCTCCCCTTCTCTCTCTGCCTATCCCCTTTTCCCCTAACCTCCCTCCTTCCCTCTCTCTCTCTCTCTCTCTCTCTCTCTCCCCTCTCTCTCCCCCTCCCTTCTCTCTCTCCCCCCCTCCCTCCCTCCCTCCTCTCCCCCTCCCCCCCCCTCTCTCTTCCTACCCCCCCCCTCCCCCTACCCCCCAAATCTCTCTCTCTCCCTCCCCCCCCTCCCCCCCCCCTTCTGTCTACCCTACCCCCCCCCTCTCTCTCTCTCTCCCCCCACTCTTTTTGTCCCGGGGGGTTTTTTTCCTTCCCTTGGAAAAAAAAACAAAAAAAAAAAACAAAACCCCCAAAAAAAAGAAAAAAAAAATTAACCTTTTAAAAAAACCAAAGAAAAAAAAAGAAAAATTTTTAAAAAAACGAACAAAAAAAAGAAAAAAACCAAAAAAAAAAAAAAATTTTTTAAAAACCCCCCCAAAGGGGGTTCGCGCGCCCCAGCCCTAACAAAGGCTTTATGCGCCCACAAAACAAACCCCTTTTTGAAAAAAAAGCGTTTTTCGGGTTTTTGGGCAAAACGCCGGCCGCCTTTTCTTTTGGTCGAGCCACCGGACCTTTTTGGTTTGTTTCCTTTTTTGTTCTTTCCCTTTTTTTTTATTTTTTTTTGGTTTTGGATTTTACTGCGCGCGCCCTGTTTTCTTTTTACTTGCGGAAGGAGGGTTTAGAAAGTAGAATAATTTAAAGGGATTTTGTTTTGAACATGAAATGAAAGTAATGCGTTTAAAAAACCCGGGGGGGGTTAAAAGGGCCCGCGCCAAAAAAAATGCCCGTGAACATTAACAAAAAAACAAAGAAAAATCACTTCTTCCACACCTTTAACCCCAACGCCAAAACCCCCTGAAAATTTTGGGGTCCGGGGGCCCTTCGGTCCGTGTTTTGCCCCCTTCCCCGCGTTTTCGGGGGTCCCCCCCTGTCGGGTTTTTGGGCGGCCCGGGTTGTTTTTTTCCTGTCGGGGGAAAAGTCCCCTTCCCCTCCCCCTCCTATCTTTTCTTCCCCCTCTTTCCTCCTCTCTCCCCTCCTACTTTGGGGTCTTTCGGCGGTTGTGTCTTTTTTAAAAGTTTTGTTGTCCGGGTCTTTTTTTTTTGGGCCTTTTGGGTCTTCTTTTCTTCAAATATGTATGAAAAAAATTATGTTATGTATTTATGTAGTTTTTAAATGAGGGATGTAAAAAAAAATTAGCTGAAAAGCAGTAGCGGGGTAATAAATTTTAAAAAATTAACATTAGGAAAAAAAAAAACCTTTTTAAAAGATCCTAAGGAAAATTAATAAAAATTATAATAAAAAAAAAGAAAAATTAAAAAATTTAATCACCTGTTAACCGGGGACGGGAACAAAAAGGGGCCCCCTAACTTTTGGGGTGGCGAGGGTTTTTCCCAAAAAGGGAAAAAAAACCCCCTTTTTTGGTTTAAAAAAATCCCCGGTGAGGAAAACCCCCCCTTTCCTTTAAAAACCCTGGAAAGGGTTTTCCCTGTAAAGGGGGGGGAAGGGTGCCCAGGGGGATTTTTTTGAATCCCTAGGAAACAACATTGAGCCCAGTCCTTTTTCCAAGCCGCATTTTTTCCCTCACACTTTCCCCCTTTTGGGTTTTCTTCTCCTACCCCGGGAGGGGGTTATCCTTAATTTAAATAATGTTGTGCCGGGGAAGGGCCCCCCCTTTTCTTTTGTTTTTGGTTTTTTGTTTGGGGGAAAAAAGTTGTTGAAAAAATTATTTTTGTTGGTGGTGGAAAAGGGTGTTTTTTTTGAGGGGGGTTTTTTGGGGGAAATTAGGGGTGCCCCGGTAGGGGGGGTGGGTTAAAAAGGAAAAAATGATAAAAAATTGGTGGTGTGGTTTTAAAAATTCATTAAAAAAAATTTAAAAAATTTAAAAATAAAAAATAAAACTCTTGGGGTTTTTTTTAATAATTGGGGGTTAAATCTTTTGGGGAAAACGCTTTTTTTTAAACCGGAAAAAAGGCCTTTTTTTTAAAAAAAAGCCGGGAAAACAATTTAAAAAGATTGAAAAGGTTTTTGCCCCTGGTGGGGGTGGTGTGGGTTTTTTGCTGGGTGGTTGGTGGGGTTTTTTTTTCCCCTTGTGTGGTGTTTTATGGGGGGGTTAAAGGTTGTTTTTGGCTCAGGGGATGGGGAAACCGGTGCTTTTTACAGATGTAAAACCCCCCCAAAAAAAGGAGGGGTTGAAGGGTGTTGGGGTTTTTGGTTTTTGGGTTTGGTTTGGAGTTTTTGGGGTTTTTTTTTTTAAAAAGGAAGGAGGGGGTGGGGGGGGGGGAAAAAAGGGGGAAAAAAGGAAACCCAAAAAAAGGTGGGGGGAAAAAAGGTTAAAAAATCTTTTAAAAAAAAAAAGGGGTTTAATTCCTTTTCAATAATAAATTCAGTGTTTTTTTTTTTAACCATCCCCCCCCCTTAAAAAAATTAAAAAGTTTTTAAAAAACGAAAAAAACCGTTTTTCCCCCAAAAAAACCCCCCAAAAAAACCCTTCCTAATAAAAAAAAAAAAAGCAAATTTTTTAACCCTGTTTTATTTTGTCGTTGTTTGTGTTGTGGTTTTTTTTTTCGGTTTTTTTTTATTTTTTTTTTTTTGTTTTTGTTTGTGTGATGTTTTTTTTAAAAGTTTGTTTTTGTTGTGTCCCGGGGATTTTAAAAACCGGGTTTGTTTTTTAACGGGGGGTAATTTTCTCGCCCCAAAAAAAACATTACAAAAGGGGGGACCCAAAACTTGTATTAATGTTTTTAAAATTTCCAAAGCCCTCCTGTTTTTTAAAGTTTTTAAAAGGGAAAAACCCAAAGAGGTGTAAGAAAAAAAAAAAAAAAGCCAAAGGGAAAAAAAAAAACCGTAAGGGGAAAAGGGGCGCCAAATTTGAGTTTTAAAAATAAAACTTTTAAAAATTCCTTTTGGGTTTTTGGGTTACATATTCCCGGTATGGTGATTGTTTACCATTTTTTACTAGGAAAAAAACATGAAATTCGGGGGAAAGAAAAACAACAAAAACCCCAAAAATAAATAAAAACATAAAAAAAAACCTTTTAATTCCTTTAAATTAAAAAAAAAAAGGGGAAAAAAAGGGTTTTTTTTTTTTTTTTTTTTTTTTTTTTTTTTTTTTAAATTTTTTTTTTTTTTTTTTTTTTTTTGGGGGGGGGGGTTTGGGGGGGGGGGGGGGGGTTTTTTTTGGGGGGGGGGGGGTTGGGGGGGGGGGGTTTGGGTGGGGGGTTTTTTGGGGTTATGGGGGGGGGGGGGGGGTTAATTTTGGGGTGTGGGGGGGGGGGGGTTTTAAAAAAAACCAGGGGTTTTTTAAAATTAAACCCAAAAAAAGGGGTAAAAGTTTTTTCCCCGATCCCCCTTCCTTTTAAACATTTTAATTAAACCCCTTTTTTTTTTTTGGCCCACCCAAATTTTTTGGGGCCTTTATTTGGATGCCCTTTTTTAATTTTTCCAAAAACCCAACCCCTGGAAAAGGGTTTTTTTTATTTTTTAAAATGTTGGGGAAAAAAAAGATTAATTTTTTTTACCCTTTAAAAAGGCCCCCTTTTAAACAAAACAACCTCATTTTCCTTTTTTAAAGGGGGGGGGAAAAAAAACCCCCTTTTTTTTAAAAAAAAAAAATTGGCGGCCCAAAAAAAAAAATTAAAGGTTCCTGAAAAAACGAACCCCGGAAAAAAAACGCTCAAACACGGGAGGCGCCAAAAATAAAAGCCCCCCCAAAAGGTGGGTGGGGTTTTCCAAAAAGGTAAAAACCCAAAAAGGCCCCACATTAAACGGAAAAACGAAACAAAAACAAAGTTTAAAAAACCCGAAAAAAAAAAATTTAATTTCAAACCCAAACAAAAACCCCAAAATTTAATTAAAAAATAAAAAATTTAAAAAAAAAAAGAAAATTTGGGGAAAAATTTTTTTTTTTTTTTTTAAATTTTTTTTTTTTCTTGGAATATTAGTCCCCCATTAATTTTTTCCCGTAAAAACCAAAAAAAAACCCCCAATTTCAACTTTTAATTAAACCCTTTATTTTTTGAAATTTTTCCACTCTTTTACCCCAATTTTTCTTAAAAAAACCCTTTACCTCCCCCTTTTTGAAAATCAAAAAGAAAATTTCAAGGATTTCAATTTTTCATTTTTTCCAAAAGAACCCCCCCCTTTTAATAATATAACCTTATCTTCTAATCCCCCAACCTTTTTTTAAAAACCTGGAACCCCAAAATCTCCCCCCACTCACCCAAACACCCTTCCGGCTTTAAATAAAACCACACACCCACAACCCCACCAACCCAACCCACCAACCACAACCCACACAAACCACAAACACCCCCACCCCACCCTTCCTCAATAAAAAAATTTAAATCCTTCCAACCCCCACCATCCCTCTCCCTCAACCAAACACCCCAAAACCCTTTGTTTTCGTGAAATTAAAATTTGTGCAGTCTACACACTTCCCCACGCTTGCGGCCCCACACACACACTTAAAACACAAAACACAAACACAATGCACACCCACCCTTCCCCCCCCCTACCCACGTAAACAGGCATAAACACCCCTCGCACGCAAACACCCCTCTTCAATTCCCCCCCCCCCCCAAACCACCTACCACCTCTTTCTGTAAAATTAATCTGTCTATGCCATGACCTCGAACTGTAGACTAGCACTCCCCTCCCCCCCACCACCCACACCCCCCACACACACCCCCTTCCTAGAAAAAAACAACTGGCAAAACAACAAGATATAAACCAATAAAATAAACAAACAAGGACACAGGCAAACAGATTGAGGGCGTTAGAAAGAGAGAAAGAGACAGAGAGACAGACAGAGAGAGACAGAGACAGATAGACAGACAGAGACACAGAGACAGAGACCGAGACACAGACAGACAGATACTGACAGACCGACAGTCAGAGAGGGAAAGAGGGAGAGAAAGAGAGGGTAAAGATACAGAGATAGAATCAACTTTAAGAAAGCGTAATTGGAAAATGGATTTGTGTTTTATCTCAGGGCAAACACAACCTTCAAGAATCCATAATCTACAACGGAAATCACCACGCTGACCTGTCCACAGGGTAAATGGATGGGCGCCATTTGTCACGTGGTGTCAGAGAGAATCGCTGATTGGTCCAAATCTGCCTGCGCCACCTTCTTCTGTTGTTTCCAAGATGAAGAGGACTTCCGGTGGTAAGAATATGGCTGCTCTCCCCCCACCTTTACTTTCAGGGTCAAGAAGTATTTTCTTATAGAGTGCTTATCAGAAATTTGTTTTTGCTCTTTTCATAATTTTTTGTTTGAATTATGAAAAAAAAATGTATGGTGTACTTGTTTGTTGGGGTTTGAGGACATAGAGCAACAACACCAAGTAGTAATGAGAAAGTGGAAAATGTTCATTAAAATAAGAATCGCTTATGTTCTTCCTCATATCTCTTATACTTTATTATATTTCATTATCCTCTATGTGAATATTTTGCTTGTGTTTTTTATATGTATGTGAAAAACTGTATTTTATGATATACCTAACAATGTACAACATGATAAAATTGAATAAAATGTCTAATAATAAATAATAATTGCTTGTGCTCCGACAGTGTTGACCCTGCACAAGCATTTTGTGGTTAGGCGGCTAGCCCACGACAAAGGACTGAGGGGGTACAGTGTTTGCTGAAAAGTAAAAAAGAAAGTAACCCCCACCCCCTCCAGAAATTGTTTATATTCATCTGATATTTGAGTCAGGGGTTATTTTGCTCATTAAAAAGTTTTTTTGCATCTGTGGATTCCTTAGTATGGGCAGTACAAAAATGCAAAAAGTGGTGGATGAAAATAGAAGGGATAGTGGTAAAATGGAAAGGTGGTGTGGAGCCTGTACACAGAATGTGATTTTCCCTGCCTGCTCACCTTAAAGGCTACAAGTAAGTACAGGCTTTTTTGTGGTCAGGTTCGCTGTATAAAATAAATTAGAATGTTGTCACGAACAGAATGGTTTTTAAGCTTTGTGCTTTATTTTTTGTACGTAAATATTCCTTATCAAGAGGTTATGCAACATGGAGTCACTCAGCCATCATTTTGTTTGAATGCCCAGGCTGTCAGTGGCAGGAATGGGATAATTATGTATGTTGTGTGATGATATTCCTGCTCTATCAGACTCGGGTTTTAGCGTGCAGGTAAAGGTGTTCCCAGAACCTATGCAGTCACTGGGGAGCGAAATGCCAGAGACCACTTCTCCAGGGGCCAACATATTGTGAGCACTGCCCATCTCCTCTCCCTCACTGCTGTACCTTCCCTGACCCTAAAGAGGGCAGGTAGCCATTTACAGCTGGGTGAACTGGAGGAGTGTACTAAAGCCAGGGCGTACAAATAGTGGCCGAACCACTTGATAGCCACGCTCATTGCTGCTTAACCTGAGCTTGGGGAAAGTGAGGGCTCTGACCACTGAGCTACCTGATGCCCTAGACTCCAGTTTTCGGAATCCCCAAACAGGAGCAGGGAGGTGCAGCAAAGTGCACAGAACCAGTGTGATGCTTGCACATGAGACGTGGTGGGTGGGTGGGTGAGTGTGGATGATGTGTGTGTGTATGTGTGTGGGGGGGTGGGGGGTGAGGGGGGCGTGTGTGTGTATGTGTGTATGTGAGCGTGTGTGTGTGTGTGTGTGTGTGTGGTGTGTGTGTGTGTGTGTGTGTGTGTGTGTGTGTGTGTGTGTGTGTGTGTGTGTGAGTGAGTGAGTGAGTGAGTGAGTGCGTGTGTGTGTATGTGTGTGTGTGTGAGTGAGTGAGTGAGTGTGCAAGAGAGGAGAGAGAGAGAGAGAGAGAGAGAGAGAGAGAGAGAGTGAGTGAATGAGTAAAGGAATGTGGTTATGTGTGTATACGTACATGTGTGCATAAGCACATGCACACATATGACACGGCACACCACAACATAGTAAAGCATAGGGAAAGATTGAACAAGAATTAATGCATGACCAGAAACATTTTTTAGGAACATGGCTTAACCTTTTCATTTCCTGGGCCTGTTATAACAGAGGGGTAGGTGTGATCCTGTTGCCTGGCTGAGCCCTCCCCTGCATCCACCAGATCCTCTGAACAGTCAGTCCCCCAATCCGACAGTTGCTTGCCTTCCTTCAGCTGCCCCAGCCGTGAGTTCCTCCTCTGTGTGTGTGTGTGTGTGTGTGTGTGTGTGTGTGTGTGTGTGTGTGTGTGTGTGTGTGTGTGTGTGTATGTGTGTGTGTGTGTGTGTGTGTGTATGTGTGTGTGTGTGTGTGTGTGTGTGTGTGTGTGTGTGTGTGAGTTTTCGTGGTTCAATTCTATTCAAGTGCGTTATCACCTCATACAGATATTGACGTGGGTTGCAAAACCATACATGAAAAACAGTGAACAGAAGAAAAAAAATCACAGAAAAATACCATGACAGAAACAAATATTACCAGGTATGCATCACAAGATAGAAAAAGCACCCCACACATCAGGCCAGTCATAAACTCAATAGTGTGAAATCTCCATATACTCACGCCTGTCCCAGTATTTTTCTGGAATTGTTATGACATGTCATGTCATACAGTTAAGTAAAACCATAACGCTGAAACGTTAGGTTTCATTCCAAAATATAAGAATTAACATGAAGAGTGTACACTAAATCTCCTCTCTCTCTCTCTCTCTCTCTCTCTCTCTCTCTCTCTCTCTCTCTCTCTCTCCATTCTCACTTGTTTAGTCAGTTCAAACTTGCTGTTAAAGTTGTTAAAAAATTCTTATTCAGTAGCATAACTGAAGTATCTATATACCTGTTCTTACCTCAAAGAGTCTAACAGGGAGACACGTTTCAGAATTTAGAGGTGTCAGTTGTATTTACAAGAATATTCGACATTCCTGTGACCTTTTTAAGCGGCCATTCAAAAGCAATGATAAAAAAGAAAGAAAAAATTAATATGCTTACAATATATGTTGCAACCCCCCAAATATAAACAGGAGAAATGAAACACCTAGATAATCTTTAAATTAATGAACGTCATTGTCTCTAGGGCACAGAGCACTGGTCTGACATTCTCACAAATTAATTGTCAGACCAGGCCAGGTGAACCAGTTGGCAGACAGAGCCTAGGCCTGCACAGGTTTCTACAGACCATTCCGGATAGTCTCCACTGTAGCATTTCAGCACTGTAACTGTGATTTGTATGTAGCATATCCTCTTTCATTTTACTTGTACTATGTCTGCTGCATGCTTCCCAGTCACAGTCTTCAACATAAGAGCTCTCCTGTTCGTGAGATCAGATGCAAGTTTGCATTTCATCTGCTGTCTGTTTTTTTGTTTGTTTGTTTGTTTGTTTTGGGGGGGGAGGAGGCTAGTGTGTGTTGTAAAGCTTCAAGCTGGGAGAGATGACTGTGTGCACCATGGAGGCAGTGTAAAGTCTGCTGCCCCACACACCCATCCATCCCACTGTCACCTCTGACTCTAACCTCCAACTGTGCTACCTTGCACACGTTTTTTTTTTTTTTGGTTCTGCAGTCTGCTGTAGTCTTTTATAGCCAAGTTCCACATGTCACAGATGTTATGCAAGTGTATCAGCCTTATGTTAGTTAACCTGTTGGTGGCTGGTTTTCCTCCTGCCACAGTGCTCAAATCCAGCTTCTCTTAATCAAGAGTGCTATAATTATTTAACACGCCCTGTCCTTTTACCTAGTCCCAAGTGTGGTCAGTTTCTTGCTGTGATTAGCACCAGCTGGCCCCATCTTGGCTGGGATGGGATTTGATTTGATTTGATTTGATTTATTCTTTTATATCGAGGATAATGGAATAAGCACTCTTGTGCTTTTTTACATCCAGTCCCCGTGTGTATGCAGTTTTGTAAATGTCATCTGTTCCCACCGGCACACGATGTGTGTTGTAAAGCTTCAAGCTGGGAGAGATCTTACGAAAAGCGGAACAGGATTTCACGTGTGCGCAATATGTTCTGCGTGCGTTTGCACACGGGGCCTCGGTTTAAAGTCTCATCCGAAGGACTTTAGGGGAGAGTGGAGTCAGCACTGATGTTAACTCCAGGAGAAAAATCTCCTCGACCGGACTCGAACCCGGGTCGTCAAATTTCCAGTGCAATGTTCTGACCACTAGGCTATCCGTCCCCCTCAGTTTGCATGCATGCTGGTTTCCGACCCCTAACCACTGCCTCCTTGCCCTGCAACCAACCATGATGGAAAAAATGAACAGATGTCTTCTTGTGATAGATGGAGGCAAAAAGACAGACGGGACGGGATAGCCTAGTGGTCAGAACATTGTGCTAGCAAGTTGACGACGACCCGGGTTCGATTCCTGTTCGAGGGGTTTTTTCCCCTGGTGTTAACATCAGTGCTGACTCCATTCCCCCCCCCAAAAAAAAGTCCTTCGGATGAGACTATAAACCGAGGCCCCGTGTGCGAACGCACGCAGAATATCTTGCGCACACGTTAAATCCTGTTCCTGTTTTCGTAAGAGAAGGCCATTGTGTGCCAGTGGATGGGAACAGATGATAAACAAAACAGCATACACACGAGGACAGAATGTAAAAAAGCACACGAGTGCTTATTCCATTATTCTCGATATAATAAATAAATAAATAAATAAAATTAGTTAATAAAATAAATAAATAATAAATAAATAAATAAATAAATAAGACAAATCAGTCATCTCAGTAGCAGTGGAAAGTATGAGCATGCTTCTACAGAAGAGGGCCAAGCAGTCTGGGACTATAATTCAGTTACTGAATCAACACCCCCCCCCCCCACCCTTATCAACACCCCACCCCCATTCCCTTCCACCCACTTATTTCCTTCCTCCCTATCTGAAAAAAAACACTAGAAGTGGATGGTACTATCATGGTAGGAGTGAAAACTAAAAATAGACTCAAGCGATGATGTTAACCAGTAAGCAGGGATGGAGAAAGGAAGGGGGATGGGGGATGGTAAAGGCACATTTTTAATCTATGCATCCACATACATACATACATTTATACAGACATACATACATACATACATACATACATACATACATACATGCATGCATACATCCACAACACACATACATACATACATACATACATACATACATACATACATACATACATACATACATACATACATACATACATACATACATACATACATACACACACATACATGCATGCATACATGTATGCATGCTTACATACATACATACATACATACATACATACATACATACATACATACATACATACATACATACATACATACATACATACATACATACATACATACATAAATACATACACACATACATACATGCATGCATACATGTATGCATGCTTACTCACTCACTCACTCACTCAGTCCCATGTCCCAAAGGACGTAGGGGGACATGAGAGAAGACGCAACAGAGATCTTTTTCCATGCTTCACGATCCTGTGTGGCTAGTAGGAGGTGTTGCAGGGGTTGGGCGGTCCAGTCTTTGATGTTGTCAACCCATGATTTCTTTTGGCGGCCTCTTCTTCTCTTGCCCTCGACTGTTCCTTGCAGGATGGTTTTTGCTAGGGTGTTGTGTCTTGTGGTGTGACCAAACCACATCAACTTTCTCCTCTTTATGGTGGAGAGCAAAGGCTCTTGGGGGCCCACACGCTTTTTGATTTCTTCTTTCACATAGTTATTGGTCTTGTGTTCTTTGTATGATATTTTGAGGAGTCTTCTGTGGCACTTGTTCTCGAATGCTTGGATTCTCCTCTCTAACTCTGCTGTCAGAGTCCATGATTCACAGCCATATAGGAGGATAGATATCACGAGGGATTTGTAAAGGTGGTATTTGGTGCAGAAGCTGATGTTGTTGCTTCTGATGATCTTCTCGAGTCTGACTAGAGCAGATGTTGCTGTTGCAATGCGAGCTTTCACTTCATTGTTTGATGTGCCATCTTTTGTTAGGATGGAGCCTAAGTATTTGAATTGGCTCACCTCTTCTAGTGTTTCTCCATTCATCTTTATTTCCGTGATGTCATTACTCGCGCTGTTGACCATGATCTTTGATTTCTCTGTACTGACCTCCATGCCGTATGCGCTCGCTCGATCTGTTAAATTGTCTGTGAGGATTTGCAGTTCTTGTTTGCTGCTGCCCATGAGGTCAATGTCATCTGCAAATCTGAGGTTGCAAAGGGGTCTTCCACCAATGGAGATGGAAGTGTGGTGGTTTTGCAGTGTCTCTGTCATGATGTTTTCGAGGAAGAGGTTGAAGAGTACAGGTGAGAGAAGGCAGCCCTGGCGAACCCCAACCGTGGTCTTGAAGAACTCGCCCACGTGATTATTCATAAAAACTGCACTTTCTGCGTTCTCGTACAGAGCTTTGATGACTTCAATTAGACAGCTGTCAATGTTGAAGTGCCTGAGTACTTGCCAGAGGCCGTCATGCCATACCCTGTCAAAGGCCTTTTTGAAGTCTATGAAATTGTGGTACAAGTCTTTTTGGTGTTGGAGATGCTTCTCTATCAGAATTCTCAGATTGAAAATTTGTTCCATTGTGCTGCGTTTTGGTCTAAAGCCCGCTTGTTCTTCTGCCAGGAGTTTTTTCCGCTTGGTTTTTCAGTCTGTTGAGGACTACCTGCAGCATGATCTTGCTGGGATGACTTATGAGACTGATGGTTCTGTAGTTCTGGCATTGTTTGAGGTTTCCTTTCTTTGGCAGGGGTATTACAAGAGACTGTGTCCATTCTTTTGGCCATTCTTTGGTGTCGTGGATCTTCTGACAAAGTTCTGTGAATCGCCTTGCTGTTTCATTCCCTCCATTTTTTATGAGTTCAGCTGGGATGTTATCGATTCCAGGGGACTTCCCCTTCTTCAATTGTCTAATAGCTGCATCTACTTCACACCTTAGTATTGGTGGGTCTTTATCTTGGTGTTCAGGGGGTTTGTCAGAAACTATGTTGGTATCTGGGCGTAGTGGGTAGTTGTACAATCCCTCACAGTATTCTGTCCAGCGTTGGAGGATGGCATTGTTTTCCGTTAAAAGATTTCCTTCTTTGTCTTCAATAACAGAGGCTTTAGGCTGTGTGGTTTTCGTTAGTGCTTTCAAAGTGTCGTAAGCTGTTTTGCTGTTTCCCTTGGTCATTCCAGCTTCGATGTTGTTGCATTGTTCTTCTATCCACGCTTCTTTGGCTTCTCTCATCTTTTTCCTCACTGCTCTGTGGCTATCCATGTACTTCTTGTAAGCTTCTTGACTTGTGAACTTTTGTTTTTTAAGTTCTCTTCTTTTGTCGCAGAGGTCAAGAACCTCATTTGTCACCCAAGGTTGTTTCTTTGTTATGCTTCTTCCTAATGTTTCTTCTGCTGCTGTCGTTAGCACTTCTTTGATGTTGTTGGCCAATGTGTCCACATCATTGTCGATGGCTGTGAGTGCGGCGAACTTTCCTCCAATGTTGGCTTGGAAGATCTCAACCACTGTTGGGTCTTTGAGTTTTTCCAGGTCGAATCTTATGCGTGGTCTTTTTGGCTGTTGTTTTGCTTTCAGTTTCAGCCTGATGGTGGTAAGTACAAGGTCGTGGTCACTGCCAATGTCAGCTCCTGGGAATGTTCTTGTGTTTGCCTTGTTTATGCTGGATTTGAATCTTTGGGGTGACAGAATGTAATCAATTTGATTATGAATCAGACCATTTGGTGAGTGCCAGGTTGATGTTCTGGATGGCTTGTGAGGGTGGAGTGTGTTAGCCAAAGTCAGTTTGTGCTTCTTTGCGAATTCCAGCAGCCGCTGTCCTCTGTCATTTGTTTCTCCCAGTCCAAATCGTCCTGTGGTTCCTGCCCAGGTGTCATAGGCATCAGGTCCCACCTTAGCATTCCAGTCGCCTTCCACAATAAGGATGTCTTTTTTGGGCGTTTTGGAGATGACGTTTTCAAGTTCTTCATAGAATTCTTCTATCTGATCGTCATCGTAGTCAGATGTTGGAGCATACACTTGGATGATGGTGAGATTCTGGGGTTTTGCAGAAACTCTGATTGAGATGAGTCTGCTGGATACTGGTGTGCAGCTGATGATGCTTGACACAATCTCTTTCCTGACAATAAAGCCTACTCCATGTTGATGTAGTTTTTCTTCTCCGCTGTACCATATTTTGTGGCCGTCTTGCGTGGTTGTTTCTCCAAAGCCAATCCATCTGACTTCCGCAAGCCCTACTATGTCCCATTTATACCTCTGTAATTCATGTGTAAGTTCCTGTACTCTTCCTGTTTGGTACAGAGTTCTTACATTCCATGTACCAATGGTTGTCCCTTTATCTGGAAGCTTTAGGGTTTGTTCTGCCCCAGTAGCACACTTGTCACTCCCACCCTGGAGACTTGCAGTGGGTAGCGCGGTCGTTGTTGATCCGGGCCTCGACCGATCCGGCATGTCTTTCTGTTTTGTTTTACTCATCATGTCCTTGCAGTGGGCTTGAGGAAGCTTGGTGGCGCCCATCTCCTCTCCAAGACTCCTACTGGTGGGTAAGAATGCACCAGCCCCTCACAACGTTTCGCCCGCCAGTAGAAGCGGTTACCGGGGTGTGGGTGGTTAAGGACCCGGACCCAGAAGTGAGAGTTGAGTGCCAAGTGAGGACCAGTGCTCCCGTCCATCCCGAAGGATGCTACTGCCAGGTTTACAAAGGTACCACCTCTCCTTAAGCACCCCATACACCCCCATGCATGCTTACATACATGCATAAATACACACATACACACACATGCATGCATGCATACATACATACACACATGCATGCATACATACATACATACATACATACATACATACATACATACATACATACATACATACATACATACATACATACATACATACATACATACTTTGAGGTAGAGGATGGGGAATAGAGGGAGGGAGGGAGGGAGGGAAAATGGTCAATTACGTGTTATTAGCTGCATAGGCAGATCTTAGGGTTGTGCAATAAGAGATCTTGCTTTCAGTTTACACCTTATGGGTAACTCTTTTTCTGTGTTATATTTGCAGATAAAAAAGGACGTTTTCTACAGTCAGACGTGAAAACAGCAGAGAGCTAACAACCATCACTGTGCAGGTACTTTTTAAAATTTATTTTTATCATTTTATTCTTTTATATCGAGGATAATGGGATAAGCACTCTTGGTTTTTTGTATCATCCAGTCCCCGTGGGTATGCAGTTTTGTAAATGTCATTTGTTTCCACCGGCACACGACTAGTTCTGCATGCGATTCTCTATCTTTTATTAGGCCCACGAAACTCCCACGAAACTCCCAAATGTCAGTCTACATGTCTACGTCACTGTTACCAGCACAGTGACGCACAGAGAGGCCAGGTGGTGGCACATTTTTTGAATCACCCTGTCACTAGCCTCCCCCAAAGAGGGTAGATTGAGACTAACATAAAACAAAAGTGGTTTATTTGATATGGTCAGTGAACTGCAGATCTAATGGCTTGTAATTCATAACAGTCTTTTTGCATGACAAGTTTCGGAGGAGTCAGAGTAGTGACTGGGTTATTCTAGGGCCAACACTACTTTGTCACAGTCATTAATTAAAGGGAGAGAATTTGTTTTAAAAAATGAGAAATGAGTAGGTGCTGGAGTGTTTTTTTTTCTTTATTCGATTTAGCTTGTGTCTATATGTCTTTTGTTTTTAAAATGGTTTCCAGACATATCTGGTATTTTTGCTTGTATAGTTGGATTGTAATCATGCCTGTGGCCGTGGCAGTATGTCAGAGATATCTAAACACAAAAAAATGCTCACTTTTTGGCTTTTTTAGGGGGGGATAGGTCAGTAAACATTGCTGAAAAAATACTGAATAATCTTTTCTAACACTGTAGTTAGTAGCAGCTACTGGTCACAAAGGACTAGAAAACTACCAAAGAGTGCAGGTGTAGCTATGTGGGCAGATGAAGCTATTAAACAAGGTGCAAAACATAGACGGGATTCAATAAAATTGCATGTGCCTTTATCCTTGCAAGAGGGGTGCAGCGTACTAGAACAGAAATCGTGGAGAAAGGACACCGAAACAAATCAGCTAAATGAGAGATTAAAAAAGTAGAACTGCTTTCGATACCGATG
>CM060334.1:36133529-36138529 GCA_030674155.1 Stramonita haemastoma | reverse complement strand
GGGGTTATGTTTGGAAAAAGTAGTAAACGCATAGGCCAGAGAGACCCACCACAGTTATGTAGATGAGTTTCCAAACTCTTAAATTCCAATGAATATTCCAAACCACCCACTTCCTAGGGAGGAAAGCAAAAGCCTAAGACTGCAGTTTTACACTGTTACTCACCAGTTATTTCCTTCGTGCAGGCAGGAGAACTATAAAGCTGAGACAGAAAGAGATCAAGAAGTTCGAAAGAATAATATCTCAAGAAGTTTTTTTTCTGTGTCTCTTACTTTTACTTGACTGTCTGTCTGTTTCTGTCTGTCTGTCTGTCGGTCTGTGTCTGTCTGTCTCAGTCTGTCTGTCTCCCTGTCTCTCTCTCTATGTCTGTGTTGTTCTGTATAAGTGTGCTCAGAGACAGAAACACGAACACTAAAAAAGTACAGAGGAATGACCAGCTACACCACCCCGTCCACAAAGTCGGAAGAGAGAAAAGAGAGAGAGTGAGCAGATGAGAGAGAAGACTCGAGAGACGCAGAGAGCAGAAGGAAGAGAAGGAGAGAGAGAGAAGAGAGGAGAGAGGAGAGAGACACACACACAGACCACAGACAGACACACACACACACACACACACACACACGCAACACCGCAAACCACGCAACACACGACACAGCACACACACAACACACCACCACACACACACACACACCACACCCACACCAGATAGATGACAGACGGTGGAGTGTAAATGTAAGGACAGTAGTAAGCAGAAGTGTAAATGATTGTTTATTTATTTTTATTTATTCTTTTATATCGAGGATAGTGGAATAAGCACTCATGTGCTTTTTTTCATGCAGTCCCCGTGTGTATTGCAGTTTTGTAAATCTTGTCATCTGTTCCCACCGGCACACAATGGCCTACTCTTACGAAAAGCGGAACAGGATTTAACGTGTGCGCAAGATGTTCTGCGTGCGTTCGCATACGGGGCCTCGGTTTACAGTCTCACCGAAAGACCTTTGGGGAGAGTGGAGTCAGCACTGATGTTAATTCCAGGGGAAAAATCCCCTCGAACGGGAGTCGAACTGGGTCGTTGAATTGCCAGCGCAATGTTCTGACCATTAGGCTATCCCGTTTCCGAAAGGTAAATTGAACAAGGAAGGTAAGAGGAAGTGCATGTGACAAGAGTCCATCCATCTTTAACACAAGCACTCTCTCACACACACAGCCACACACACAGCCACACACAAACCTCTCGTTTGTTTTCAATAATCTCTGTCCCTACCCCCTCCCCTCCTCTTGTTTCAGAATCAATCAAGTCTTTTACCATCAGATCTCTGCATACGACTGTCCCTACTTTCTACACAGCAAGATGAGAGAGAGAAAGGGGTAAATGATGCATGCAATCTCTTGTTTGTTTCTTCTTTGTTGGTTGTAATACGTGTGGCGCCAGACCGAGGCGCCATATGGTTTAGGGGGCAGTGATCCTCTCCTCTCACGACAGATACATTAGTGTAACACAATACCGGAGGTTTTCATGAGAGTGGATAAACGGTATAGTCTGACTCATTTTGACCGTTAGAGGCTGGTCTGTTAACCTCTGCCCTTTTCCCTATACCTTGTCCCAAACTGTGTGTGCTTTTGTGTCTCGCTGTCGTTATTCGTCTGTCTGTTGTTTTTTTTGCCTTAGTGATTACCGAGTCTGGTTTTTTTGTTTTTTTTTTATATTATCTTTTTTTGTGTCTGTCTGTCTGCCTGTTTGTTTGTGAGTAGACTTGATTTGCTTCTTTGATGTTCTTGATGAGATTTTTTTTTTGGTAATCCTTGCCGAAATTAATGATGGGAAAACTGTATTTTATAGAACAAAGTATATATATATATATATATTATATATATATATATATATATATTATATATATATATATATATATGTGTGTGTGATGTGTGTGTGTGTGTGTGTGTTTATACTTGTGTGTGTTGAATAAACATAACTCTTTTTTTCTAGAAAGATTATGATATTTGTATGCACAAAACTGTACACCTTTCCAAATCAAATACTGTTTATCTCTTAAAACAGAGACATTCTATAAAAGTGTTCAGGTGTTTGTTACGGCAATGGACTGAGTGAGAGATACAAATATAGTTTGGCCATTGGTCTTAGACAGAATTATCCATAAAAACCCGACTGTAATTACGGATTAACTACACCTTCACATGTAGCATTGAGCGATTTATCACAGCCCAGGGCAATCTCCTGCTAAGGGCTAGTGTCCTTTGTCAACCTGGAAAAAAGTTCTGAAAGTTTTCGTGCAAATGTGTGTCGTCAGTGCACTGATTCTAGACAGTTCGGCTCAGTGCATGCAGGTGGCAGGAGATACAAAATTCAGGGGTAAACGCCCTCGGAAGCAGACAATCATTTTCAGCTATGCAGCAGCAAACGAAAATAGCAGACGTTAAAAGGTAAGAAAAAAAAAACACAACAAGTTTTTATGACAGCATTTGAATTAGACAGCAGAATTAGACCGATTTTGTGTTTCCTTTTTAAGTGCAACAATTTGAGTAACGTAAAATTTCCTGGTTGTGGTAGCACTCCTTGTAGTTTGAATATAAAATTTAAAAAAAAAAAAAAAGAAGCGAAGTCAAAGTGAAGATGGTTTCAATCACAATAAGACAGCGTGTCGCGCGGGTACGTGGGAACACAATACTGGGTATGGATATTCACGAAATCAACAGTTTTAGTTTGCAGTATACCACATGAAAGTCTGACTCAATCAGAAAGGACAATGTCTTTCATAGCCTGAGAAAATAACAAAGTTTTGCTTTTTTATTCCAATCCAGGTTTTATCTCTGAAGACTATTGTAGAGCATGCGTAGGTTATCAATAGATGAATGAGTAAATGAGCATGAAAGTTCATCGAGCTTCATTCTGTGTTTTGCTACCGGGAATGTCTTGGTGTTGATCCCTCTGATCTGTAACAGTCAGTGGTGTTAGGAACCTTGTTTTTTCTCTTTGATGGCTACATAGAATAAAGGTTGTAGAGTAAAATGAGGAAGGAAAAAAGCCCACAGCCAGATATACCTTAAAGCCGTCCCGTGAATACAGAACGACAACAAGGCAGCATATATATATATATATATATATATATATATATATATATATATATATATATATATATATATATATATATAAATATATATGTATTAGTATACATAATATATACATATATAATGCATAATATAAGTATAAATAAAATATTCATTAACTTATGAAAGGAAAGAAAAAGACAAAGAAAAAGGAAAGAATGAAAAACAAATAAAAAGGAAAAAGGAAAAAATAAGAATAGGGAAAGAGCAGAAAGAGAAAAATCAATCGGAGAAAAAAAAAAAACACATTTACCAAAATAAATCCATTTATCAAACTGCAAAAACTTCTTCGCTATCAGCAACAAGACTTAGTCCCGTGTGGACCACATGCAGAACATCTTGCACACACGCTAAAACCCCAGTCTCCATTTTGAAAGAGTAGGCCATTACTTGCCAGTAGAAACTTAATAGATATCATTTTTTTAGTTTTTATCGCTCCGAGGTTCAGAAAAAGGTGAGAGTTTTGCTTATACAACCATTATTGCCCACCATTAAGGTGGCTGAATTTCAACTTGGCGGATGACATTTTTTTAAAAAATAAATGCATGTACACTGCTGCCTTATGTAGACATAATCTCTGAAGTCAAAATGCCCCTACCTTCATGGTTGGCAAATGGTCACATACACAAAATTAATATTGCTATCAGTGAGCCCCAAAGTTCTAGTCAAGAAATGAAAACAAAATCTAAAAGTGAACATTCTATCGTCTCTATTATTTACAACCTCTCTCCTTCTCCTCACCTTAAAAGCAGCAAAAAAAGAAAAAGAACAAAGTAAAACAAAGAAGAAAACAGCAAGCAAGCAAGTAAGCAAGAGAAAACAGAGGCAAAGAGAGACGAGAGACAGAGAGAGACAGAGGAAGAGAGACAGAGAGAAGACAGAGAGAAGACAGAGACAGAGAAAAGGCAAACATCAAATGAAATGAGAAAATGGATTTCTGGTTTATCTCAGCGCCAACACAACCTTAAGAATCCATAATCTGCAACGGAAATCACCACTGGCCTGCCCACAGGCATTATGGATGGGCGCCATTTGTCACGTGGGGTGAGGAAGAACGCCTGATTGGTCCAAACCTGCACGTGCTACTTTCTTTTGTTGTTTCCAAGATGAAGAGGACTTCCGGTAAGAATGTATTCTTTATTTTAAGCTCGGTGGTTCCTTCGTCTTTTAGGATGTTCTTTTGTGTTTTGTTTTTGAAAAGGTTGCTGTTATATTATTCATCTTTCATTTTCATAACAATTTTATAGATATCAACTTATGATGATGTTAGTAAGAAAGGAGAGGAGGAGGAGGATGAGAGAGGAGGAGGAAAGAGGAGGAGGAGGAGGAGGAGGAGGAGAAGAAGAAGAAGAAGAAGAAGAAGAAGAAGAAGAAGAAGAAGAAGGATGATTTGGGAGATAAGGATAATTATGAAAAAAATAGCTATAGTAATGCTAACAATAACAGTGGCAATACCACTTTTTCTGGTCGGGTGAATTATCCAAAACACTTTTTTGAATATAGTATTATTTGACTTGTGTTACCAATTTCATAAATATTTTACTGAACTCAGTTTTTCTTTCTCTTCACTTAAACCCCAACAGAAGAAAAGAGAAAACAACACTGAATAAGTTGTTGAGGAACAAAAGAATGCCATCCTTTCTGTAATGTCATGGAAGCAGCTGGGTGTTGATTTCAATCAGACTCAATCATTAATTAAACAGCATAAATTAACAGCTTGAATCCTAAACAGAACAAACACTCTTTATTAGAAAATGACAGAAACAGTCCAACTAACAAACACAGAAAACCATTAGAAAAAGCAGACAGAATCAGATGGACAGACAGAACGCCCTTTTAGAAAATGACATGACAGACAGACAGATGGATCAAAGAACAACAA
>CM060334.1:36126029-36128529 GCA_030674155.1 Stramonita haemastoma | reverse complement strand
AGGAGGAGGGAGGGGATGGTGGGGTGGGGTTAAGAGAGATGCAGGTAAACGGGAGGGTGGGGGTGGTGGTGGGGTGGGGGTAGGGAACGGAATCCAGGGACATTTTCCTGGCTCTGGCGGATTGCCACAATGGCAGGTGAGTGATAGGGTTAGGGGGGGGGGGGAAAAGGGGTTCCTGTATTGATCACCTGGGCAACAGCATTCGATCCACTCCACCTCCACCCCACCCACCCTCCTAGCAGCCCTATCAAAGAGGGTAGCGCAAATATGGAGAGGAGGAGTAGGTCTGAGTGATTGATTTCTTTGTCGGGTTTAGCGTTTTGATGGTTTTGTGTGTGTGGTGTTGTATTGTTGTGTGTGGCTCTGGTCAATACTAGAATAGAAGAAGAATAAAACAGAAGACAAAGAAACAGATAAATAAACAAAATTTGAAAACAAAATTCATAAATTGTACGTTATCTTTCTGACACGATAACTATCTGAGTTAGATAGAAATCAAACAATTTGTTAAAAAAGGGTAAAAACGTCATAAAATCGAACGTTATCTTTCTGACACGATATCTGAGTTTGATAGAATCAAACAGTTTTGTAAAAAATGAAAGTCAAAATTCATAAAATCGAATGTTATCTTTTCTGACACGATAATTATCTGAGTTAGATAGAAATCAGTTTGAAAGAAATGGTCAGAGCTTTTGCTGCTGTATGCTGTATGTATTGCTAATTTTTTTTAAAAGTTTCTTCGAAAGTAACTCCTGTTTCTTTTTCATTGATAACAGTATTATCTATAGGAAGGCGATGTTTAAGCAAATAGAGTCGTATATAAACGAAATAAAGCTACGTCAAAGATATTGTCGGCATACCTAGCTAAGTGAATAGAGCTGCCTCATAGATGTGGTCAGGATTGTTGAAAACACCGTGAGTAAAGAAAATAAAACAGTTTCAATACAAAGAGAGTCTCTGCAAGTTCAAGGTTATCGGTCTATAGTTCGGTAGAGGAAGACATGTTGAAACAAACAAACAAACAAACAAAAAGCCCCCAAAGAAACAAAGAAAAAACAGACCAAGAAGTTCTAGAGATGAATTTTGAAATGGTCCAATAGGTTGATTGCTTTGTGTGTCTAGTTCTCTGTTTCTCATATCTCTCTGTATGCTCTGTCTCCTGTCTCTGTCTGTCTGTCTGTCTGTCTGTCTCTCTCTCTCTCCCTCTGTCCTTCTCTTTCTCCCCCTCCTCTCACTTTTCCCCTTCCCCCTCTCTTTCTTTTTTCATTCTTCTTTCTTTTCTTTCTTTCTTTCTTTCTTTCTTCTTTCTTTCTTTCTTTCTTTCTTTCTTCTTCTTTCTTTCTCTGTCTCTCTTCTCCTTTCTTTCTTCTATTCTTTCTTTCTTTCTTTCTGTCTCTGTCTCTGTCTCTCTGTCTGTCTTTCTCTCTCTCTCTCTCTTCTCTGTCTTCTGTTTTCTTTTTCTGTCTCTCTCTCTCTTTCTCTCTCTCTCTCTCCCCTCTTTTTCTCCCCCCCCTCTCTCTCCCCCCCCCACCCTCTCTCCCCTCTCTCATCTCCCATTATCTCCTTGTTTTTTTTTGTCAGACTGTCTGTCTGCCTATCTGTCTCTGCTTTTTTTTATCTGCCTGTATCTCTGTCGTGAGTTTTGTTCTATGTTACATAGTGACTCTGCAAAGAGAGACAGAGACACACAGAGAGAACAGAGAGAGAGAGAGAGAGAGAGAGAGAGAGAGAGAGGAGAGAGAGAGAGAGAGAGAGTAGAGGGAGAGAGAGAGAGAGAGAGAGAGAGAGAGAGACAGACGAGAGAGAAGACAGACGAAGACAAAGACAGACAGACAGACAGACAGAGAGACAGAGAGAGACAGAGAGAGACAGAAAGAGACAGAGACGACAGAGAGACACACACAAAGACAACAGAGAGAGAGACATAGACAGAGAGGTAAGAGGAAGTGCATTGTGACAGAGGCCATACATATTTAACACAAGCCACTCACACAAGACAGGCAAACAGAACCCTCTCAGTGTTTCAATAATCTATGACCCCCAAGTTTTCACTATCCATCAACTCTTTATCCTCGGGTCTCTGCACACGAACTGCCGCTGCCTTACGCGTATGAGAGAGGACAGCATAAAGGGGTTTAGGGTGCGTGTAATCTTAACCTCTCTGTTGGTTATGATAGGATACGATACCTGTGGCGCCAGACCAAAGTCGCCGCGCTCGGTTACCGCATGGTCCTACAGAGTAATCTCTTCTCTATTTTTTTTATTTTTTTCTCTGTCTCGTTTCCCTCTGTCTGTGTGTCTGTCTATCTGTCTGTCTGTTTGTCTTTCTGTCTGTCTGTGTGTCTGTCTCTGTCCCCTCTGTCTTTCTGTGTGTGTGTGGGGTGTGTATGTGTCTCTCTCTCTCTCTTTCTTTCTCTTCTCTCTCTCCTCTCTCTCTCTCTCTCCCTCCCTCTCTCTGTCTCGTCCTCCCTCTCACCTCTCTGTGTCTTCTGTCTCTCTG
>CM060334.1:36118529-36121029 GCA_030674155.1 Stramonita haemastoma | reverse complement strand
TGTGCATGGGTGTTTGTATGCGCACAAACACATGTCAAATACACACAGAATGAGTACACATGCATGCACTTACATGTATGTGCGTGAACGCACACACGCACTCACACACACACACGCACGCACGCACGCACGCACGCACGCACGCACGCACACGCACATACGGTCACAAGTATTATTTCTTCGTTTTACTATAAACCACTCATTATAGTTTAACTAATGAAAGCAGAACGGCTTCCTGATTAATTTTTGCAATAGTCATAGATCATTCCATGCTTTGTAAGAAGCGAACAGCACACCTATATACTATATTCCTTTAAGCAACATTGACTCAGAAATACTCTCGTCTCTCTCTCTCTCTACCTCTCTGTCTCTGTCTCTGTTTGTCTGTCTCTCACTCTCATTCTCTCTCACTCTCACACTCTCTCTCTTTGTTTCTTTCCTCCCCCCCCTTTCTCTTCTGTCTCTCTGTCTCTCTGTCTGTCTGTCTCTGTCTCTCTGTCTGTCTGTCTGTCTGTCTCTCTGTCTCTGTCTCTGTCTCTGTCTCTCTCTGTCTCTCTGTCTCTGTCTGTCTGTCTGTCTGTCTGTCTGTCTGTCTGTCTCTGTCTCTGTCTCTGTCTCTGTCTCTGTCTCTGTCTCTCTCTCTCTCTCAATCTCTCAATCTCTCCTTTTCTGTCTGTTAGCTATGTGATAGAACTATGTTGTTCTTGGTTTTGAGCTTACCTCTGCTTAGATTTACCACTCGGGGGCTTACCCAGAATGTGCTCCTCTGCCTCACTCATCCAAACAACCCTAAAGTCAGAATGCGACTACCTTCTTGGTAGGCAAAAAACAAACAAAACAAAAAAAAACAACCCCAAAACGCCGGTCGCATACACACAGATCTCACCATTAGTGGATCTCTGAGCTCTAGCCAAGGATGCCCCCCCCCCCCCCCCCCCCGCCTAAAAAAAAGCAAACAAAACAAACACAAAACGAACACAAAAATAAACAAACAAAAAAACACCTCCCCAACAAAACAACAACAACAACAAAACGAAACAAAACAACAATCACAACTGGGAATCACTGTAGAAATGAGCACTGTAGCAAAGACACTTGCGCGTATGTAGCTGTTTTCTCAAATTAATACCTCACCATCCGCGAAGCTGGAATGCAGCTACCTTCATGATGGGCAAAGACGATCGGTGATTCAAAGAAGTCTCAACATTGGTAAACCTTGGAGCTTTAGCCAAGGAATTAAAAAAACAAGCATACCATCCCGAAAATGAGAGCCATACTCCAGAACTTGTGTTGTATTAAAAATGTGGTGCCATTTTCTGTTTATGCCTATCCGCATGCACACAGCTTGGCTTTTATCATAGTTCTTGATTAATTAAACCATTGACGCTGGGGCCACAGCAAAGTGAGAGATTGTATGATCAGTGGCTTTCTTTACCACTCATGGAATTCCACTCTACAGCCTAGTCTTTAGTGATTGACTATGACTCTCTGACTAGGGGGCTTGACTTGCACAGTCCTTATGTGCTGCAGCCCAGGGGAGCTACTTGGCCTTTGGAGAACGTCTCCAACGCTGAATCAGTGACTGTCCTTTTGCCCTCTTGTCCGAGAGAGTGGGAATGTACTGTGGGCAAGGCACCTCCACTATAATCAAATTTCTATCCAGTTTCCGAAACAGCAGCTGCCTCCTCTGCTGTTTTGGAGGTCATCGTCGAACATGACGGGCAAACAAGCAAACAAGCATGCACACAAAACAAACCTTGTAGTGTTTAAAGAGCAGCCATTGTGAGCCGGTGGGAACGGATACAGAGCTGCAACACACAGGGGAAGTAAAAAAGCCATGGGTTTATTCCAACTTCGAAATAAAGAACGAATAAATAAATGATAAATGAATTCATGCCTACATGCATCATTTATAATTACACATATGAACATGTGAGCTTGAATACAGGCATTTGCATGGGGGGGGGGTTAGGGGGGGGGGGAAGGGGAAGAAGGGTGAAAACAGGACAAGGAGGAGAGTAGGGAAGAGAGGAGATTGCGGGAGAGGGTTTAGTTATGGTGATGGAAGTGGTGGTGGGGAGAGGGGGGGGGGTGGGACAGGAGGGGGGAATGGAAAAATACGCAAACGGTAAAGGGAGAAGGTTGTGTGTGTGGTGTGTGTTTGTGTGTGTGTGTGTGTGTTGTGTTTGTGCGCGTGTGTGGTGTGTGCTTTGTTGTGAGGTGCGTTTGAGCTTGTGTGCGTGCGTGCGACCGATGCTCGCGCTTGTCTGGTCTGTTAGTGTGCGCTTGCGTTTTTGTGGCTTTGTGTGGTGTGGGGCGGGGTTATTTGTGTGCATGCGGCGTGCGTGCGTGTTGTGTGCGTCCGGGGTTTCGGGTGTGAGGGATGCGTTGAGTGCCCGTGTGTTTGACTAACGGTAACCAATAATGGGTTTGGTGACTCGTGACTGACCCCCAAAGACCTTTGGCCGTGACTCACGAAGGTAGCTCAGCACTCGACTAG
>CM060334.1:36106132-36108429 GCA_030674155.1 Stramonita haemastoma | reverse complement strand
TCTCTCTCTCTCTCTCTCTCTCTTCTCTCTCTCTCTCTCCTCTCTCTTTCTTTCTTTCCCTCCCTCTCTCTGTCTCTCTGTCTCTGTCTCTGTCTCTCTCTGTCTCTGTCTCTCTCTGTCTCTCTGTCCCTCTCCCTCTCTCTCTCTCTCTCTCTCCCTCCCTCTCTCTGTCTCTGTCTCTCCCTCTCTCTCTCTGTGTCTTCTGTCTCTCTGGGTTTGTCCAGATACATTAGTGTAATACAATGCCAGAGATTATCATCGGAGTGGATGAAGGATGGTCTGACTCATCTAACCCCCATGTGTGTGTTTTTTCCTTGTTCACCCCTCTCTACCTTACCGCCTGCCCATAACTATGATATGTCTGTTTCTGTCTCTCTCTATATCCCGGTGAGAGAGAGAGAGAGAGAGGAGAGAGAGAGAGAGAGAGAGAGAGAGAGAGAGAGAGACAGACAGAGAGAGAAGAGAAAGAGAGAGACAGAGACAGAGACAGAGAGAGACAGAGAGAGACAGAGAGAGAATGAGAATGACAAATACAATGACACAGAGAGAGATATATTTGTAAGCTTTGCAAGAAAAGGACACTGCCTGTTCGCTATCGTTCCACACACCCTTCTTCACTTCACTTCTTTATTTTATTTTATTTTATTTTATCTAATCTTTTATATCGAGGATAACAGAATAAGCAATCATGTGCTTTTTTTCATCCGGTCCCCGTGTGTATGCAGTTTTGTAAATATTGTCATCTGTTCCCACCGGCACACGATGGCCTACTCTTACTCTTGTGTGTGTGTGTGTGTGTTGTGTGTGTGTGTGTGTGTGTGTGTGTGTGTGCGTGTGTGTATGTGTGTGTGTGTGTGTGTGTGTGTGTGTGTGTGTGTGTTGTGTGGTGCGTGCGTGCGTGCGTGTGTCACGGGATAGCCTGGTGGTCATGGTTAGAGCGTTGCGCGTTGTGTTTGCGATCTGAGGGCCCAGGCCCGAGCTGTTATCCCCTGCGTGCTGACTCTGCTCCTCGGATAGTCCTCTGGATTTGACTAGAAACCGAGGTCTCGTGTGCGGATGCATACAGAACATCTTGCATACTTGTCAAACCCTGTTCTGCCTTTCGTAAGAATAGGCCATTTATGTCAAGGGGAACAGGTGACAAAATTTACAAAATTTCATGCACACGGGGATTGGATGTAAAAAATTACATGAGTGTGTATTTCGTTATCCTCGATATAAAAGATTTTTTTTTTAAAAATCCGAAATGGCAAAAGGATAATTGGTAAAATGCGTAGCCCAATGTCATGATGAAGCCTCACATGCATCCATGCATGCAGACACATGCCGAGCACTGATCAAAATGACAATACCGTTAACCGTGCATATTTGACTTTCTGTTCTCGTATACAAAGGTAGAGAGCCATTGAATTACTGGGAGGCTTGATTATAGCTGCTCCAATCCAATCCAATCCAATCATGTTGTTGCTTATAGCCCCACCGACCACAGAGGCCATAATTGAGGCTGTCACCTCGTAAAGTTACTTAAGATGTGTTCCGTGAGTTAAACACAGAACAGGAATAAAATGTTTTAAAAGTACATTTTTCAAAATGTATAATTATGTGCAAGGAAGGAAGAAAACCAAAAGAAACGAAAACAAAAGAAAGGGAAAAAGTGGAAAATAAGAGAGAAGAACCCCCCCCCCCCCCCAAAAAAAAAAAAAAAAAAAAAAAAAGAAAGAAAGAAAGAAAAGAAAAAAAGAAACAAAAGAAAAAAAGAAAGAGACAAAAAAAGCGAAAGGAAAGAAAAAGAAAAGTTATATACACCAACACACGAACTCCCACAAGCAAAGCGTGCGCTTTACGGTTTTGGTGGACCTTTCAGCGATACTGTATACATGGCGCCAGTGACATTTGCCTCTGGTGTGACACACTTGTCTCTGAACTTGGCCTTTTTGCTGGTACGTGAACATTCTGATATATAGAAATAGGATTGTGACAAGACAAAAAACAACAACAACCCAACAACAAAACCGACCAGGTCAGGAATAGAACATGGTTAATGAAAAAGCAGAAGAAAAATGACAGAAAGATAGTGAACAAGCAGAAACGAGACACTTATATTCTTGCTTGGAGCTTATGCAGTCTAGAATCATGAGGTCAACTAGCTAGCCCATTTTTTTTTACACTATTTTTTTTTGCAATCTAGGAACGATACATAAATCGGAATGGCTGGTGTCCTCGGCACGGCTTGGTTTTATTGGCCTGCTGAAGGAATGGAATAAAAAATGGTCAAGGTATTCTGTCATCTAGCTTTC
>CM060334.1:36083632-36091132 GCA_030674155.1 Stramonita haemastoma | reverse complement strand
GTGTGGTGTGCGTGTGTGTAAGGGGGGTGTGGTGAGAGAGAAAAAGAAGATGATGATAAAGAAGAAGAAGAAAAGAAAAAAAAGAAAAAAGAAGAGACAAAGAAATACAGGCAAGCAGGTACACATAAAATCAGAGAAAAGAGACCCCCTACCCCCCCTCCCCTACCACCCCTCCCCTACCACCCCTCCCTCAGACATGTAGTAAATATTTCTAGAAAGTCAATGCGTTCTTATAGCTGCTCTTGAATGAGTTTTCGTGCGGTTGCTTTGCTCATTTTCATGTCAGCAACCTCGCGCTCCTCTAGTGAGTTTATTTGAGATTGTTTCCACCCTCTCTCTCTCTCTGCTTTTTGAATTTCCATTTCTTTTTCTTTTTTTTGTGTTTTTAGTTTACAGTTTTGGCAATAATAATTTTTATTGATAGAAAAAGAAGGTGATGGATGTGAGATTGTAGGGAACATTTTCAAAAGAGTTGTAATTGAAGACTCGGTGATGCAAACGGAAGGAAACTGAATTGGGCGGTGAAGAGAAAGAAATTGGGATTGCAATTTTTGTGTGAGGGTTTTGGCGATTGATTCCTTTCCGTTCTTTTTTTGTGTGTTTTTTTTCTTTTAACTGCTTGTTCTAACTATGCGTTTTACTCTCTGTCTCTGTCTGGTTCAGTTTCTGTCTGTCTCTCTCTTTCTCTCTGTTCTGGCAATAATAATTTTTATTGATAGAAAAAGAAGCTGATGGACGTGAGATTGTAGGGAACATTTTCAAAAGAGTTGTAACACTGTGTGTGTGTGTGTGGTGTAGTGGTGGTGGTGGGTAGTGGTGGTGGTGTTGCATTTGTGGTGTGCTTGTGGTGTAGGGAGGTGTGGTGAGAGAGAAAAAGAAGAAGATGAAAAGAAGAAAAGAAAAAAGAAAAAAAGAAGAGACAAAGAGAAACAGGCAAGCAGGCACACATAAAATCAGACAAAAAGACCCCCTACCCCCACCCCCCCCCCCTCCCTCAGACATGTAAGTATTTCTAGAAAGTCAATGCGTTCTTCTAACAACTCTTGAATAAATGTTCGTCCTGTTGCATTGCTCATTTTCCTGTCAGCAGCCTCGCGCCTACTCTGGTGAGTTTATTTGAGACTGTTTCCATCCTCTCTCTGCTTTTTGAATTTCCATTTTCTTTTTTTGTGTGTGTGTGTTTTAGTTTAAAGTTCTTGCCATAATAATTTTTATTGATAGAAAAAGAAGCTGATGGACGTGAGATTGTAGGGAACATTTTCAAAAGAGTTGTAATTGAAGACTCGGTGATGCAAACGGAAGGAAACTGAATTGGGCGGTGAAGAGAAAGAAATTGGGATTGCAATTTTTGTGTGAGGGTTTTGGCGATTGATTCCTTTCCGTTCTTTTTTTTTTCTTTTCTTTTTTTGAAACGCTTGTTCTGACTATGCGTTTACTCTCTGTCTCTCTCTGTTTCAGTTTCTGTTTGTCTGTCTGCCTGACTTTCTCCACCCTCTCTCTCTCTCTCTGTGCACCCATCTCTCTCTCTCTCTCACTTTCTCTCTGCACCCATCTCTCTCTCTCTCTCTCTCTCTCTCCTCTCTCTCTCTCTCTCTCTCTCTCTCTCTCTCTCTCTCTCTCTCTCTCTCTCTCTCTCTCTCTCTTCCCTCACACACACACACACATACACAACACACACACACACACACACACACACACACACACACACACACACACACCACACACACACACACACACAAATCCCCCCCCCCCCCCACACACACAGAATATTACTATAAAAAAAAGACAGAAGAGAACATAACTGACACTTTGGCAGCTAGAGCAGACTGAAGGTCACCCAGAAGGTCGGCTACTTTTTCCTTCCGGTCACACAACAAGGGCCTAGATCAGGGGTGGATAACTGTTGATCGTCAACACGACCCAAGGGAGGAAACTTGGATAACTGAACTGAACCAGTCAATTTGATAACAGAAACTGTCAAGTTTTTTTTTTTACACGCACAAGCTGGGGGTATTGATGGCAGTCATGCTGTTGTTGCTTTTTTTGGTGTTGATTTTTGCTAACAAAAAATGTTGATGTAGTGTGTGTGTGTGTGTGTGTGTGTGTGTGTGTGTGTGTGTGTGTGTGTGTGTGTGTGTATGTGTGTGTATTATATGTATATATATATATAATTACATATATATATATATATGTATGTATATATGTATGTGTGTATGAGTGGTGTAGTGGTGGTGGTGGAGTGTGTGTGTGTGGTGTGCGTGTGTGTAGGGGGGTGTGGTGAGAAAGAAAAAGAACAAGAAGAAGATGATGATGATGATGAAGAAGAAAAGAAAAAGAGAAAAAAGAACAGACAAAAAGAGACAGGCAAGCAGGCACACATAAAATCAAACAAAAGAGACCCCCTACCCCCCCCCCCTCTTCCCCCTGCCACCCCCCTCTCAGACATGTTAATATTTCTAGAAAGTCAATGCGTTCTTGTAGCTGCTCTTGAATAAGTTTTCATCCTGTTGCATTGCTCATTTTCATGTCAGCAGCCTCGCACTCCTCTGGTGAGTTTATTTGAGATTGTTTCCACCCTCTCTCTCTCTGCTTTTTGAATTTCCATTTTCTTTTCTTTTTTGTGTGTTTTAGTTTAAAGTTCTGGCAATAATAATTTTTATTGATAGAAAAAGAAGCTGATGGACATGAGATTGTAGGGAACCTTTTCAAAAGAGTTGTAATTGAAGACTCGGTGATGCATTGGGTGGTGAGGAGAAAGAAATTGGGATTGCAATTTTTGTTTGAGGGTTTTGGCAATTGATTCCTTTCTGTTCTTCTTTTTTTCTTTTTTCTTTTTACTGCTTGTTCTGACTATGCGTTTACTCTCTGTCTCTCTCTGTTTCAGTTTCTGTCTGTCTGTCTGTCTGTCTGCCTGACTTTCTCCACCCTCTCTCTCTCTCTGCACCCATCTCTCTCTCACTTTCTCTCTGCACCCATCTCTCTCTCTCTCTCTCTCTCTCTCTCTCTCTCTCTCTCTCTCTCTCTCCTCTCTCTCTCTCTCTCTCTCTCTCTCTCTCTCTCTCTCTCTCTCTCTCTCTCTCTCTCCTCTCTCTCTCTCACACACACACACACACGTACACACACACACACACACACACACACACACACACACACACACACACACACACACACACACACACACACACACACACACACACACAGAATATTACTATAAAAAAAAGACAGAAGAGAACCTAATTGACACTTTGGCAGCTAGAGCAGACTGAAGGTCACTCAGAAGGTTGACTACTTTTTCCTTCCGGGTCACACAGCAAGGGCCCAGATCAGGGGTGGATAACTGTTGATCGTCAACACGACCCAAGGGAGGAAACTTGGATAACTGAACTGAACCAGTCAATTTGATAACAGAAACTGTCAAGTTTTTTTTTTTTTTACACGCACAAGCTGGGGGTATTGATGGCAGTGATGCTGTTGTTGCTTTTTTTGGTGTTGATTTTTTTCTTTAAAAAATATTGATGTTGTGATGTGTGTGAGTGTTTTTTTTATTTATTTATTTTATTCTTTTATATCGAGGATAATGGAATAAGCACTCGAGTGCTTTTTACATCCAGTCCCCATGTGTGTGCAGTTTTTGTAAATGTCATCTGTTCCCACCGGCACACAATGGCCTACTCTTACGAAAAGCGGAACAGGATTTAACGTGTGCGCAAGATGTTCTGCGTGCGTTCGCACACGGGGCCTCGGTTTAAAGTCTCATCCGAAGGACTTTTGGGGAGAGTGGAGTCAGCACTGATGTTAACTCCAGGAGAAAAATCTCCTCGACCAGACTCGAACCCGGGTCGTCAAATTGCGAGCGTATGTTCTAACCACTAGGCTATCCGTTCCAACTGAGTGTGTGTGTGTGTGTGTGTGTGTGTGTGTGTGTGTGTGTGTGTGTGGTGTATTATATATATATATATATATATATATATTATATATATATATATATATATATATATATATATATATATATATATATAGACTATGTGTGTGTGTAATTGTGTGGTGTAGTGTTGGCGGCGGTGGTGGTGGTGATGGTGGTTGTGGTAGTGGTGGTTGTGTGTGTGTGTGTGTGGTGTATGCTTGTGTGTAAGGGGGGTGTGGTGAGAGAGAAAAAGAAGAAGAAGATGATGATGAAGAAGAAGAAAAAAAAGAGAAAAAAGAAGGGACAAAGAGAAACAGGCAAGCAGGTACACACAAAAATCATACAAAAGAGACCCTCTCCCCCCACCCCCACCCCCCCCTCAGACACGAAAGCATTTCTAGAAAGTCAATGCGTTCTTTTAGCTGCTCTTGAATAAGTTTTCATCCTGTTGCTTTGCTCATTTTCCTGTCAGCAGCCTCGCGCCTCTTCTGGTGAGTTTATTTGAGATTGTTTCCACCCTCTCTCTCTCTGCTTTTTGAATTTCCATTTTCTATTTCTTTTTTTGTTGTCTTTTAGTTTAAAGTTCTGGCAATAATAATTTTTATTGATAGAAAAAGAAGCTGATGGACGTGAAATTGTAGGGAACATTTTCAAAAGAGTTGTAATTGAAGACTCGGTGATGCAAACGGAAGGAAACTGAATTGGGCGGTGAGGAGAAAGAAATTAGGATTGCAATTTTTGTGTGAGGGTTTTGGCGATTGATTCCTTTCCGTTTTTTTTTTTTTTTAGTTTTTCTTTTAACCGCTTGTTCTGACTATGCGTTTATTCTCTGTCTCAGTCTCTGTTTGTTTGTCTGTCTCTCTCTCTGTCTGTCTGTCTGTCTCTCTCTCTGTCTCTGTCTCTGTCTCTCTCCTCTCTTTTTGTCCTTCTCCTTAGTCTCTTATCCCCTTCTCTCTCTTCGTTCCCGCTCTCTTTTCATCCCTCCATCTCTGTGCCTCCCCTTCTCTCTCTCTCTCTCTGTCTCTCTCTCTCTCTGTCTCTGTCTCTCTCTCTCTCTCTCTCTCTCTCTCTCTCTCTCTCTCTCTCTCTCTCTCTCTCTCTCTCTGGGAACACTTCCGGCAGTTGAAATGTAAACAGCTGTTGACTAAAGCTCCGGAGTTAAATGTTAATTCTTCGTTCCTGTGCCTTTGCCTGAGTGAGTGAAGTGACTGGAGGACATCATGCCAGAGGTGGCTTCAAGTATCAGGGCCCTGTGTGGCTGCTTTGTGGCTACCTTCATTGCATTTATGTCGCAACGTGCAATGCTGCGAAAATCATTGTACATCCCGACATTAGAGTTGGGCAGGTTGCATGACGGTGCCACTACGGTATGTTTGCTCCTCGCCTATTTGTACCTAGGCGTTTTTCTGCATCGGTGTGGGGATGTGGAGCTGAACCCTGGACCTGGACCTAAGGGAAGGAAGGACAGTCTCCGTCAAACCCAGCTGGGCCCCGGTGCTGGTTCTGCTTCATCGTCTCCTAAGAACACAAGTCAGGAGCCTACACTGAAAGAGGTCGTAGCAAGCCTGCAGGAGCTGACCTCCATGTTTAAAGAACTGAAGGAAGAGGTGGGGCAAGTCAAAGAGACATGTTCTGGAATTTTGAATGAAATGGCGTCCTTGAAAGAGAACGTTAAAGAACTGAAACAAGAAAACCAAAGACTGAAAGAACAAAACCAAAAGTTGTGTGAAAAAGTGGAAAAGCTAGAACTTAAGACTGATGACTTGGAGGGACATTCTAAAAGAAACAACATCCTTTTCTATGGCATACCGAGACGGACAATGAAACAAATGACAAATGTGAAGGACTGATCAAAGACGTACTGGCTGACAAACTAGGACTGAACAGAGACATGGCGTTTGACAAGATTCACCGACTGAACAGGAACCCCAACTCACCTATCATAGGGAGATGTACATTCTACAGGGATAAAGAGATGGTTATGAAGGCTAAACGCAAACTCCATGGAAGCAATATTTTCATCGGAGAAGACTTTACCCCACGTGTCCGTGATGTTAGGAGGAAACTTGTTCCTCATTTAAAGGATGCTAGAAAAGACGGGAAAAGAGCATTTATGATCTATGATCATTTGATCATTGATGGCAAGAAATTCTATCTGGAGGAAGGTCCATTCTGACAAGTACGGCTCAGCATTCTGGCTGGCCTACTTCAAAGTTAAGCAAATACTACTTTACCAGTCTCTGTGCTGTGTTTTCCCTGGCATTTTGCTTATCAATAAAAGGAGGCAAATGAAAGTTAGACACCGCCTATTCTAAATTTTGACCCCTCTTCTTCACGTGCAAACTGCACTGAAGTTTGTCTTAGGCTTGTCATACAGGCTGCTGACACTGTAACTGTATCAACCTTGCCTGCTGACATCAGTGTTCATGTAAACCGTGTGAGGCAGCTTCTTTTTTCTCTTTTCTAGCTATACAAGTTCAAGGGCACGATTAAAAAAAATTGTTTCTGAAAAAAACCTGTTTTGGTTAGATATGGTTAATGACGTGTTAGAGAGAGAGAGAGAGAGGAGGAGAGGGGAGAGAGAGAGAGAGAGAGAGAAGAGAGAGAGAGAGAGAGAAGAGAGAGAGAGAATTAAACCTATGTTGTGGTTACTGTCGGCATTGGAAAGTCAATTTATTGGTGTCAAAGATAAATGACTAAAAACATGTTTTGTTATATGGTGATGTTTGTTGCCAGATACTGTATGGAAACTTTTGTGTTAATTTACGATTGAATATGTTTTGTTGTTGTTTTTCTTACAACTTCAGTGTATTTTAAACCAGCTAGCTATCCTGTTCAATAAAAAAAAAAAAAATCCAGGGGGATGATTTGTTGGATCAAGAAGGAACTATCAGAGTATATTAAGGAAATGAAACGTCATCGAAATAGTATCATTATCATGCTCATTACATCGAAAAGATCATTTAGTTTTGGCTAAGGACATGTTGTGCATTTGTGTTTACTATCAGAAAACTCATCATTTTGACGTTGATAGTGGTGTGATTATTTCTGAAATAGCGTTGGGATCAGGTTTAAGAGTTTTCAGATGTGCATGTATTGTTGAGTATTATAGATAAAAAGATCCTCATTGTTTTAGTTTTACAGGTATGTCGTATTCTGGTTATAGATGCTCTGAGGATTATGTAAAAAAGAAGTATGGCAAATATATAATAAACACGTGCATCAAACTGAATGTATATATTCTAATTTGGTAAATTTGTTGGTCGTTTTATGCATATCAAATACAGGTAAACGTGTGATGATTGTGTTTTGTTATTTACTGTTAAATATACAAGTTAAAGATGACAGAAGTGGAATGAACATAATCAACACATTTTCTGTTTTCAGGTTACTTAAACCATTTGCTGTCAAAATATGTGTGCTTTATGTTAATCTACATATTGAGAATGACATGTTTACAAATTAAGATTTGGAACACCTGGCCACTGTTTGGCTTTGAAACTGGTGCATTGTACCCCCTTCAGTAAGGGGCTAGAGCCTATACTGAATAAACATTTCGAGTTCGAGTTCGAGTTCGAGTTCTCTCTCTCTCTCTC
>CM060334.1:36071132-36081132 GCA_030674155.1 Stramonita haemastoma | reverse complement strand
ATCTGCTAAAATCATAACTTTATTTCATAAGCTTTTCTGAAAGTCTGATTAAAAAGAGGACAATACAGGGGTTGGGATAGCTCAGTGGTCAGAGCACTTGCTCTCCCCAAACTATGGTTAAGCAGCGTTGAGCGTGATTACCAAGTAGATGGGGTGACCATTTGCGCACCTTGGCTTCAGTGCAGTTCCCTCCCAGTTCCTCTTTAGGGTTAGGTTAGGTAAAGCAGCGAATAAAAAGATATGAATGCCACCCTCAAAATGCAAGCCTCTTGATATGCTGGTCTATGACAGCTTGCTCCCTTACAACCACATACGCTATGGAAACACCTTTGCCTTTCACCTTTTTTATTTTTACACAAGCAATGTTATTATAGATATGTCTACGTATTTGTTTTTTTTTCTGCCGGGGTTACATTTAGAGCGAGGGAGATTCTAGTGAGGTGGATGTTGGTGCCAGACTGCTAATAGAGTGATGAAGCGTGTGTCATGTAACCTTACGACCTGTGGGGTCATACAATGCCACTCACATTGGCTATCGCTCCTACTGAGGATTTATTAATAATGTTTTTTTTTCTTTTCTTTTGCTCATTTTTCTTGCTGTTTTTTGTATTTGTTTCTTTCTTGCTGTCTGTCTTTTTTTTTCTTTATATTTATTTTACTTCTTTTCTTTCTTTTTGTTTGTTTGTTTGTTTTTCTTCTTTTTTGTGTGTTTACTTACATTTATTCGTTCTCTCATTCTTCTTTCCTTCTTTCCTTTTTCTTTTCTTTTATTTCATGTTTTTCTTTCTTTCTTTCTTTCTTTCTTTCTTTCTTTCTTTTCTTTCTTTCTTTTCTTTAATTCTTTTGTTCTTTCTTTTTTCTTTCTTTCTTTTCTTTCTTTCTTTTTTTTTCTTTCTTTCTTTCGTTCTTTCTGTCTGTCTGTCTGTCTGTCTGTCTGTCTGTCTGTGCTATTTCTTTGCCCCTGCTTAGTTTTCTTTCCTTTTCTCCATACTGCTTTCCTTTTACTTTTTTGTGTTCCTTTGTTCGTTTGTTTTCTTTTCTTTTTTTTCTTGTTCTCTTTTTTGGATGGGGATACACAGAGAGGGGGAAGAGAGAGATAGATAGCTAGATAGCTAGAGAGAGAGAGAGAGAGAGAGAGAGAGAGAGAGAGAGAGAGGGAGAGAGAGAGAGAGAGGGAGGGAGAGAGAGAGAGAGAGAGGAGAGAGAGAGAAAAAGAGATAGATAGATAGATAGATAGATAGATCGATAGATAGAGAGAGAGAGAGAGGGAGAGAGAGAGAGAGAGAGAGAGAGAGAGAGAGAGAGAGAGAGAGAGAGAGAGAGAGAGAGAGAGAGAGAGAGAGAGAGAGAGAGAGCATACACACGTACGCACCCACGCACGCTTCACGCACGCACACGCACATGCATACATACACCCACGCCTACACACACATTGCTGATAATACTGACAATACAGGTACGTGGAGAAAGAGAAGAAGAAAGAAAGAAAGAATGACAGAGTTGAAAGAAGAAATTTTCCTTTATCTTTTCTTTCATTCTTTCTTTTGTTATTGTCTTTTCTTGTCCTACCCTCGATAATTTGTATGAGGAAAGAAGGAAAGATGGAATAGAAAAAAAGATTTAAAGAAAATACAAGAAAAGAGAAATAAACAAAAAATAATGAAACAAAAGAAAAGAAAAAGGAAAGAACGAAAGAAAAATAGAAAGTAGGAAGCAGGAAGGAAGAAAATATTGTCAAAAGAGTAAAGACAGAAATAATAATAAAAAAAATAGATAAGGAAAAAGAAAGAACGAAAGAAAGAAGGATAGTAGGAAGGAAGGAAGAAAATATTGTCAAAGAGTAAAAGACAGAAATAATAATAATAATAAATAAAGGAGAAGACCAGCGAGATGAAAAGAAAGAAGAAGAAGAGAAAGAAAAAGAAAAAAGAATAGATTCCGAGCTAAACGGGTTACATTCGTTTCGCGTGTCAAAGATTCAAGTTAGAGGTGATGTTTACATGTTTGTTTGGTTTGTTAGTTGGTTTTGTTTGTTTGGATTCGGAGCCTGCTTGTTTTGGATGCTTTTAGATTTGATTTCCTGTTTTGGTTGCGTTTATTTTGTGTTTACTTGTGTGTGTGTGGGGGGGGGGGGGGGGTTATTTTGGGTGAGTTTTTGTTTTGTTTTTCTTTCTAGCTGTTTGTTTGTTGGTGCTGATGTTGTTGAAGTTTTTGGTGTGTGTGTGTATGTTGTGTGTATGTGTGAGTGTGTGTGGTGTGTGTTGAGTGTGTACGTGGTATATGTTGCATGCATGCGTGTATGTGTGCGTGCGGGCGTGTGTTTGGTTTCTGCCTTGTCTATACACTTCGTGTATGCATACAAATGTATGTGTGTGTGTGAGTGTGTGTGTGTGTGTGTGTGTGTGTGTGTGTGTGTGTGTGTGTGTCTGTGTGTCTGTGTGTGTGTGTGTGTGTGTATGAGTGTCTGAGAGAGGGAGGGAGAGAGGGGGGGCGAGGGAGGGAGGGAGAGAGAGACAGAGAGACAGGGGCAGAGAAAAAGACAGACAGACAGACAGACAGACAGACAGCACACACACACACACACACACACACACACACAGACAGTGACAGAGCGGGGACATTTACGCCTTTTTGAATCATTTTCCATTACTACAAAAGCATACTTGCTTCGGCTTCCTCTGGGAATTTCATCTTTTTTCTCTCTCTGTCTTCCCCGTCTCTCCTTTTAAAGATGAAGATGGTCAAGTTTCCATGCGCGTATGGCTCTGACTTTTCTCACATTTCCGTATGGGACATGTTAGCAGCAAGGCTTTCTTTTCTGTCAGTTGTTGTTGTTGTGGCTCCATGTGCAGCTTACTTAAGAAGAAAGTCAAGTTGGCGCGCCTCCACGCAAACTTGGCCTGCTTCTTCTAAAAAATTCATAATTATGATGACATTTGTGGCTTTAACCACTAAGTGGGTGGAAGACTGTGTCTTTGCATGCATTCGTAAGCACAGTGTTGTCTGCAATGCAGGGTTTGTGTCCTGAGATTGTTTTTTGTTGGCATATCCTTGGCAAGAGGATGTCATTTGAATAGCACTTTAATTAGTCGAGGCTGATTTCTCTATGTGTGAAAATTGGGCTGCAGTCCATGGGGAGAGTGCGTCGCCATCCATTCTGTTTCTTTTTCTGTCTGCATTTGCATTTGTTTCCCTACCAGAGTAGCTTTTTCTACAGAAGTTTGCCAGGGACTGCTCTCTTGTTGCCGTGTGTTCTTTTACGTGCGCTGAATGCGTGTTGCACACGTGACCTCGATTTATTGACTCGTCTAAAAGACTAGCACCTAGACCACCACCACTCACGGTCTAGTGGATGGGGGAAAGTGTAAAAGTTTCGGGCACAACAGGGATCAAACTAAGACTTCTCACTTTCTAAGCAGGTGCGTTGCCTCTAGACCACCAGTCCATGGTTTGTTGCCTTGTATCTTTTCTTTTTCCCTGAAGATAGACAAAGGTCAACATGCACGTCATTTTTACTGTACTAGGTTTTTATAGACTTAAGTTTTCATCCCAAATCCCACCATGTACAGTATGTACAGTGTGCGCACAACTATTTTTCAGCAAATATTTTTTTTATTTGAAATAAACTTGTCTCGTAAAAGAAGAAAGAATACATACAAAATCATGACAATTCAAAGGGGCCTTTGAGCATACAACACAGTCACCAATTCATTCATTCAGCTGTTTTAAACCTCTCTGTGTTGGTCTAAAAAAAAAAGAGGGGAAATCAATCATCGATTACCTAAGGCTTGGAACTTGCAGGACCATGAAATTGGAGATGTGTAGCTGTTGTGTTAGCGTCACCGACACCTGCCGTGCATTGCTGACTGGGGCCGCACAAGTCTGTTGTCAGTTAGTGCCATAGTGATTTTCCAGTCTGTTGGCTTCTTGTCAATGGTAAAGCTGCTGTCTGGTCCTCCTACTCCTCTATGTGTGTAGGTGTAGGTGTGTGTGTGTGTTGTGTGTCTGTGTGTGTGTGTATGCGTGTGTGTGTTGTGTGTGTGTGTGTGTGTATGCGTGTGTGTGTTTGTGTGTGTGTGTGTCTGTGTGTCTGTGTGTGTGCGTGTGTGCCTGTGCCTCTGTGTGTGAGTTTGTGTGTGTATGTATGCATGCATTTATGCATGCATACATGTGAGCTTTGGTCATGGGCATATAGGTGTGCGTATCTATGTGCAACATTATGAATAACAAGACTTATATTAAATAGACTTGGTTACTAAAAAAGCGTGGCTGAAATAACAGTTTTAGTGGAGAGAGAGAGAGAGAGAGAGAGAGAGAGAGAGAGAGAGAGAGAGAGAGAGAGAGAGAGAGAGAGAGAGAGAGAGAGAGAGAGAGAGAGAGAGAGAGAGAGATACTGCACTGACATTTCTAGAAGAGAGAACTTGTGGGTAGATGTTCTATCTGTCTATGTCTTTCTGTCTGTCTGTCTGTCTGTCTGTCTGTCTGTCTGTCTGTCTGTCTGTCTGTCTGTCTGTCTGCCTCTCTCTCTCTCTCTCTCTCTCTCTCTCTCTCTCTCTCTCTCTCTCTCTCTCTCTCTCTCTCTCCTCTCTCTCTCTCTCTCTCTCTCTCTCCCTCTCTCCCTCCCCCACCCTCTCTTCCTCTCCCTCCTCTTTCTCCATTTATGAATCGTGTCACGTACATCCATATCATTCCCCCCACAAAAAAATCCCACGCACGGTCATTCTTTCTTTTCCAATGAGAAAAAAAAACCCAGCCCCGAATAAAACAAACAAACAAAAAAAAATTGCAGAAGAAGTTGTTGTCTCAACTAAACTGGCCTTTGGCATGCCACACAGTCACAAATTCATCCTTGCTGCTGCTACTTGGAATTCGTCTGCACTGATCCAAAATGGAAAATCAATCATCGATTACCGATGTTCCGAACTTGCAGGGGCATGAAATGGGAGATGTGTAGTTGTGTGTTAGCCGTGGCGGACACCTGCTGTGAATTGCTGAATGTCTGGTGCTGTCTTTCTTTCTTTCTTTTTTTAGCTTGTAGTGTGGGCCACATACAGAAATCTGTTGTCCCTTATTATGACAGTTCTTTTCCAGCCTGTTGGCTTCTTGTCAGTAATGTAGATAATGTTCTTACCATATCCAGTCTCGTTCTGTCTGTCTGTGTATCTGTCTGTGTGTCTGTCTGTGTGTCTGTGTGTCTGTGTGTCTGTCTGTGTGTCTGTCTGTCTGTGTGTCTGTCTGTCTTTGTCTCTCTCTCTCTTCTCCCTCTCCCTCTCTCTCTCTCTCTCTCTCTCTCTCTCTCTCTCTCTCTCTCTCTCTCTCTCTCTCTCTCTCCTCTCCCTCCCTCCCTCCCTCTCTCTCTCCCCCCCTCTCTCTCCCCCCTCTCTCTTTCTCCGTTTATGAATTGTGTCACGTACATCCATATCATCCCCCCCCCCCCTCCAAAATCTCATGCACGGCCATTCTTTCTTTTCTAATGAGAAAAAAAACCCAGCCCCGAATGAAAACCAAAAAGACAAAAATTGCAGAAAAAAGTTGTTGTATCAACTAAACTGGCCTTTGGCATGCCACACAGTCACAAATTCATCCCTGCTGCTTGCTACTTGGGATTCGTCTGCACTGATCCACAATGGAAAATCAATCATCGATTACCGATGTTCCGAACTTGCAGGGGCATGAAATGGGAGATGTGTAGTTGTGTGTTAGCCGTGGCAGACACCTGCTGTGAATTTATTGCTGAATGTCTGGTGCTGTCTTTATTTTATAGCTTGTAGTGTGGGCCACATACAGAAATCTGTTGTCCCTTATTATGACAGTTCTTTTTCCAGCCTGTTGGCTTTCTTGTCAGTAATGCAAATAATGTTCTTACCATACCCAGTCTCGTTCTGTCTGTCTGTCTATCTGTCTGTGTGTCTGTCTGTGTGTCTGTGTGTCTGTGTGTCTGTGTGTGTGTGTGTCTGTGTGTCTGTTGTTGTCTGTGTATGTGTGATGTGTCGTCTCCTTCTTCTGTCTGTCTGTTCTGCTGCTGTCTAGTCTGTCTGTCTCGTCTCTCTCTTCTCATCTCTCTCTCTCCCTCTCTCTCTCTCTTTCTACTCCTCTCTTCTCTCTCTCTTTTCATCTCTCTCTCTCTCTTCTTCTCTCCTCTCTCTCCTCCTCTCCTCTCCTCTCTCCTCCTCTCTCTCTCCCTCCCTCTCCTCTCTCTCCCTCCCTCCCTCCTCTCTCCCTCTCCTCCCTCCCTCTCTTTTCTCCGTTTATGAATTGTGTCACGTACATCCATATCATTCCCCCCAAAAAAAACCACGCACGGTCATTCTTTCTTTTCCAATGAGAAAAAAAAACCCAGCCCCGAATGAAAACCAAAAAACAAAAAAAAATTGCAGAAGAAGTTGTTGTTCAACTAAACTGGCCTTTGGCATGCCACACAGTCACAAATTCATCCGGCTGCTGCTACTTGGAATTCGTCTGCACTGATCCACAATGGAAAATCAATCATCGATTACCGATGTTCCGAAGTTGCAGGGGCATGAAATGGGAGATGTGTAGTTGTGTGTTAGCTGTGGCAGACACCTGCTGTGAATTGCTGAATGTCTGGTGCTGTCTTTCTTTTCTTTTTTTTTTTGTAGCTTGTAGTGTGGGCCACATACAGAAATGTGTTGTCCCTTATTATGACAGTTCTTTTCCAGCCTTGTTGGCTTCTTGTCAGTAATGCAAATAATGTTCTTACCATACCCAGTCTCGTTCTGTGTGTCTGTCATTCTGTCTGTCTGTCTGTTGTGTCTGTCTGTCTCTCACTGTGCTCTCTCTCTCTCTCTCCTGTTCTTTCTCTCTCTGTGCTTGTGCTTGTGCACATGCATGCATATTTGCACAATGATGTATGCACATTGGTAATCTTTTCCATCTGTAGGTAGTGTGTGATGGTGTGCAAATAATTATGAATAAGAATGGGCATACAATGATCTTATACACTGAAAATATAGGACTAAAACAAGTCCCTGCACAGGCACATTAGGAGAGAGAGAGAGAGAGAGGAGAGAGAGAGAGAGAGAGAGAGAGAGAGAGAGAGAGAGAGAGAGAGAGAGAGAGAGAGAGAGGAGGGAGAGAGATAGAGAGAGAAGCTACAAATATCTGTTTGTCAGTCTATTTGTTTGGTTTGTCCCATCCTGTCTCTTTAATATTGTTTTCCTTGACCAATATTTATTCTTGTCTTTCTGTATATGTCTGTCCATTTGTCTGTCCTGTCTGTCTGTCTTGTCTGGCTGTCTGTGATTCTCTAAAAAATTAAAGCTAAACGTGCATTTACACCATTTTCAGAAAATCTAATAACATCAATTTTCTTTTCTGATGGAAGAAACCAGTGCAAAAATGAGAACATAAGATTGCATAAGAAGAAGTTGTCTTCACAGCACTGGCCCTTGGCATGCAACTCACACAGCCACACTTTATTCCTGCTGTTGGCTTGAGTTTCTCTAGCTATGCTGGGTGTGGGAGATAGAAAATCAGTAATCGATTGCCGATGCTTTGAACTTGAAGGACCATGAAAATTTGTTAGAGATGCGTCGTTGTGTTAGAGTCACAGGCACCTGCTCTGTGTGTGTGTGTGTGTGTGTGTGTGGTGTGTGTGTGTGTGTGTGTGTGTGTGTGTGTGTGTGTGTGTGTGTGTGTGTGCTGTTGTGTGTGTGTGTGTGTTGTGTGGGTGGTGTGTTGTGTGTGTGTGTGTGTGTGTGTGTGTGTGTTTGTGTGTGTGTGTGTGTGTGACTTTCTGAAAGTGACGTGTTCTCGTGTGGGCTACAGAAATCTGTTGTCCATTAGTGTGGTCGTAGTTTTTCAGTTTCTTGACTTTGTATGACAATAATAAGAGTTCGGTCTGTCCAGAGTCGTCTGTCTGTCTGTCTGTCTCTGTCTGTCTGTCTGTCTGTCTATCTCTGCCTGTCTGTCTGGGCTGTCTGTCTGTCTGTCTGTCTGTCTGTCTGTCTCTTCTGTCTCTCTCTCTCTCTCTCTCTCTCTCTCTCTCTCTCTCTCTCTCTCTCTCTCTCTCTCTCTTTCTATCTCTGTATCTATTCCTCTCTCTGTGGCTGTATGTCTGTACATAATATCTCTCTTTTTAACTAGAAATGTCACCATTTTCATTATTTATGTTCTAGGACAGAGGGAATTAGATATAGTAGCAGTTTTAGCGTAGAAGCAAACAAACAAAAACCACAGTATGTATATATTGTATAGTAAAATGAGAAAGAGACCGCACCAAAAAAAAGTCTTTTCAACCGAACCAGCCTCTAGCCAAAAAACCCCACAGTGATTCTCTTGATGAAGTCAACCGTGGTATAATCAAAAGATAGCCTAAAGAAGCCGTGTGTGTGCTAACTGAACTGTTCTTTGCCATGCTACACGGTCACCAATCAATGCCTTGATCCTGCCTGCCTGCCTGCTGCATGCTGCTTTTGAACTGCTCTAGCTCCGTGTGGGGGCAGAAAATGGAAAAAAAATCGATCATCGATTACTGATGATGCTTGCAACTCGCAGGACCATGAAATGGGAGATTTGTAGTAGTGGTGTTAGCGTCGCAGGCACCTGCTACTGTGAATTGCTGAACGTGAAGTGGGGCTTTTTTTTGTTTTGTTTTTTTTAAGTGGGGCCACAGATTGAAGTCTGTTGAAAGATAAGTGTGGCGGTTATTTTCCTGTCTGTTGGCTTCTTGCCTTCAGGATAAAGACACGGGTTTTTTTTCTGTCCCCACTTCTCTCGCTCTCTCTGTCTTGTGTCTGTATTTTGTTTTCCCCCTCTGTCTGTCTGTCTGTCTGTCTGTCTGTCTTTCTGTATGTATGTATGTATGTGTGTGTGTGTGTGTGAGAGACAGAGAGAGAGACAGAGAGAGAGAGGACAGAGAGAGAGAGAGACAGAGACAGAGAGAGAGAGAGAAAGAGAGAGAGAGACAGAGAGAGAGAGAGAGAGAGAGAGAGAGAGAGAGGGAGAGAGGAGAGAGAGAGAGAGAGAGAGAGAGAGAGAGAGAGAGAGAGAGAGACTGGGGGAAGAGAGGAGAAAGGGAAGGTGTGTGCTTCCACAAAGAGACAAAAGAAAATTGACGGGAGAGAGAGGGTGCGATACCTGGGAGAACATGCCAGCGACCATACAGGTTATTGCATATTAGCATGTGCATGGGATTTTTTTTTCACAACGGTGTGCCAGTTTATGAACTGTCTTTGATGCTGGAATCCGGGTATAGGAGAGAGGCATCTGGGATGGCTGGATGACCTTGAAATGTGAGACTGGTGCGCTCACTGTGTCTGATATGGTCGGGATGTGATTAGATGACCTCCCCAACCTTTTTCCCCATCGCTTGATAAGATCGCTGGCCATCCACATAAACTGGATAATAATTATGTGACACATTTTGACAAAATGAGTCTAAACTCGTAGGCAGTGAAAAGGAGAGAGGCCCCTACAAAAATTAAGGTAGGGTCTGCTTCGTCAGTTTTGACTTTTCATCAAAAAGGGAATCTGTAGATATCGCATTTCCTATATGTGTACCTGTAAAGATTAACTTCGATTGAAAAAGTGTTTTTGAAGCATTTTTATTGGCCTGCTAAGGTGCTTGTTACCTAGAGTTGTAAAAATTTTAAAGCTGATTTTTCTCAGAATGTGAAATCTCTGTGTCACCCATTTCAAGCACCTGTAACTTTGTCAACTTTAGATGTAGAATAATGCATCATACATCAAAAGAAAAGCAATGATCTGTAGATTTCAGAAAATATAGCAACTTAGTTTGACTCATTTATACCTAAGGATAGATTTGCATAATATATATGTGTGCTCATGCTTACATGGGCGAATAAATACACACGTGTTCAGATATATGCATGTACATTTCCATGTATAGACACTCATACACACCGACATACACACGCATGTGAGCATCACGCGTGCACACACATACACACAAACACACGCACACACACACACACACTCTCTCTTTTTCTCTCTCATGCACGCAAATGTTCTTGTGCTT
>CM060334.1:36061132-36063632 GCA_030674155.1 Stramonita haemastoma | reverse complement strand
CAGTCCTTTACAAGATCGCTAGCCATCCACACAAACTGCACAATTTATTTCCATGTATGTATGTGCGCTTGCGAGGGAGGAGATCCATGCATGCATACATACACACGCACACACACTCGCATTCATGTTCATAATAATATGTACATGTACAAACATATGTGTACATATCTGCATACATGCACGCATGTTAAAACTCATGTGCATGCTCACAGACACACACACATACACACGCGCACGCGCGCTCGCACACACACACATACACACACGCGCAACCGCACACACACACATGCATACACACATACACACTCACCCATGCATGTGGTCTTGTGCTTGCACACATGCACACACACATTGTATTCTCTCTGTCTCTCTGTCTGTTTCTCTGTCTCTGTCTCTAGCTCTCTCTGTCTCTCTCTGTCTCTCTCGCTCTCTCTCGGGGGGGGGGGGGGGGGGGGGGGGCCCGATGACGTCAGGTGAAAGTGAAGACGCACTGAAATCGCTCTAGTATTTTTATGATTATTAACTAGTTTTTAAGTGGCTTTCGCTTTTCATTGTTTGTATAGTGTTAGATCAAGAGGATGGGCATATCGGTACAGGCGTACAGAGCAGTATGTGGAACATTTGCCGCAGTATATGTCCGTTTCATGTTGAAACGGGCAGAATTCAAATCTTCCACCAGAACCTCCATTCTGACGTTGAGAAGCCGGCGAGACGGTGTCATGTTGGGATTGACCCTCACCTATCTATTTTGGGGCGGGCTGTTATTGCGGTGTGGTGATGTCGAAACCAACCCTGGACCAACCACCCCTCCTGGATCCACTGGCCGCAAGCTGAGGCAGACCAGCTTGGTTGGTGGTGCTGGTGGACGGAGCACCTTTACTGGCAGAGCCTCCAGGACAACCAGAACGAGAGCTGATGTGACCGCTGATGTGACCACCAACACGCCTACCAACATTCACCATTGCCAGGACTCCTCCTCTACTGCTGCTACTGAGGTACCATCCTTCAACACCATGTCGGCCAAAATCGAGAAAGTGGAGACCTTGATAAAAACTACCACTGACAGTCTCAATAATGAGATAAAAGTGTTGACAGACAGTGTTGGTGCTTTGAAAGAAGAACTGAGTAACCTGAAGCAAGAGTTAGACAACCTTAGGACTGAAAATGTAGACTTAAAACAGTCAAATTCAGGATTGAAGGTTAGAGTTGAAAAGCTAGAAAAGAAATCAGAGGAGTTAGAAGGACAGTCAAGACGAAATAATGTGATTTTTCATGGGTTAGAAAAGAAAACTGATGAGACTGGAGCTGATTGTGAAAAGATTGTGAAAAATCTTCTGTCAGAAAAAATGGATGTAGCTGACATCAAGTTTAATAGAGTGCACAGGATAAACTCTAAACCCAACTCTCCTGTTATTGCTAGGTGCTGTTTCTTTCAAGATAAGCTTAGAATACTGAAGGCAAAGACTCGGCTGAAAGGTTCAAAGATTTTTGTAGATGAAGATTTTTCCCTAGCTGTTAGAGAAGTTAGACGCAAACTGACCCCATATTTAAAGAGTGCCCGAGCAGAAGGAAAAAATGTGAGAATGATCTTTGATCATTTGATCATTGATGGTGAAAAGGTGACCGTCAATGATCTAGGAAGAAATGAATAGCGTGTTGGCCGGCCCATACACACATCTGTCCATAGAGGCAATACACAGGGTAGGGACAAAAGTAAACGTACACCGCCTCAGATAGATACTGACGTAATAGGCTCACGGCTTTGTGCTGTAAGCCTAGTGAGCGAGAAAGACACTGCGAGTGTGGAAGACACGGCGCGTGCGTGTGGCGTCGTTGTTGAAGGCAAAGGCGGGTTCGGACTAGGCCTAGGCCTAGCACAAGCTAAGCCTAACGATGAGTCAGCTAGATTTGGACAGTGTTCAAATAAAGATGATGATCATAGTACTGTTGAATACATTAGTTCCGCATCTTGTCATATAAATGAAATTGATGAAAGGGTCAGTCTATATAATGTGGTAGATCAATTGAATTGTGGTAATACGAATAGAACAAATAAACCTTTTTCATTTTTGTCCTGGAATGTTAATGGGTTGCTGTCAAAACTCTCTGATGGAGATTTCCTATCGTATGTGCGTAGCTTCGATTTTATTTGTCTGACAGAAACATTCCTGGAAAATATCCAGTCAGATGTTTTTAGTAGCTATAAGGCCTTCTGTAAGTCGGCAGTTAAAGTTAGCCATCAAGGGAGGCGATCAGGGGGAGTAGTTTGTTTGATTAAGCATGAGTTAGCTGCTCTTGTGAAATATTTAGATGTACTATACCCTAACATTTGTTGTTTTCTCTGTGACAAATCTCTTTTGTGTACTTCAAGAAATGTATTGCTTGTTTGTGTGTATATTCCACCTGAAGGTTCTCCTTTTTATAACATGTTTGACAATGATAACGGAATTGCCATGTTGGAAGAATGTTTAGCTAATTGTGTGGTGACACTGGATGAAGT
>CM060334.1:36053305-36056032 GCA_030674155.1 Stramonita haemastoma | reverse complement strand
TTTTGTAGTAGTGGTGTTTAGCCGTCGCAAGGCCACCTGCTTACTGTGAATTGCTGAACGTGAAGTGGCCGGCTTTTTTTTTTCTTTTTTTTTTTTTAAGTGGGGCCCACCAGATTGACTGTCTGTTGAAAGATAGTGTGCGACTGGCGGTTATTTCTTGTCTGTTGGCTTTTCTGCCGGAGGATAAAGGACACGGGTTTTTTTTTCTGTCCCCACTTCAGGCTCTCGCCTCGTCAGTAATGTCTCTGCTCTGTCTGTCTCTCTCTTACTATCTCTCTCTGTCTGTCTCTCTGTCTTTCTTTGTGTTGTGTGTGAGAGAGAGAGAGAGATTGATTTGATTTATTCTTTTATGTGTGTGTGTGTGTGTGTGTGTGGTGTGTGTGTGTGTGTGTGTGGGTGAGAGAGAGAGAGGAAGAGAGAGAGAGAAGAGAGGAGAGAGAGAGAGAAGGAGAGAGAGAGAGAGAGAGAAGAGAGGAGAGAGAGAGAGAATGACAATTGACAAAAAATATTTTTTTATTGTCATAGCATTACAGCCCTTAGACAAGGGGGATAATCAAAAAACAAGAATGGTTGTGTGGGGTGTGTGTGCGTGCGTGCGTGCGTTGCGTGCGTGCGTGCGAGTGTGTGGTGTGTGTGTCTGTGTGTGTGAGAGAGAGAGAGAGAGAGAGAGAGGAGAGAGAGAGAGAGAGAGAGAGGAAAGAGGAAAGAGGAAAGAGGAGAAAGGGAAGGGTTGTGCTTCCACAAAGAGACAAAAGAGAATTGACAGAAGAGAGAGGGGGCAGGGGGGGGGGGGGGGGGGGGGGGGGGGGGGGGGGGGGGGGGCGATACCGGGGAGTACATGCCAGTGACCAAACAGGTTTATTGCATTATTAGCATGTGCATGGGATTTTTTTTTTCACAACCCAACCGTGTGCCAGTTTATGAACTGTCTTTGTTTGCTGGAATCCGGGTCTAGGAGAGAGGCATCTGGGATGGCTGGATGACCTTGGAATGTGAGACTGGTGCAAATCACTTTGTCTGATATGGTCAGGATGTGATTAGATGACCTCCCAAACCTTTTTTCCCCTTCGCTTGATAAGATCGTTTGGCCATCCACATAAACTGGATAATAATTATGTGGACACATTTTGACAAATGAGTCTAAACTCGTAGGCAGTGAAAAGGAGAGAGGCCCCTCCCCAAAAAATTAAGGTAGGGTCTGCTTCGTCAGTTTTGACTTTTCATCAAAAATGGAATCTGTAGTTTATCACATTTCTTAACTATGTACTTGTAAAGATTTGATTCGATTGAAAAAGGTGTTTTTTGAAGCATTTTTTATTGACCTGCTAAGGTGCTTGTTAGATAGAGTTGTAAAAATTTTCAAGCTGATTTTCTTAAAATGTGAAAATTGCTGTGTCACGCATTTCAAACACCCCTCACTTGGTCAATTTCGGAGGTTAGAACAATGAATCATACATCAAAAGAAAGGCAATGATCTGTAGGTGTCCAACAAATATGCCCAACTCAGTTTGACTCATTTATACCTTAGGACTCTTTTTGTAAAAACGGTCACATAATTATATTTGCAAAAACATGCTCGTGTGCTCATGCACACATGGGCGATTGACTACACACGTGGGTCAGATATACGCATGTATGTTTTGCATGCATAGACACACATACACACCGACAAAACACACGCATGTTTTGCATCACGCGTGAAGACACACACACACACACTCTTTCATTCTCTCTCTCTGTGCCTCTTTGTCTCTCTTGTCTCTGTCTTCTGTCTCCCTCTCTCATGCACGCTTATGTTCTTGTGCTTGGGACACAGACACACACACACACACACACACACCACACACACACCAACACACACACACCACATACACACATGTTCTCTTTCTCTCTCTGTCTCTCTCTCTCTCTTTTCTCATGGTCTCTCTTCCTCTGTCTCTGTCTGTCTGTATGTCTGTCCGTCTGTCTGTCTGTCTGTCTGCCTGTCACGGAGATAATATATAATAGAGAAAGATGATGAAGGAAGATACAAGAGCTATATATTCCACAGCGAGACCCACAGACAAAACGATAATATTAATGCATAAAACGTTTCACGTGTATGCATGAAGAGGTGGGATGGCTTTTCACCTTCACATGCATCCCCGTCCTGTGAGATTCCTCTATTATATCCAGACATCTTTCATTTGAACTGAAATGGCATTGCTTTTCCTGATAGGGGATGGCCCTCTTCCCTTATCAGCGAACCAGGGCCGTGACAGAGAAAGACGATGATGATGATGATAATGGTGATGATGACTGCAGAAATGGTGTGATGGATGTCAATGAAGGCTGTGTTTATTGGAGGCTGGCGGAATGATGACGATGATGATCACAGGGGCACTTGTGGGTATTGATGGAATGTTGATGGGATACTGACTTTTTTCATTTTATCGAAACGTTATTAAGGGGCAGGTTGGCCTTGTGGTTAGGAAGTTAAGTTTTTTCGATCTGATGGCTCTGGTTCAAACCACCAGTAAGGCACCACCAGTTAATGGTGATATCTCCCTTGGATTCATCCTCAGTATTCAGTCCATCACCCTGAAAGACCTTAGAATGTTTATGTGCATGTGTGGGTATGCAACTGTGCATGCCTAAATCCACACACGTCTGTTAACCCAGACCACCACCCTCCCTTACCAATGCCTGTGTGTGATGATTGTGTTGTCTATTCAGGGCCCCATGTCA
>CM060334.1:36048305-36050805 GCA_030674155.1 Stramonita haemastoma | reverse complement strand
TCTATCCAAACATCTTTCATTTAAAGTGGGGGGAAAATGGCATTGCTTTTTTCCCCGATGTGGATAGCCTCTTCCCCCTTTTCAGTGAGTGGGGACTGTGGATGAGCTGCTGCTGCTGCTGGGGTGCTGATGACGATGATGCTGCTGATGATGATCATGATGATGATGATGATTTAAGGTAGAAGTGGTAAAGATGTCAATGAAGGCTGTGTTCATGGGAAGCTGGCTGCAAGATGGTGGTGATCACAGACACTGTGAGTCATTGATGGAATGCTGATGGGATACTTGGCTTTTTTTTGTCATCATGGGCAGTGGGGTGGGGGGAGGGGGGGGGGGGGGGGCAGGGTAGTCCTTTGTGGTTAGTGTGTCGAGCTCACAATCTGACAGCCTAGGGTTTAAACCTCATCAAGGCATGGGTTAAATTTAAGGGTTTTTTTTTCCCCTTAGGAGTTAACAGCAGCACTGTTTCCCCCTTTCCCCTAAAAGCCCTCAGGATGTGGGCGTATGTAATTGGCGGGGCCTAAAAAAGAATGCATACACATGTTAACCCAGACCACCACCCCCCCTTACCAAACGCCTGTGTGTGATGATTGTGTTGTCTGTTCAGGGCCCCATGTCAGGATGTACACTGGTGGCTGACAGCCCGTCAGGGCAAACGGCAGAGGATGGGAGAGAGAGAGAGAGCACGTCATCCCCGGGTTAAGTGTACAGCCCTTTATTCCACTGTGCCTTTGTACTGCTGTCTACTGCTGCTCTTGTTTGCTGTCTGCTATACAGCCTGGGCTCCTAAAGCGGTGGCTGGTGCTTTCCTGACAGCCATTTATGAAGGGTAGTTGTTTTTTTTCTTGTCTGTAGGTGTTTGTGCGGTGGGTTGTTTTTTTGCTTTGTCTGTGTGTGTCTGTTCATCCTTCTTTGGCTGTGTGTTAGTGTGTTTGTCTCTGTATTCATCTGTCTTCTGTATATATCTATTGTGAGATTATTTTGTGTCTATTTGTAGTCTCAGTCTTCTTCTTTCAATTTAACTTCCTCCTCCTCCTCCCCCCTCCTCCTCTCTCTCTCTCTCTCTCTCTCTCTCTCTCTCTCTCTCTCTCTCTCTCTCCTTCTCTCTCTCTCTCTCTCTCTCTCTCTCTCTCTCTCTCTCTCTCCCTCCCTCCCTCCCTCATGTGGTGTACGCTTGTCTGCCTCTGTGTGCATGTGTGTATATGTCTGATTCTCTCTCCTTCCCCCCTCTCACTCTCCCTCTCCCTTTTCCCCTCCTAGCTTTGCATTCCCCTCCCTCTCTTTCTCCATCTCTCTATCTCCCTCCTTTCGTTATACACTCTCTCTCTCTCTGTACATAATATATATATTATATATATATATAAAATATATATATATATATATATATATATGCATACATATATGCATACATACATATATTCTACCTATGTCTGTCTGTCTGTCTGTTTGTACTCGCTCTGTCTGCCTGTCTGTCTGAATACAAAGAGAGAGAGAGAGAGAGAGAGAAGAGAGAGAGAGAGAGGAGAAGAGAGAGAGAGAGAGAGAGAGAGAGAGAGAGAGAGAGAGAGAGAGAGGAGAGAGAGAGAGGTGTGGCTTCCCACAAGGAGACAAAAAGAGAGTGGGATACCGGGAGTACGTGCCGGCAACCGGAGCAAGTTACCGCAATTATCAGCACGTGTGTGTGTGTGTGTGTTGTGTTTTGTGTGTGTGTGGTGTGTGTGTGTGTGTGTGTGTGTATGTGTCTGTGTCTGTGTCTGTGTGTCTGTGTCTGTGCGACTGTGTATCTGTGTGTGTGTGAGTGTGTTTGTGTGTGTGTGTGTGATTGATCTGTGTGTCTGTTGTGAATTAGTTTTTCACAACTGTGCGCCAAGTATTTGAAGTGTCTTTGATGTTCAGAGCCAGTTATAGGAGAGAGGCATGCAGGGTGGCAGGGTGACCTTGGAATGTGAGAATGGTGCGATCACTTTGTCTGATATCGTCAGGATGTGATCAGATGACCTCCTAAGCCTTTCCCCCCGTCCTTTAGGCCTACAAGATCGCTAGCCATCCACACAAACTGCACAATCTATTTCCATGTATGTGCGCTTGCGAGGGAGGAGATACATGCATACTCACGAGCACACACACTCACATACATGCTGATATTATGTACATGCATATTTGCATACATGCACGAATGTTGAAACTCAAGTGCATTCTCCAGACACCACACACGCGCGTGCGCACCACACACACACCCCACACACACACACACACACACACACACACACCAACGCACACACACATGTTTACACACATACACACTCACTCATGCATGTGGTCTTGTGCTTGCACACATGCACATCACACACACACACACATTGTATTCTCTCTCTCTCTCTGTCTGTCTCTCTTTGTCTCTCTCTGTCTCTGTCTCTGTCTCTCTCTGTCTCTCTCTCTCTCTCCCTTTCTCTGAGTCTGTCTGTCACAAATATATAATAGAGAAAGATGAGGATGGACG
>CM060334.1:36038305-36043305 GCA_030674155.1 Stramonita haemastoma | reverse complement strand
GCACTCATGGCCATATTATCCACATTAACTTGTATGGGCCAGTGTATAGTGATACATAAATATACACTTCTCTCGGAGTTGCCATTGATTTACGATTCAACAAAAGTATCCCTACTACTTGTTTATTTAAGATCTCACTTAGCTGATTAGCTTGTGTGTGTGTGTGTGCGTGCGTGCGTGCGTGTGTGTATGTGTGTATGTGTGTGTGTCAGTGTGTGTGTCAGTGTGTGTGTGTGTCTTTGTGTCTGTGTGTCTGTGTCAGTGTCTGTGTGTCTGTGTGAATTAGTTTTTTCACAACTGTGCGCCAAGTGTTTGAACTGTCTTTGATGTTCAGAGCCAGTTATAGAAGAGAGAGAGGCATCCAGGGTGGCAAGGTGACCTTGGAATGTGAGAATGGTGCGATCACTTTGTCTGATATTATTATGGTCAGGATGTGATCAGATGACCCCACAAACCTTTCCCCCCAGTCCTTTACAAGATCGCTAGCCATCCACACAAACTGCACAATTTATTTCCATGTCTGTGCGCTTGCCAGGGAGGAGATCCATGCATGCATACATACGTACAAACACTCACATAAATAAAAAAATAAATGAAATAAAAAAATAATAAAAAACATACATGCTCCTATATGTACTTGCATATCTGCATACATGCACGTATGTTAAAAACTCAAGTGTATGCTCACAGACACACACACATACACACGCGCACGCGCGAGCGCACACACACACACACACTACGCACACGCGCAACCACACACACGCACACACACACACATACATACATACATACATACATACATACATACATACATACATACATACATACATACATACATACATACATACATACATACATACATACATACATACATACATACATACATACATACATACATGCATACACGCTCATGCATACTTGTGGTCTTGTGCTTGCACACATGCACACACACACATTCTATTCTCTCTCTCTCTTCTCTCTCTCTCTCTCTCTCTCTCTCTCTCTCTCTCTCTCTCTCTCTCTCTCTCTCTCTCTCTCTCTCTCTCTCTCTCTCTCTCTCTCTCTCATCCTTTCTGTGAGTCTGCCTGTCACAAATATATAAAAGAGAAAGATGAGGACGGACGATAAAGAGCTATAGCCACAGCAAGAGCCACAGACAGACGATAATGCATAAAACGTTCACGTGTATGCATGAAGAGGTGGGATGGCTTTCACCTTCACATACATCCCGTCCTGTGAGATTCCCTCTATCCAAACATCTTTCATTTAAAGTGGAAAATGGCATTGCTTTTCCTGATGTGATAGCCTCTTCACTTATCAGTGAGCAGGGCCTGTGACAGAGATGATGAAGAAGATGATGATGATGATGAGGATGATGATGATGATGATGATGAGGAGGAGGAGGAGGAGGAGGAGAATGATGATATTGACTGCAGGAATGGTGTGATGTCAATGATAGTTGTGTTCATGGGAAGCTGGCTGCAAGATGATGGTGATCATAGACACTGTGAGTCATTTGATGGAATGCTGATGGAATACTTACCTTCTTATTTATCACCACCTTAGTGGGGGGGAGGGGAAGGGGCAGGATGGTCTTGTGGTTTGGGAGTTGAGTTGGCAGTCTGCTGGCCCAGGTTCGAGCCACCACGAAAGCAACTGGTTTAAGGTTGTTTTTACTGTTGTTTATTATTCTATCCCTTCTTTGTTTGAAGTTGTTCGGATAAGACTATAAAACGAAGCCCCATGTGTGAACGCACGAAGAAAATCTTGCGCACATGTTAAAAACCCGTTCCGCCTTTAGGGAGAGCAGGCAATTGTATGCCGGTAGGAGCATATGATAACAAAATAAGAAACCAGCATGCACACAGGCGTCGTGTTTAGACATCATCCCTGAGGAGAAGGGGGAAGGGGTCTGCTGCATGGGTAACAGCTTGCCCTCCATACCTACCCAGGCTTTGCCCTCTCGGCTCTAGAGCGCAACTCCATAGTCTTCTGAGACTGACGGATGCCTATCTTTGTTTGCTTAGTTAATTAGGAAATAGTTAGATGGCTGTAAATTGGATGGTTAGTTTTGATTTCATTTGAACAATTCCTCTCTCTCTCCGTATATATATATATATATATATATATATATATATATATATATATATATATATATCTATATCTATATCTATATCTATATATATATATATATATATATATATATATATGTATATCGCAATATGCAAAGGAAAGGTAAAGAAACAGAAAGCTATGGTAAACTGTTACAGACAGACATAAACAAATATTCAGACTCGCATGCAAGAAGCAGGATCGCTTTAGAATTCACGATCCTCCTACGGGATTCCTAGCTATCAAAACCATCTCTAATTCAAAGTTGAAATGGATTTGGGGTTTTATTTTATTTTATACCACTTTATGTCACAGCAGATTTCTCTGCGTGAAATCGGACTGCTCTCCCCGGGGAGAGCGCGTCGGCACATGTGCAGCGCCTACCCTTTATTTTTTCTTCTTCTCAGGGATGGTGTCTAAACACGACACCTGTGTGCATGCTGTTTTTTTTTTTAAATTATAATTTTGTCATGTGCTCCTACCGGCACACGATGGCCTGCTCTTTCGAAAGGCGGAACAGGGTTTTAACGTGTGCGCAAGATGTTCTGCGTGCGTTCACACACGGGGCCTCGGTTTATAGTCTCATCCGAATGATGGTTTCCCTCCTAGTTTGGGCTCATCCTTTCTTCTAGTAAGCAAGGAAGGTGTGTGTGGAGTGTGTGGGGAAGAGATGAGGATGACTGGATGAAAGGCGTGGTGGCAATGAGAGGGGGGGTAGGGTTGCTGTGTTGATGGGAAGCTGGCTACAAGATGATGATGGTCACAGAAACAATGGGGAACTGTGGGAAAATTGATGGGATACTTATGACTCCGCTACGGATCAGACGCGCTTCAAGTTCTCTCCACTTTATGGCCATGATGCCTGTGCAATGACCTGATAATGTCTGCCCTGATGCTGAAGAGATAATGTGGGCTTTATCACAGAGCTGCTGGCTCGGTTGGTGCCACATTGTTCGCCAAGCAGAAAGTTTAGTGTTGGCTGCCGCTTTGCCACAAGGGCCGGGACTGAAATAAAGCTGTGGCTTGGCTTGGTGATTTTTATAGTATATTTTTATTTTATATTTCATACCACTTTATGTTACAGTAGATTTCTCTGCGTGAATATCGGGCTGATCTCCTCTGGAGTTAACATCAGTGCTGACTCCACTCTCCCCAAAAGTCTTTCGGATGAGACTATATAAACCGAAGCCCCGTGTGCGAACGCACGCTGAACATCTTGCGCTGTGCACACGTTACATACTGTTCCGCTTTTCGTAAGAGTAGGCCATCGTGTGCCGGTGGGAAAAGATGACATTTATACAACTGCATACACACGGGGACTGGATGTAAAAAAAAAGGATATGATTGCTTATTCCATTATCCTCGACATAAAAGAAGAAAAAAAAAAAGAAAAAAAGGGGAGAGCGCGTTGCCACAGAGCTACATTGCTTCGCTGTTGTGGGTTTAGTTTTTGTAATCAGTTATTGAATACCAGTAGTTTCACCGATAACCATGGGGTTCAGTTCATTGGAAAAGAAAACATTTTGCTTCATCTGTTTTTAAAAAAAAACTATTATCATGTTCCTGGTCATTCTTTATTTATCCAGGTCATCTGCCTTACCTGCTTGTCAATGTCCTACTCTTCCAAAAGGCAGAACAGGTTTTGTTTTAATGTTATGCGTGTGTTCACACACAAGACCTTTGTTTAGTGATTTAAGTGAAGGACTTTTGGGAGAGTGGAGTCGGAATTGTTGTTTAGGTGCGTGCGTGCGTGCGTGCGTGCGTGTGTTTGTGTGTGTATATGTGTGTGCGTGTGTATGTGTGTGCGTGTGTATGTGTGCTTACCTGTGTGTGTGTGTGTGTGCATGTGTGTGTGTGTGTGTGTGTGAAAACGTGTGCATGTGTAACTGTGCATGCCACAAAATCTAAAAGATAAATGAATTGCTATGTTACAGTAGTGAGAGGAAGAGATGGAGGAAGAGAAAGAGAGAGAGAGAGAGAGGGGTGGAATGCGAGAAAAAGGGAGAGCTAGAGAGGGAAGGAGTGAGAGAGAAGGAGAGTCAGTGAGAGAAAGAGGGAGGGAGGAAAGAGGAAGGAGAATAGAAAGAGAAAATGGAAGGTGTGAGAGAGAGAGAGAGAGTAACAGAGAAACAGAGTGAGGAAGGGAGGGAGGGAGAGAGAGACCAAGACAGAGACACAGAGAGAAAGAAAAGGTAGTATGCGCATACACATAGAGATGCAAGGAAGGGGGTGGGTGGGAGACTGAAAAGAATTCCCGGGACAATACACCTGCGACCGAGCAGGTCATTCTATATCAGACAGTGCATGGAATTGCTTTTTTCACAACCGTGTGCCAGTGTTTAAACAATCTTTTAGGCTGGGAGCCAGGTATAGAAGACAGGCATCCGGGCTGGCTGGGTGTCCTTGGAATGTGAGAATGGTGCGATCATTTTGTCCGATGTGGTCAGGATGTGATCAGATGACCCCACAAACATTTCCCCATCGCTTCACATAATATGTATGCATCTCTCTCTCATTCTCTCTCTCTCTTTCTCTGTCTGTCTGTCCGGCTGACTGGCTGGCTGGCTGGCTGTCTCTCTCCCTCCCCCCCCCCCTTCTCTCTCCTCCACTCTTTCTCTTTCGCCCTGCCCCTCTCTCTCACACTGTCCTTGCCCCCCTCTCTCTTTTTATCTCTCCGTGCTCCTCCCTCTTTCTTTCTACCCTTGTATTCCTCTTTCCCTTGTTCATTCACACAGACGCACGCACACAAGCCCGCGAGAGCGCACACACGCACACACACATACACGCGCGCGCGCGCGCAAAAACACACATACATACACACACACACACACACACACACACACACACACACACACACACACACACACACGCATGAACACAAACAC
>CM060334.1:36018671-36033671 GCA_030674155.1 Stramonita haemastoma | reverse complement strand
GCAGAGCAGAATATAATTATGGTATGGTATGGTATGGTATGGTATGGTATGGTATGGTATGGTATGGTATGGTATGGTATGTATGGTATGGTATGGTATGGTATGGTATGGTAATGTATGGTATGGCATAGTATGGTATGTATGGTATGGTATGATAATTATATGGCATTGTATGGTATGATCTGGTATGATAATGTTACAGTTATGATATGGTATGGTATGGTATGGTATGGTATGGTATGGTATGGTATGGTTTGGTTTGGTATGGTATGGTATGGTATGGTATGGTATGGCATGGTAAGATATGGAATTATTATAGTGTTGTGTTGTGGAGTTCAGTACAGTGTGGTGCAGTGTAGTGCAGTGCAGCACAACACAGTGTAGTGTAGTGTAGTGTAGTGCAGTGCAGTGCAGCGCCGCGCAGCGTAGTGCAGTGCAGTGCAGTGTGCAGTGCAGTGTGTACTGTAGTGCAGTACAGTGCAATACAATGCAGTGCAGTGCAGTGCAGAGTAGTGCAGCGTAGAGTGCAGTGTAGTGCAGCGTAGCCAAGCGTAGTATAACGCAATGTAGTGCATTGCAGTCATGATTAAAGCAGTACCAGTGCATTGCAGCGTAATACAATACAATACAATACAATACAATGCAATGCAATGCAATGCAATGCAATGCAATACAATACAATACAATACAATACAATACAATACAATACAATACAATACAATCACTCCAAACCAGTGTCCTTTGGCGGTTCCTTCACTGCCGTTTCTCTAGCTATTGGCAACTATTTTGCTGATGCTGTCAAGGATATGCCTCATTCTGTGTGACAGTTTCAGTCCATCCCATCACAGCACAGCACAGCACAGCACAACACAGCACAGCACAGCACAGGCAGACAAAACACAGCACAGCACAACACAGCACAGCACAGCGCAGCAAAACACAGCACAGCACAGCGCAGCACAGCACAGCACAAACAAGCACAACACAGCACAGCACACACAGCACATCACAGCACAGCACAGCACAGCGCAGCGCAGCACAGCCACAACACAGCACAGCACAACTTAACAACAGCACAGCACAACTCAGCACAGCACAGCACAACTCAGCACAGCAAAAACACAGCACAGCACATCACAACACAACACAGCACAGCACAACTCAGCACAGCACAACTCAGCACAGCACATCACAACACAGCACAGCACAGCACAACTCAGCACAGCACAGCACAACTCAGCACAGCACAGCACAACTCGGCACAGCACAACTCAGCACAGCAAAACACAACTCAGCACAGCACAGCACAACTCAGCACAGCACAGCACAACTCAGCACAGCAAAACAATCCAGCGCACAGCACAGCACAACTCAGCACAGCACAGCGCAGCACAGTCAGCACAGCACAGCACAGCGCACCTCAAGCACACAGACACTCAGACAGAGCAGGCAGCTCAGCACAGCACAGCACAGCACAGCACTCAGCAAGCACAGGACAGCTCAGCACGCAAGCAAGCACAGACACTCAAGCACAGTACACTCAACACGCACAACACAAACAACACACACACAACAGCATAGGGGGTATTCCCTCTCATCTTGTTCCTGTCAAATGCTCTCACGGGGCCCACACAGACAAGAAAGGGATGCTTCTTTTTTGTCATTATACTATCTAGAGTAAGTTGTTGGAGTGGAATAACTAGGTGGAGATTTTAAATCTGAGGTTTTTTTTGGATGGTAATGTTATACTATGACTGTCACTGTTGTTACCATACGTATCAACACCATCATAGTCATTGTCATGATTGTCTTCATTAATTAACGTCTTTGCAATACTTTTAAAGTCTTCTTCTTCACAGTTTCGAAATTCTCTGCAATTCTTGTGCAATTCTTCATCTTATTCTACCTCGCAGTTCTTGTTGTTGTTGTTGTTGTTGTTGTTGTTGTTGTTGTTGTTGTTGTTCTTCTTCTTCTTCTTCTTCTTCTTCTTCTTCTTCTTCTTCTTCTTCTTCTTCTTCTTCTTCTTCTTCTTCTTCTTCTTCTTCTTTGTCCTAAGCCCTCTCCTTAATATTTTTTTTCGGCTGCTGCACTGCAGCTGTAACTGCTGCCGCTTTTTTTCTTCTGTAACTGCATATAGAGTTGTCGAGACGGGGTACTGAGAAGCATTTCATCAACTTCCTCTATTGTTGTCAGAAGTGTGTCACAGTCATTCAGGACCACGTAACAAAGCTCTTTAGTTGTGGTACTTTTACAGAAATGAGTTGCATGAGTACTTTTTGCAGGCATTCAAACGATAGAGTTGAATTTTTACATCTTCATCTTTTGCTCATAAAACGTGTAATCTCATGTTTCGTTGTTGGTTCAATTGAACTGATCATTCACGAACACATGGAGAGAAGAGGTCTACTTCAACAATACTGTTTTGCGCTAAACGAACATTTTTGACTTGCTTCCAATAGGCAACGAGAATATTTTATTTTATATCTTCTGTGGGGCTCGTGGGGATCAAACCTGCAGACTCTAGAGGCACGCATCCATCACTCGATACAATGGGCCAAGCTGGCACCCAACCCAGTTTTTTTTTTTTAAGCGGAAAAAAAGTTTCAAACTACTTTAGTATCTTCCGAGAGTTGAAGATACAGAAGTTAACGCGGTGAGATGTGTCGTGTATATAGCTATTGTCAAAGATGTCTTGGTTGTCATCCTAACTGTTACAATCCGTTACCACCGTTGTCATCAGAGTTCTTATCGCTGTCGTCATCATCTATAATAATTATTACAGTGTTTGTCATAGCTGTCATCAGATCTGTCAGTGTAGTTGTCCTGTAGGAAACACTAGAGGTCGTATTGGATGAGAGAGAGAGAGAGAGTGAGTGAGTGAGTGAGAGAGAGAGAGAGAGGGAGAGAGAGAGAGAGAGAGGAGGAGAGAGAGAGGGGGGGCAAGGGAGAGAGCAGAGAGAGAGAGAGAGAGAGAGAGAGGGGGGGGGGCAAGGGAGAGAGACAGAGAGAGAGACAGACAGACAGACAGACAGACAGAGAGAAAGAGAGAGAGACATACCGACAGGCAGACAGATGGAGGGAGGGAGAGGAGAGGGGGAAGGGAAGGGGAGAGAAATGGAGGAAGGGTTGGGAGGGAAGGAGAGGGGTAGTGAGGAAGAAAGAGAAAGAGGGCGAGAAAGAGAGAGAGAGAGGGAGGTAGACTGAGAGAGAGAGAGAGAGAGAGAGGAGAGAGAGAGAGAGAGAGAGAGAGAGAGGGAGGGAGGGAGAAAGAGAGGGAGAGAGAGAGAGAGAGGAGAGAGAGAGAGAGAGAGAGAGAGAGAGACAGAGACAGAGACAGAGAGAGACAGAGAGACACAGAGAGACACAGAGAGAGACACACAGAGAGACACACAGAGAGACAGAGAGAGAGAGAGACACACACACACACACACACAGACAGAGAGAGAGAGACAGAGAGAGAGAGAGAGACAGAGAGAGAAATATGTTATATTTCACCAGGGAAATTTGACCAGAGTATACATATTTCCACCCGAGCCACTTCCTCCCAATCCCTTGATTCTAACGCTAATGTAATGACACAGAAACACAGACAGATAGACAGGCTCAAACACACAAATCAAAGCAACAGAAAATTGCCACAGACACCCTGTGGGGGTGATAAACCTTTTACGTACACATACACACACACATATATATATCGCTATAGAAATTCCATGTATTATTATATTATTATTATTATTATTATTATTATTATTATTATTATTATTATTATTATTATTGTTGTTGTTGTTGTTGTTGTTGTTGTTGTTGTTGTTATTTTATTATTATTATGTATAATTGTATTTATGTATGCATATATTGATTTTTTCAAATACAATTTTTGTGCAGATTGAAATAAACAAAGCTAATATATACTTAGCTCTAGGTATAGTGCACACTTTCCTTATAAACTCCAAACTTTTCTCTAAGCAATCAAGCAAAAACTTTTCTTCTTTTTTTTGTATTCGAGGCTTGAAATAGTGCACCTTCTTTTAAGCAGCAACTTTCATGTTTGATGTCTACGTTGTTACTTTGAAGTGTGATGCCTTTTCTTATCATCACTACCACAACCGTTTTGCCAGAAAGTGGCATGAGTCCTTTACAGATCAACTGCTACTTTACATGCAATTCCCTGAGCCACAGAACACTTCATGTATCTTCTATTCTTCTTCATCGAACGCTCAAACAGCTAACATTTTGTTGTCTGTCATATGAGCGATAATGCGTTGCACTGCCGTTAAAGCGCCAGTCAAGACATGCTCAGTGCATACGACTTCTACCGTAATATCTATTTATTCTGAAGATGACGGCGTAAAACAAGGGGACAGCTTGAACAGAACATTTCCGTTCCATCCTTTGGTTAAAGCTTCACGGTTTTGCGAATGGTAAGACTCAAGTATGCGACCATTTTTTTTTACCCAAGGACATTAATATGAACGTTGAAAACGTTTCTCCCCAAACAAGGTCTGTAATTTAAAAGACAACCATAGTACAGGGACAGCAGCAGACAAGCTTCATCCATCAAGACCACGTACTGTAGGAACAAGCTTGGGTGTAGTAAATCCCAGACGTATTTCAGGTCTAAGGAAACCATTAACCGTCTTGCCCTGACAATACGTTGGTCTTTTTTCCTCTTGACGATCACTCAATAACGGTACGTACAGAAGAAAGGTTTCAGACCCTCCAGACTTGAATGACGGATTTCCTGACAATATCTTAGCTTGCTATGTATCACCCGGTCACGGCAGAAAATGGAATGATCAGTACACTGACATGGGGGGGGGGGGGGCTCTCATTTCATTCGAGGCTTTCAGGAGGGATTGCTTTGTATCGTTTTCTGGAAACGCTGATTCTGGGGCCACAAGGATCAGTGACAGTGCCAGGGCGTGAAGGAATGGTTACTTGCGGTCAAACACATTGGTGGTGTAGCTGTAAAATGAGACTAAGTGGCTTTTGGGGGTTGAGGTACGTGTGTTCCCTTTGCCGGAGAGACGGTTGTTAAGACGCAGGATACCAGGACATTATTATAGTGGATTAACCCATCCAAAAAAATTGATTCATCATGCAAACATTCTGTATGTTCTAAAAATTTTGGAATGAACAGATGGTGGACTGATCAGTCCTCTGTGTGTGTGTGTTGTGTGTGTGTGTGTGTGTGAGGGGGGGGGTGGTGTGTGTTAGTGTGTGTGTAAGTGTTTTGTGTGTGTGTGTAAGTGTGTGTGTGTTGTGTGTGTGTGTGTAAGTGGTGTGTGTGTGTGTGTGTGTGTGTGTGTGTGTGTGTGTGTGTGTGTGTGTGTGTGTGTGTGTGTGTGTGTGTGTGTGTGTGTGATTGTGTGTGTGTTGTGTGTGTGTGTGTGTGTGTGTGTGTGTGTGTGTGTGTGTGTGTGTGTGTGTGTGTGTGTGTGTGTGTGTGCTGTTTTGGGTTTAGTGTCTGTTCGTTGTGGGAAGGGTATTTCTTGGTGTTAAAAATATAGTTGGCTGTAACTTTTCTGACTGGTATTTAAATATTCTATGACTGTTGATATATTGTAGTTTTTGCTTACTACCTAAAAGGAGCATGCCAAATGACTATTATGCTTTGTTTAACCTGATGGCTTCAAATTCATGTTTAGACTTTGGGCTTTACTCAGTATTGTTGAGTTCTTTATCATATAAAAACAAATCTCAAAGTTGAAGTGAAAACATAGTATATCTACAAGTGAATCTCCTAGCTAAGGGCGAAAACATTTATATAAAAAATTCAAGCACCTGAACAAATAAACCAAAAAAAAATCTCAGCATAAAGTGCAATTGTAACAAAGGCAGACCAAGTTAGTCTACCATAATTTTAACGATTGTTTTTAAATTTTGATATAAATCTCGCTGTTTTACCTTCCCTGACCCTAAAGAGAGCAGGTACCCATTTAGAGCGGGGTGAAGTGGGGGACTGTACTGAAGCTAAGGTGCGCAAACGGTCACCCATCCACTTGGTAACCACGCTCGATGCTGCTTAACCGTAGCTTGGGGAAAGTGAGTGCTCTGACCACTGGGCTTTCCCGTCACGATAAGAAGGAGAGGTAATGCGCGCCGCCCTTAATATGCAGGCCCCTAGAGAAGCTGAGGTCTCTGATGCCTCGCTCCTCAAAGACCCCATAGGTTATGGGACACCTTTACGGTTTTACCCTTATAAATCTCGGACGCACTTGTCTACAAGGAAGCCATTTGCAGTTGTACTATAATAAGAACTTTAAGACTGTCGATCGATCATTCAGTATTTCTACAGAAGTCAAACTCTGGATAAGTATGTATAACTAATTCCCCAGCAACACTTTCAAGTCAAGTCAAGTCAACTCACGTCAAAATGAGCTTTATTGAGGGTAAAAGATTAAGTTTACACAACTTTTTTTTTCATCCTGCCCTCACCCCAAAAAAAAATCATGAAAATTGACTTCTAAAACATTCAAAAGACAAAAAAAAAAAAATGATGATTTCCTTCCCACTTTAGATGAGTGTGTGGTTGTTTTTTATGTTTTTTTTTTCTTTTCACCCAGAACCATAGATGTGGATAAAGAAAAGTAATGAACAGCCAATGCAAGTCCAGACGTTTCCTCACTTGGAAAGCCATCGGTTAATATCCTTCAGGGTGACCCAGTTAAGGCAAAGAGCAACGATACAGCAGAATCGGGAAATCAGTGACTCTTTTTTTTCAAATATAACAAGATAGGTGAATGATGATGATGATACTGATAATAATGATGATGACGATGATGAGGATGAAAATAGTAATAATAATGATAATAAGATCAATAATAATATTGCAGTGTTTATTTAATGCCCATTTTGATGGTTTCTAATAATTATCATTATTCGAAGACTGGAGTGAAAAAACAAACAAACATACAAACAAAACAAACACACTTTGTAGAGTGAGGAAACTGAGAGAGAGAGAGAGAGAAAGCTCACTGGAAACAAAACCATGTCAAACAGATTTTTTTTTTTCAAATAACAACAAGAAAATCACACCACTAACACCACAGCCACCACCACCACCACCACCACAAAGCCAGCAAACAACAACAACAACAACAACAATATCCAAGTTTAGAGCAATTCCACGCAAGGGGAAAAAAGAGGAACATTGTTTCAAAACAAGGTCACATACATTTTAACCAATAATGCTACAACGGATTTGGTCATTACCAGATTGTTTTTGTACTTCTTTCCACGCTGATGCTTCTCTCGCTACCACCCCCACCCCACCCTCCTACCCCTCACCCGCTACCCCTACCCCCACCCCCACTCCCTCCTCCTCCCCTCCTTTCTCCTCTCCTCCCCCTTCCCCTCCCTCCTCCTTCCCTCCTCCTTCTACTCTTTCTTCCCCATTCACCCCCCTTCTCCCTCGCCCTCTCTGTCCCCGTCGTCTAGCTCTTTATTTATTGGGGCACACCCTTGACAGCTCATTCTCTGATGGGTGGCCGCGTCCCTAATGGGTGGCTTTGTGCCATTAGGGGGACATTTACCTCTGCAGTCCATTGAGGGGCTGGTGGGAGTGATCAGGATGAGAATGATGAGTGGTGAGGAAAGGGGGGTGGGAGGTGGGGGTGAAGAGAAAAGGAGGAGGAGAGGAGAGAGAGAAAAATAATAGGATAACTGAAACAGGGAAGAGAGGAGATGGATGGGGTGAGAAGTGGGAGGTGTGTGGGGGGGAGGGGGAGGAGGAGAGAGAGAGAGAGAGGAGGAGAGATAGGATCAGGAGAGAGAGGAAGAGATTATTATGAGGATAGATGATATGTGTGGGGTGTAGTGCAGTTGTAAATGATTGTATTGTTCACGGAACGATGGGGGCCTACTGGAAGGGGGAAAGGATAGAGTGTGAGAGAGATGATGCGATGCGTTCGAAGGGAGCGGTTTAAGAGTCATGAATGATTGGGAGAGGGAGAGCAGAGTAATAGGAAGAAATGAGGCTGAAGGGTAAATGGAGCGAAGTGACAGGATGAGAGAGAGAGTGAGGAGAGAGAGAGAGAGAGAGAGAGAGAGAGAGAGAGGAGAGAGAGAGAGGAGAGAGAGAGAGAGAGAGAGAGAGAGAGAGTGAGAGAGAGAGAGAGAGAGAGCGCAAACAAAATGGTTGGAATTTGCATAGTTTTTTTTTTCTGAATCCACGAGAGAGAACTAGGGGATTCTGAAATATCTATAGAACATGATGTCATTCTTGCAACAACTAAAATGTGTTGTGAAAGGAGGGAGGTGAGAGTTAGTTGATGGAGAAAGAAAGAGAAAAAGAAAATGCAGAAAAAGAGGAGCAGAGGGGGTTCCTGCTTTATTACGTGACTATTATCATCAAAACTAGAAAAGTCTCATATTTATCCTCGTAACCTTCAACAGTCACATTTAGACAGATTTTGGAAACGGGACGGGACGGGAGGGGGGGGGGGGGGGAGGGCTGTAAGCGTGACTTGATAGTTTTTTTTTTTTCGATATTTCAGCGTTTTATTTTTGCATATTCACTGAGTTTCCCATACACCTACTCCTAACTTTAACCATAAATATTTACACGCCTTACTTCCCATGTATTTTAAAAAAAAGTGTTGCCGATATATTTCTTAGTTTCAAAGTAAGAATGGATCAGAAAATATTTATCTACGAATCACATTTATCAAATGAAATGAATCTTTTCAATTTCACAAAGTACCATGAACTGTGATAATTCAGCCAGTCATTTTTAGGTGCACTTCCGTAACAAAGGCAGGCCAAGTTTGTCCACACTAAATCTCATAACTCAAAACCAAGCTTTATTATGGATCCCAGACGCTCTGGAGATACGAAATGTCCATGAACAGTTTCCCCTGACCTTAGCCTGTGTCCATAGATCCCTTCCCTGTGTAGGCCTGGCCCCTTCCCTTGTGCAGGCCGACCCCCTGTGTAGGCCTGGCCCCCTTCCCTTGTGCAGGCCGACCCCCCTGTGTAGGCCTAACCCCCCTCTGTAGGCCTGGACCCCTTGTGTAGGCCTGCCCCCTTGTGTAAGCCTGGCCCCTTCCCTTGTGTAGGCCTGGCCCCCTTGTGTAGGCCTGGCCCCCTTCCTTGTGTAGGCCTGGCCCCCTTGTGTAGGCCTGGCCCCCTCTTGTGTAGGCCTGGCCCCCTTGCTGTAGGCCTGGCCCCCTTGTGTAGGCTTGGCCCCTTCCTTGTGTAGGCCTGCGACCCCTTGTGTAGGCCTGGACCCCCTTGTGTAGGCCTGGCCCCCCTTGTGTGGGCCTGACCCCCTTCCCTTGTGTAGGCCTGGCCCCCTTGTGTAGGCCTGGCCCCCTTCCTTGTGTAGGCCTGGCCCTCCTTGTGTAGGCCTGGCCCCTTCCCTTGTGTAGGCCTGGCCCCTCCTTGTGTAGGCCTGGCCCCTTCCCTTGTGTAGGCCTGGCCCCTTCCCTTGTGTAGGCCTGGCCCCTTCCCTTGTGTAGGCCTGGCCTCCTTCCTGCTGTTTGTGAGGCCTGGCTCCCCTTTGAAGGGACTGCGCCCCGTCCCTAGTCTGTTCAGGCCATGGAGCTACTCTTCCACTTGTGTGCAGGCCTGGCCCCTTGGGGGGGGGGGGGGGGGGGGGGGGGGGGGGGGGGGGGGGGGGGGGGGGGGGGGGGGGGGGGGGCCCCCCCCCCCCCCCCCCCCCCCCCCCCCCCCCCCCCCCCCCCCCCCCCCCCCCCCCCCCCCCCCCCCCCCCCCCCCTTCCCTTGTGTAGGCCTGGCCCCTTGCCCTGTGTAGGCCTGGCCCCCTCTGTGTAGGCCTGGCCCCCTTCCCTTGTGTAGGCCTGGCCCCCTTCCCTTGTGTAGGCCTGGCCCCCTTCCCTTGTGTAGGCCTGGCCCCCTTCCCTTGTGTAGGCCTAACCCCTCTGTGTAGGCCTGGCCCCTGTGTAGGCCTGGCCCCCTTCCCTTGTGTAGGCCTGGCCCCCTTCCCTTGAGTAGGCCTGGCCCCCTTCCCTTGTGTAGGCCTGGCCCCCTTGTGTAGGCCTGGCCCCCTTCCCTTGTGTAGGCCTGGCCCCCTTCCCTTGTGTAGGCCTGGCCCCTTCCCCTGTGTAGGCCTGGCCCCCTTCCCCTGTGTAGGCCTGGCCCCCTTCCCCTGTGTAGGCCTGGCCCCCTTCCCTTGTGTAGGCCTGGCCCCCTTCCCTTGTGTAGGCCTGGCCCCCTTCCATTGTGTAGGCCTGGCCCCTTGTGTAGGCCTGGCCCCCTTCCCCTGTGTAGGCCTGGCCCCCTTCCCTTGTGTAGGCCTGGCCCCCTGTGTAGGCCTGGCCCCCTTCCTTTGTGTAGGCCTGGCCCCCTTCCTTTGTGTAGGCCTGGACCCCCTGTGTAGGCCTGGCCCCCTTGTTGCTATACAGAACTGGGCTGTTTTGGGGGAGGCCTGAGGTGCTGAAGGGGGATGACTCGCTGCCACAGTCCCTAGATCTGTTCCCACCGGCACACGATGGCTTACTCTTACGAAAAGCGGAACAGGATTTAAGATGTGTGCAAGATGTTCTGCGTGCGTTCGCACACGGGGCCTCGGTTTCTAGTCTCATCCGAATGACTGACATTGAGTTCGATTTTTTCGTCAAACTGGGAAGAAAGGGTGAGCTGGGAAAGAACCCAGAAACTCACGGTTTACATATTGGCAGGCAAACGTCTTAACCATCCTGCCACCTTCCTTTAATAACAAATGACACACAACAATGGTTGCTATTGGAGTGTTCCACCACGACGACCAGAATGAAGAAGAAGAAGAATGCAAAGAAGAAGAGAATGCGAGAAGAAGTAGAATGCGAAGAAGAAGGAGAATGCGAAGAAGAAAGAGAATGCGAAGAAGAAGGAGAATGCGAAGAAGAAGTAGAATGCGAAGAAGAAGGAGAATGCGAAGAAGAAGAACGAAGAAGCGAGGAAGAAGAGAGAATGCGAAGGAGAAGTGAATTGAGAAAAAGAAGGAGAATGTGAAGAAGAAGAAGAGAATGCGAAGAAGAAGAAGAATGCGAAGAAGAAGGAGAACGCGAAGAAGAAGGAAGAAGAAGGAGAATGCGAAGAAGAAGGAGAATGCGAAGAAGAAGGAGAATGCGAAGAAGAAGGAGAATACGAAAGGAAGACGAATGCGAAGAATAAGGAAATGCGAAGAAGGAGAAAAGGAGAATGGAAGAAGAAGAGAGAAATGGAAGAAGAAGAAGAAGAAGGAGAAGGAAGAAGAAGAGAGAATACGAAGAAGAACGAATGCGAAGAATAATGAAGAAGAAGAAGAAGAAAGAAAAGGAGAAGAGAAGAGAAGAGAAGAATGAGAGAAGAAGAATAAGAATGAAGAGAGAGAAGAAGAAAGAAAAAGAAGAGAGAGAGAGAGAGAAGAGAAGAAGAGAAGAAGAGAGAGAGAGAGAGAGAGAGAGAGAGAGAGAGAGAGAGAGAGAGAGAGAGAGAGAGAGAGAGAGAGAGAGAGAGAGAGAGAGAGAGAGAGAGAGAGAGAGAGGAAGAGGAGGATAGACCATATATTCCTCAGGAATTACGAGGGACGTGATAGCCTAGTGGTCAGAACATTGCGCTCACAATCTGACGATTCTGGTTCGATTCCCGTTAGAGGGGATTTTTCCCCTGGAGTTAACATCAGTGCTGACTCCACTCTCCCCAAAAGTCTTTTGGATGAGACTGTAAACCGAGGCCCCGTGTGCGAACGCACGCAGAACATCTTGGGCACTCGTTAAATCCTGTTACGCTTTTCGTGAGAGTAGGCCATTGTGTGCCGGTGGGAACAGATGACAAAAATTACAAATTTGCATACACACGGGGACTGGATGTAAAAAAGCACATAATGTGCTTATTCCATTATCCTCATATAAGAGAATTCTCTCTGTCTCTCATTTTTATGCAGAGCTTAAGGAGAGACTACACAGTAATTTCTGTCACAATGGCGTGACAACATGGATTCTAACACATGGGTCTCAATGCATTGTAAAATTAACACAGATTTGCAATAGAAAACTATGTTAAAATGTGCGTCGAAGGATACAGAAATATTTTCCGCAATTCAGGATGGGTGTATCGCTGTTAAATATACACAAATATGGCTTTTCGCCAAGAGATGGTAATACTGCATGCCCTGTATGTATACACACGAAAGTAGATGAAGCGCACTTTGTGTTGAAATGCCCCTTATGCGAGTACTTAAGACAGAAGTTCAAGTGTAAAGTTGATGTTGACGTTAACCTAGAGAATGCGCTTGTCAGTGTGCTAGCTTGCAATTCACAAGCATCACTAGTTAATCTTGCAAAATACCTTTTGGCTGCTTTTAGAATCAGACAGATTTTCATTGATGATATGGACAAATAAAGCAGTCTTCAGGATAGATTTTTTCAACCTGTGTTGTACAATTACTTCTCAATGAACATCTACATGTAGTACAAGTGTTGTGTTTATTGATTGTGTTTTATATCACGACAGATAGGCCTAATGTATTGGTGTTTATGTTTCTCCCCATGAAAAGGGCTGTTGGCTTGTATTCATTAGATTTTAGAGCTCCTCTCTCTCTTCTCTTCTCTCTTCTCTTCTCTCTCTTCTCTCTCTCTCTCTCTCTCTCTCTCTCTCTCTCTCTCTCTCTCTCTCTCTCTCTCCTTTTCTCTCTCACCACACACACACACACACTACACACACACAACACACACAAACACACACCGCGCCGCGCAACACAGGTATCAAGTGTACTGGTGAGATTTGTAAATAAGAACATTAAATTCTGCAGAGTGCTTGCCCAGTCAACATGAATCTGACACGGAACCTTTCATTTGTCAGACATTCTTTGGCTCTTCTGCTTTTATTGTTGTTTTGGTTGTTCTTGTTTTGGTTGTTGTTGTTTTTTGAGGAGTTTGTTTTATTTGTTTTTTGCTTTTATGTTGTAGTTCTATTATTTTAAAATTCGGGGATCAAAGAACATTAAATTTTAGTTTATTTAGCAAGGGAGACAGCTGCAGTTTTCCTCGAAAGGAAAAGATTGCCTCCCCTCGAGACAAAACCAGACCACATCACAGCTTTCTTCAGCGAGGCTGTGTCAAGCTTCTAGATTGAAGATAGCTTCTTGATCTCAAAGCAAATTCATTCTCGCTGGAGCATTTCTACTGACAATAAGACAACACGACATTCAAAGCAAACACCAATCACAACTTATTTTTTTAAAGTTTATTTCTTATTCAAATACTAAATAGCTTAAACATGTAGTGCTTAACACACACCGTAAAGCAAAATATTCAACAAAAAGTATTGCTCAGATTTTACAAATCGATAGTGAACACTGCAAAACAAGATATCGTAAGATTATGAAACACAGAATCCATCTTTAAAAAATTAACAACAACAAAAAACAAACAACCAAAAAACCAGTCACAAGATAGGATAAAAAAGCACCTAACATGTTCTCTAGTATTTCTTATGAAACAAGATGTTTACAAGAATATAAGAACTCTTAGATTTACAACAATTTAAAAGGCTAGTGCTTACACTTACGTAAAATCTAGTGGATACAAGAGTGTAAAAAGCTAATGTTTACAAGAATATAACAAGCTGATGTGAACAAGAATACAAATGGCTGGTGTTTACAAAAAAATAGAAAACTGATCTTACAACATACACAGGTGATGTTACAATACTATAAAAAGATTATGCTTACCACAATATAAAAAACTGATGGTTTTTTTTCACTCGAACACAAAACCTTATGCTTACAAGACTATAAAAAGCTTAAAATGATTATAACATTTTTATGTTTATAAGACTTACAGAAAAAACTGATATTTACAAGACTAAAAAGAGCTGATTATATATATATTATATATATATTTATTTATTTATATTATATATTATATTATCATATACGTGGGTGCATGCGGGTTTTTCTATTTTATTTTATCGAGGATAATGGAATAAGCACTCTGTGCTTTTTCATCCAGTCCCCGTGTGTATGCAGTTTTGTAAATATTGTCATCTGTTCCCATCGGCACACAATGGCCTACTCTTACGAAAAGCGGAATATTATTTAACATGTGCGCAAGATATTCTGCGTGCGTTCGCACACGGGGCCTCGGTTTACAGTCTCATCCGAAGGACTTTTGGGGAGAGTGGAGTCAGCACTGATGTTAACCCAAAGGGGAAAAATCCCCTCCAACGGAGGAGTGTGAAGCCTGAAGGAATATTTGGCAATACTTTAGGTCAGTTTTCCACCGAGAATCAAACCCCAGGACACGAACTTAAGTACAGCAATGTAAATTAATGTAGTCTTTTCATCCTCGGAAAGTCATTGGCTGTAACTACCATCATAGCCAGGAATCATTTTACGCCATCATAATAAAATTGATAACGGCTGACTTTCGAGACATGCTGCGTATCGACAAACACTGGCAACATTGAAAAAATTATGTTTCTTCAAAAGTAGTTCACACATACACACACAAGCAAGTAATCAAAACAGAGTGGTTATAACCGTCTTGCCCTCTCTTTTCTCTCCTGATATCCCCTCTCCCTCCTTCACCCCTTCGCCTCAACAACCCTCCCCCCCCACCCCACCCACTCTCCCCTCCTTTCTGGCAGAGCCCTTATTTATGGGGCAGGAAGGACAGCGAAGCACCCACTGAAGAGTCGTCTGCTCGTAATAGATGGCCTTGTGTACATTCAGGGCACATTTACCTCTGACAAAATTCAGTTTCCCAAACCCAGTCTTAAACATTCCCGTAGGACTGAGCATGTATGTGGGTGATGGGCATGCGGTGAAAAATAATGTTCATGCTACAGACTAATGTAATAATGGAAAGAAGGAAGGTCAGAAGAAGGAGAAGGAGGAGGAGAGAGAGAGAGAGAGAGAGAGAGAGAGAGAGAGAGAGAGAGAGAGAGAGAGAGAGAGAGAGAGAGAGAGAGAGACAGAGAGGAGACAGACAGACAGACAGACAGACAGACAGACAGACAGACAGACAGAAGACAGACAGACAGACAGAGACAGAGAGACAGAGACAGACAG
>CM060334.1:36014140-36018571 GCA_030674155.1 Stramonita haemastoma | reverse complement strand
TTTTTAAAAAGAAAACTGCATGCACACAGGTGTCGTGTATACCCCCCCCCCCCCCCCCCCCTCCCCCACGGATGTATAAATGCGGCAACCTTAAGATGGGCAAAAAACGGTGGTATACGCAAAATATCACTATTGGTAACCGTCGAAGCCCTAGCCAAGGAATAAAAAAAAAAGACAGACAAAAAACCCCATCCAAACAAACCATCTAAGATAAGACCAGCTAGAACTTGTATCAGATTCTGTTAGCGAATTCGTCATGGGCAAGCGAACAATTCAGTGCAAGGAAGCAACACATTCTCAGAAATATTTTTTTCTGCAGTTGTTCCCCTTACACCACTGTCATTGCTGTTTGTGTGAGGGCGCGTTTATTTTTATTGTTTTTTGTTTTTTTCCCCCTGCGCTTGATTTTTCCTGGATCATATTACTGATAATGAAATTTTGATTTTGGAGAGGGTTTTGTATTCGCTAATTTGGGCAAAGTTTCTTCACGTTTATAATTATTATTATTTTTTTTATTATTATTATACTACATTGTTTGAATCTAAAGAAGAAGAAAATAGAAGGAAGGTATTCTAAAGTCCATAGTTTAGTGAAATTCTACATTTTTTCGATGTTCCTATTTTTCGCGCGCGTGCGTTGTGTAAATGTTTGTGTGTGTGGGGGGGGGGGGGGGGGGGGGGGGGGGGGGTGCGTGCGTGCGTGTGTGTGTGTTGTGTTTGTGAATGCGCTCTTGAAATTTTGGCTGCTCTCTCCGGGTAGAGTCGCGCTTAGCAACAGAACCTTGCCACTCAATTGTTTTCCAGTCTGCATATTTTGAATTTCCATGCAATATGCTTGACATGTCTTTGCATTTAGACACTAAAAGGATTACGAAATTCAAAGAGCAAAAGCTTTACAACGCAAAAAGAAAAAAAAAAAGAGTTCCACCTGCATTACTGACAACATACCATGTCACTTCAAGGAATAAAAAGAGTCCTACAGGATAAAATTAACCAAAAACTAAAAAAAGAAAGAGACATTTCAACAATTGAAGGCGGAGCCAGATTTTTGCGACACGACACGACACGACACGACACGACGCGACACGACACACTAAACGAATCTATCGAAGAGAGAGAGCAAAAGACAGAAAGAAAGAAAAGGGAAAGAAAGATTGAAAGGTAGGACGGAAGAAAGAAAGATCAAGAAAAATAAGAAGAAGAAGAAGAAGGAAAATAAGGAGGAGGAGGAGGAGGAGGAGGAAGAGGAAGAGAGAAGAAGAAGAAGAAGAAGAAGAAGAAGAAGAAGAAGAAGAAGAAGAAGAAAGAGAGAAGAAAAGGAGGAGAAGGCAAAGAAGAGAAGGGATGAAAAAGAAGTAGAGGGAAAATTGCTCTCTCTCTCTGTCTGTCTCTCTCTGTGTCTGTCTCTCTCTGTCTGTCTGTCTCTGTGTGTCTCTCTGTGTGTCTCTCTCTGTCTCTGTCTCTCTCTGTGTCTCTTTTTCTAACTTTCTCATTCAACATTTGAATCAATCTCTCTCTCCTCTCTCTCTCTCTCTCTCTCTCTCTCTCTCTCTCTCTCTCTCTCTCTCTCTCTCTCCTCTCTCTCTCTCTCTCTCTCTCTCTCTCTCTCTTCTCTCTTTCTCTCTCTCTCCTCTCCTCTCTCTCTCTCTCTTCTCTGTCTGTCTGTCTGTCTGTCTGTCGTCTGTCTGTCAGGCAGTGACAACCTTAAGTGCTACGTTGGCATATCACAATTTACGAATGTCCAGAGATCTTTTTTCCCTTTTTTTCATGTTGCCACTTGTTGGGTTTCTTTTGCTGCGGTTTCTGTTCACAACTGTTCCCTCCATCGTGTGTGTGTGTATGTGTGTGTGTGTGTGTGTGTGTGTGTGTGTGTGTGTGTGTGTGTGTGTGTGTGTCTGTGTCTGTGTGTCTGTGTCTGTGTCTGTGTGTCTGTGTCTGTGTCTGTGTGTCTGTGTCTGTGTGTTTGTGTGTGCTTGTGTGTGTGTATGTGTGTGTGTGAGCGTGCGTGCGTGCATCGCACGTGTAAATGTGAATGTGTGTGTATGTGTGCGTGTGTGGCTGGCTGGCTGGCTGGCTATCTTTGTGTCTGTCTACACTACACTGCACTGCATTGCACTGCACTGCACCGCACCGCACCGCACCGCACCGCACCGCACCGCACCGCACCCCACCCTACTACACTACACTACACCACACCACACCACACCACACCACACCACACCACACCTCACCTCACCACACCACACCACACCACACCACACCACACCACACCACACCACACCACACCACACCACACCTCACCACACCACACCACACCACACCACACCACACCACACCACACCACACCACACCACACCACACTACACCACACTATCTTATACATTCGCCTTTCCTGTAGTCTTGCAGTCTGTTGGGGCACCACTGAAGATTTCGCAACCATCGTCCTCCATTTCTCCTGGTTTTCATGCTTTCTGTAGCAAAATCGTTCCACTCAAGGCTATTCCACTCTCTCTCTCTCTCTCTCCATCTTTTTCTCTGTCTGCCTCTTCGTCTCCCTCCTTATACTGTTTCCTGTAGGAAAGTCTTGGCTAGTTCAGATATTCGTATTATGTTCGTGTAGCATTGTCCTATGTATTCTTAATCCTTCTAAATTGGTTATTGTTGATGAGTCATGTTTCCATGAATGAATACTTTGAGCTTACCTTTACAAACATTTCGAGACAGATATTGTTACACATGCTTTTGATATCTGATTGTATGCCTCGTTCCGTTGTCTCAGCATAGTTCTCTGTCGTATGACACGTAGGGAATACTAAATGTAAAGGTGTTCCATAACCTATGTGGTCGTACGGCTAGGGAGCAAGGCAATAGATACCTCAGCTTCTCAAGGGGCCAGCATCTTGAGGGCGGTGCCCATCTCCTCTCCCTCGCTGCTTTATCTTCCCTGACCCTAAAGAAGGCAGGTACCCATTTACAGCTAGGTGAACTGGGGAGAATGTACTGAAACCAAGGCGCGCACGCAAACGGTCGCCCATCCACCTGGTAATCATGCTCGATGCTGCGTAACCTTGCCTGGGGGAAAGCAAGGGCTCTGACCACTGAGCTATCCCGTCCCCAGGAAATACTATGAGTTTAAAAAAAAGTTCGTCAGATTGAAACTTCGACGAATGTGCCTTTCTCAGCTTCCTACATGCTGTGTATAGTGTAAAGGTATGCTATTATTGGATTTAATTCAGCGATATTACAGAGTCCATGTATATTCAGATGTGAGTATCATATTGGCTGTTAGCTTGATCACAAACTGATTAAACGTGCAAGAAATGAACTTGTGTCTACACTTTGACCATTTTGCTTTCTTCATATGGCACACCAAGATAACAAGATACAACAACCTTTATTGTCCACTCGCATATTAGGTACACAAATATGCAGATAAAATATACATATGTCATTTTTCTCTGTTCGTCTAAAACCCACTTTGTGTCAGAACCACCACCCCCCCCCCCCCCCTAAAAAAAAAGAAACTCATCTGGAGTCTCGACGACTGTACTGAAGCCATTCAGTTAGAAACAAAGAAGAAAAAAACAAAATACCAAACAAAACAACCCAAAAGCAACAAAACCAAAAAGTAAACACAACTAAAAAAAAAAAAAAAAAAAAACCCGTTACATTCTATAACAGCAAAAATCTTGCACGAAAAACAAAACAAAAAGATCCTGTAAGGAGCCAGGTATTCCCTCAAGGCACAGAAGGCTGGAGGAGACAAAGGTCCTCCTCCTCCTCCTCCTCCTCCTCCTCCACCTCCTCCTCCCCCTCCTCCTCCTCCACCTCCTCCACCTCCTCCTACTTTTCCTCCTCCTCCTCCACCTCCTCCTCCTCCACCACCACCTCCTCCCCATCCTCCTCCTCCAATTCCTCCTCCTCATCCCCCTCCTCCTCCACCACCACCACCACCACCTCCCCCTCCTCCTCCCCCCCCTCTTCCTCCTCCTCCTACCTCGCTCACTGATTCAACTGCGTGGAAGAAGCAAGCAGGTCTGAAGAATCGGACTCCTCTCCTGAGAGCGCTGTCAGTGCAGATAGCGTCAGCCCCAGTTAGCGGCCCTCAGGGTGATAGCAGGCAGGCACGCCTCTGGCGGGGCACCAGTGTGTTCGGGGGGGGGTGTGGGTCTTAGGTTTCGGGGAGTTCTTGTGGATCTGGCAGAAAAGAAAGGGTCATTATTTGTGTGTGCGCAGCTGAGGCGTTGATGGGGTAAAGATAAGAGAGAAATTGAGAGACAGGAACAGGGTAACAAATATTAGTTGGGGGCTCGAAGAGAAATTTTTTTTTTAAAAGGATGTTTTTATTGGGGGAAGGCTTGAATCATTGATTAATTGATTGATTTGTTGATTGAGTGACTGACTTACTGACTGACTGACTGACTGAGTGAAA
>CM060334.1:35999140-36004140 GCA_030674155.1 Stramonita haemastoma | reverse complement strand
ATATTATATCGTAAAGAGTACAGACATGGACACAGACACAGACACACACACACATATACACACACACTTACACACACACGCATGCACGCGTGCACGCACGCACGCACGCACGCACACACATACACACACATACATACACACTTACACACACACACACACAACATAACACAAACACAACACAACACACACAACACAACACAACACAACACAACACAACACAACACAACACAACACACACGCCAAAGCGTGAAAAACTGAAAAATTTCTAGCTACATTCTAGTTAGACACTGAGATGACATTCTCAGTGTAATGCTGTTTGTTTTCTCTGCACCATAGCAATCAACATTCTGCCCTAGAGAGGGTGGGGGGGAGAGAGTAAACAAAAAGGAAAGGCAGTGGTATAACAATCAAATCAAGTGTCAGCAAATGTAACACTTACATTCCCACCTTTCCGTCCTACCCACCCTCCCCACAAAAAAAAAGTTTTAAAAAAGTAAAGTAATTTACAAAAAAAAAGTAGGTATGATAGAGAAACAAAATAAGAAAAAAGGAGGAAGAAAAAGAGGAAGAGAAATACACAAAATGAAAAAGGAGGAAAAGCCAAAGCTGGCCTTCTCTTTAGTCAAAAACAAAATAGTTGTATTTTTAACGGATGTCTAATATGTTACACATGTGCTTGTACTTAAACATGGGAGCTTGGTTCAAAGCCTCATCCAGTGCGTATCCTCTGAAGTCGGAGTATGGTTGTCTCTTTGGCGAGGAACTTAAAACAGTCATACATGCAAACTTCTCATTCAGTCTGCAGTTTCAGTCTCGCAGTGATTCCCAAGTTGGATGAGTGAGTCAGAGTGCAAATTCTGGGTGACTCCCAGAGTGTTAAGCTGGGGAACGCACAACAACAACACCAACAACAACAACAACATCCAAAATCTTTGCAGGGTAAGTGGGTCAGCACTAATGCTAACTCCAGAGGAGCAATCCCCTCAAAACTGATGTCTCAGCATCGATTTCAACAACAACAACAACGCACACCCACCCCCAGATTATTTTAAAAGAAAGACATCGACACCGTCAACATTGAGCTGATTCTAAATCCCGCTTCTCCGGTTCGCCCTGAAATGGAAACGCACGGAAAGAGTACACCAACAATACGTTTCCGCCCTTGTAACGCTGTTTTATCTCAGTGTTTGTGTCTCTTTTTTCTTCGGCAACTAGACTTCCCGATGATTATGAAACAATAGCTCCCAACCGCGACAGACTGGAAAATGACTCCCATCACCTTTCGGAACCCAGCAGTCACGGTATAAAGCATCAAAAGCTCCTGTTGCTTAAAGTCAAAGCAATAAAGCAGGTGGTACGCGCGGTACTTGTGGAGGCTGTTGAGAATAGATTGGGGCATTAAGGATGAAACGGGATGCGGGGTTGCTGAAATCCTCGGTTTCTATTCTCCGGTACCGGGGTATTACTTTTCGAAATGTCAGTAACAGTTAGTACTGTTTCAAGCTTCACTTTCTACTTTTGTTTGTCTTCCGTTTCTTTTTTCTCTATTGTTGTGAGTTCAGCAAAATAGATGGATTAGTCTTTTGGAAACAAACACACAAGGACAAGAACTTTAAAAAAAAAATTCTATAGAATGGTATGGAAGTTGAGGTGAGGTTAGTAGGGCAAATCATGGAAGAAAAAGAAGGCACTTTTCTTTCTCTCCATATGTATACAGTTATACCTAACTTTAAGCAAAAATGATATGTCTGCATGCAACTCACCAGTTTTGTTGACGTGTGTACTACACGCAAGATAACGGATGAAACAAAAGCATAGGGGGTCTTCCCTGTTTTCTCTTAACTCTGATTTTCTCTCAGCATATATATCGCAAACTTCCACGTACCTTCCAATCTTCCGAGTTGTATAGCGCTGAATCCTGTAAAGCCAACAAATCAAAGCGCTTATCATGTAGATGTAAGGACCTTGAAGATTGGTTGGGCAACTCGAGCACCTCTCTAAGACGTGCATGTTTTTATATTCTTTTATATCGAGGATAATGGAATAAGCACTCATATGTTTTTTTTACATCCAGTCCCCGTGTGGATGCAGTTTTGTAAATGCCATCTGTTTCCACCGGCACACAATGGCCTACTCTTACGAAAGGCGGAACAGGATTTAACGTGTGCGCAAGATGTTCTGCGTGCGTTGGCACACGGGCCTCGGTTTACAGTCTCATCCAAAAGACTTGTGGGGGGAGTGGAGTCAGCACTGATGTTAACTCCAGAGGAAAAATCCCCTCGACCGGGGATCGAACCCGGGTCGTCAAATTGCCAGCGCAATGTTCTGACCTCTAGGCTATCCCGTCCCACCACATGTCAGTGTTTGTGTAGAGTTTTAGGTAGGGTCTTCCAGAGCCCTGCAAATGATGTACCTATAACGAAAACCAAAATATATGCTGCTGTGGCACTTTGTCGAGAAGATGGTTATGTTTTACCAGCTTCTTCAGTTTAGCATACTATAGTTTTAAAGCAGGTTTTCTTCTTACAAATTCGACACAGTGTAATGATATATGGTTTCTTTTTTTTCTTTCTTATTTCGTTCTCTTCTATTCCTTTCTGTCTTTATTCCTTTGTGTATTTTTGTCTTTGTCTGTTCTTGTTTTTAACTTGTTTTTGTTGATTTTTCTTTCTTCACAAATTTCTTTTCCGTCTTTCTTTCTCTCCTTTTTCTGTTGTCATTCTTTGACTCTTTTCCCTATGCGCTTGCATTCTCATACTTTTTTTTCTGTCTTTCTTTCTTTCTGCCTTTCTTTCTTTCTTTTCTTTCTTTCTGCCTTTCTTTTCTTTTCTGTCTTTCTTTTTCTTTTTTTCCTTTCTTTTTTTCTTTCTTTCTTTCTTTCTTTCTTTCTTTCTTTCTTTTCTTTCTTTCTTTTCTTTCTTTTCTTTCTTTCTTTTTTCACTTTCTTTCTTTCCTTCCTTCTTTATTTCCGTCTTTTTAAATTTTATTCTTTCTTTTTTTTTTCTTTTTTTTAAAATTCTATTTTATTGTATGTCTTTTGCCTTGAACTCTTCTCCTTCTTTGATTCTTCTATTTTTCTTTCTTTCTTTCTTTCTTTCTTTCTTTCTTTTCTTTCTTTCTTTCTTTCTTTCTTTCTTTTCTTTCTTTCTTCATGTCTTTGATACTTTTTAGCAATCTCCTTTTTTCACCTGTGTAATTTCTGGTTTGAACAAAGGCCTCTGTGTGTGTGTGTTTTTTTTTTTTTAATTTTGTGGTAGGAAATAGAGGTTTCAAGTTAAGGTGAATAATTGGTTGACAGTTGATTTAATTGTTGCAGACGTGCTTGCTACTTGTCTTGTATTGTTTGACTGTTTAATGGGCTAGATGTTGATTTTTAATTCGCAAAGAAAATTAGCAGCATTGTTGGAAGAACTGCGTATCACTGTCAAAACAGAAAGAGGGCATTGACCTTAGCATTTAAGCATCTTTGGGGGGGGGGGGGGGAGGGACGGTGTGGGTGCGTGTGTGTGTGTGTGTGTGTGTGTGTGTGTACGTGTGTGTGTGTGTGTGTGTGTGTGTGTGTGTGTGTGTGTGTGTGTGTGTGTGCGTCCGTGTGTTTGCTTGTTTGTTGGTTGGTGGGTTGGTTTTAATCAATGCATGTTCTTTTTAAGCTTTTGCCTTTTTTGCTTTTGATGTGTGCTTGTAAGTGTGCGTGCGAACACACACGCGCGCATGCACGCTAGCACGCACGCACACACGAACATACACTCTCCCTCTTTTTTTTCTTTCATGCGCGCACATAGGCACCCATGAACACACACACACACACACACACACACACACACACACACACACACACACACACACACACACACACACACACACACACACACACACACACACGCACGCACGCACCACTTGCATGCAATCGCGTGCACACAGCTAGCAATTCCATGCAAATATTCCGTTTCTAGCCACATTTTTGCAACAAAGAAAGCCAGAATTCGCTAGAAAATGAGCCCAAAATTCAAACAAAACTTTTCACCGATAAAATCTTTACAAGTAAAATCACGAATAAAATAACGAGTATAAAAATCTGGATAGTGTGCTAAACAGGTCTAGCGAAGCATAAACCTCTTGGAAAATTGCTCACTGAGGGATAGACAGTGGGCTAATCAGTAGAAGAAGAAGAAGAAGAGAGTCTGCAAATAGCCAGAAATGACAAAATATTTTTGCTAGATGGTTTGGTTTGAAAATACAGACGAAAGGCCAACATTTTTTTTTGAATAGAATGTGACACGAGTGAATGTTTATTGTCAATCATTTTTAATGAATGACTGCCTGACTAACAACATGCATGCATGCATTCATGCGCGCGTGTGTATATATGTGTGTGTGTATTACTGTAATATCACATAACAATACTGCACGACCCAACATAATTATCTCCATAAAAAACAAGAACATACTACGATATGATAAAATACAATACAATATACCATAACCAGACATTCATACAACAATATTACTGAGGGGGGGGGGGGGGGGGTTACCTAGTGGTTAGAACATTGCGCTTATTTTCTGATGGCCCTAGATCGAGCCACCACTGAGGCGTTCGTTCAAGTGTTTTTTTCCCTGGTTAACGTCAGAATGCTGACTCCAGTCCCCAGAAAGTCCATCAGATTAGACTGTAAATCGCAGTTTCCTGTGCAAACACAATTATTATGTAGAACATCTTGCGCAGATTTTAAAAACCCATTTTGCCTTTTCGAAGAGTGCAGCCGCCGCTGTAGTCTAGTGGTTAGGGCGTTGGACTCGTAATCTAAAGGTTGCGGGTTCGATCCCAGCTTTCGGCTATGGCGTTGTGCCCTTGGAACAGGCACTTTACGGCTATTTTCTCACCCCACCCAGGTGTAAAAGGGGTACCAACCTTGTGTTGGGGGTTAACCCTGCGATAGATTGGCGTCCTATCCAGGGGGGAGTCTATGACTCTCAGTCGCTTAACGCCACAGAAACCGGGA
>CM060334.1:35975317-35982817 GCA_030674155.1 Stramonita haemastoma | reverse complement strand
GGTGTTAGGGTGGAGTAGGGTGGTGTTGTGTGATGTGGGTTTTCTGTGGTGTGGTATGATGTGGGGCGGTTTGTGTGGAGTAGGGTAGTGTTGTGTTATTTCTTGTGGTGTGGTGTTGTGGCGTGGAGTGGTGTGGTGTGTGTGATGTGTTGTGGTGTGATGTGGTGTAGTGTGGAGTAGAATGGTCTTGTGTGATCTGTTGTAGTGTGGTGTGGTATATTGGGGTTTAGTGGGTGGGTTGTTTGTGTAGTAATACGTTGTAGGGCATTTCAGTTTCTATATAGATGTGTATTTCCTGGCATTGCTTGGATAATATGGTCATGTGTTTTGAGATTCTGTTTTTTTGTGTTTTTTTTTACTTCAACTGCACTATACATTTCTTATTGTGTAGTATTGTATTGCCCTATTTTTGTACAATATTATATCGTAAAGAGTACAGACATGGACACAGACACAGACACACACACACACATACACACACACTTACACACACACGCATGCACGCGTGCACGCACGCACGCACGCACACACATACACACACATACATACACACTTCCACACACACACAACACAACACAACACAACACAACACAACACAACACAACACAGCACAGCACAGTACAGCACAGCACAGCACAGCACAGCACAGCACACACCAAAGCGTGGAAAACTGAAAAATTTCTAGCTACACTCTTGTCAGACACACTGAGATGACATTCTCAGTGTAATGCTGTTTGTTTTCTCTGTACCTTAGCAATCAACATTCTGCCCTAGAGAGGGGGGGGGGGGGGGGAGAGTAAACAAAAAGGACAGGCAAACAGTGGTATAACAATCAAATCAAGAGTCAGCAAATGTAACACATACGTTCCCACCTTTCCGTCCCACCCATCTCCCAAAAAAAAAGTTTAAAAAAAGTAAAGTAATTTACAAAAAAGTAGGTATAATAGAGAAACAAAATAACAAAAAAGGAGGAAGAAAAAGGGAAATACAAAAATTGAAAAAGGAGGAAAAGCCAAAGCTGACCTTCTCGTCTGTAAAAAAACAAAGTGGATGTTTTTTTAATGGATGTCTGGGATGTTACGAACGTGCTTGCACTTAAACGTGGGAGCTTGGTTCAAGTCATCATCCAGTGGATATCCTCTGGAGTCGGAGTATGGTTGTCTCTTTGGCGAGGAACTTAAAACAGTCATTCATGCATACTTCTCATTCAGTCTGCAGTTTCAGTCTCGCAGTGATTCCCAAGTTGGATGAATGAGTCAGAGTGCAAATTCTGGGTGAACCGCAGGCTGTTAAGCTGGGGAACGCACAACAATAACACCACCACCAACAACAACATCCAAAATCTTTGCAGGGTAAGTGGGTCAGCACTAATGCTAACTCCAGAGGAGCAACCCCTCAAACTGATGTCTCAGCATCGATTTCAACAACAACAACGCACACCCACCCCCAGATTATTTTAAAAGAAAGACATCGACACCGTCAACATTGAGCTGATTCTAAATCCCGCTTCTCCGGTTCGCCCTGAAATGGAAACGCACGGAATGAGTTCACCAACAATACGTTTCCGCCCTTGTAACGCTGTTTTATCTCAGTGTTTGTGTCTCTTTTTTCTTCGGCAACTAGACTTCCCGATGATTATGAAACAATAGCTCCCAACCGCGACAGACTGGAAAATGACTCCCATCACCTTTCGGAACCCAGCAGTCACGGTATAAAGCATCAAAAGCTCCTGTTGCTTAAAGTCAAAGCAATAAAGCAGGTGGTACGCGCGGTACTTGTGGAGGCTGTTGAGAATAGATTGGGGCATTAAGGATGAAACGGGATGCGGGGTTGCTGAAATCCTCGGTTTCTATTCTCCGGTACCGGGGTATTACTTTTCGAAATGTCAGTAACAGTTAGTACTGTTTCAAGCTTCCTTTCTACTTTTGTTTGTCTTCCGTTCCTTTTTTCTCTATTGTTGTGAGTTCAGCAAAATAGATGGATTTGTCTTTTGGAAACAAACACACAAGGACAAGAACTTTAAAAAAAAAAATCTATAGAATGGTATGGAAGTTGAGGTGAGGTTAGTAGGGCAAATCATGGAGAAAAAAGAAGGCACTTTTCTTTCTCTCCATATGTATACAGTTATACCTAACTTTAAGCAAAAATGATATGTCTGCCTGCAACTCACCAGTTTTGTTGACGTGTGTACTACACGCAAGATAACGGATGAAACAAAAGCCATAGGGGGTCTTCCCTGTTTTCTCTTAACTCTGATTTTCTCTCAGCATATATATCGCAAACTTCCACGTACCTTCCAATCTTCCGAGTTGTATAGCGCTGAATCGTGTACAGCCAACAATTCAAAGCGCTTATCATGTAGATGTAAGGACCTTGAAGATTGGTTCGGCAACTCGAGCACCTCTCTAAGACGTGCATTTTAAAAATATTCTTTTATATCGAGGATAATGGAATAGGCATTCATATGCTTTTTTTACGTCCAGTCCCCGTGTGTATGCAGCTTTGTAAATGCCATGTTTCCACCAGCACACAATGGCCTGCTCTTACGAAAAGCGGAACAGGATTTAACGTGTGCGCAAGATGTTCTGCGTGCGTTCGCACACGGGGCCTCGATTTATAGTCTCATCAGAAAGACTTTTGGGGAGGGAGTGGAGTCAGCACTGATGTTAACTCCAGAGGAAAAATCCCCTCGACCGGGAATCGAACCCGGGTCGTCAAAGTGCGAGTGCAATGTTCTGACCACTAGGCTATCCCGTCCCACCACATGTCAGTGTTTGTGTAGAGTTTTAGGTAGGGTCTTTCAGAGCCCTGCACATGATGTACCTATAACGAAAACCAAAATATATGCTGCTATGGCACTTTGTCGAGAAGATGGTTATGTTTTATCAGCTTCTTCAGTTTAGCATACTATAGTTTCAAAGCAGATTTCCTTCTTACAACTACGACACAGTGTAATGATATCGGGTTTCTTTTTTTCCCCCTTATTTCGTTCTCTTCTGTTTCTTTCTGTCTTTATTCCTTTGTGTATTTTTTTCTTTTGTCAATCTTGTCTGTTCTTGTTCTTTATTTGTTTTTGTTGATTTTTCTTTCTTCGCGTATTTCTTTCCCGTCTTTCTTTCTCTCCTTTTTCTTTTGTCTTTCTTTGACTCTTCTCCATATGCGCTTGCATCTTCATACTTTTTTCTTCTCTTTTTCTTTCTTTTTTCCTTAATTGTTTGTTTTTCTTTTTTCTGTCTTTTTTCTTTCTCTTTTGGTTTTTTCTCTTTCTTTCTTCCTTTCTTTTTTTCTTTCTTTTCTTTCTTTCTTTTCTTTCTTTCTTTCTTTCTTTCTTTCTTTCTTTCTTTCTTTCTTACTGTCTTTCTTTCTTTCTTTCTTTCTTTCTTTTCTCTTTCTTTCTTTCTTTCTTTTTTTTCACTTTCTTTCGTTCTTTCTTTCCTTCTTTTTAAAATGTTACTCTTTTTTTGTTCCTTTTATTTTCAATTCTATTTTATTGTATGTCTTTTGCCTTGAACTCTTCTCCTTCTTTGATTCTTCTATTTTTCTTTCTTTCTTTCTTTCTTTCTTTTTTCCTTTCTTTCTTTCTTTCTTTCTTTCTTTCTTTTTTCCTTTCTTTCTTTCTTTCTTTCTTTCTTTTCTTTCTTTCTTTTTTTCTTTCTTTTCTTTCTTTTCTTTTCTTTCTTTCTTTCCTTCCTTCTTTATTTCCGTCTTTTAAAATTTTATTCTTTCTTTTTTTTTTCTTTCATTTTTAATTCTATTTTATTGTATGTCTTTTGCCTTGAACTCTTCTCCTTCTTTGATTCTTCTATTTTTTTTTCTTTCTTTCTTTCTTTCTTTCCTTTATGTCTTTGATACTTTTTAACAATCTCCTTTTTTCACCTGTGTAATTTCTGGTTTGAACAATGGCCTTTGTGTGTGTGTGTTTTTTTTGTGTGTTTTTAAATTTCGTGGTAGGTTTCAAGTTAAGGTGAATAATTGGTTGACAGTTGATTTAATTGTTGCAGACCTGCTTGCTACTTGCCTCGTCTTGTTTGACTGTTTAATGGGCTAGATGTTGATTTTTAATTCGCTAAGAAAATTAGCAGCATTGTTGGAAGAAACTGCGTATCACTGTCAAAACAGAAAGAGGGCATTGACCTTAGCATTTAAGCACCTTGGGGGGGGGGGGGGGGGGGGGGGATGTGTATGAGTGTGTGTGTGGGTGCGTGTGTGTGTGTATGTGTGTATGTGTGTACGTGTGTGTGTGTGTCTGTGTGTTTGATTGCTTGTTTGTTTGTTGGTTGTTTTCAGTCAGTGCATGTTCTTTTTAATTTTAATTTTTTTTTATTTTGATGTGTGCTTGTAAGTATGCGTGCGAGCTCACACGCACGCATGCACGCTAGTACGCACGCACACACGAACACACACTCTCCCTCTTTTTTTTTCTTTCATGCGCGCACATAGGCACCCATAAACACACATACACACACACACACACACACACACACACACACACACACACACACACACACACACACACGCACACGCACGCACGCACGCACCACTTGCATGCAATCGCGTGCACACAGCTAGCAATTCCATGCAAATATTTCATTTCTAGCCACATTTTTGCAACAAAGAAAGCCAGAATTCGCTAGAAAATAAGCCCAAAATTCAAACAAACTCTTCACCGATAAAATCTTTACAAGTAAAATCACGAATAAAATAACGAGTATAAAAATCTGGATAGTGTGCTAAACAGGTCTAGCGAAGCATAAACCTCTTGGAAAATTGCTCACTGAGGGATAAACAGTGGAGTAATCAGTAGAAGAAGAAGAAGAGAGTCTGCAAATAGCCAGAAATGACAAAATATTTTTGCTAGACGGTTTGGTTAGAAAATACAGACGAAAGGCCAACATTTTTTTTTGAATAGAATGTGACACGAGTGAATGTTTATTGTCAATCATTTTTAATGAATGACTGCCTGACTGACAGCATGCATGCATGCATGCATGCATGCGCGCGTGTGTATATCACTATATGTGTGTGTTTATTACTGTAATATCACATAACAATACTGCACGACCCAACATAATTATCTCCATACACAACAAGATCATACTAAGATATAATAAAATGCAATACAATATATACCACATCCAGACATTCATACAACAATATTACTGAGGGGGGAAGGGGGGATCGCCTAGTGGTTAGAACACTGCACTTATTTTCTGATGGCCCTAGATCGAACCACCACTGATTCGTCCGTTCAAGGGAGTTTCCCCCTGATGTTAACGTCAGCATACTGACTCCAGTCCCCAGAATGTCCTTCAGATTAGACTATAAATCGCAGTTTCCTGTGCGAAAACACAATTTCGCAGAACATCTTGGGCAGATTAAAAAAAAAAACCCATTCTGCTTTTCCGAAGAGTAAGCCATTATTGCGTGCTAGTAGGAACGGATGACAACATTTTTTTTGTTAAAAGTTGCATGCACACGTATGTGTCGTGTTTTAGACACATCACCCCCAAAGTCGGAATGCGGCTACCTTAATGGTGGAGCGTAAATGGTGACATACGCAAAATCTCAACTTTGGTGGTGATCCTTGGAACTCTAACAGAGAAACGAACCCCCACTTTACGCCTCACCCACCCACCCACCCACCCCCTTCAAAAAAAAAAAAAGAAAACCCCACTACTCAGTCATAACCCATTACAAGCTGGAAGGGTTCCTGCCACCAGAAGAGAGAGGAGAGGTCAGGCACACTGTAATCCACTCTGTCGGACACACCACAGCTTGGGAGCCTCCAGGATAAACTAGTTGCGCTGACTGCATAGGACTGCATCGATCCTCACTGACCACTTCACACATCGCTGCTTTGGCTTCATCCCCGTCTAAATCTGATGTACGAAGCTTTGGACATGGTTCTCTGCGCTAGAAATACTTTTTTTTGAAGATGGTCCGTTTTGTTTACGCTGTTGTGTATGAATGGTATAACAGTTCCTGTTTATGCAGTTGTGTATGAATTTGTATAACAGTTCATGTTTATGCTGTTGTGTATGAATTTTTAGAACAGTTCATGTTTATGCTGTTGTGTATGAATTTTTATAACAGTTCCTGTTTATGCAGTTGTGTATGAATTTTTAGAACAGTTCATGTTTATGCAGTTGTGTATGAATTGTATACCAGTTCCTGTTTATGCAGTTGTGTATGAATTTTTATAACGGTTCCTGTTTATGCAGTTGTGTATGAATTTTTATAACGGTTCCTGTTTATGCAGTTGTGTATGAATTTTTATAACGGTTCCTGTTTATGCAGTTGTGTATGAATTGTATACCAGTTCATGTTTATGCAGTTGTGTATGAATTTTTATAACGGTTCCTGTTTATGCAGTTGTGTATGAATTTTTATAACGGTTCCTGTTTATGCAGTTGTGTATGAATTTTTATAACGGTTCCTGTTTATGCAGTTGTGTATGAATTTTTATAACGGTTCCTGTTTATGCAGTTGTGTATGAATTTTTATAACGGTTCCTGTTTATGCAGTTGTGTATGAATTTTTATAACGGTTCCTGTTTATGCAGTTGTGTATGAATTTTTATAACGGTTCCTGTTTATGCAGTTGTGTATGAATTGTATAACAGTTCCTGTTTATGCAATTGTGTATGAATTGTATAACAGTTCCTGTTTATGCAGTTGTGTATGAATTGTATAACAGTTCCTGTTTATGCAGTTGTGTATGAATTGTATACCAGTTCCTGTTTATGCAGTTGTGTATGAATTTTATAACAGTTCCTGTTTATGCTGTTGTGTATGAATTGTATAACAAATCAGGCATTTCTTCTTTTGATTGTTCAAAATTGTTTCGCTGTGGAGTATGACTTTTCCAAAGCGCATGAATTATTAGCAGTATACTCTGTTGCTGAAATCTGAAGGCTGGAGAACTAAGTTTGTGCTACTTGCCCGATTATGGTATGATGAAATTCGGATGGAGTGAAAAATGAGTAAATAGAACAGAAACCGACGAAACTATCGAAAACAATATACGTACATGCAACAGCCAGCTGAAAGGAAGTTTTATTTGATCTAGATCATGGCTCTGGAAAGTATATGGTGTCTGGAGGAAGGGAACATTGTGAGCTTTTCTTTTAAAAAATAGCAGTCTAAAATGATGATTAAATAGGTTAAAAATGTGTGTGTGTGCGTGCGCGTGCGTGCGTGTGTGTATGTCTGCAATCACGCGCACGCGCACGCACACACACACACACTTTTAACCTATTTAATCATCATGTTTAGACTGCTGAATTTGTTCCATTTTTCGTAAGAGTAGGCCATCGTGAGCCGGTGGGAACAGATGACATTTACAAAACTGCATACACAGGGGGACTGGATGTAAAAAAAAGCACAAGAGTGCTTATTCCATTATCCTCGATATAAAAGAATAAATCAAATCAATCATGTGTGTGTGACTAAGAAGAAAAAAAGACATTCAGCAATGGGACTGTCAGCCATACTCTCCCTA
>CM060334.1:35965317-35967817 GCA_030674155.1 Stramonita haemastoma | reverse complement strand
AGAGCAGAGCAGAACAGAGTAGAACAGAACAGAACATAGAAGAACACAATAGAGCAGAACAGAGCAAAACAGAACAAAGCAGAGGAGAGCAGAACAGAGCAGAGCAAAGCAAAACAGAGCAGAGCAGAGCAGAGCAGAGTAGAGCAGAGCAGAGTAGAGTGCCATATGCGTTTCCTTCTCAAGGCAAAATTTTCCTGACTGTTGTAGACAGTGTATCAGCCCTACAGGCACTCTGAAAAATGGTCAAGATCTTCTGACACGCTTTCTTTTCATGCAGCAGTAAGATAGGACTGTATCTTGTGATTCAGAATAGCCTCGGGAGTGGAGGGGGTATCTTGGTTAGTCTATTTGACAGCCTGAAGATTGTTTGGGGGAGCATGACTGTATTGATGACTGTGTGCAGTGTTGGTCAGACTCACACTTCTTCTCTTGTTGGTTTGTCTCGGGTGTGTGTGTGTGTTGCCGGAGAGGGAAGTGGGGCTAGTGGGTGTGTGTGTGGGTGTGTGTGTATAGAAGAGACAGAGAAGGAGAGGGGGAGAGGAGCAGAGATGGAGGGAGAGATGGAGAGATGGGGTAAAAGGAGAGAAAGAGAGACAGAGACTTTAACGATAGTAAAATCGTCACCAGGATCCCAAGAAAGTTGGCTACATTCTTCTTGGTACTTCTTATCACTGAATTCTGCATAGGATGCAGTATCGTTATATGTACACATTTTGTTTTTCATTTTTGTTTGCTGCTTTAGCTCTACCCATCACCAAGGCACTTGTTTAATGGGATTCCCCCCTAGAGTTAAAATCAGTACCAGCTTAATCCCTCTCCACCCCAAATCCTTCAGATGAGAGTATAAACCGAACCCCCATTGTGCAAACGCAGTTTGAGGGTGATGTCTAAATCACGACATCAGTGTGCATGCGGATTTTTAAAAAAAAAAGCCCATCCTTCCTACCAGCACCCATTGGCCTACTCCTCGAAAAAGCGGAACGGGTTTTAATAACGTGGGTGCAAGACGTTCTGCGTACGTCCGCAGACGGGCACCTCGGTTTATAGTTTCATCCGAAGGATTTTCAGGGCAGTGGGGTCAGTATTAATGTTCACTCCAAGAGGAAAATATCCCTTTGAACGGCTGTCTTAGTGGCGGCTCGAACCCGGACCGCCAGATCACAGAACTTGCAATCCTTTTAACCACTAGGCTCCCCCTTCCCCCCCCTCCCCCCCCCCCCCGGTTCTACAGTTAAAATCCAAAAGTCTTGATAATATGATAATACATCCAGTCCCCGTGTGTATGCAGTTTTGTAAATCTTGTCATCTGTTCCCACCGGCACGCGATGGCCTACTCTTACGAATGCATAATCATTGGTGGATCTTTCTACCACTGCATACTGCACTCTTCAGATGCAGCACACCATGTCAACTGTTGGGGGGAAAGTTGAGTGCAGTTGTTTTTTTTTTCTTTCAGGGGTAGGTTGTGACGCTATAGGTCTGTGTGTGTCTCTCGAATGGGTGTGGGGTCAGTGTGGTTAGAATAGGAATGAAGTCTTCTTTCTTTTGTGTTTCCATCAATGGGCCAATGAAGGAATCGCCGTGGTGACCCCCTTGTGATAGTAAAACAGTAGCGTGTGATGTGTGTATGCTCCCATATGCAGGTCACTGTATGAATGAGCAGAGTAGAGTAGAGTGGCTGAGTGTGTGTGTGTGTGTGTAGTTCTAAAAGGGGCCTGCATGGCGGGGAGTTGTCTTGCTCAGCACTATTATTGATCAAGCAGATGTTCGGGAAATTGCCGATGCTAGGAGGAGAAAAAAAAAGGACGAAGACAGTGTAAAATCGACTGAATGACATGGTAGAAGATTCTGATCTGAAGATCAATAGGGAGGGGGAGAGGGGGGGGGAGATAGAGGGAGGGAGGAGGGGGGGGAGAAGGAGGGAGAGAAAGAGAGATGGAGGGGAGGGAGGAGGAGGGAGGGGGGAGGGGGGGAGGAGGGAGGGAGGAGAGAGAGGGAGAGGGAGGAGAGGAGAGGAGGAGAGAGAGAGAGAGAGAGAGAGAGAGAGAGAGAGAGAGAGAGAGAGAGAGAGAGAGAGAGAGAGAGAGAGAGAGAGAGAGAGAGAGAGAAGAGAAGGGAGAAGAGAGAGAAAGAGAGAAGAGAGAGAGAGAGAGAGAGAGAGAGAGAGAGAGGAGAGAGAGAGAGAGAGAGAGAGAGAGAGAGAGAGAGAGAGAGCAACAGAGAGACAAGAACAGGGCAAAGACATGAGAAGATAAACTCAGAAAGTTTCATATCACTCCACAATACACTTCAAAGGGCAAAATTGGAACGATATAGATACAGAAACATAACTTCTCTCCAGTTGATAAGACCTGGCATGTAGACCTTGCAAACTGTACATTCCTGAATATGACAGAGACGACGAGAGAGAGACAGAGACAGAAGACAGTTAGACAGACATAGAGAGAAAAAGAGAGACAGACAGACAGACAGACAGACAGACAGACAGACAGACAGACAG
>CM060334.1:35942817-35947817 GCA_030674155.1 Stramonita haemastoma | reverse complement strand
TAGCATCATCATCGTCTTCAACATCGTCACCAACTCATCGTCATTGCTGTCAATGTCATCAACATTATTCTCATCGTCATGTCGTCATCAGTATAATCGTCGTCGTCGTCGTCCGTCCATCATCATCATCATCATCATCATCATCATCATCATCATCATCATCATCATCATCATCACCACCACCATCGCCGCCCACACACCACCACCACACCACCACCATCCCCCCACCACCACCACCATCATCATCATCATCATCATCATCATCATCACATCATCATCATCATCATCATCTTCATCTTCTTCTTCTTCTTCTTCTTCTTCTTCTTCTTCTCTTCTTCTTCTTCTTCTTCTCTTCTTTCTTTTTTTCTTTCTTCTTCTTCTTCTTCTTCTTCTTCTTCTTCTTCTTCTTCTTTCTTCTTCTTCTCTTCTCTTCGTCTTCTTCTCTTCTCTTCGTCGTCGTCGTCGTCGTCGTCGTCGTTGTCATCATCATCATCTTCATCATCATCATAAGGAGGAGGAAAATAATGCCCCAAATAACAATGATATTAATATTTCATGTTCATTATCATTGGAAATCATGTTTTCGTATGACCACTTTTGGGTTTGGTAATGACGTGAATTCATTGATGAAGGTCGTTTCCATTGATATTTTACACACTGTGTCACTTGGAAAAGGGACAACATTCATTTGACGCGTTCATTGTGCTTGTGCGTGCGTGCATGCTGGTGTGTGTGTGTGTGTATTGGGGGGGGGGGGGGGTGTTGTTTATGTAACTATGTATGTATGTATGTATGTATGCATGTATGTATGTATGTATGTATGTATGTATGTATGTATGTATGTATGTATGTTTGTTTGTTTGTTTTTTGTTTGTTTGTTTGTTTGTATGTTTGTATGTTTGTATGTTTGCATATTTGTATGCTTGTATGCGCGTGTGTGCCAGCACGTATGCGCGCGCGCGCGCGTGTGTCAGTTTGTCTGTCTGTGTTTATGTGCATGTGTGTGCGAGTGTGCTAGTGTGCGTGCCCGCGCCGCGTCTGTGTGCATGTATATGTTTCTATGTGTGCGCATTTTTTGTGTATGTGTATGTCTGTATATGCGTATGCATGCATGCATGTAGAATCCCCCTTCAGATCTGATTCCCTGTAACAACTTTACCCCCAGCACACCTGTTCTCTCTCATCGTTTACCAGTAGCACGTGCCGCGGGCAGAGCATAGCAAAATCTCCATAAAAAGTTTAAGGGGGGGGGGGGGGGGAATCATTTCAGGTGTTAAGAGGCGTTTAAACTAACAAACCATGCTGGAGGAATTCAGCGCTTATTCCCTTGAAGTGGGGATCTGCCTACACCACGATTTACCACTCCCCCTCTTCCTTCTTCGCCTTTACCTTTCTTGTTGTTGTTCTTGTTCTTCTTCTTCTTCTTGTTCTTCTTCTTGTTCTTGTTGTTCTTGTTCTTGTTCTTGTTGTTCTTGTTGTTCTTCTTCTTGTTCTTCTTGTTCTTCTTCTTGTTTCTTCTTCTTGTTCTTCTTGTTCTTCTTGTTCTTCTTGTTCTTCTTCTTGTTCTTCTTTCTTGTTCTTCTTCTTGTTCCTTCTTGTTCTTCTTGTTCTTGTTCTTGTTCTTGTTCTTGTTCTTCTTTCTTCTTCTTCTTCTTCTTCTTCTTCTTCTTCTTCTTCTCCTTTCTTCTTCTTCTTCTTGTTCTTCTTCTTCTTCTTCTTCTTCTTCTTCTTCTTCTTCTTCTTCTTCTTCTTCTTTCCTTCTTCTTCTTCTTCTTCTTCTTCTTCTTCTTCTGTCTCGTTGTTCTGCTCATAGGGCTGTTGGAGAGGTGTCGGCAGCAGTGGAGTGCGATATGTTTCTGTGATCGCCATTGCCTGTTTCGATTTCTGTTTTTTAAAGTTCTTTTTAGGTTAATATGTATTTAAGTGTGTGTGTATTAATGTGGTCGTTTATAAATCCATTTTGAGGTGTATGTACATACGTGCTTGTGCGATATATATATGTATATACACACATATATATATATATATATATATATTATATATATACATATATATATATATATCTGTGTGTGTGTGTGTGTGTGTGTGTGTGTGTGTGTGTGTGTGTGTGTGTGTGTGTGTGTGTGTGTCTTTATTTTCCAGATTCTCTCTACTTTTCCCTTATTTTGCCTTCAGCTCAATTTAATCGAGTGCTTGAATGTTTTTTGTTTCTTTTTTATATTAGGTATATTAGATTTTGAATACATAATTTACTGTGTAAATCATAGATAGATTAAACAGATAGATAGATAGAAGGTGGGAAATGGGGGGGGGGGGGTCAAATTGATGAAATTTTGTTTACAAGCCATTGTTAAAAGGTATGCCATATATTGAAAGGGCACCACTTGTACAGCATAAAAATATAAGAATTATTACGTTTTGTGCTCTGTTGCCATGGGAACAATCCAATGTGGCCGCCAAAATAAAATGTTTCAAACTCCTAAACCTTTTTATTTATAACAAGTTGAAGTAATCTGTTTCTACGGATATATTTTACAATCTGAATTGTTTAAAGTCACTCAGGGAGATCTTCATAAATGTATCCAGCATTTTTTTAAATTCTAAAATAACATGATTTGGGAAACTTTTGGACCAGTGTCTACCCTTTTAGATAGATATGTAGATTGATAGAAAGAAAGCATACATGCATACATGCATACATGCACGCAATACATACATACATACATACATACATACATACATACATACATACATACATACATACATACATACATACATACATACATACATACATACATACATACATGCATACATGCACCATACATACATACATACATACATACATACATACATACATACATACATACATACATACATACATACATACATACATACATACATACATACATACATACATACATACATAGAGACCGATAAATAAATATTGAAGAACTTGACAAAAAAAGAACGGTTCTCAAACTTCAAAATAAAACATTTCTCTACAGTATCCTTTTTTTTAAAAATCATTTTTACATAATTATGCTGACATAAACGGGGCTATGACAGGTCTTTGCGTAAGCTGACCTAGAAAATTGTAAAAAAAAAAAAATCCATATTCAGTCCAGCAGGGCATCACACATTTCCAACTCTCAACCTTGCCAATTCAGGACCTCTAAAACAAGTAAGCCTTCCCTGCAATCTTTGCTATCTTTTTGACACCCCATGCCAATAATGGAAATCCTACTCCTGTAACTTGCACTGTTAACAATGCCGTAAGAATGACTCCCTCCCACCCAGTTCAGTCACTGAACTTTGTCTGCTCCAAATGCACTCACAGAAACCTCCACACTGACGTTCACGCTTCCATCATCAGCAGACCAGTGGAACGCCTTGGGGGTTACCCTTACTCTCCTCCTCCCTCTCCCTCTTTCCATCTCTCTCTCTCTCTCTCTCTCTCTCTCTCTCTCTCGCTCTCTTTGTCTCTGTCTCTGTCTCTGTCTCTGTCTCTGTCTCTCTCTCTCTCAAGACTCAAGACTCAAGAATTTAATTGTATAGGCCATACAACCCGTTACAATTCCATGGGCAATCAGGTATGAATGGATATGTCAGTGTGGTAACACATTTGAATTCTCTTCCTCACTCTCTCCCTCTCTCTCTTTCTTTCTCTCTCTCTCTGTGTCTCTCAGTCTATGTCTCTCTGTCTCTGTCTCTGCTCTCCATCTTTTCCTCTCCCTCTCCCGCTCTTCCTCTCTCTGTCTCTGTCTGTCTGTCTGTCTGTCCGTCTGTCTCCTTCTCTCTCTCTCTCTCTCCTCTCTCTCTCTCCTCATCTCTCTCTGTCTCTCTCTCCTCCTCTCATCTCTCTCCTCTCTCTCTCCCTCTCCTCTCTCTCTCTCTCTCTTCTTTCTCTCTCTCTCTCGCTCCTCTTGTCTCTGTCTCTGTCTCTGTCTCTGTCTCTCTCTCTCTCTCTGCCTCTATCTCTCTCTCTCTCTCTCTCTCTCTCATCTCTCTCTCTCTCTCTCTCTCTCTCTCTCTCTCTCTCTCTCTCTCTCTCTCTCTCCGTCTCCTTTCTCTTCTCTCTCTCCCCTCTGTCTACCTCTCTGTTTTGCTCTCCCTCCCTCTCTCTTCCATCGCTCTTTCTCTCTCTCCTCTTCTCTCTCTATCTCGCTCCCTCTCTCTCTCTCTCCCTCTCTCCGTCTCTGTCTCTCTCTCTCTAACTCTGTCTCTCTCTGTTTCTCTTTATTGCTGTTGCTTTTATTCACACACAAAATACTAACAGTTTGGCAACCCCCTTCATGTATGGCCAATGGCCTTTTTTGAATAAATCATTCGATTTCGATTCTCGTCTCTCTGTCGTCTGTCTGTCTCTGATCTCTCTCTCTGTCTTTGTATCTCTCTGTCTCGTATCTCTCTCATCCTCATCTCTCTCTTCCTCTTTCTCCCTCTCCCTCCTCCCCTCTTCTTCAATCTTCTCTCTTTCTCTCTTCTCTCTCTCACTTCTCGACTCTCATCCTCTTCCCTCTCCTCTCTCCTCTTTCTTTTCTTCTTTCTTTCTTTCTTCTACTCTCCATCCTTCATTCTCTTCTCTCTCTTTCTCTTTTCTCTTTCTCTCTCTCTATCTCCGTGTCTCTCTCTCTCCCTCTCTCTCTATCGCTCTCTCTCTCTATCCTTCTCTCTCTTTCTCTCATTCTCTCTCTCCTCTCTCTCTTCTCTCTCTCTCTCTCTCTCTCTCTCTCTCTCTCTCTCTCTCTCTCTCTCTCTCTCTCTCTCTCTTTCTTTCTCTCTCTCTCTGTCTCTCTCTCTGCTCTGTCTCTCTGTCTCTCTCTCCTCTGTCTCTCTCTCTCTCTCTCTCTCTCTCTCTCTCTCTCTCTCTCTCTCTCTCTCTCTCTCTCTCTCTCTCTCTCCTCTCTCTCTCTCTTTCTCCCTCACTCTCTCTTCCTCATCCCTCCCTCCCTCCCTCTCTCCCCTCTCTCTCCTTCCCTCTCTCTCTCTCCCTCACTCCC
>CM060334.1:35927817-35930317 GCA_030674155.1 Stramonita haemastoma | reverse complement strand
GTTTTGTCAGACAATTCTTCATGATAACAGCAGCTCCAGGCACAACCTTGTTTTCCTGTTATGCTGGCTCCCTCTGTCTGCCATTGTGTGATCTGGGAAGGATCATCATCCACTCCCAGAGGTCAGAGCCAGTCAGACGGAACTAGGTGGGAGGGTGGATTGCCAGTGGCTTTCTGCCGCTCATGTTTTGTCCCACCTGCTGTGCGGTGAGTTAGGGTCACATGCATGCAGCCTTGGTGATACCTCTAGGGTCACCAGCGCAGTGTGCGGATTTCAGCTATCATTTTCTCTTTCTTTCTCCCACAGTAGCTTGAGTTATCTAGGATTACACGCATGGAAACCCTTATGACTTTTTAATTGTCTCTGAGGTTACATGCGCTTTACTCCAGATGAGTGACTCATGAAAGGATTATTTTGTTTAGGATTGTTTTTAGTGTCCTGATAAAGATGTGTGTGGTTTCGTCATGCGTATACATGTAAAACGCTTCTTCTGGGTTAATGTTCTCATTTTCCTGTGTCGCGTTTATCTATTTTTTGTGTAGATTTGAATTTGGAATGAAACACCACTATGTTTAAGGCATATAGCAATGATGTTTTTTCAGGATGGGTCAGGTGTGGATAAATGACAGAAACAAAAAGGCAGAAAATAGAGTAACATTATTGAAACAAAAACTTAAGATAGAAATTCAAGCGGGAACTAAATGAATGACGTAGAAAGCGTTCAGGACTTTTTATATATGAAAACAAGAGGAATACGCACAAAATGCTATTCTGTGAGCTCACCAGATAGCATTAGTTTAAGACATTGATAAAAACAAAACACACACTAAGCCACATCTCGATTGGCTTTCAAGTGCAAAGATTGATGTAATGGAGTTGCCTCACAAAAGCAATGTTTTCACACGGAGAGTGCTTAATTTCTAATTTATCAATCTCGAAGCTTCTAGATGAACTTCTAATTGCCCTGAATAGATAATGTTATAATCAGTAATAAACATAATCAACAACTGCTATGCATATCTTTGCATGGCCATGTGCGTTAAGGAAACATACAATTCAGTAAACTTGTTATTAATAGTTGCGAATCAAGTCAATAGTTGGTAGGTCACAATATATCTAGACACACATCAGGAAAAAACGCTCTGTGCCACTCCTATCCACACACAGTCATGTGCTGTGTGTTTTTCTAAGTGATTAAGTTGTGATCTTGTAAAGAATTGTAGGACCACAGTATGCCCAATTTGGCATTTTGGGGGGAGATTTTGGTGCATCTAAGCAAAATCACAAAAAAAATCCCAGCTCTACACACATTTTCCATTCAGACTGATTGCAAAAGCCCTTGTAGAACAGATCCTTCATCTGGACTAGTTGGACTACAACCACTGGTCAGAATCTTGCCCAACCTTCCGCCAAATAGCCCTTGTAGATGACAGCATCTGATTACACATCTGCACAAGTACCCATACCTCGGATCATCACAAACACTACAGGATGGGCTTTTCCCAACCCCCTTCCCAACCTTAACCCTTTAGACCTAAGGCAACATGTGATGGCTGATGTCTACTCCTACCCATGACCTCAGTATGACTACTTACAGGTTGTGTTTTTTTCAGACAGGCAGTTAGGGTACTGGTCCAAACAAAAAAATAAACAGTTTATTCTGTTCTCCCATATATATCTTCTAATTTCTGTCTCTCCTCTTCCCAGCTGTTTGAAGTGGTCGAATCCAAGGTAAACAGTTTAAGAATTATTAAAAAAAACCACCCACACTTGTTTTATCCCTACTTTACCTCATCTACTACCCACCCCCACCCACCCCCACCCCATCCCCCCTTCCTTCATCTCTTCCCAACCTAGATAGAGGTCCTTATTCATAAGTCAACACTAATCAGACTAGGTCTGTTGGCCTGTGTCCAGTTTTTTCCTCTTGCTTTTCCTTTTGGATGTGGTAGAGCTTGAGAGAGAAGAGAGAGAGAGAGAGAGAGAGAGAGAGAGAGAGAGAAGGGAGAAGAGAAGAGAGAGGAAAGTTGAGCTGATGGTGTGATGTGGCCTCGGGTTGGTTTTATGCCTGTAGCAGTATGGGTGAATGATGGAAGGGGTGTGTGTGTATGCGTGGGACAGTCCGGGTTCTTAATCAGGTTTATGAAGTCTGTGATGGGGAAAGTCCAGTTTTGTAGTGTGCGTGTGGTTGTGTGGTGTTAGTGTGTGTGTTTTTAGTGTGTGTTGTGGTGTGTGTGTGTGTGTGTGTGTGTGTTGGTGTGGTACGTACGTGGGTTTGTGTGTGTTGTGTGTGTGTGTGTGTGTGTGTTTGTGTGTGTGTGTGTGTGTTTGTGTGTTTTGTGTGTGTATTTGTGTAAGTGTGTGTGTGAGTGTGTGTAGTATATATATATTTATTATATAATATGTGTGTGTGTGTGTGTGTGTGTGTGTGTGTGTGTGTGTTGTGTGTGTGTGTGTGTGTGTGTGTGTGTATTTGTGTAAGTGTGTGTTGTATTAATAA
>CM060334.1:35917202-35925217 GCA_030674155.1 Stramonita haemastoma | reverse complement strand
AAAAAGATTTGTAGGTGTACGCACGCGCGTACGTATGCGTGTGCGGCGCGTGCATACACACACACACACTCTGTCTCAGTCGCAAGCACCCCCTTCAACACACACCACACACACACACACACACACACACACACACACACACACACACACACACACACACACACACACACACACACACACACGCAGAATGCAGCACACCACAGCTAACACTTCTTAAATGAAGCAGAAAAAAATGAGTCGTAGACTAAGTGACAAATTGATAGTCTCAAAGAGTAGACAGAGAGGGAGAGATAGGGAAAGGGAGGGAGGGAGGGAGGGGGAGAGAGAGAGAGAGAGAGAGAGAGAGAGAGAGAGAGAGAGAGAGAGAGAGAGAGAGAGAGAGAGAGAGAGAGAGACAGACAGACAGACAGACAGACAGACAGACAGACAGACAGACAGACAGACAGACAGACAGACAGACAGCACACAACACACACACACACACACACACACACACACACACACACACACACACACAACATACACACACAGAGGCAGGCAGACAGACACACAGGCAGACAGACAGACAGACAGACAGACAGACAGAAAGAAAGAGAGATAAAGAGTGAGAGAGAGACAGAAGGGGGCAGGGGGGGGGGGGGAGAGAGAGGATTATGCGGAACAGGACTGAATATTGTATGGTTGTAACAAGGTGTTGATCATGTAAAATGCTTCTTTACACGATTTTAAACAGATTAGCTGACATCATCATGCAAGAGTGGCATGGAACCATGAGGAGAGAGAGAGAGGGGGGGGGGAGAGAGAGAGAGAGGGAGAGAGAGAGGGGGGAGAGAGAGAGGGGGGGAGGAGAGAGAGAGAGAGAGGAGAGAGAGAGGTGGGGTGAGAGAGATAGAGGGAGAGAGAGGGAGAGGGAGGAGAGAGAGAGAGAGAGAGGAGAGAGAGAGAGAGAGAGAGGAGAGAGAGAGAGAGAGGAGAGAGAGAGAGAGGGGAGAGAGAGAGAGAGAGAGAGAGAGAGAGAGAGAGAGAGAGGAGAGAGAGAGAGAAGATAGGAAGAGAGAGGAAGAGGAGATGAGAGAGAGATAGAGGGAGAGAGAGAGAGAGAGAGAGAGAGAGAGAGAGAGAGAGAGAGAGAGAGAGAGGAGAGAGAGAAGAGAGAGAGAGAGAGAGAGAGAGAGAGAGAGAAAGAAGGATAGAGAGAGAGGGGAAGGAGGGATAGAGAGAGAGGAAACAGACAGACAGAAAGAGAAAGACCACACACACACACACACACACACACACACACACACACACACACACACACACACACACACACACACACACACACCAGCGAGGGGGAGGGAGAAAGATAAACAGAGAGACGGAGAGAGACAAAGAGTTTCTGTGTATATAGGCATCTGTCCTAAACCTAGTACAAGTCCTACAATGATCATTACTCTTCAAGCCTCCTTTTTTATATTTTAAAAATGGAACCAAATAAAATTTTAATGGTGTCAAGTTTCTAAGAACCAGCTGGACTTGCTTGAAATCAGACAAGATGTAGGTGAAACAAATACTGGTATTAATTTTATAGGATTACACGAGAGGGTGTTTTTTTTTTTTGTAATCCAAGCTTTCAGTTCAGGTTTCGTTGTATTCTGCCTGTCAAGGTATTTTTGTGTGTAGAATTACAAAAATACAAACAAGAAGCTCTTGGCAATTTTGCTTAGTCAAAGAGAATGAGGAGGGCAATTGTGTGCAGTTATGCCCACACTGATATAGATGGTAAGTGGAAACTGGAAGAAAAGAAAATAGGGGGGTGGGAGGGGATGAAGAATTAAAACTAGTAAGAAAGAGAGAGAGAGAGAGAGAGAGAGAGAGAGAGACAGAGACAGAGACAGAAGACAGAGACAGAGACAGAGACAGAGAGTATGTGTATGTGTGTGTATGTATGTATGTATGTATGTATGTATGTATGTGTATGTATGTATGTATGTATGTATGTATGCCTGCCTGCCTGCCTGCCTGCCTGCCTGCCTGCCTGCCTGCTGCTCTGTCTGTCCTGTCTGTCTGTCTGTCTGTTGTATTGTATGTAGTATGTATGTATATGTGTGTGTGTTTGTGTGCGTGTGTGCGTGCGTGCGTGCGTGCGTGCGCGCATGCTTGCATGTGTGTGTGTGTTTCGCGCCCAACAAGTCTAAACAAGGTCTGTTTCAATGTGGATATTTTGAGGACTGTTAAGTCAGCGGTTTTTTGCTAGCGGAATATTGGACACATTGCTTTTGCTGGTGTAATTATTTCCTGCAGGCTTTTATTGATGCCGAGTTGTTTTATCTGGTAGAGTAACTAGTTTGACACTAAGTAGGTTAGAGCCAGCAGGGAGCGGTATAGCACACTATTGCTGTGAACAAGGCCCGGTTGGTAACAAGTGTCCTATACCACCAATTTTTTTGTATTTTGTATTTTGTACCACTTTATTGTTACAGCAGATTTCTCTGCGTGAAATTCGGGCTGCTCTCTCTCCCCGGGGAGAGCGCGTCGCCACGTGTGCAGCGCCTACGCATTTTTTGTTGTTGTTGTTGCTTTTTCTTGCATGCAACTGTATTTGTTTCCCTATCAGAGTAGCTTTTTTTCTACAGAATTTTGCCAGGGTCAACCCCCTTGTTGCCGTGGGTTCTTTGACGTGCGCTAAATAGTGATGTGTAACACGCGGGATCTCGGTTTATCGTCTCATCCGAAAGACTAGCGTCCAGACCACCACTCAGGGTCTAATGGATGGGGGGAAAAAATTTGGGCCCAAACGGGGTACGAACAGCCGCACACTCCGACCTGGACTTTTTGCTTTCTAGGCAAGGCGCGTTACCTACCACCTAGACCACCGATGCACCAAGCAAAGGAAAACGGATATTTTTGCCCGTTTCTTTGTGAGTCTGCCAACTGCCGTGACAAAACCTTCTCCCCCCCCCCTCTGGTCAGTTGGAATATAAATAATGTCTGTTGTCCACCCACGACAGTTACGATTTCTTTTGAAGTGCAGCAGAGTTCTTTTTTTATTCTCTATCTTAATACTACCGCCAGTATATATATACACATAACACTCAAATGTAACGGGGCTACATATCGAATACTCTTAACCAGCCAAAAACAGCCCCCAAGTCTTGATGATGCAGACACTGATGCTTGCAGGCAGGGCAGGAAACTCTTGAAGCTGTGTAATAAATCATGGAGAAAAGAGAGAGAGGGGCAAAACCGCTCGCTCAGTCTGTGGCAACTTCACTCTCGTCTGCATGACATCCTCATTCTGGGTCAGCGACTGCTTCTTGCATGGGCAGGAAAAGGAGGGAGCCGGGACAGTAGTGAGGGGGGAAGAAAGGAAATTTAGCCTAGAGCCTCTTTTCCTGACCAGCAGGCCAACACGACAAAAGTCTTCCCATGCACAGACATGACGGTCATTGAGACCAAATCAGCCGGCATAGTGTTTTTTTCCAGGTTGAGGAGATTGGGGGAGGGGGGGGGGGGGGGGATGGGATGGTGCAGCAGGTTTGATCTCTAGACGGAAGGTGGGGGGGGGGGGGGGGTAGCCTTGTGGTTAGAGCGTGGCGCTAGCGATCTGTCGGTCAAGGTTCGAGCCATCACCGAGGTGTCTGTTCGAGAGCTTTTTTTTTTCTCCTGGAGTTAACATCATTACTGATTCTATTTTCCTGAAAGTCCTTCGAATGAGGCTAAAAACGGAGATTTAGTGTGCAAAATTACTCAGAACATCATGCACTCATGTTGAAATTTGTTCCGCCTTTCGTAAGAGTAGGTCATTATGTGCCCGATTGGAATGGATGACAAAACGTACACAACTGCTTGCACACTTATTTGGTGTTTAAATATCGTCCTTTAAGTCGGAATACGGCAACCTTAATAGTGGGTAGGCCATCTGTGAACCTTACGAGTTCTAGCTGAGGAGTAGTTATAAAATAAATGGACAGCCACGGTGAAGTTGATGACAAACTTTTGAACACCAGCACTGAGACTTTTTGCTGTGCTTTCTTAATAGTCCTGCATGGCTCCAGACATCAAAACAGACTTGGCTGTTATTGCTTCCAGCACTTTGGGATATGATCCACTAGCATCACCCAGCACATATCTGTCATGGTCTGATGTTAACTGTACGCAGTTAACAGCTGAATATGGCCAGGATAACAGATAAAAAGCGAATCGCGAGTATTCTTACAACATGGAGATAGATGTGGTATCATGACTGTAGATATGCAGGTGTGATATATGCAGAGCTTTAAGGATGCTAGCAGCACACCACTGAAGGATGTCACTGCCTTCACAATATATTATGCACTGGGTTCATCTAGCCAAAAGAGTAAGACACCTGATGTAAGGCTTGTGCAGTTTATTTGCAGTGCCCATGATATATACTGGGTATTCCACAAGGAATATTGAAGTCATCAGGTACCGGGCTGTGTCGCGTTTGTGATGCACACATGATGCTATCTTTCATTATCATCAATTCCATTTTAACATATCAAATACACGCAGGGCAGGCAGATGGTAAGGTAAGGTAGCTAACATATCAAATGTTGATGTTTGTCGACCTGTCATTATTTCCTAAGTGCTAAACATGCAAAAAATCATCTGCTTCTGTGCAAGTGAAGTGAGACTAGATACACTCTGGTTTATCTTTGAATGCGAACACACCTGCAGAACTTATTGATAACCACTATTAAATTTTAATCTGGTACATGACTCCACAGCAAGTAGTCAGGGTTTTATGACAGCACGTACATCAGGGTGCTCAAGATGACAGCCCCGATGGAGGCCGACTTGATGGCACATTTCATGCCGCAGTGTTGCCGAGATTTTCTTTTTACCACTTTTCTCAAGAACCCTTATATGCCCCCTTTCAGACAAACATGCATGATATGACACTTTTGCTAGAGCATCGCGTCCATGCCTTTCAGAAAATACATATTTTTCGACCCAAACATGCATGAAGTATATATTATGTTGTCCACTTGCAGTTTACTGATACAGCCAGTACAACATAAAAAAGTCTTAAAGGATTATACAAGCTAGGGAAGAGACATCTTTATGACAGAAGTATCCAAGTCTTGACACAGACACTGATCATCCTAAGCATTATTTTTTTCCCTGTTCTTCGGCTAGAGCTCTGAGGTCACCAATGGTGAGGTTTTGCATATACACGCCGATTTTCGGTGGGGTTTGTTTTGCTCACCATGAAGATACCCCCACATTACGACTCTGGGGATTGATGTACTCTGGGTAGGTTCTCATTTCTTGTACCTCACCAAACGCTGACGTGAATTAGGGTACCTTCAACGTGCATATTTTGATCTTCTGCATCACATGTTTGTACACAAAGGGAATGAAAACGCGGACAGGAGGCCAGCGCTTGTAGTTGACCTGACAGATCGTAAAACTCCACACACCTCATTACCAGACGCTGCCGAGATTCGAACACAGGACTTCATGGACCCGCAGGATTAAAGTTAACCGTCCTTAACCACTTGGCTATATCGTCCGTCAATTTTGCAAGGATCTAAACTCTAAAAACCTCTAATGGAGCAATAAGGAAGAGAGAGCGAGTGAGCGAGTGAGTGAGTGAGTGGGAGAAGAGAGAGAGAGAGAGAGAGAGAGAGAGAGAGAGAGAGAGAGAGAGAGAGAGAGAGAGAGAGAGAGAGAGAGAGAGAGACAGAGACAGAGAGAGACAGAGACAGAGACAGACAGACAGAGACAGAGAGAGGCTTGAGCACATAATTTCGTCATCATCATCATCATCATCATCACCATCATCATCATCATCATCATCGTGGTGTGTAGAGCAGCAACAAAGACTTTCCAACCCTGCCTATCCTGGGCCAGCCTGGCCAATGAACTCCAAGAGTGCTGCATGGCTTCCATCTCACATTCCACTGTCCTCCTCCTCCATGTTGTTCTTGGTCCTCCTCTCTTTCTCTCTTGCCGTCTGGGGCAATATAATTTGTTAGTCAAAAAAAAGCACCAACTTTCGAGTGCAGTGACCGTTTGTGAGTAGCAGGGAGGTCAGAAGGTTGTGTGTGTGTGTGTGTGTGTGTGTGTGTGTGTGTGTGTGTACGTGCGTGCGTGCGTGCGTGCGTGTGTGTGTGTGTGTGTGTGTGTGTGTGTGAGGGTGGGTGCGTGTGAAAGAGTGACAGAGAGAGAGTGTGTGTGTGTGTACGTGCGTGCGTGCGGCGGGGCTGTGGTGTGTCTGTGGGTGTAGTGGTGGGTGCGTGTGAGAGAGTGGAGATAGAGAAAAAAAAAGAGAGAGAGAGAGAGAGAGAGAGAGAGAGAGAGAGAGAGAGGAGAGAGAGAGAGAGAGAGAGAAGGAGAGGAGTTTTGATTTGATTTATTCTTTTATATCGAGGATAATGGAATAAGCACTCTTGCGCTTTTTTGTCATCCAGTTGTGTGTGTGTGTGTGTGTGTGGTGTGGTGTGTGGGGGTGTGTGTGTGTGTGCGTGCGTGCGTGCGTGGTGTGTGTGTGTGTAGGGTGGGTTAGGAGTAGATAAAAAAAGTTTTGTCCCAAGTTATGGTGATGGCTGGTGGTACAGTAAAAGAGCAGTTTCTGTGTAGCGGTGCCAACAGGGAGGAGGTGAAATCAGCTGTCACACACCAGCCCCGCCTCTCAGTCAAGAGAGGGGTGCAACTTTAGTCTGTGGACAATATCTCTGTCTGGCTGGCTGTTTGTCTGTCCGTCTGTCTGTCTTTTATCTTGCCTGTTTGTCTGTCTGTCTCTGTACCTGTTTGTTTGTCTCTCTGTCTCTTGCCTGTTTGTCGGTCTGCCTGTCTGTATCAAATAAAATTCTCACAACATGTTTGGTCAATAATTACAAAAAAACTCTGTTCTTCTTAAAACTTGTATTGCCTCATTCATAGTTCTTAGCAATGTTTTCAAAAAAGGGTTATCACAGACTCAACAACAAATGCTGAGAAAAAATAGACTGTTGCACACACACAAGTCACACAGAACACACAGAACACACAAAAGACACACACACACACACAAACACACACACAACACACAAACACACACACACTATCACACATACACATTTTCTCTCTCTCCCTCCCTCACACACGCCACACACACACACACACACACACACACACACATACACCACACACACACACACACACACAACACACACAACACACAAACACACACACACATACACACACACACACACAAAACAACCCACCAAACCAACAACACTGTGTCAGAACAGCAGCTAAACAACACACATATTTCTCCCCCCCCCCCCCCCCCCCCCCCCTACATACTTGCTGGTTATATATAGTAGACTATTCCGCAGGTTAGGTAGGCAGTTGGTGGGTAGGCACAGCTGTTGTCAGCCCTGATTTGTGTCATCCGTTCTGTGGTCACGAGTAGAGCAGAGGTCAGACTATTGCAGCTTTATTTCTGCAGAGTCTGGGAGGGGTATTTGGCCCAAAAGGATGGAATGACTTTCTACAGTCCTTGTCAGTTTTATTATTGCCATGCCTTTTTTCTCCTCTTTTTTTTTGCACACACTGAAATGACTTTCTGCTTACTTATTTTCTTCTTTTTTTCTTTTTTTTTTTCCCCGCCAAATGCTCTCACAGCAACTGTTGTTTTCTGTGATAATAGCGAAAATGCGTTGTTTGCCGTTAAGCGCCTGACAAGTCAGGCTAGCACATTTTAGATTTCTGCGTGACTGAAAGAAAAGAGTTCTTTGTCCTTTCTTTCCTTTTTGTTTTTTTTCCTTCTTCTTTTTCTCTTATCTCTTTTCTGTTTAATGTTCTTCTGTGTCTGCTTCTATGCAAAGAAAGCGATCTCGTGTGTGTGTTTTTTTTTTTCGGGGGGGTGTCTTTCTCTAGCATGAAAATACACTCTGCTGTGTTCATTGTCTGTGTGGGTTTTTTTTCTCTCTTGTATCTGTGCTTGTGTGCATACACGGATGGATGGATGGATGGATGGATGGATAGACACTCTATACTTATAATGTCTAACCGCCTATGTT
>CM060334.1:35899702-35914702 GCA_030674155.1 Stramonita haemastoma | reverse complement strand
CGGCACAAGCAGTTTTCGTGTTTGTTTTTTTAATTTTCTAAACTCTCTGAGGAGTCGTTGTAGTGCTTCACTAACAAGCTGTTTGCCAGATTCCTCCGTTCATGTATGTTGGTTGAGCAACCATTTGTGACGCTCCACCACGAAATGAGTTGCTTAGCACATAACCCACTTTTTCGCTAGAAGCCGTTACAGGCAGGTAGGGTCAAGTCGGCAATTTTCAGATTTTGATTGATTATAAAACTATAGCCATTATTCTACCTTGTAATGAAATATCAAGTCATAATTTTGTATCCTTTTGCTTTTAAATGTAAGTTTAAAATGCCAAGCCCTCATTCTGACCATTTATTATGATGCTAAACTTGTCCATTTCTCGTTTTGTCATTTCCTGCAGTCTATCATTTCAACTTGTAATAACTGTTCATAGAATTGTCCGATTTTCAGTCTGTTTTTTTCTATTGTATAGCCATTTCATTGCAGATTAATAAAATGTCAATAACTAAAAATTGACCTCTGGTGCAATGCAACTCCTTATGTGGTGGAGCGTCACATTTGCTCTGTCTTTGTGGCTTCCTTCTCTGTGCTATGATGTTGTTAGGTCCACAGTTTCTTCTGGTGCACACGCCAGAGTCAGGATGCGCTGGGTCCTGGCTTGTCAGGCGCTTAACGGCAGCGCAACACATTAATTTTCTGCTCCAAATGACTGACAACTATAGTTGCTATCTGAGTGTTTTACTTAGAAGAAGAAGGAGAAGGAGAAGGAGGAGGAGGAGGAGGAAAAGAAGAAGAAGAAGAAGGAGAAGAAGAAGAAGAAGAAGAAGAAGAAGAAGAAGAAGAAGAAGAAGAAGAAGAAGAGAAGAAGAAGAAATCAACAACAACAAGAACAACAACAACAAGAATAAGAACAAGAAGAACAAGAACAAGAAGAACAAGGACAAGAAGAACAAGAACAAGAAGAACAAGGACAAGAAGAACAAGAACAAGAAGAACAAGGACAAGAACGAGAAGAACAATTCTGGTGTACTTGTCTGTCTACCTTCCTCCTTCTCTCTCTCCCTCAAACGCTGCCCAGAGAGATTAATACTAGAACAAGGCCACTGGATCATGATTCATGCCCATGTTACAGGAAACAGGTTCAATTTGTTTAACTGCTGGTCACAGATGTTTTGTCTGGACCAATGTGGTGTGTAATGGTTTAGCACGCTTTCACATAGGTGATACTCTCAGTGTAACCAGTGTTTGTTATTTTTGCGATCACACCTTTTGTCAGTACCTTGGCTTCTACTTACAAGGACTGTTGTGCAGGTTTATGTCTCACAGTCACGCGTACAGGAAGATGGAGGGTAGCGGTACACGCAGGATCTTTTGTCTTACGTTTCGTGGAAGATTGGCTTTTGTTCATTGAATACAGTTCTTTGTTCTTTTTATTTGCTTTTCCTGGAGAGTTGTGTTTTTTGTATCACATATTTCTGGAGATAATAAGTAAACTACTGGAGAACAAAAAAACCTAATTTTTTACCTCAAAATGTTACGGTTGCGGTAATAGCGTGGAAATCGGGATGGCTGTCAGTCAGATTGGTCTTTTGGTCCCTCACTTCCTGGCACTACGAGGTGCCTTGTTTTTGTCTGGTCTTTTTTCCTAGCTTGCTTGATGTTTGTTCCTTGTTTAGGGTTCGTGATGGTTCCTTGTCTTAGTCCTGTCGGTGCTGACGTGGTCTGCCTAGTATGTCAGTCACGAAGCCTTCCAGAAATATGTTGTTGAACGTGGTGAGAATAGATAGATATGGATGGAAAGAACCGTGATGAAATCTGACTGATGTAAAAAGCGAAGTCTGGCTGAAGTATCAAACACTGAGTGTAAAACAGCGCTGGTTGTTGTTGTTGTTGTTGTTGAGATTTTTACTGGGTTGTGTTGTCTTCTAGTCTCTGTATCCTGTCCACAATGAATCATTAGTGCTTCCTGCACAATATATCAAGCAGTTAGTTTGCTGACGTCTGTATAACCCCGATACAGCCTTCTCCTTTGATGTCTGGACCTTTGGATGAGGTTACATGGGGATCAAGTGTGATGGATGTTTGACTGTAGCTGAAGATCGCAAAGGATGGTAGAGTGTAGCAAATATATATATAATAATAATAATATAATATAATAATAATAATAATAATAATAATAATAATAAAATAATATGATGATGATGATGATGATGTTGATGACGACGACGACGACGACGACGACGACGACGACGACGACGACGACGACAATAATAATAAAAAAATAATAAAATAATAATATAATAATAATAGTAATAATAATGATGATGATGATGATGATGATGATGATGATGATGATTATAATAATGATAACAACAATAACAACAACAACAACAACAACAACAATAATAATAATAATAATAATAATAATAATAACAAACAACAACAACAACAACAACAACAACAACAACAACAACAACAACAACAACAACAACAACAATGATAATAATAAACAACTTTCACAACAACGTTGCTCAGTAGCAGATCTTTTCTCAAAATCCAATGAGTCATGACTGCGTGAAAAAAAGAGCCATCAAGTAAGACAGTTTACAGTAATAATTTATGCCCTGTAAAAGTGTTCTCACAGAAACATGAAACTCTACTCTCCTTTTCCCTCAAATATTGCTGGCATATTTTCATCTAGAAGATGTATGTTACAAACCGCTCACTCATCCCTGTCTGTCGGTCTGTTCATCTGTCCGTCTCTCTGTTTTTTTGAGGCGTGGATATCAAAAATGCCGATCCGCGTGCCAGCTTATTTTAGTCCTAATCCTCCCAAACGTTTTGCACCTGAAGTTCAACCTTACACACCTGTTTCATAACAGGTGCGTTTAACATCTTGTAAAATGATACTGTGAAGTTTATAATCATGTTTTTATTTCTATACCTGCAGTCCACATACCTATGTTTAGCTGTGTATGCATACATATGTGCAGACACATATACACACATACCTATTATATTATATAATACATACATATATATATATATTAGATATATATATATAGATAGAGTAGATATATATTATATATATATATATATATATATATATATATATATATATATATTACGTGTGTGTGTGTTTATTATATGTGTGTGTATCATATATATGAAGGTGAAGTGAAGTGAATACAGTAAGTATATATATATATATATATATATATATATATATATATATTATATATATTAGTATATATATATATATATATTAGTTATTGGCTATATATTGTTATATTATATATACATACATATATATACAATATATAGATATACATATTATGCACATACATAATATTACATATATATATATATAATATAATCATATGGAAACAGTGTGGAGGAAAACAAGCGCAGATAACCACTTACAACTTCTCAATCATTTGGATAATGATTTATCAACGATTTAGTTTTAAAAAAATAATAAAATAAAAAACAAACAATAAAAACTCTAGAAAATAAATGCTTTCACTGATACCATCTTAGGCATTGAGTAAGAACGTTGACCATCAGTTAGATAGGGGCGGGATGGCCTAGTGGTCAGAGCGCTGTGGTCATGATCTGGCGGCCAGATCTAAATCTAGCGGTCAAGGTTTGTCAGCAGCAGCGGCAACAGAGTAATGGTGATGACCGCTCTGCACAAGGCAGGCACTGATGCACGATTGATGCTTCCACTTTCTTTGTGAGCCTGCCAACGGCCCTGATTACCTCCCTTCCCACATCAGCTGGGCCATAAACAACATGGCTGTCTTTACGTCATCAACCCACAGTCGTCACTCTTCTTGTCCCTTGCTTGCAGCCAGTGAATACAGCACTAAAAAGATGAAGGGAGCTATGGTGGTAAAAAACAACCTTACAAGCCAAAACTTACACAAGGAATTGATCTAGACACCGACGGTTCCCAGCATGTAACCGGGAATAATGATATATCTAATGATTCACAGAGGAAGAGTGGGAGGAATACTTACAACCAACCCAGCAATTGCATCAGTCTGGATGATATCAGCTGCCGGGTCAGTGACCGTTTCTGAACAGAAGGGAGATAGTGTGAGGGGGGTAGGGGGGGAGAGAAGGGGGGAGGGAGAGAAAGAAGAAAGTTTTGTCTAGAGTTATTTTCATATTATCCAGTCGTCTGACAAAGAGGCAATCTTCTTACCAAGGTCGTGGCTAGTTCAAGAGAGAGGGGAAATCGGTGATTATGACGTTGTCAGACCCAGAGGAGAGTTGGAGAAGTGGAAACAAAGTGAGATGTTTAGCTTTACATGGCTGGGGGCTGATGATGGAGCCTCAAGACAAAACTGGGACTTTTGTGATTCGTTACAAATGGATAGACTCAGTCTGAGGCATCTAGGTAGATTTGCCTTTGTTACTTTGAGGAATTTCGGATTTCATCCTGCTAGTATCACACCACGCCGAAGTCGGATGTGCTGGGTCTGACTTGTTAGGTGCTTGACGGCAGCGCAACAAAACACACTTTCGCTCATATGACAGACAAAAGTTGCTGTTTGAGAAATCGACAAAGTAAGAAAGAAAGAATCACACAGCGGTCAAAGGTATGGGGGGGGGGGGCTACAGGAGTACATACATAGAACTCAGCACAGACAGAGAGTTATAGCGAACCGTGTTGTTGTTGTGTGGAGCTCCTACCGTCCACAGCGTCGAAAGAGACAGTTGAGCTAAGTACCGCACAGCAAAACCGTTCTGATGCTCTGATGCTGTCACACGCAGCAAATAGCTGTACTTTCCCACTAAAAGTCAATGAGCAAATAAACTAGTCTAAAATCAGTCAGAACAGGTAGCTGCATACAGTTTTCGGACTATCAGTGCCATATTTTGAAAATAGCAGCAGCGCCAGCAGAGAGGCTTAGTTTCCTCTTCAACAGATACATATTTGTAATTTAATTACAAAAATGTATTGCAAGTTTGGCTTTTTTATCAGTATTTACATGTCTCAAGTGTTGTTTACCTATTGAATTCACTCTCTATCTCATAACATCATGAGTGCTTACTCCATTATCCTCGATATAAAGGAATAAATAAATAAATAAATAGGTAATGAATAAATACCTGAACATCACTTCTGTGATGCACACAATGTAAAAAAAAAAAATCAACACATGCCACTCTTCCGAAAGGCAGAATAGGCTTTAACCTGTGAGCAAGACGTTCAGAATCTGTTCACACATGGTGGAGTGGAGTGGGTAGTGATGTTAACTGCAGGAGAAAAATCCCCTTGAAACGGGCGCCCTGTGCTAGCTTCAACCTGGGATCGATCGCGGCCGCCAGATTGTGACAGGAACGCTTTTACTACCCCAGGCTATCCCGTCCTCCAAAGCAATAATTTTATATATATATATATATATATATATATACATACATATATACATATATACATACACACACATAATATATATATAGAGAGAGTATAGATATATAGATATATATATATATATATATTGTGTGTGTGTGTGTGTGTGTGTATGTGTATATATGTATTATATATGTGTATAATTTTTTATATATATATATATATATATATATATATATATATATAATATATATATATATATATGTATGTATATATATATATATATATATACACATACATAACGTGCTCGGGGAGTTCCCACCCGTCCCACGACCAGAACAAAAAAGGCCCCCCATCATCAATGACTGTCAGACTGTCAGGCAGAAGATTGCCAGCTCTCATCACGAGAGAGGGAAAATCCCACACAATGAAGAACTGCCAGTAATACAATCCCTCCCCACCCCCAACCCCTCCCCCCACCCCCCCAAAAAAAAATCAAGAAGAGTGCACACACACAGAAAATCTACAAAACAGTCACCGAACATCATGGGGAAAAAAAAGAGGCCCTCTGTTCTGTCAGAAGCTGTTGGCATTGTCAGAAAAAATGAATTTGACCAGCCGTCATGTGTGTGTGTGTGTGTGTGTGTGTGTGTGTGTGTGTGTGTGTGTGTGTGTGTGTGTGGTCTGTTTTCTGTTTTTCACGTGTAGCCGTGACAGATAGGCGGGGTTTTGTTTTCGTGTATTTATTTTGGGGGTGTTGCGTGTTTGGTTTGTTGTTATTATTGCTGTTATTTTGCTTTGCTTTAGTCTGGCTTGGTTTGGCTTGGTTGGGCTCGGCTTGTTTTTGGTTTGTTTGGTTTGTTGTTGTTTTTCTTTCCGCTTCTGTCTTTGCTTTACTTGTGATGATGTGCATCCAGATTACATTTTAACAACCTGAGCTGTCTCCTACAGCTCTTGAGAGGGAATGAGAGAGAGAGAGAGGGGGGGGAGAGAGAGAGAGAGAGAGAGGGGGGGGGGGAGAGAGAGAGAGAGGGAGAGAGAGGAGAGAGAGAGGAGGGAGAGGAGAGAGAGAGAGAGAGAGAGAGAGAGAGAGAGAGAGAGAGAGAGAGAGAGGAGAGAGAGAGAGAGAGAGAGAGAGAGAGGGAGGAAGGGTGGGGATCTTCTTCTTCTTCTTCTTCTTCTTCTTCTTCTTCTTCTTCTTCTTCTTCCTTCTTTCTTCTTCTTCTTTCTTCTTCTTCTTCTTCTTCTTCCTCTTCTTCTCTTCTTCTTCATCATCATGTCATTATTTTTATGTTTTCTTTTATCCAGTTCTTCTTTTGATCTGTTGAACGTTTGTTTATCAGATGACATTATTCCGTGAGATTCGTAGGCCTGTCATTATAGATAGCAGTCCCACCTCTACTGAAAGTTCTGTTTTAAGTTTCCTCTTTTATATTAGTCTTGGATGTGCTGGGCCTGACTTGTCAGGCTTAACATCGACGTGACGCTTTTTACTCATATAAGAGACAATAATTGCTGTTTGAGTGTTAGACTTGGGAAAAAGAAGATAATGATTGTGTCTTTCTTCCTGCCCGCCTGCTTGTCTTGTCTTCTGTCTGTTTGGAAGCGTTTCTTATAAGCCCATATGTGCACAAATTCATATATATTTGACACCGCACAGTTGACGTAAGTGTTGTTTGTAAGGCCTGAGACTATAACACTGCTTTTGGATTACGAGTTACAGTTTTGCTTCAGTTAAGGAGATATTTGATACCATGTAGAGAAAGAGTCCATTATTCCTATGGATGAAACAGATGTGCTTAGTGCTTAGAAGAGCAAAACAGCTACATGGACGTGTGTGTGTAGTGTGTGTTTGTTTGTGTTTGGTGTGTGTGTGTGTGTGTGTGTGTCTGTGTGTTGTGTGTGTTTGTGTGTTGTGTGTGTGTTGTGTGTGTGTGTGTGTGTGTCCCCCCACTGTGTGTGGCTGTGTTGTTTTCGTGTGTGGCTTGTGCGTGATGTAATGTATGTGTGTTTGTGTGTATGTTGTGTGGTGTGTGTGTGTGTGTGTGTGTGTTGCGCGGTGTGTGTGTGTGTGTGCGTGTGTGTATGTTTGTTTGTAGTAGTCTATATAAGTCCAGATTGTGATTTCTAGTTGTGTTTTTAGTTCTAGTTGTCGTCTTTCTCATATCAAATCTTTCCACTTTAAGTGATACCAGACGATCGCGCAAGCGCGTGTGTGCGTGCGCGCGCGCGTGCGCGCGTGTTTGTGTGTGTGATTGTGCGCGCGTATGTGTGTGTCTTTGTGTGTGTTTGTGCGCCTGTGTATCTGTGTGTATTTTGCGTGTGTGTGCGTGTGTGTGGGGGGGGGGGAGGGGGGGCTGTGTGTGTCTTTGTGTGTGTGTTTCCTCCCTACTATCACACCTATTCCGTGCTTTCTTTCTTTAGTTTTTGGTTTATTTGTTGATTTTCTTTACTCAATCAAATTGTTTTACCTTTTTTATCTCACCTTGTGTGTGTGTGTGCTTTTCTTCGTATTTTTGATTCCCGTTAATGTTGTTCGTTTTCTTCATCATTTTTTAACGCTCAATGATTTTCTGTCTGTTTGTATCTTTCTCTTTTTTTTCTTTTAGTTACAGTGTGCAGATAGCTATTCCTTAGTGGCAGATACAAGAAGCTGTTGGCATAGTTGAAGAGCAGCTACGACGACCTTCAAGCGAAGATACTAAATCAACAAACGCTGTGCACACACACACACCACGCACGCACACACACACACACACACACACACACACCTCACACACAACACAACCACAACACAACACACACACACAACCACAAACACACACACACACACACACACAACCACAAAACACACACACACACACACACCACACAACACACAACACACACATGCAGTAAGCAGACTTTGACGACGTTAAAACGAAGTAGAAGACTTCAAAAAGACCAGACACATAGTTGTTATATTTTATTTTACTTTCATATTCCCGATGGGAGAAATACTGGCGGTAAAAGGGCTCTTTACAAGCGTCTTCAGTTTTTTGTGGATGTGAACCAAGCCAAGGTTGTTGGTTTTTGTTTTTTACCATGCTTAGGATCTACCCTAGGTTTTGTCTCGGTTTGTCACATCGTCTGTTTCTGTATCAAGGGCTCCTTCAAGAACGCTATAAGTAGATCGGTAGATCTTGATTCGAGCCCATTTCTTTATAGTTTTTTTTCTCTAAATTTCTGCATGCCAGCTGACTTTTGCGTGGACTGATAATGATATAAAGTATATGTTCAATGGTACAGTACAGCTTTTTTTCTTCTTTTTTTTTTTTTTTTTAAAGAATTGGTGATGTGCTGAGTGTGTCTTTATCTGTTTCACATCTTCCCATATATTCCTACTGTCATTGGTTTGGAGTCTTTTTTCATACATTCTTTATGAGGTCATTGCTGATATTGTAGACAGAGCGATGGAGAATACCCATTCACAAGAGAGTTGTGTCTTGTGTCGTGTAGATGTCCTTGTTTTTTTTACAAATAGGTTTAAATTTTGTCTCTGTCTGTTTATACCCCCCCTTCTCTCTCTCTCACTCTCTCTCTCTCTCTCTCTCTCTCTCTCTCTCTCTCTCTCTCTCTCTCTCTCTCTCTCTCTCTCTCTCTCTCTCTCTCTCTCTCTCTCTCTCTCTCTCTCCCTCCCTCCCTCCCTCCCTCCCTCCCTCTCCCCTCTCTCTCTCTCTCTCTCTCTCTCTCTCTCTCTCTAGCCTAGTGGTCAGAACATTGCGCTGGCAATTTGACGACCCGGGTTCGAGTCCGGTCGAGGAGATTTTTCTCCTGGAGTTAACATCAATGCTGACTCCACTCTCCCCAAAAGTCCTTCGGATGAGACTAGAAACCGAGGCCCCGTGTGCGAACGCACGCAGAACATCTTGCACATACGTTAAATCCTGTTCCGCTTTTCGTAAGAGTAGGCCATCGTGTGCCGGTGGGAACAGATGACATTTACACAATTGCATACACACGGGGACTAGATGTAAAAAAGCACACGAGTGCTTATTCCATTATCCTCGATATAAAAGAATAAATCAAATCAAACCAAATCTCTCCTTCCCACCCTCCCTCCCTCTCTCTCTCCCCCTCTCTCTCTCTCTCTCTGTGTCTCTCTGTCTCTGTCTCTGTCTGTCTGTCTGTCTGTCTGTCTCTGTCTGTCTGTCTGTCTGTCTGTCTGTCTGTCTCTCTCTGTCTCTGTCTCTGTCTCTCTCTCTCTCTCTCTCTCTCTCTCTCTCTCTCTCTCTCTCTCTCTCTCTCTCTCTCTTCTCATAAGAGCTCCCAGAAGACTTGTCATTCTTCTGCAGTGTCTGCTTCCTGCAGGAGAACAGCTGCTGTTTTTGTCCTCCAATGATGCTGACTTGACTTCGTTGCTCCAAGTCTTTCACCCCAATTAAAAAAATAACTTTCCTTTGCTTTATTCTTTTATCTTGAAGATAATGGAATAAGCACTCGTGTACTTTTTACATCCAGTCCCCGTGTGTATGTGGTTTTGTAAAAGTTATCAATCATTCCCTCTGGCACACAATGGCCTACTCTTCCGAATAGTGTAACAGGTTTCAACACGTGCTTACTTAACATCTTCTGCCAGAGTTCGCGCATGTAGCCTCTGTTTATACTCTCATCCCAAGGACTTTTTTGGAGGGAGTGGAGTCAGCGCTGCTCTTGATTCTTAGGGGGACAAAGTGTTTGTATTTGTGTGTCTTTAAAAGATGTTTGGTTTATGTAGCATTTTTTGTATGCGTGCACCGGCACCACTTCTTGGCCCTTAGTCTTGTTGATGGTGGCGGTGTTGTGTTTCTCCTTTGTTTTCTCTGTTGTCTGGACTGGCTGTATGTTTTAATTTTTAATTTTATTTTTATTTTATTCTTTTATATCGTGGAGATTGGAATACGCACTCATGTGCTTTTTTACATCCAGTCCCTGTGTGTGTGCAGTTTTTGTAAATCGTGTCATCTGTTCCCACCGGCACACGATGGTCTACTCTTACGAAAAGTGGAACAGGTTTTAACGTGTGCGCAAGATGTTCTGCGTGCGTTCGCACACGGGGCCTCGGTTTATAGTCCCATCGGAAGGACTTTCGGGGGGAGTGGAGGCAGCACTGATGTTAACTCCAGAGGAAAAATCCCCTCAACGGTAAGACCCTCCTGCTGTCGAGTATCGTGATGATGTTTGTTATAATTGTATGTGAATTTTCTTTTGGCTTATTGTAACAGTCCTTGGGCATTGAGAGCTGTTCCTGAGCTTCAGACAGATTGAAAGGTGTTGTTACAGTTTGTAGCAAACTTGGCACAATGTTACATTTAAAGAAACAAACAACGGGGACGTAACTATAGTATAGCCTGGTGGTTAGAGCGTTGAGTTCGTGGTTTGACGGCCCGGGTTCGAGCCACCACCGAGACATCCGTTTAATGGGACTTTTCCCCTGAAGTTAACATCACTACTGACAACTCCACTCCCCACAAAAGTCTTTCGGATGAGACCATAAACCGATGCCCCGTGTGCGAACACACGCAGAACGTCTTGCACATACGTCAAAACCCTTACAACTTTTCAAAAGAATAGGTCATTTGTGCCCTGAAGGATTGGATAACAACATCTATAAGAAAAGGGATAAAATTGCATGCACGATGGTGTCGTGTTTAGACCATCATTCTGAACTTGAAATGCGAAAAACGTAATGATGAGTAAAGAACTGCATACACAAAAAACTCACCATGAATGAACCTGAACCTCAAAATTAGTTTCAAAAGAGTTGTCCCTGGCAAAATTCTATAAAGAAAAGCCACTCTGGTAGCAAGACAACTACAGTTTCAGACAGAAAAACGGTAAAATGAAATAAAAAGCAACCAGAATTGGAGACCCAGTGCAAGAAACGTCAAAATGCATAATTTTGTGTTACAGGCAAGACATGAAAAGAAATCATACTGCCATAGAAAGACCTCAAAGGGGTAACACAGATTTCAAGAGATGGTTACGAGGGATAGTCAATTGTAACAGACAGACACCAAGCGGATCCAGACGTTCGAGACAAAATGCTTCAGGCGACTGCTTGGAATTTCCTGGAAGGAAAGGAAAACAAACACCTATGTGCAAAGTCAAGTCGCACTGATGGCTGGCCCTCAGGAACCCCTACTAGCCACTGTCAAGAAAAGGAAGCTGGCATGGTTCGGCCATGTCACACGCCACAACACCCTCCCCAAGACAGTCCTACAAGGAACGCTAGAAGGTGGCAGACGCCGAGGCAGACAAACCAAAAGCTGGATGGATAACATCAAGGAGTGGACCCACCTGGACAGTCCAACACTCATTCGGAAGGCGGAGGACAGGGCTGGATGGCGACGGTTGGCTGCAGAATTGTCTCTCATGTCTCCTCCACGACCGTTCCGGTCATGAGAAAGAAGAAGGAGAAGACACCAAAAGATGTCACGTGATAATTTACAGACGTTACTGAATTGTAGACTTTAAGAGATGCTATAGTGTAGCTGACAAACGTTGTGGAAAGTCTTCTTGGGGTGTCTTAGTATGTATGGTTTACAGACCTCGAACATATTACAAGAGAAGAGAGGCAGGGCAAGGCAAGGCAGGGCAAAGTATTTTATTCGAGGATAATGAATAAGAACTCGTGTGCTTTTTTACATCTTGTCCCCGCCCTTATCAGGGATAAAATCAAGATTTAAAAAAAATCCATAAACTAAACATTAACAAAAGTGAAAAATACCAAGAACAAGAAACTATACCCAGTACCAAACAACATACAAGAAATAAGGGCCCTATATATAATAAGGTAATAAAAATGCACTCGTTCTGAAAACAAAATCAGAAATCACAATGAAATAATGATTTTATTAGGTGAGAGAGAGACAGAGACAGAGAGAGACAGACAGACAGAGACAGAGAGAGAGACAACAGAGAGAGGGAAAGAAAGATTCATAATGAGACCAACAGCAGGGACAAAGTGGTAAAGTGTGTGGTATTTTTTTGTGGCCAACCCACTCTGCAAATAATTCGTTCAGGAGGAACATGAATAGCAGTCTCTGTGATGTTCAGCGCAACCAACAAGTTTCCATCTGATCCATTCTTTGCTCGGAACACACACACACACACACACACACACACACACACACCACACACACACACACCACACCTGTCCCACCACAGCCTGTTAGGATGTTTTTGAGTGTGGGCGTAAAAAGTGCCAAGAGACGTATGTAGCAGCATATGTTTCGCCCTGCTGCCAAACGGTTTGCACTAGCAGTTCACCCCTCTGCACCTACCTACCTACCTACGTACCTCTTTACAGGTGCTTTTGAAGTCTTTAGTACAATGTAACTTTTTGGGGGGGTATGTGCACAGGCATAGTCTAGAGTGCGTAACTTTTGTTGTGCTTTGGGCTATACTGTTGCAGTCGTGCACGCACACGCTCACACTCACACACGTGCACACGAGCGCACGCACACATGCGCAAGATGTTCTGTGTGTGTATGTATGTATGTATGTATGTATGTATGTATGTATGTATGTATGTATGTATGTATGTATGTATGTATGTATGTATGTATGTGTGTATGTATGTATGTATGTATGTATGTATGTATGTATGTATGTATGTATGTATGTATGTATGTATGTATGTATGTATGTACGTATGTGTGCGTGCGCTCGGGTGCACGTGTGTGAGTGTGAGCGTGTGCGTTCATGAGTGCAACAGTACAGCCCAAAGCACAAAAGTTACGCACTCGAGACTATGTTTATGCACATACCAAAAAGAGTTACAGTGTACAAAAGACTTCAAAAGCATAAGTTAAGCCTGTTCCGCCTTTCAAAAAAATAGGCCATTGTGTTCCAGTGGGAGTGGATGACAAAATTTACAAAACTACGAGCATATAGGGACTGGACGTAAAAATAAATTAGTGGTTGTTCGACTTTCCTCCAAATATGAGATAAAATAAAATGAATTACACACACACACACACACACACACACACACACACACACACACACACACACACACACACACACACACACACACACACACACACACAAACACAGGGGCGCGGACACGCAAGCGTCATATGTTCATGTTACTTTTTTTGCAATACCACTGTTTTTGTCTTTCTATTATTCCACAATGATGCATTGGGGCTTCTTCACAGAGGCCTTATTATCTCTTCCTTTAGCAAATGGCAACATCCTTTTGTATTTGTGTTCACGTGTCGGATTGTTTTCTTTTGTGATAATAATATTCTTTTTTGTAGATAAAAGGAAATGGATTATTTTCAGTGATAAAGAATGTGACACGAAGCATAAGCAGCAATTGTGTCAAAAATGAAAAGGAAATAAATACATGCCATGCAACCTATCCAACTGAAGCAATCAGGATTTGTTTTAACGTTTCTTATCTAGAGCTCAGTTGTTCACCAATGGTAAGATTTTGTGTAACGGACCACTTTTAACTCAACAGCTGCATTCTGGCTTCTGGGATAATGTCTAAACACCACACCTGTGTGCATGGCTTTTTTCCAGTGACTTTGTCACCCATGGGTTCTTTCTGGCATGGTATGGCATACTTTTCCAAAAAGGTGGAACGGGTTTTTCAATCTTGTGTGAAATTTAACATGTAAAGAAGATTTTTTTTTTTTTTTTTAAAAGGTAGGAGTAATAGTGAGTTTGCCAATATAATACTGGCAAAGGCAGAAATTTAAAGTGTGTTATCTGACCAGTTTGATTAATCACAAATTTAATAATGTTTTCTTTACATGTACATGTATGGAATGGCATGTGGATGTTTTGGTGCTCTGAGCAATACTTTTTATATGTAGACAATAATAGCACGGCAGCCATCTTTGTATTATTCTCTCTCTCTCTCTCTCTCTCTCTCTCTCTCTCTTGTGCCAACATGAGCTAGCAAATTGTCTATGCCCTCTGCATCCAGCCAATGACTCTGTTCTGCGTATCGTATAGTTGCACGTGCAGTGTGTTTTTCGGCTCCTTTACAAACTGGTGACAGCTGCGCCTTTGTGTTCATGAAAGCTGAGCTGCATGAATGAAAGTAGTCATGGAAAGAAAAGAAGGAAAGAATGGAGTAAAAAAAGAAAGAACAAAAGAAACAAACATATTAAACCACTAAGTGGAACTTTTCAAGTGATTCTCTTCTAGAGCTTTGCAAGTGATTCTCTACTCTTTTGGGGATTGTTTTTTTCTTGTTAAGATGACTCTGTTCTGCGTATCGTATAGTTGCACGTGCAGTGTGTTTTTCGGCTCCTTTACAAACTGGTGACAGCTGCGCCTTTGTGTTCATGAAAGCTGAGCTGCATGAATGAAAGTAGTCATGGAAAGAAAAGAAGGAAAGAATGGAGTAAAAAAAGAAAGAACAAAAGAAACAAACATATTAAACCACTAAGTGGAACTTTTCAAGTGATTCTCTTCTAGAGCTTTGCAAGTGATTCTCTACTCTTTTGGGGATTGTTTTTTTCTTGTTAAGATAGGAAATAAAGGCATGCGAAGAAAGCTTTGAAAAACCAAACCAACTCAAACCAAACCAACACAGTAACAAAAAGACCCAGGTAGCATAAAACAATAACATCATCAAGTAAGCATGCATGCAAAAAAAAAAAAAA
>CM060334.1:35887202-35889702 GCA_030674155.1 Stramonita haemastoma | reverse complement strand
AGTAGTAGTAGTAGCTGGAGAGAAGTAGCGGTTTTATTTTTTTTCTTTTTTTTTTTCTCTGAAGGAAGACAGAGAAGATGTGAGAACAAAATTCAAGACTAACGTTAGCCTGAATGCTGCTTTAGCTAGCAGGTCATGCAGTGTTTTGTATATAGAACTAGTGAAAAAAAATGTGATGATTTTCACTGATTGTTTGAAAGTATGAAGCAACATGAGTGTACTTGCTTTTGGGGACTGAGGACATAGGGTATTACAGTAATACGAGAATGTTGGAAATGATTCATCAAATGAGTTTGCTTATGTCACTACGGTTTGACCTGCGCAAGCATTATTGTGGTAAGAAGGCTTGCAGACGACAAAAAAGGACTGAGTGGGAACAGGTTTGTGGATGAAAAATACAAAGATTTAAACTACAATATTGTGCAAAAACACACGAATTTTAAGTAAACTCTAGTTTTTCACAAAAAAGTGTTATTTTCTTAATGTTTAGGATGTCTTAGTACGTTGCAGCTGAATGCAAGAGTACTAAAGAAAACAGAAAGAAAAGGGGGGAAAATCAAAGGTGGTTGTAGCTTGAGTGAAGCACAGGGAAGGCTGGAGGTAGAGAACAGATGGAAAAAGGGATGGTTGTCGAGTCATCTATGGGCGCTGCTTCGGTACAAGAAGACTATGGCATATATGTAATATACCGTAACAAAAAAAAAGGAAAAGTAGAGACAAAGCTTGATCGAAAAGAACAACAAAAAAAAACAACAGACAGACGTGATAATAAAAAAAAGATCGAAACAAAGTAGGTGACCCCCATAAAAAGAAGAAAAAAAATCCACTGTAACACTCCTAACTCCCACAAAAAACAAAAAAAAATACAAGATCCTAAAATCCCTTTCAGTCGAGAAGATCCTATGACGAAGAGAGAGGACGATGATGTATCTAGTAATATAATGCTGACTGTATAAAGACAACGATAAACTGATACTGACAATAAAGACTGCAGCCTGGACAAGGGACAGTGGAATACAGCGACGACATCACTGTCCTCTAACACATATGCCAGCACTGAGGGAATGGTATTTTATTATCATTTTATATCGAGGATAATGGAATAAGCATCGTGTGTGCTTTTTTTTTTTTTCATCCTGACCCCGTGTGTATGCAGTTTTGAAAAGATTGTCATCTGTTCACACCGGCACACAGTGGCCTTCTCTTACGAAAAGTGGAGCAGGATCTAACGTGTGCGCAAGATGTTGAGTAGAATGTGTGTGTGTGTGTGTGTGTGTGTGTGTGTGTGTGTGTGTGTGTGTGTGTGTGTGTGTGTGTGTGTGGTCTATGTGTGTGTGTGTGTGTGTGTGTGTGTGTGTGTGTGTGTGTTGTGTGTGTGTGTGTGCACGTGTGTGGTCTATGTGTCTGCGTGTGTATGAACATGTGGGGTATATATATATATATATATATATATATATATATATATATATATATATATATATATATATATATATATATATTATATGTATGTGTGTGTGTGTGTGTGTGTGTGTGTGTGTGTGTGTGTGTGTGTGTGCGCAGGCACGCACGCATGCAAGTGTGGTCCAATCTTTTCTGTCGGGCAATATAATGCAAGGTTGAGCTAAACGGATATTGTCTCTTTCTCTCATCTAGGCCTGGGACAAAAGAAAACGGCAAACACAGACAATGGACCTCGTTCTAGTTCTCCATAAGCTCCACACATCTAACACATGAATCACCATCAGCTCTGTGTCCTCTCTCTATATCAGTGTGATATAAAGAACATAGAGAAAGGCTTAGCGCCTGTTGCCGGTATAACACACAAACATAATTATGTATTTACGCAGACACATACTTCACGATGGCCCAAACTCGTACGAATGAATAAGAACACGATGAATCACCGTAGTTGCAAACACAAAATAATGTATGTTTCTGTGAATACACAGACACTTGCAAACATATACAGACACACGGACACATATGCAGTGACACACACACTCACACACGCACGCACGTACATACACACACACAGACACAGATACACACTCACACACACACATGCATACACACACACGCACACACACATTCAAACATTACACACACACACACGCACGCACACACACACACACAGACACACTCACACACGCATACACACGTACAAACATACCCCCCCCACACACACACACACACACTCTTTTGCCTCATGCTTAAAGACCTAGTTCAGACCACTCAGCTTTGTTGGATGGAAGTGTCATTGCGTTCAAAACATTCTGCACACCGCTTGCTCATCATCCCTGCCAGAAAATCAGCTGTCGCAGACTTCATCAAGTACATGACGCAAGCAAGCAAGCATGCATGCACACACACATACATACACACCCACTCACACATATTATGTATAACACGCACACACGCACACAAAAGTCATACGCGCGCGCACGCGTGCACACCACACACACACACACACACACACACACACGCACGCACACACACACCA
>CM060334.1:35869702-35877202 GCA_030674155.1 Stramonita haemastoma | reverse complement strand
ACTGTCTGTCTATCTGTCTGTCTTTATGATTTGATTAAGCTTTGATCTTATCATTTCTTTTGTTGGTGTCTGTGCTTCTTAATTTTCTTTTTTGTGTGTTCCATTTGTCTTTATTCTGGAGTTCTTTTTCCTGTTTTTGCTAGATTTTGATTTACTTTTATTATTTAAAAAAAAATCTTTTATGTAAAACATTTTTTGTCTATCACTCATCATGTGTGTCTACCTGTTTTTTTTCTGTCTCTCACTTTTCTGTATATCTGTTTGTTTCTGTTTGTCACCTTCTTTCCTTTCTGTGTGTCTCCCTTTCCCATTTTTTCTCAAACCTCTCCCTGTCTTTTACAGTCTGCCATTCTCTGTCACAGTTCTTTATGTCTCTTTCTTTCTGCTGTCTGACTGTCTTTTGGTCTGTTTTCTGTCTGTGTGTCTGTCTGCTTCCTGGTCTTCCCCTCTATGTCTCTCTTGCTCCTTGATTTTTACCCTAGTTTAATTGAGAATGTCACATATACAAAACAATAAAACTACAAAGCTGCACACTTAGGAAGATAAAAATGAAGGTTATTTAATTTTCATGCACAGATGTTTACATACTGACCTAATACAAAATGGTATATATATATATACATACATACATACATACATATATATATATATATATATATATATATATATATATACATATTAAACATATTAAACATTCTTGCTTACATACTCATGCAAAAGCTTGTAGTTGCACACATGCATGTGCACATCCATTCCTATGCTACCCTTTCGTTTTATGAATAGTTTCTTGTAGCACTATTTTCTTTTCTCCCTGTTGTTTCTCTTTTGCCTTCGCTATCTTGTCTTTATTCTGGCTTTTGCTTTTGTGTCTGTCTGCCAGTCTTTTTCTCTGCTTGATTATGGTTTCATCCTAATGCTTCAATATTTCTCTATTTTTGTTATTTGCTTTCTCCTTTTCCTTTTCTTCCTTTCTTTAATATGTATATTAATGCATATATATATATATAATATGCATTAAATATACATATAGTATATATAATATAATATATTGTAGTGTGTGTGTTTAATTTGTTTAGTCCCTGATTGGTACGTCTCCTACCCTCCTGCCTTCCTTTCTTTCATACCTCCTCTGTTGTCTTTCCTCAATCTCTCCATCATTCTCTGTTCCTGCTTTTCTTGGTAGTTTTTGTCTCTCTAACCCCTTTCTTTCTATCCCCCCCTTTTCATTCTCTCTCCCCTGCCCTCTCACTCCCTCTCTTCCCCATACACTGATATATATATATATATATATATTATATATATATATATATATGTTTATAGATATATAAAATACACATGTATGTATGTTTGTATGTATCTATGTATGGTTGTGTTGTATGTGTGTGTGTGTGTGTAGTGTGTGTGGTGTGTGTGTGGTGTGGTGTGTGTGTGTGTGTGTGGTGTGTGTTATCATACGTATGTAACATGTATGTATGTATGTTGATGTATGTATCTATGTATGTATCTATGTATGTATCTGTATGTATCATTATGTATCTAGTATGTATCTATGTATGTACTAATGCATATGTGTCTGGTTTTCTCTCTCAGTCTATCGTCTGTCTCTCTTTGTCCCTTTCTTCCTTTCTTCTTTTATCTCTGTCGTTATTCGCACTGTTTTAGCCTTGCTTTTAATCGTTTTTTTGGGGGGGCATTGTTTTGTTGTTGTTTTTGTTTCATTGCATGTGATGTCACCCTCTATTTTCTCATTATCTGTTGGTTTTTCTCTCTGTCCATTTTTTCTTCCCTTTCTACACTCTTGCGTGTCACTTAATCCTATCTTTCCTTTGTGATGGCTTTCTGTCAGTCTTTCTCCTCTGTTTGATTACACTTTGATCCTTTCGCCTTTGCGTTTTGGTTCTTAGTTTTGTTTTCTCCTGTCAGTTATCCATTCTTTTATTTTAATGTACAGTGCTCTTTATTCGTGCTTTTCTTTCCGTGTTTATATCTAGTAGCTTTCTTTCATACACACACACATACGCACACAGACGCACCACGCACCACACACTACACAATCAGCATAACAAATACAAATACTATACTCATCATAATCCTCTCATCAATCACTCTTTCTTTCTGTTCTCTTCTTCTCTTCTTTTCTCAGATCCTCCTCATTCTTCTCTTTCTCTGTCTTCTCTATTCTCCTCTTCTCTCTCTCTTCTCTCTTCTCTCTCTCTCTCTCTTCTCTCTCTCTCTCTCTCTCTCCTCTCTCCTCTCTCTCCTCCTCTCTCTCTCTCTCTCTCTCTCCTCTCTCTCTTTCTCTTCTCTCTCTCTCCTCTCTCTCTCTCTCTCTCTCTCTCTTTCTTTCTCTCTTCTTCTTTCTTCTTTCCTTTCTTTCCTTCTTTTCTTTCTTTCTTCTTTCTTTCTTTTTTTCTTTCTTTTCTTTCTTTCTTTTCTTTATCTTTTCTTTCCAGTCTATCCACCTCTTCACTCATTATCCTCATCCTTCTGCACCTTTACTTTTCACGCTTTAATGTTATTTCTGAGATGTTGTTGCAGTAGATTCTCTCAGCTGAACACCCTGGAGGTCTCCCACAATGCTGATGCTCTCCTGTACAGTCATCAGTCCAAGGAATCACGCTGACACTGTAAGTACACCTGGCCTCAGATGGGAGGATGTGTTATAATCCATCGCATTGCTCCGTGTCTTGTTGAATTGTATTTACTTTATTGTTTTGTGTTACATTGTATTATTGTATAGATTTGTATTGTATTGTTTACCGCTTTCAGTCACTGGAGATTTATCTGTGTGATGTTCAGGCTGCTCTCCTCGGGGAAGGCGCGTCACTACAAGAGCCGCGGTAAGCATGTTTTAAACGTTTATGTCTGTATATGCATTTGTGTCTTTTATGGGAGTGGGCTTTTTTCTGCGGAATTTTGCCAGGGAAAACTAATTTTCTTGTTTCTGCGGGTTTTTTTTTTTGTTAAATGCGTGAGACGTGTGCTCATAGGGGAAGAATGTATGACTTTGTTAGTGCTACAACAAATGACTGAGAATCATGTAGTAGTTTTCAAATGTTGCCATCTTTTCCAGAAACATGTAATCCTCTTCTTTGTACATGTCTTCAGAATGAGACAATCCAATAACAGATGGTAGACTGAAATGGATTTATGACAGCAGTATGCTGTGTTTGTAAAATACTTAGCATTCCATGCATTTCATCTCAGTTCAGATATCATTATTTCTAAGTTTTGTTGGCAAGACAAAAAGTTTTAAAAGTGATTTATCTGAAGATTAGAATACATATAACTGGCTAACTTTTAATCAGTTTTATGGGATGACGAAAGTCATTTACAATTAAGCACTTCAGAATCTCATTCATATGCACCTTTCTGCTAGCCAATAAATCAACAAACTCATTCCACTAAAGTCCACAATGCGGAGGAACGTGGCACAAAGTTCTTCCAGTTCCCCTCGTTTCATTGCTGTTTATCCAAACTTTTATTCTGAAATATCATAATTATCATTCCTCATTTATTCTTGCCAATGCTTTGGTTTTGAGTCAACACAAAACAGAATGTTTCAAATATCATAAACATGTTTTAGACAACAAAGTTAAAGTCATAACCATCGCACATATCTCTGATGTAATTCTGAGTACTTTTGAAGTAGGATTCACAAATGCTGCTCCAATTTTTCTGTCTATATTTGTCTTACGGTAGTGCATGACTTTTCTTATTATTTTTTTGATAGTGATTTGGTATGATTTGTTCTGATTTTATTTAACTTAAAAAAATGATTGTTAGATGGGGGGCGGAAGCCTTGCAACTGCCTTTTCCTTATACACAATATTTCAATTGATTATCCTCTTTTTCTTTCTGTATCTCTGTCTCTGTCTCTCTCTTCCTCTAGCTATGTTTGTCTCTCAGTCTCTCTCTTTGTGTCTCTAACCCTGCCAGCCTGTCTGTTTTTTTTCTCTTCTCTCTTTCTCTCTCTCTCACTCTCTCTCACACACACTCTCTCTCCCCCCCCTCCTCCTCTCTCTCTACCCTCTCTCTTCTACCCCCCTCTCTCTCTCTCTCTCTCTCTCTCTCTCTCTCTCTCTCTCTCACACACACACACACACAACACACACGCACACGCGCCACACACACACATCACTTTTAGGGTTTTTTTCTTTCTTTTTTGTGTGTGTTTTGCTCAATGTGTCACTCTCAATTACTTCCTTGTGTCTCATTTCACTCTACATTATTTCTCTTCTTGCAGCACTTCTGCTGCCTCTTGTTGTTATCTTTCTCTTTTTGTCAGTGTCTGCGTCTGTCTGTCTGTCGTCTGTCTGTCAATGCCACTGTCTGTCTGCCTGTATGTATATGTGTCTGTCTGTCTGATTTGGTGAAGCCTTGATCTCATTGATTTTTTTTTGTTTTTGTGGTTTGTATGTGTTGTGTGTTATTTTTTCTTTTAAATTACACTTTTCTGTCTTTTTTATCTCTCATAAAATACATTCTTTGTCTATGACTCAGTGTTATGTCTGTCTTTTTTGTCTGCAACTCTGCCTGTATGTCTGTCTGTAACTCTGCTTGTATGTCTGTCTGTTTGTCTGTCTCCTTCTCTCTCTCTCTGTCTTTCTCTCTCTATATCTCTCTCTCTTCCCTATATCTTTTTCTACCCATCTCTCTCTCTGTGTTCCTATTCTCCATTATTTATTTTTTATAATTATGTTTTATTTTTTTAATTCAGTTTATTTCTAAACATTTGTACTTCCTTTTTGATGTGATTTTTTAAAAATGATTTTTCTGGTTTTTTCCTTGCTGGGGGAAACGAGCGCTCTGACCACTGAGCTATCCCGTCCCCATCATTTTTGCATAATGCAGGTACACATATATGCACACGCTACCCTTCTTTGTTTTATATTGTTGTTGTTTGTGTTAACAATTCTTTTGTTTTTGGTTCTCTGTTGTTTCCCTCTGTCTTCCTCTCTGTCTCTGATTCTTGGCTCTCTGTTTTTGTGGTTTAATGTCTGTTGGTCTTTCTTTGATTCTGGGTTTGATTTGTATCTTTTCTTGTATTTGTAATGTTTTTCTTTTTTTTCTGTTCCACTGTTTTCTTTTTTTCTGTTCGTGTTGGTGTTTTTACCCCCTCTCTCTTCATTCTTATTGGTTTTTTTCAAGATTGGTGCTACTTGAGTTCCATAATGTAATGCATATGCATATTTGGTCTGCTTTTCCCCCTTTCATTCTAAAACACCTTCTCTTTGTCTCTCCTTTATTCTCTCTCTTTCTCTGTCTCTATCTCTGTTCTTTCTCTTCTCTGTCTCCTTCTGTTCTTCTTGTTCTGTCTTCTCTGTCTTCCTGTCTCTGTCTGTCTCTTTTGTCTTCTGTCTCTCTGTCTCTGTCTCTGTCTCTGTCTCTGTCTCTGTCTCTGTCTCTCTCTCTCTCTCTCTCTCTCTCTCTCTCTCTCTCTCCTCTCTCTCTCTCCTCTCTCTCTCTCTCTCTCTCTTTCTTCCCCTCTCCCTCTCCCTCTCTCTCATGCAGCGTGTGTGCGTGTGAATATTGCATCGCAAAACAAGTAATGATGGAAAGTACCATACTTGTATGATGCAACCAAACAATTACCGAAATGTAAACTTTAATGACTGATAACGTACACCATAAACAATGATGAAGACGAGGATGACGAAGATGATAACGATTGTATTGAATGTAATTTCTGATAATGATGATACTCTGTTGAAGGTGATCGTAACGACGATGCTCTTAGTCTTGTGCTATGTGTTTGAAGAATGTGTGTATCTCTAGACAGTATAGAAAATTGTTGATTTAGATATTTCTCTTTGGTCCCTTTTGTCATTTTTTCTTGCATTGTGGTCCAAGGCTGAAGTACAATTAAAATGTCCGGAGAGTTCACAGCTCTGTCTGTCTGTCTGTCTGTCTCTGTCTCTTGTCTCTGTCTCTCTCTCTCTCTTCTCTGTCTCTGTCTCTCTCTGTTTCTCTCTCTCTCTCACTCTCCTCTTTCTTTTTTCTTTCTCTCTGTCTCTGACTCTGTCTTTGTCTCTCTCTATCATTCTCTCTCTCTCTCTCTCTCTCTCTCTCTCTCTCTCTCTCTCTCTCTCTCTCTCTCTCTCTCTCTCTCTCTCTCTTCTCTCTCTCTCTCTCTCTCTCTCTCATCGCCACTCTCTCTCTTGCTCGTTATCAAATGTCTATTCTCCACTATATTTTTCTTTTCTTATATATTTCTTGTGTTAATTATTTTTTCCTCTTAAGATGTAGGTTCATTGAACGTCAATCACTCTCTTCCCCTCTTTTGCTTAATGTTTGTAATTTTGCTTGCATATTACATTTTTTAAAGCTCTAAATAAAAAAAGGCTATTGCAAATGTCCAATTTTGTACTCTATACAAAACATTTCTTTGAGTCGTGCTGTCTCTGTCTCTGTCTCTCTCTGTCTCTGTCTCCGTTTCTCTCTGTCTCCGTTTCTCTCTCTCTGTCTTGTCTCTCTCTGTCTCTCTCTCCGTTTTTCTCTCTCTCCGTTTCTCTCTCTCTGTGTCTTGTCTCACTATATCTCTCTGTCTGTCAGTCTCTCTGATCTCTCTGTTTTTCTCTCTGTCTCTCTTGTGTCTTTCTCTCTCTGTCTGTCTCCTGTCTTTAAAAAAAAGTCTGTCTGTCTGTCTGTCTGTCTCTCTTCTGTCTTCTGTCTTCTCGTCTTGTCCTTTTCTGTCTCTATCTCTCTCACTCTTCTTGTCTCTCTTCTCTCTCTTCTCTCTCTTTTTTCGCTTCTCTCTCTCTGTTCTTTCTCTCTGTTTCTTTCTCTGTTGTCTCTCTGTCTCTGTCTGTCTGTCTGTCTCTGTTGTCTGTCTGTCTGTCTGTCTCTGTCTGTCTGTCTCTGTCTCTCTGTCTGTCCTGTCTTCTGTCTTCTCTCTTCTCTCTCTCTCTCTCTCTCTCTCTCTCTCTCCTCTCTCTCCTCTCTCTCTCTAATCTGATTGCCCTGCATTTTAGTGTTTTTAAAACATTTTTTTTTGTTGTTGCTTTGATTGTTTGGCGTTTTGTGTTGTTGTTTTTTTCTTTTGTGTCACACAGTATAATCTCTTATGTGCTCTCTTTTTACTGTCTATTATTCCTTCCGTCCGCAGCATTCTCCATGTTTTGTGCTTTTATTTTTCTCTTTTTTTCAGTCTTTTATTAAGTTTTGATTACGCTTTGAATCCAAATCACTTTGGTTCCGTTTTTGTTGGTGGTGCTATTGCTGTTTGTTTTATTTTGTTTTGTTTCGGGCTGGTTTTTGCGGATTTCTGTGTATTTTTCTCTTTTTTTTCTTCTTCTTCTTCTCTCACTCTCTCTCATTTTTTTTGCCATTTTATTTTTTCGCTAGTTATTTTTGTTTTTGTTTGCTCTTTGTTATCCTTTTGTCTTTTTTTTTCTTTTTCGTTTATGTCCTGTTTTTCTATCTTGATGCCGATCTTCCTTTTTTTCTTCTCTGTCTTCTCTGTCTCTGTCTCTGTTCTCTCTCTCTCTGTCTCTCTTG
>CM060334.1:35857202-35867202 GCA_030674155.1 Stramonita haemastoma | reverse complement strand
CTCATCTCTCTCTCTCTCGACAACCACTGTTTTCCCATTTCCTCTCTTTGTGTCTGTCTGTTGTCTCTCTGGAGCTCTTTTTTTCTCTCTCTCCAAAATTCGTTTCCTTACTTACTCCTTCAGTGTCTCTGATTTTTCTCTTTTCTTTTTTCGTTTACTTCTTTCCGTCGATCTTTCTCTCCATTCCATTCCACTTTCATTTTTTTGTTTTCTTTTGTTGTCTCTTTTTTATTTTGGGTTTTTACTTTCAGTTTATTTTGTTTAGGGGATTTTTTGTTTTATTTTTTTTTCTTTCTCAGTCTGTTTGTGTGTTTTACTGTATGTCACTGTACCCCGTTTGTAGTCTCTCCTTCATATCTTCTCTCTGTCTCTGTCTCTGTCTCTCCCCCCCTTTTCCCTCCACTCTCAGTATATGCCTGCTTGTCTATCTGCATGCATATATGTAAGTACATCTCTCTCTCTCTGTCTCTCTCTCTTTCTCTCTCTCTCTCTCACTCACCTACCTCTCTCACACTCCTCTCTCCTCTCTCTTCTTCTTCTCTCTCCTCTCTTTTCTCTCTCTCTCTCTCTCTCTCTTATATATAATATTATCGTTTCTCATTCTGTCTGCTCTCCAACATATCATCTTTTCCCACTCTCCTTCGTCCTTCTGTCTTTCTGTTTTTGTCTGTCTGTCTTCTTCCTGTCTGTTCCTTCTGTCTGTTCTCGGTTGTCATTCTGTCTGCTCTCTAGTCTGTCTGTTGTCCTCCTGTCTCTGTCTGTCTGTTCTCTTCTATCTGTCTAGTCTATCTTCTTCTATCTGTCTTCTGTCTGTCTGTCTATCTATATCTTCTTCTATCCTATACTCTTTCTTAGCTCTGCCTCCTTCTCTTCTGCTTCTCCTCCCCCCCTCCATATTGTATTTCTTCAGTCTCTCATAATTTTGTGTGATGTGGTTACAGGACGTTTCTCAGCTGAACACCCTGCACTGGGGGTCGCCTACAATGATGATGCTCCCTGTCACAGTCATCAGTCCTGGGGAATCACACTGACACTGTGGGTACACCTGGCCTTGGAAGGAATTTTTCTGCTGTCTTTGTCTCCTCTCTGTCTGTCTCTGTCTCTGCCTCTATCTCCCCCCCCTCTCTCTCTCTCGCTCAGTCATTCACTTGCATAATATACCTCTTTGAGCCATGCCAATCTTTTTGTCCTTCGCTCGCAGCTTGTGTCCATTTTACAGGCTTAAGCCTTTCCTTTTTCGTGCCATTACTCCCGGAGTTAAGTTCCTCTAGCTCCTTTTTTGTTACCCTTCCTCCCTGTCGTTATATTTCTGTTTTTTTTTTTTTTTTTTTTATAACTCTTTCTCTGTGTCTCTGTCTCTGTATCTGTCTGTCTGTCTGTCGTCTCTGTTCTCTCTCTTTCTCTCTCTCTCTCTCTCTCTCTCTTCTTGTCCCTGTCTTTGTCCTCTCTTTCCTTTTCTCTTCTCTCTGTCTCTCTCCTCATCCAATCCCCGCACTCTCTCTCTCTCTCATTCTCTCTTGTTCTTTTCATTCCATTTCCTTTTCTCCTATCTTTTCTCTTCTATTGGTTTTCTGTTCCATTCACTTTCTGTTTCTCTCTTTGATTGCCACCTCGTCGCTTTCCCCTTCTACCCCCTTATCCCCACCCCAGTCCACCTTTCTCTGTCTCAGACCTGGTTTTTTACTTTGTATTCCATAGTTGAGAAAAGAGGGTGAACCGAGCACGGGACCTTTTTAGCAAATAATTATCGGAGAGAGAGAGAGAGAAGAGAGAAGAGAGAGGAAGAAGACAGACAGAGGAAGAGAGGGAGAGCGAGGAGTGGGGAGGGAGGGGGAGAGACAGACAGAGAGGGGGAGATGAATGAGAGAGAGACGGAGAGTGAGAGAGAGAGAAAGAGAGACCCCCCAACATACAGGGACACTCAACTCCCCTCCCTTCCCCCAAACACACACACTCAATTCACACACACAATTCACACACACACACCGCGCACGCACACGCACACACACACACAACAATTCACACACAACTCACACACAAACACGTACACACACTCTCTCTCAGCACACCCACACACACACCCACACACACACACACCACATACACACACGACACACCACCCACACACACACACACACACCACACAACCACACACACACACAGAAAGAAAAAATCAGGGGTGGGTATAGAGTGTCTTCGTATTTTACTGATTGTGTGTGCATACATACCTACATATCCCCCCCCCCCCCCCCAAAACAAAAACAAAAATCTACCTCCGACGCCACCACCACCACCACTACCACCGGCACCACCACCAAAACATCACTTGCACACAAACAGCAAGCCCGCCTACGGGCAGCCGAGCTAGTGACAGACAGAGCTCACGGTATTCGCACTTCGTCTAGCAATTTCTTAGCAACCATCTCGCCCCGCGGTCTTCCAGTCAAAAAAAAAAAAAGTCTTGGAAAAAAAAGACAGAAAAAGATTAACGAGATGCTTATCGAATAGAGACATAATCACACCCCCCTTACTGTGACTTTGGTTTGTAGTTGGTGGGGGAGAAAAACCGAGACAGAAATTATGTAGGAGAAAAGATCGGTTCTTTTGCTGTGGGAGTTTTTACTTTTTCTGCGGCGCAAGCTAGCGGGGCAGGCAGGACTGAACTGAATTGAAAGTGTTCGCTCCCCTCCTCCCCCTGTCCCGTCCCGACTGACGTATCGACTTGCAGAGAAAAGTCTGTTGCGTGGAAAAAAGGGGGGTTGGGTTGTCACACACACACACTACTCTCTTACTACTACTATGCCACTTGCGCTAGAAGCTGGACGGACGTGTTTCGTGTTTTTTGGAGTTTTTCGTTTTTTGCTTTGATGAACGTTGACGAATTGGCAAGTCCATCGATTTTGAAGGAAAAGAGTGGATGGAGTCTGGGATGGTTTACAGTGTTGCAAGTTTTGTGGTGGTGGTCGTGGTGGTGGTGAGATGTTCAATTATTGAGAGCGCGAGTGAGTGAGTGTGCTGGTGCAAAGACTTGGAACTGTTACTTTTTTTTGTTTCTGCTACGATTGGTGTTTATTGGTAAGTTTGGATTTCTTTTCTTTCTTTTTTTTTTTTTTGGGGGGGGGGGAGGGTGGTAGGTTAAAAGTTTTTTGCAAGAGGTTTATTTTGAGACTTGATAAGAATGTTGGCTGGAACATAAGCCAGAGCAGGAATTTGCTGGGGATTTTTGGTAACGAGAGAGAGAAGAGAGAGAGAGAGAGAGAGAGAGAGAGAGAGAGAGAGAGAGAGAGAGAGAGAGAGAGAGTAATCTACAAATGCAACGTTGAATGATTGAAGTGTGGTGTGTGAAGAGAAGGAATGTGAAATTAGTGTTACCTGTGGTGATACAAAAATGTCTAATGCGCATTTTTTGAGTCATTAGAAATAACTTTTCTATGGTTTGTGATGAGGCTTCAGCCTCGTTTCGTTTTTTTTTAATGAAAAATGCAGAATTGATTTTGCAGTAATCATCATCATCATCATCATCATCATCATCATCATCATCTCTTCTTCTTCTTCTTCTTCTTCTTCTTTCTTCTTCTTCTTCTTCTTCTTCTTCTTCTTCTTCTTCTTCTTCTTCTTCTTCTTCTTGTGATTATCACAAACATCATCATCGCTGCCATTACTGTCAGTATCATCTTTTGTCATCATCATTATTATTATTATTATTATTATTATTATTATTATTATTATTATTATTATTATTATTATTTTATTATATGTTGTTAATATACATTAAATTGTTATTAACGTCATATTAGTGTTATTCTCAGCATCATGGTTATCATCATCATCATTATTACTTTTGTCACTGTTATCATTATTTGCAACAGCTGTTAACCGAATTCAGGTGACTCTTTCAGCCTGATTCTCGCTACATCGTTTACTCTGTGCCTGTAACATAAAAGATAATCATCAAATGGGCTAAAGTATGATACGGACTTTTTCGTACGCAGTAAGTTCTCTTTAGAGACTAATAACAAATCTATAGAATCAACAAACTGAATATATGACGGAAATAAATGAATAAATAGATAAATACATATCTAAACAGATAATAAATTGCCACCTACGCAGAATTATATTGATGAAATTGATGTAATGATTTTAGAATGATTATGCCGTTTTATGTGTTACACAGGCATCTGTATTGTATGTATGTGTGTGTGTGTGTGTGTGTGTGTGTGTGTGTGTGTGTGTTGTGTGTGTGTGTGTGTGTGTGTGTGTTTGCGTGCGTGTGTGTGTGTGTGTGTGTGTGTGTGTGTGTGTGTGTGTGTGTGTGTGTGTGTGTTTGCATGCGTGCGTGCGTGTGTGCGTGCGTGTACGTGCAGGAGTGTGTGTGTGTATGTTTGATTCTTTGTGATTAAGAGGTTTTCTCCTTGTGTTTCGGCCTGATTCTTATTCGTTATTTTTTCTTTCTTTTCTTCCCCTAAACAAAAACCCATGGCAACCATTTTTGTTTTATAAGCCGTTCAGCTGCTGTGCTGTTTTAGCCTCTAAAATTGAGGTTTTCAAAAATCAATCAATGATATAAACATGGCGGTTTTGTGCAGAACCTTCATGATTCATATATGATTATCACCCCTCAAGAGTAGTTGAAAAATGCTCTGCTAGAAATTATCTCCCTCTGTAATTCGAATTGTCACCACCTTGTCGTGGAAGTTATCTCCCATGTGCATTGATTTCATATCACACTTGTGGGCACTTGGGTGCTGGTAGGATACTGTTGAAATGATGAATGAAAAGCGAATGTGAATAGTAATAATGACAACTGTAATGTGGAACACATTCACATACACACAGACACATACACAGACACATACATAGGGACATACACATGCACACACACACACGCACACACACATTCGCGCGCGCGCACACACATACACACACACACACACGAAAACAAACAAACCATTACACACACACACACACTTCATAAAATGTGCATGCACAAGGGGACTGGATGTAAGAAAGCATATGTGTACATTTTCTTGTTCTCGAAAGAAAATAATCTAAATCTAAGAATATGTTTACACACACACAGATATATACACACACACACACACACACACACACACACACACACACACACACACACACACACACACACACACGCACACACACACACACACACACACGCACACACGACGTAAACACACACGCACACACGACACACACACACACGCGCGCGCGCGCGCGCACACACACACACACACACACACATACACACACACACGCGCGCGCGCGCGCGCGTGCATGCGTGAGTGCAGATAAACAACTGAATCAATGTAAGATTTTCATCAATGTTTATATAAGTAAATCAAAATAATGATGAAAGAAATATTTTCAACAGAATGCAGAAAAATACCGAACAAAAATACACGTTCACTGTAATTCTCCAATTCCCAGGATTAGCTTTGCTTTTAGTTATTTATTCATTTGTTTAGTTTTTTTCCTTGTTCTGGACATAAAAAGAAATAGAATTTAATGCCTTTACATAAGAAATTATCATTTCAAAAATAGCATGCAACCAGAGCAGCTAATTCTCTTTTTTTTTGGTCTTTGAATTCGCCATCTGACCACCGTTAGATCAGAAAATGACAAAATTAACTTAAGAAAATGTACAAGTGAATGAATAAATAAATAAATACATAGCCAACCCAATGCAGAGGAAGAAGAAGAAATCAACAAACAAAAAGGGGAGATGAAAGAGATGGCTGTTGGGATGTGTTCTGAGGCTACAGAGAAGCAATTTGCCCTAATCAAATCAGAAAGTGGGAGATTCCGGCCTGACACAGCATGCTGAGCTGTGCCGTGCTGCCAGTCACCAGGGGCTTGGGATAGACAGACATCCTCTGAAACAAGAAACACAAGGTGGCTGGCTCCCCGTGCCTGAAAACGAGCTGCATTATTTTGTAGGCGTGTCTGTTTATCAATCTTTTTTTTTTTCTTTTTTATTATTTTGCATTGAGCTGGTTTTGAGACGAGGGTTTTAGACCTGATTCTTGTTAGAAGGGCGACGGTTATTTTTGAAGTGATTGAAACTTGAGTAGAGTCATTTTTTGTTTCGGTGTCTTTTCAGAAAGGTAATATAAAGATTTTTTTAATGTAAAAGTAACTATAGCCGATAACGTTAACATCAAACATCAAGAGTCTTCAAATTTGTGATGTTAGTGTGATTCTGTATGGTAAGATAAACAACTGTACGTTTCAAAGTGTACTTAAAATCCGTTTTTATATATAAATCAGTCATTATTCTCATATTTAACGATTAGACAAGACATTTAGGAAAAAACAACACCAAACAAAAGGACAATACAATCAGACAGTTGGTGAGTTTGCACATGTGTTTATTGCATGCACCACTCGAGTCTAAGAGGAAAGTACATGATTAACATGTGGGTGTGTTTTCTCTGGAAGTGATTTGGAGAGCTTAGTTTGCTGTTATTTTAGCATTACGTCAAGGCACTTGAAATGATGTTTGCTCTGCACAAGTGGCTCTACACTGAACTGATTCTGAGAGCCTCAAATAATGTCTGCTCTCTGCATGTTTTTCCCCGCTGCACTAAATCTTTCAGACAAAAAAATACGCATATTTACCGCACGCGCGCGTGTGTGTGTATGTGTGTGTGTGTGTGTGTGTGTGTGTGTGCCTGTATTTCCGTTGAGCTGATTCAGAAAACGAAAATGTGGTGTTAGGCTGTGCATTTTGTTTTTCCCCTTGAATGGGTTTTGAAAGCCTGCTGTGATTCTCTCTCTCTCTCTCTCTCTCTCTCTCTCTCTCTCTCTCTCTCTCTCTCTCTCTCTCTCTCTCTCTCTCTCTCTCTCTCTCTTTGCGTTCTGTTGACCTTCTCCTGAAATCGAGCCGCGGTTACACCGCTCGTGTGTTTCAAATGTGATGATTACTCTGTGCATAATTATGATTTTCCATCAAACCAATTTCTGCCGGAGCCTGAACCGATGATTACGTTGTGCGTGTCTTTTTCTAGTATTGATTCAGAGAGAAAGGAGTGTAATGACTACTCTCGGAGTGTTTTGCCATCTAGTCCATTTCGGGAGCTTAGGCAGAGGGTACTCTGTAGGCCCCAGGTGTTCCTGATTGATCGTTTGCTTGTGTGCACCTATACTAGGTTAGTTCTTTAAGCCAGGTATCGTTGTTTTTCAATGAACGTGTTTTTTCAGGAATGTGTTTCTAAGAGCCTAATGTTATAAAATACTTACTGTGCATTTTTAGTTTTGTTTCTTATACTCATCTGATTGTTATTCTTTATGCATGAGTTTTTCTTTGCGGATATTATCTTTCTCACTGGCCGTGTGCAATAGTGACTCTGTGCCTGCTGTTTTATATGGAGTGTGCAGTTCTACATGTATTCTTAGAGCTTAGTGTAAAGGGTATTCTGTGCATTTTTGTCTTATTCAGTTTTGATCCGACAAGTAAGGGGTGATGGTTACTTTGTGTAAGTGATTTCCAGTTAAAGGAATTTTAGGAGCTAAGCATGTTAATTTGTCTCTTCAAGAGTTTTGCTTTGTTATTATTGTTGTTAACCCCCAAAATCTTGTTTTGAGGAATTATAGTTACACGGTTGGATTTTTGTTGTTGATCAAATTCTTAGCGTCAGAAAAAGAAGGTACCTTAACTATGCGCTTTCCCCATTCAACAGATTCTGAGTATGATTTGTTGACAAATCTTGTGTAGGGGTTAGTCTAGAATGTGGTTTTGAGTGCCAGGGGTGGTGGTGTATTCCTAATGGAGGCATTCTGAGAGCCACGTCAGTTTTTTTACAATGCATTTTTAAAACTGCTTCTGAGAAGCGAGAGTAACGGCCAGTTTGTGCATAAATTTTACCATTATCAATTGTCTGAGAATGTTCGCAATTTGACATAGATTTACTCTAAATTTTTAAAATCATGCTTACACCTAACACCACTGCACAATTTTTGTCCAAATGATTCTCAGAGCCGACTAAAGACAGTCATGCATACCTATGTTCCCACTGCACTGATTTAGAGAGCTAAGCTTAAAGGTCAAATCTCGTCCTTTTTTCTTTGATATCAATTAATCCATGGATGCTGTCGTTTTTTTTGTTTTTTTTTTGCAGGCGCAGCAGACCAGCACGCAACAGGCATGGAGTTCGATAGTGGGAAAGCAGACATGGTCGGAAACTGGCGGTTGACAGCCCATAGAAACGCCCGCTGACTGGAGCTAGCTAGCTAGGCCTAGCTAAGATCGACGTTTGAGATCCGCAAACTGAAAATCTGCCAGCCAACTTTTCTACCGTCTGACTGACTGACTCAAGGGGTAGTGGTAGAACTGCCGTGCTGCTGCTGTGCTTACATTGCACCGGGTTAATTGTGTGTCTGAAACATTTTGGGTGTTTTTTTTCTCCTTTCTGTTAGGCTAAGAGTGATTAAGTGGTTGAATCGGGATTTTTGTTGTTCTTTTTTTTCAAATTGGATGACTAGTGGTTGAAACGGTTTATTCCTATTGGACGTGAATGACTGGAGGTTGAAAGCCTCACAGAGCAGGAATAACTCATGGTTGAAACATTTTTATCTGTTGGACAACAATGATTAATAGTTCAAACATGCTTCTCCATCGAACAAGAATCATAAGTGTCTGAAACGGTTGACTTTTTTTTTTTTTAAAAGTGGGGTTGAAATATTTGTTCTCACTAGACTAGGCTGAAACTTCTTTTTTCCATCGGAATAGACTGATTTATGGCTGATTTTTTTCCCAATGGAATTGCAAAAGTAGGGTCTGACACGTTTTTCTCTGGTGGACACGAATGAATAATAACCTGAAACATTTTTGTTTCATTGGATAACGGTCATCAGTTTTTGAATCTGATTTTCTCCATGGTTATGAATGACTAGCAGATTCTTTATTATTTTTTTTATTTTACTGGAGCTATTTTCCCAATTAAACGCGAATAAGTTGTTTATGAAACGGTTTTTTTTCTCCTTTGGACTAAAGTTATCAGTGACTGGAACAATTGTTCTTCATTGAATACTAACGCTGGTGGCTAAACTGTTTCTTTCCCAATTGAGCAGGAATAGCTCATGACACGTTTTGGTTCTCTTCTGGACAACAATGACTAGTGCCTAAAACGGTTTTTTTTCTCCGCTGAAACGGTTTTTCCCAATTAAACAAGAACACCTCATGTAGAGAGTTCTTTATCCATTAGAAAAGAATAACTTGTGCCTCAAAAGTTTATTTTTTCTCCACTGAACAAAGGTGACGAGTGGCTGCAGCAATTGTCTTCTTTGTGCAAGAGTGGTTAATGACTCAAATGTTGTTGTTTTTTCTCTGCTGTGAACAAAAGTGACTGGTGGCTGAAACATATTTTGCATTGGACAAGAGTTACCTGTGCCTAAAATTGTTTTTCTCCACTGGACAAAGAAAGAAGCTGTCTTAAACGCATTTTACTAGTTGACCAAGGCGACTCGTGACTGAAATGTTTTTTCCTCTATAAACCAAGAAGTACTTGTGGATGTAGCCAATTTTCTTTCATTAGACAAGAATGATCTGCAGCTGAAACACTTTTCCTATTGGACTCGGATACACAGTGTCGATACATTTTTTCCTCTTGGACAAGGGTGGTTTAATCGTTCACACGTGTTGGACAATAGCGAATAATTGCTGAACATTTTTTTTCCCCATTGAATAAGAATAACTAGTGGTTGAAGCGGTTTTTAATCTGACTGGAATGACTGGCTGGAGCAATTTTCTTTATCATTGGGCTTTAGCTATGAATATGTATTTGGACACGTATTGTAGTAGAAACTAAGTATATGTGAGAAAGCAATAAAAAGAAAACAGCCGCGGATTTCATCTTCGAAACAACTTCAGAACTTCAAATTGAATAACAAGAAGATCTTGGGATTGTGTACAAATATAGCACAAATAGCTCAAATAAGGTTCAATACTTGACAATTATTCTGTTACTATCAGATACAGCTT
>CM060334.1:35847202-35849702 GCA_030674155.1 Stramonita haemastoma | reverse complement strand
TCTGTTCCCATCTGCACACAATGGCCTACTCTTACGAAAAGGGATCAGGATTTAACGTGTGCACAAGATGTTATATGTGTGTGTGCGTACGTACGTGCGCGCGCTTGCCTGCGCATTGTGTGTGTGAGGGGGGAGAGAGAAGAGAGAGATGAGGAGAGAGAGAGAGAGAGAGAGAGAGAGAGAGAGAGAGAGAGAGAGAGAGAGAGAGAGAGAGAGAGAGAGAGAGAGAGAATTGGGGGGGGGGGGGGTTTGGAAGTAGGGGTGGGTTGGGAGTCTAAATGCCAACTCAAATTTCCTTTCCCTTTTCCTGAGGAACATTGCCAATGTACATCTGCGGTATAAGCGCAGGAGTAAAATGCCACAGCGTCGTAGAGTCAGGCACCCAGTCAGTCTTGATTCCCTCTGCAAACATCGTCAGCTGACATGTCGATTTTTACCCCCTGTAGGCTGATGATGATGACGGCAGGGGCGCGTTACTTTTCTTTTCCTTTCACCTTTAGCTTTTCATCGTCAAAAGTAGCCATATGAAGTCTGGCAGTCAGATCACCACTGGTCTGTAAGGTCTCTGGGTGTATACTGGTTCAGTTTTATTTTAATTGTATAAGGGCTTTTAGAGGATTAATCTTAGAATGAAAGGAACATGAAATCGTGTTTGGCTTTTCGTCTTTAAACTATAGTAAAAATGATTCGTACGGTTTAGTTGTTCTAAAGCTATAACTTCTGAAATGAATTTGAATGAGAGGTGTTTCCACTTAAATTGTGCTTGGAAGTAATACATTTCAGCTGTAGTTTGGGGAAGAGGATTTTAAGCTATTGACGCTTTAGCGTTCACATACTTTCATCCTATTCTCGAATCCTTTCCTCAGCTTAACATGACATCTGAAGATGAAATAATTCATCATTAAAATATTGGGCACCGATCACATCCAGGTTTGACTACCTGTCTTGCCTTGCTGAATATCAACAGATGCTGAAAAAGGTCAACTTTATTCGCACAAAAGGTCAAAAGGTGTGCCCTATTTTTGCACCGTGTGCATGTGAACGTAAAATGTCTTCCTGCTCTGCCAAAAAAACATACAAACAAAACAAACAAACAACCCAGAACTAGGTCTGTGTCAAAGGCTGTTCTGATTGAATGTAATCATATTAGCTCAGCTGCTATGGAAATTCACCTTTCGCCCATGGCCTAATAATTCGTGTGTGTGCTCAATGTATTTTTGTCTATTGAGTAACTAAGCCTCATTCTTCTAAACGTTTTTGCCGTACTTATTTTTTTGGGTTTGGGTTTTTCATCCTGAATGAGAGGTATGTTTTGTGGACGTCATTGATATGGTTGAGATCTCTTAAAATGTTTGGTACAAGTTCGTGCAAGCAGTTGCGCATATGCGTGCACAGGAAAATATTCAAAGACGTATTCACTCATTTACATTGCACTTGCACACACACAAACAAAGCACACGCGCACAGAGACACGCACACACATCCACACATGCACACGCGCACAAACACATACGCGCACACACATACACAGAGAGAGATAGATAGAGAGAGAGAGAGAGAGAGAGAGAGAGAGAGAGAGAGAGGAGAGATGAGAGAGAGAGAGAGGAGAAGAGAGAGAGAGAGTGAGGGGGGGGACAATTGAAGAAATCTTTTAAAGAGAAAAACAGTTAGCACTAAATGCTTTCTTTCTTTGCTGTCAGAGAGAGGAGAGAGAGAGAGACGAGAGCGAGAGAGAGAGAGAGAGAGAGAGGAGACAGACAGACAGACAGACAGACAGACAGACAGACAGACAGACAGACACGAGACAGAGAGGACTCTGAACTCTAGAATTGTTTAATGCACATTGGTCTTTGGCCACAATATGATTTTATTTAAAGGTATGAGGATGGAAGGAGGGGCAAACATTTTAACATAACATCTCAAAAGCTTTTTCGAAACCTTGGTCAGTACATACACTTAATACTCAGTAAAATGTATTGGTTCAACTCTAGGAGGTAAATGTTGTACACTAGTAACTGCCTCTTTATAAATAGTTTTGGTTGCACACTTTCATATCGTCTGTTACACGTTAATCTTTTTACCAACTCTTCCCCTTTCATACTTTAGACTCTCCTGAGGCCATGCTGTGCAAATCGTTAAGGCTTAGAAGCACACCTTGTTTAACGCTTCTTCAGAACGACTAGCGGGTATGCCCTATAATCATTTACACAAGCGCGAGGCTCTTTCATATAGGGGAAATTGCTGTCGCGGGTAGAGCAAAACCCAGAAAGAACGCAGCAGCGAAGACAGATCAAAAGCGTGTATGAAATCTCCGAGTACTGATCAAAAGCCTTTGTAAAGTCCAGGGTTTGTACTCGTTTCCTGTGACCAGTTGATAAAGCTGGACGCCGTTTTGTTTGCAAACACAGTTGGGAACAATGGTTAATGTTCGGCCTTAGGAGAAAAGGAACGTGTCCAAACGGTGTGAAGATGGATTAGACTGTTCAAAATATTTGCCAAT
>CM060334.1:35834702-35842202 GCA_030674155.1 Stramonita haemastoma | reverse complement strand
TTTCTGTTAGATAGGACTGCATCAAAACAATATTGTCACAACATGCCCTAAGATTACAAATACATAAATGCATCTATCCAACTGAACACTTAAACAACACATCCGATGGCAGAAAAGGCAGAACAGTGGAATTCTCCAAGGTTTAAAGGAAAAAAGCGTTAGGGCATTTTTGCTTTTTAAAAAAAAGTTTTTTGAACGAGAAGAAATTGCTCATTTTCTCACCACTCTCTACAACTCCCAGTGGTACGCGGTGATCGTAAGTCACTGGAAGTTTTGGAGGTGCATTTGAGTTAACAATACAAAAAACGAAATACACAATGCATGTCATGAACTGGTGGATCCCTAAACTGAAACAGGATCTTTTTCAAACGGTGTTTTTTTTTAAGCTTTACTCCTGAAAAAAAGAGAGGAAGGATGGATGTACGAAAAAGGAAACTGGTGTGCAAGGGTGTTCAGTTTGCAGTCGAAGTAAACAGTTTCTGTTGCAATGCCTGTAATATGATTCCAGATTCACATGTTCAGACATGTACGACTGTCAACTTGAGAGGTTTTATTTGGAAGTCACTGTTTTGACAACTCTAAGATATCACGTTGATGCAATACCTGAAGTAGTGCAGTTGTGAAGCAACTGTTCACCCGGCATCTGATTTTGAGGAAAAGGAACTGTGTACAGGCAGGCTCGTTTCAAAGTAAGCTAATATATGTATATACATGGAACGGTGTGCACACACGAATGCGCACATGAGGAGGAGGAGGAGGAGGAGAAGAAGAAGAAGAAAGAAGAAGAAGAAGAAGAAGAAGAAGAAGAAGAAGAGAAGAAGAGGAAGAAGAAGGAAGAAGAGAAGACAGAAAAAGAGAGGAAAGAGAGCGGAGAAAAGAGAGAGAGAGAGAGAGAGAGAAGAGAGAGAGAGAGGAGAGAGAGAGAGAGAGAGAGAGAGAGGAGAGAGAGAGAGAGAGAGAGAGAGAGCGTCTTAACGGATCCGCCATTGACAAGTGGCAAAAGTTCATAAGATCTGTGTTATCTGTGCCATGAAGATCTATTGAGTTTTCTGCCATGCTGTGATATTTAAGACATACCAGTGGTACAGGCATATTATTTTCTTTTCCTTTTTTTTTTTAAAGAGACATAGTCATTAAAACTTACAACATAAGTTGTATATGTTGGTTAAATATCTAACCTTTGAGCATTATCCTTGAGAATAATCATTTCGTTTGATCATGTCATTTGTTTTTTGTCAAGGTAACTTCTTGTGGATTTCTGTTGTGTGTTTGTTTGTGTGTTTGTGTATTTGTTTCTGTTTTTTTTTTCAAGTTTGTACAACTGCTTCAATACAAACAACAACATAAAATATGTTGATCTTAAGAACCTGTGAAACAAGACCGTGGTCGTGATGCATATCTATCTCTGTTGATTTCTCTCTTGTATATTTGTTCGTTTCGTTTTGGAAATCAAGAGTTTACTTTGAGTGAAATAAATGCGCTCGATGCTATAGTATCCGAATCTCAGGTGAACAAACTCCTTTCAACGTTTGTTGTCTCAATGTCCGTTATGTTGAACGTGATAGTTCACTTCTGGATTTTAAAGTGGTATTTCAGCAAAGATGTAGCGATAGGCAGAGGCAGTTGTCACGATTTCTTACTGATGAGAGTGGATACATTTCACGAAAATGGCCCAATAATGACTTGAGTGTAAGATGTTACGAAAAATTGAGAGTGGTGGTGGAAGGGAGGTTTGCTGTTTCTAACCAGTGTTGAGAATACTTAGTTCTAGTGTTGATGACATTGTGTTTTTTAAGTTTTCAATTAATGTTGTTCTGAATTGGACATTTTATAGTCGATAAGAAGCGTTGTTGTAATACTGATAAAATTAGTGTTGAATTGCATCGTTCAGATACTTTGGTATGGTTAAAGTTAGGGGGGAAAGCAGCAGCATTGCATTAGAAATGCTTGAATCATACGTATAGACATGCCCTAGAAATACGATTCAAGTGAACACATACACAATCATATACAAACACACACGCACGCGCGCGCACTCGCGCACGCTTTTAGAGATAGAACGACTTTATCGTGAAAGTAAACATCAGACAAACAATTGAAAGTTGACGAGATATTTATTGCTGTTAGGGATCGTTTACGACAGGCTTTATTTCAGTGTAAATGTAGAACAATACAGGTGTTTGAGCAATAAACAGTAATCACAGATTTTCGTACCATGATAGGTGTTTGGAAAAAAAGGCAACAAAATCGACACCAACACAAACATTCTAAAATTTAAAAAACCTACTTTGTAAGAGCATATGTACTTTGAAAGAAATGTAGAAAGGAACACGATTGAATGAGCGGTTCTGCAACTGTACAAGATCTTGTTAAATAGTCTGTATTTTCTATTAGTGATTTTAAAATATATTGTTTTTGCATCCTTTTGTCTGTACTGCAGAATGTCACAAATGCAAGCGGTCTACACCATGAAAGGTATTTACCTCAACAATCCCTGTCAAAGAAGGACACACAGTTCTGACAGTTTTCTCTAAACTTAACTCCCGTCTCTCATTTCGAAGCGGTTTTTTTTGTAGCAGCACCGGGAACAGAAGCACTTCATGGGAAAAGTTTTCTGAAGAGGAAGAAGAAACACACTGAAGGTCAATGACTAAGTCCACAGTCCCTGGAGAAGACCAAAGGGTAGCAATTTCCCCGTCATCTTTACCATCCAAGTCCTCTTTTCGGATCTTCCCCGGTAGTTTGGGCGACTGGATTTATGGAGTTACGAGAACAGGGCACAGAGGGGATTGTTGATTTGGGAGATGGGTTCCCACTAAAGTTCTGTATCTTTTTTCAGGCCTAAGTAAGGAGTGCAGGATGTCACGGAGAAAGCGTTCAACGAAAATGGCATAGAAACTCGTCGTGTACTGATCCTGTGCTGTAGAAAAATTGTTGTATTTTTTTGTGTTGATATGACAGAAGCAGCCGTGAATATTCAGACTAAATGTAGCAACAAGCCCTGCTATAGTTATTCAAACAAAAGTGAGCATGCAGACATTGTGTAGCAACACGCCTTGTCTTTATTCAAAAATGTGTTTCAGGCAGTCTTGGGGAAAAAAAGCTATGTATGGCGCAAAACAATAGGCATGTGAGTCTGAATGAATGCAGTTCAAGATCCATGACATTAAAAAGAAAGATTCCCCGGTGTTTTGCTGACGCAGGCTTCTTAGGGACAGTTAACTAATTATAAACTCTGCTGTATACACATACGAATCCGCGCGCACGTGTGCGCCCACACCCACGCAGCGTCTCTCTCTCTGTCTCTGTTTTCTCTCTGTCTTCTGTCTGTTTCTCTCTCTCTCTCTCTCTCTCTCTCTCTCTCTCTCTCTCTCTCTCTCTCTCTCTCTCTCTCTCTCTCTCTCTCTCTCTCTCTCTCTCTCACGTTTATTCAAATCGCTCAGTTCCTGCATTTATTTTACACTTCTCTTATTACAGTGGGAACACTAGCGACTAGAATACTATGAACCTGGGTCTCGCGTGCAAATGTGCGCAGAATATTTTGCGCAGATGGTAAAATTCCGCTCCGCCTTTTAAAGGAGTAGGCCATTTCGTGCTGGATGGAACAAATTACAAATTAAAAAAAAAAAAAACGCATGCAATCATCTGTCGTATTTAGACACCATCCCTAAAGTCGGAATGCGACTACCTTAGTAGGGGTAAAAACGGTCGCATACGCAAAATCTCGTTAACAAGGGAGCTGTAACCAAGAAAGGAAAGAAAAAAAAAGTAGCTCTTCCTTCAAAGAGTTTTTTTCTTGGACAGGAAAAACAAACCCAACAGTAAGGGTCAGTGGCTTAGTCCATTGTCTCCCAGGAGGAGGCGAACGGACAGTCGGTTTCCTAATACCAAAGACATTCTCCTGTCCTTTGGGGCACGCGGTGAGAAATGCTGCTGGTGTTGGTAAAACTGAAGTCGCACCAAGGGTTCTGTCTATTTTTTCTCAGGCCTGCAAGTAAAGGAATAGGGCGTTGTAGAGAAAACATAAAAAAACAGGCGAAGAAAAGACGAGTACCTACTCTCTTTGTTGTGTTGAAACTTCCCGGAGTGGTTGACATTTCAGAATCAGTATGGCACCAGACGTGGCTGTATTTCCTCAGAACGATGACTCTTTCAGAGGTTACAAAATACATTATCGCACACACAGCAGAAAATCAGCAGGAAAAAGGGTTTCGGTATACTGGTTTAAGAGAAAAAGAGCCGAGTGAAATACAAGATTACTTTTGTTTGGATAATTACTTTAGTCAGTTAAAAAAAATAAATTGCAGTCCTGCAAAGTAGAAGCGTGCTTGTATTATCGCACTAACGTAAGCACGCACAGACACGTACAAACAATCCACGCAGGCACGCACACACGCAGGCACACACACACACTACACACACACACACACACACACACACACACACACACACACACACACACACACACACACACCACACACACATACACACACATACACACACATCAGCACCGTCTCACACACACACACATCAACACGTCACACACACACGCATCCCAAGCATACATCACGCACGCACACACACAAAACGCGCGCGCGCGCGTGCGTCGTGCGCGCGCGACACATACACACGTACGCGCGCACCACACACCACACATTCATGTACACATGTGTGTCTGCGCGTTTGAGCAAAAACTAGTTTTTAATGCAAAAATTAGTAGATTTAGCTGGATGGTTACAATAGTGTATGGAAGTTTTTTAATCTGCAGCATCCTTCTTTAAGCGACTAATCACTTTACAGTCTATAGTTAAGCTGGAACTAAAGATTTTTTTTGTGACATAAGTGATTGATTGCACCGTACAAAAGAAATAGCATAGGAATCCTACTTAAGTTAGGTGCTGTGCACTGCCACAAGGTAAAGGGGAAGATGAAGATTCGATTTTTTTGTTTGGATCTTTAAACAAGTACTTAGCTGCATGAACATTTGTTTGGTACTTTCATCCCGCTTGTACTCATTTTCCTCTTTTTATTTCTCTGTGTGTACATTCTTGTTTAACAACGTGACTAAATGAAGTTTGTCCATGACACAAAGTATTGAGAAAGCAGTGCCAAATTGCTTGTTTCCCAGGCTCAACTCCCACGCCTTATATTACCGTACTATTTAAACGGCAGGAACAGCAGTACTTTTGATCAAACTGTCTTGAAGAGGAAGCAAACTAAAACTAGAGGTAGTGGCTGAGCTTTGTCTCCATGGAATAGACCAAGGAGCATTTATTTTCCCTGGCATCTTTGCTGTGCTTGGTACTCTTTTAGGTCCACGGAGATAGTAGGCTACTGGATTTATGGTGGCCCTAGAACATAAAAAAACAAGGAAAATAACCAGCAGGAATCGCCGATTTGGGAAATGGTGAGACTAATGTTCTGAAAGTACCTGTTTTAGGCCGACATTCGGCCATCATGATGCTATACATGGTTGTGAAAAGAATGCGTTGGAGGAACTCGTATGTAGACTATAATAATTATGTTAGAAATGTCTCTTTGTTTTTCTGTGTTGGTGTTTTACATTATAATGTTATTGAAAATCAGTGTGACTATGCATACACAATCAGTAAGTTTCTGACAGAGATAAAAAAATAAATAATGCTGCACTAAGTAGTAGGTGAATCATTTGGGAAGACTGCACGTTAAAACATATTTGATTCTTAGAGTAGATCTGGATATCCCATTGCAATTTCTTATTTCCTTGGTCTTGAGAGCGTTTTTGTTTGGAAAGGCTCTCTTATAAGTAACAGAGTGATGCGCACACACATTGTATGCAGGTGTGAATGCGCAAACGCACGCACGCACGCACGCACACACGCACGCACGCACGCACGCACAGAGAGAGAGACACTGATACTGACACTGAACTTTTTAAGAGAGAGAGAGGAGAGAGAGAGAGCTTGTGGCTGTCTCTCTCACTCTTGTCACCCTGTTCTTTGTGTGGCTCTCTCCATCTCTGTCTCTGTCTCTGTCTCTGTCTCTCTGGCTCTCTTCTCTCTGTCTCTCTGTCTCTCTGTCCTCTGTCTCTGTCTCTGTTCTCTCTCTCTCTCTCTCTCTCTCTCTCTCTCTCCTCTCTCTCCCTCCCTATCCTTCTCTCTCTCTCTCTCTCTCTCTCTCTCTCCTCTCTCTCTCTCTCTCTCTCGCTCTCTCTGTCCTCTCTGTCTCTCTGTCTCTCTCTGTCTCTCTCTCAGTCTCTCTCAATCTCGTTCCAGCTGTATCAAAAGTAACAAAATAACATATGAAACATATTGACGAATTTAATCCGTGACTACCTCAGAGAGTGGGTGTCTGGTAGCCGTTACACTGAATATGATCATTTTTTTTTCCAAGTTACTCTGAAACATGTTGGGCTAGGCTGGCTCATTATTTCAAAGGAACAGAGGTGAACTATTGGCTAGCTGGCTCATTATTTCAAAGGAACAGAGTGAACTTCCACAGGGATGTTTTTTTCTTTTCTCTTCTTCGGGGGTTTGGTTGATTGAACAGTTTTCTCGCAGGACTAGAACGACCGTCTTCGTTTTAGTGGTAATTGGTGTGGATTGATTTGAACTGGAATAACTCTTTGTCTTTCTCTGTTTTTTTTATCTTTTGCAAGTCTGTCTGTCTTGTCTGTCTGTCTTCTTCTTTTTTCTCTTTCTCTCACTTTCTTTCTCTCTTTCTCTCCCTCACTTTTTCTTTGTCTGTGTTTCTGTCTTTCACTCCTTTTCTCTCTTTTTTTCTTTCTCTCTATCTATCTCTGTCTTTCTCGTTCTCTCACACTTTCTCTCGCTGTATGTGTTAATTGTCTGTCTCTGTCTGTCTGCCTCTCTGTCTCCTCTCTGTCTCTGCCTTTGTCTCTCTCGCAGAACATTGCGCTGGCAATTTGACGACCCGGGTTCGAATCCGTCGAGGAGATTTTTTCTCCTGGAGTTAACATCAGCGCTGACTCCACTCTCCCCAAAAGTCCTTCGGATGAGACTTTAAACCGAGGCCCCGTGTGCGAACACACTCGGAACATCTTGCGCACACGTTAAATCCTGTTCCGCTATTCGTAAGAGTAGGCCATCGTGTGCCGGTGGAACAGATGACATTTACAAAACTGCATATACACGGGACTGTTGCAAAAAAGCACAAGAGTGCTTATTCCATTATCCTCGATATAAAAGAAATATCATATCAAATCCAATCCAATCAATACTCTCTCTCTCTCTCTCTCTCTCTCTCTCTCTCTCTCTCTCCTCTCTCTCTCTCTCTCTCTCTCTCTCTCTCTCTCTCTCTCTCTCTCTCTCTCTCTCTCTCCTTCTCTCTCTCTCTCTCTCTCTCGTGCGTGGGCAATATGTGTGTGTGTGTGTGTGTGTGTGTGTGTGCGTGCGTGCGTGCGTATGCGCTCGCCTTGCAGGTATGTTACGGATCAAATCGTTTTTATTCCTCTTGGAAATGTCTTTTCAGAAAGACAAAATACAACATCAAAAATGCATT
>CM060334.1:35827202-35829702 GCA_030674155.1 Stramonita haemastoma | reverse complement strand
ACACGCACACGCACGCACACACACACACCCGCACATACACACGCGCGCGCGCCGCACCTCACGCACGCTGCACCCCCCCCCCATACACACACACATTCCTAACTTATTTTTATTGCGCTTCTTATTTCTCCCAGTTTTGGTAGTCTGGTGCCACTTCAAGCGGAAAGACGTAAACAACTATTACTACTACTGCTGCTGCTGCTGCTACGACTACGACGACTACTTCTACGACTACACACACACACACACACACACACACACACACACACACACACACACACACACACACACACACACACACACACACACACACACCGTTATCCTCTCAAGTCAAGTTTGTTGATGGCGGAAACTGCAGCACTTTACTTACAGAGACTTTCCGTGGAGCGGAAAAGAGATTGTGATGGGTCTGTAGCGCAGGCAAAGGCACACTGATTCCCACAGCCCTTTTGCCATTTTACTGCCAGAATGGTTGGCGGTGATAGTCGGCTGCTGGGTTTTTATAGCGTATCAAGTCTAATGACACATGAAAAAAAGTCCACAATATCAGCAAAGTTTGTGCAAAAGCCCCCGAGGATTAAGCGAGAGTGGTTTTAATGTTCTTGCTGAGTGTATAAGTGTAAAGAATTTAGCATGTTAGAAACATCAGCGGAATGGATAGTCTTGTTTGTGCTCATGTTTTGAAGACAACTGTTTTTGTTTCACTTTTGTCTGGTTTGCAATCGTTTTGAAGAAAACAGTTTTAATTGCGTTTTTAATCGTCTTCAAAAAAGCAGTCTTAGTTTGATTCACTATTGTCTTGTTTGTACTCAGAGAAAACGGTTTTATTTCACTATCTGTTATTTCAGTTCAGAGTTTTGATTCGGTGTCATCTTTTCCATGGTTGTTGTTTAGTGTTAGCGTTTTTCAAAAATATGTAATTCGAGACAATCGGTAGAGTTTGATGCAAACGAAAAAGTCTTCATTTAAATAAGTGTAGTGAATTTAGAGGAAAAGTGCAACGAAAGATAATGGATAGGGTCTGTTTTGTATTCTTCATGGCTCTGTTTTTTGTTTGTTTGGGTTTCTTTTTGTTTTTGCTCCCTTCCCTTTCCCCTTTTACATACATGCAGACACTGACACTGACACACTGACACTGACACTGACACATATTTATTGAATAGGCCATAGCCCCTTTCAATGGGGGAATATAACATCAAAAACTCATCCTTGGAATTTTGTCAAAACAACCCAAAGAATCCAAATGTCTGATAGTTTTTCAAAAGCAAACTATGTTTCTATTGATCACACATTCATACACTGTATCATTTGACAAGTATTTCTTAGTCTTCCTTTAAAGTATGAGATCGAAGCTTGAAAGCATGGAATAAAAATCTAGCACAATCAAAAATTTGTTCTTCTTGAAATTTCATGAAAAGATTAGGATTTCCAAAGTTCACAGCATTTTTTAAATATTTTACCCTTACATCTCTGTACTTTGGACATTCAAAAATAAAGTGACTTTCTGTTTCCAGAGTCTTGATGCAGAATGGACATTCCAACTGTTCTTCATTTTTAGAGTAACGATATTTATGTACATTAATCTGTGACACTCCCATCCGAAACTGAGCAACTGCATTCCGATACATGTTCATCCACAAATTGTCTAGGTTCTTTTCTTTCCCAAAATATGTCTTGTACATTCTATATACTGAAAACCTACTGCTGTTTTCTACATGGTCAAGCCACCTTAAACAGAATGAACTCTGCAGTCTTTCTCTAAGTTCTCTGAAAAATAATCGTTCTTCACCACATCCAAACAGCCACACTTGTTCAAACCCATTCTCACATAAGAAAGTGTGAAGCTTGGTTACCCAAGTAACAGTTCCACGTTCATGAAGCTTTAACAACATTGTGTACGCTTTCTTTGAAAAGAAGTGTTCAGGTTGTTTCAATAGTCTAAACCAGTATCTAACACATTTTACAACAGAATTAATCCACAAAGGGTATCTACCTAGCTCACCATATATCATGTCGTTAGGCGTTTTATCAATTACATGCAGCAAACGTTTGCAAGCATAAAGATGGACTCGTTCTACTTTCTCAAACTTCTGAAACCCCCAAATTTCTGCCCCATATAATAGTGCTGGAACTACCTGTGTGTCGAACAGTTTGAAAAATATTTCAGCTGAATTACAGTCAATTCTAGTTAAGGTTTTTAGAATTTCTATTGTACTTTTCTTCGCATACAGACACAGGTGTGTGTGTGTGTGTGTGTGTGTGTGTGTGTGTGTGTGTGTGTGTGTGTGTGTGTGTGTGGTGTGTGTGTGTGTGTGTGTGTGTGTGTGTGTGTTTGCGCATGTGTGCTTGTAGACACATAACTATACACATACTCATATGTACGCCCAAACACATGCGCACTAACACACACAAACGCGCGCAGACACACAGAGACACACACAGACACACATAGAATACAAACACACACACACACACACACACACACACACACACACACACA
>CM060334.1:35819702-35822202 GCA_030674155.1 Stramonita haemastoma | reverse complement strand
CGTGCGTGTATGCTTTTGTGTGTATGTGTGTGTGTTTGTGTGTGTGTTTGTGTGTGTGCGCGCGCGCGTGTGTGTGAAGATAAGGAAGCAGAAGTTTGGTGTTGTGTTGGGAGTTCCGACCCGAACAGCATCAAGGATCCACACCCGGAAGAGGAAGAGTGAATCAAAGAGAAAGCAAGAGCGGGCGGGAAGATAAAGGCGATAGGTTTAGCGGCCCTAAAGGCCGCTTGTTTGTTTACGGCAAAATCTATAGAAACCATCCTCTCACCAAGGGAATGCAGTGTGAAGGGCAGGGCACTCGCACATTCTGCACTGCTGTGCTTGTGTTGTCCTTTGATTTGAACAAATGGGGGAATGGTCATGTGCCCGTTCCCTTTGAGGCACTTCCCCCAAAATGCTTTGTGAGATCAGAAACAGATAAGCATAAAAGAGGTTTAGGTTTTCCTGGCTGCAAACGAGTCAGCCCAACACAAGCTGTTTCTCATATTGTTCAAGGTGATATATTACACATTGTATACATTGCATGTCATTGAGGTGTAGGTATCCGAACATAATATTACGTTGAATGTGCAATAGTATCTCAACGTTCGATTTTCCTTTCACGCTGTTGCTCTGAGTAAAGAAACTCTTCTAGTTCTATACTTTGCTCTTCTTGGCACCCAGATCTTCTTTTGTCGATGCTGCTGTAAGGTCAAGACCGTTAACATCACAGTTTAGTGGAAGAACCACTTAAGAACAATGGCTGTGCTTAGCCTTGTGGCACAAAGAGACGCGCACTAGCTTTTCTAGTGCCTTTGTCATCCTACTTTCTCCCACAGTTCACAACGGCAGCTGGCGTATGTCCTCTCCGGAATATTTGAATAAATGATACCCTAGAGTAATCTTCAATATCGGCAAATGTTGGGTTTAAGCCCATACGGCTAAGAGAAGAGTTCCTTCTGTCTGCACCCGAATGTATGTTTATGGGGAAGTCAGGATAGAGTGTGAATACATTTTAAAGTGGAAGTTTTGTTTTCAATCCTTTGCAAAAGAAGTTATTAGGGAAAAGACTGCGCTGCTCTCAGATTGATAGTAACATTGACTTAGGGTGGCTAGGAAGTAAGCATTAGCTTTTCCGGAGTAGTACTTTGCAGTAGCTTTTAGAAATGGCATTTGCTCCCAAGGAAGAAAAAATGCATTTGAAAAATAAGTCTTTTGCCACAAAGTTTGGTTTTTTTTCAGAAAGAAGAGATAGAGATGGAAGTTTGATAAAGATACCTTCAAAATGTTATGCTTTTATCAGCAATTTTATTCGCTAGTTTCCATAGTCAAACCAAATGAGTAACTGTTTAGCAACAAGCGGCTCTGTTACTGCTTTCATGTTTAATAGTCAGTAATGATAACTGACATCCCCGTTAGAGAAATGAATGCTATGTTACCTACATCGTTGTACTAAATGACGTAATTAAGTCTGCGTTGAAGCAAACTTTCTGGTATACAACATAATGAGAAAATAAAAAAACGCGAACAAGTCTTTTAATAGTTCTGAATAGTAATAGTTTTGTAGCTATGTTGAATAACCCCATCCAGACTTTCTAACAATTAACCATTGATTGATGCTGAACAGAACTTTCCTATAGTGGAACATTCCGTGAAGCAGAAGAAAGAAGCAAAGGTCAATGGGTCAGCTACGTCTCCCAGAACTCAGCAAGAGAGTGGGTTTTTTTTTCCTTCGCACAGTTTCATCCAAAGGCCTGAAATGATTTTCAGTAGAAGTAAACTGTTTAGTTTGATAGGGTATTCACAACTAACAATACACCAGAGGCTTTGACAACAAAATGGCAAAGTTGCCGCTTTGCCCCCAGAGGATTAGATAGTTGTTTGAAGTTAAGGCTAACTGATGATTTTATGAGGAGTTTACGGCCATTCCGGGGGATAGGGACGAGATTGGAATTCTGTCTAATGATGCTTTAGGAAATTGTTTTCATCCCATCACTTTAGAGAGGCAATTTAAGCTTTTGTGTTTTGAATTAGAATAATGTGGGTGATATCATATTTCTCTGTTTGTGGGCGGCAGCTTTCACAACAAGGACAACAAATGGTTTGATCTGTATAATTGTTGAGTGCGATGTGCGAATAATGTATTTAGACAAAACACTTCGTGAAGCAGGAGATAGTTTATAAAGAATTATTGATTGATGAAGGATCATTAATGTTCATAGTTTTGTCGTTCAGGTGACTTTGTTGACAATGTAGCAAATGAAAACTGACCAAAAACCTGCAATAAAAATAAATCCCAGGTGAAAGTAAGAGCTTAAACTTTGATTCAGTACTTTATATTCCAATGTATTCAAAAGTATGAATAGGAATTACACAAGATATTAACAATAATTACGCAAGCCACAACATTTGCAACATTTGCAACAAAAAATACACCACCAGGAACCAGTTATACAAGAAAAATATAAGTAACACTTGCAGCACTAATAAGCATTTATTTAGATTTTAAACAGATGTTTCA
>CM060334.1:35799702-35814702 GCA_030674155.1 Stramonita haemastoma | reverse complement strand
CCGTGTGCGAATGCACGCAGAACATCTTGCACAGACGTTAGCACGTGTTCCGCTTTTTGAAAGAGTAGGCCATTTTGTGCCGGTGGGAACGGATGACAAACTTTACAAAACTACACACATTGGATGTAAGAAAAGTGCTTATTCCATTATCCTCGGTATAAAAGAAGAAATATAAAAACAAATAAATACATCTGCCTGCCTGTCTGCATGCCTGCCTGTCTGCCTGCGTGTATGTCTGTTTATCAGTCTATCAATTTGCCAAGCAGTCAACCAATGTGTTTGCACTGTTGGTCAATTTACTGTGTTTTGTTTCTTAATTCTCATCTTGTTCACCCAGTGACTTCATACTCGTCGTAAATTGGTCATCAGCTTTTGTTACTAGTATTTTGCGTGATATTCACTGGACTACATTATCATTGTGATTTACCTTGTCTATACAAAATTATAGCATGAAATCATTCTACGGGGTGCCTTTACCATTTCTGGAGATGAGCTGTCTGTGACAAAGATGTCAGTTGTCCGAATGTTTCATTGCCTCTCTCTTATGTTGGCTTTCCTTTCGCAACCTTGCAAGAGAACCCTAGCAGAGTGTAAAACCATAATTAAAGCAACAGTGCTCATGATAAAACCGTATATTAGTGAAAACAACAACAACAACAACAACAACAACAACAAAACGAAATAGCTTTGGAAAAAAGAACAGAAAATGAAACTTTGCAAGCAAATTTTCACACATACTGAATTGAACGCTACCAGAAAATACACAGTAAAAAACTGACTGCAGGCTTAAGTAAGAAATAGCTAAATGGTATTCCTTTTCTTAAAATGGCCTCCACTTTGCCACACATCACGAAAACAAAGAAACATTGCAAGAAATGGCTATACCTGTGGTGTAAAATAGCTTTACGTCCTAACTTTACTGAACTTTTGTGAAGAAAAACTGTTCAAAGTGTAGCAGTAAAACTCCTGTGAAAAAAATTTAGATTTGGAAAGAAAATACATCTTGAAATAATGGTAAATTATTTTTGCAAAACACTGTTAAACTTGATTGCAAATGTAGCAGAATCTGCGTAAAGTCTAAAACTTAAATTGTAAAAAATAATCTTCAAAGACAAACAGACACACACACACACACACACACACACACACACGCACGCACGCACGCACGCACGCACGCACGCACGCACGCACGCACGCACACACACACACACACACACACACGCGCGCGCGCGCGCGGCATAGCCTAGTGGTCAGAACATTGCGATCGTAGTTTGACGACCCGGGTTCGATTCCTGTTCGAGGGAATTTTCCCCCTGGAATTAACATCAGTGCTGACTCCACTCTCCCCAAAAGTTCCTCGGACACACACGCACACAAACAACACACACACACACACACACACACACACACACACACACCACACACCACACATACACCACACACACACACTCACACTCACACTTACACACACACACATACACCCCCCCCACACACAACACCCCACACCCACACCCACACACACCCACACCACACACCACTACACACACACACACACACACACACACACACACACACACACACACACACACACACACACCACACACACACCACACACACACAAGGTTTCATTGGAGGAGTTGGACGTGGCGAAATTGATCATGGTGACAAAAATACAAGCTAGAATCTTCTCTTCGGTATCGATGAAAATTCTAAATCTTTTGTGCAATGCTAACACAGTATTGTGCCAGTTACTTGCAGTACTGTACTGAACGAGTTTCTGGCAGCAAAGAAATTGAATCAACCAACAGTGGGTGTGTCTGGAAAGGTCTGAATTGAAAACGACACGAAGTATGTGGGTCCTAGTGACAGCAGTAACTGCTTTAGTCATGGTGGCATAGTATCAAAGTAGATAAGAGAGATAGAGGGGAGGGGGGAGAGAGACAGAGACAGAGACAGAGAGAGATGGGGGAGAGAGAATGAGAGAGATTGGAGAGAGAGACAGAAGAGAGAGAGATTGGAGAGAGAGAGAAAGAGAGACAGAGAGAGAGAATGAACGAGATTGGAGAGAGAGACAGAGAGAGAGAGACAGAGAGAGAAGGAGAGAGAGAGAGAGAGAGAGAGAGAGAGAAGAGAGAGAGAAGACAGACAGACAGACAGACAGACAGACAGACAGACAGACAGACAGAAGAAGAGAGAGAAGAGAGAGAGAGAATGAAAGAGATTGAAGAGAGAGACAGAGAGAGAGAGAGAGAGAGCCAGGCAGACAAACAGAGAGACAGACTGACAGAGATATAAAGACAGAGACGTAGACAGAAACAGACAGAAAGAGATAGATCGAGAAAGTAAACTATCGGTATTTCTAGCTTTCCCAGGGTAAATAGCGGTGCATGCAAAGGCAAGTCAGTCGAGGTCTGCATACAGACAGTGGTAGATAGCAGAAGGGTAGAGACTATTGGCAGAAACATTTAGAATTTATCCATCCTCATTCCTTGCTTTCCTTTCTCCCCACTCCACCCTCACCCTCCTCTCTTCCCACTCTTGCGCTTTTATGAATGTTGAAAAATAGGAAGAATTAAAAGACCGTTTTTGCCCAGGCCCCATAATGATTTCTAGAAGTCATGCCTTGCCTATTCAGAAAGAAGATATTGGAATACTCTACCTCCTTTGTAAAAAAAGTTACTTCAAAACAAGTGTTTAAGAAAAAAATGATAAAATATCGTATAGACAAGCGGTGAGTCCACTTTGTATGCCCTACATCTGGTTGCTTTGTGAATTTTTTTTTTTACTCTTGTTTTTGTTTTTTCCATTAGTTATCTGTCTGCTTTGAGTTTTTGTTGTACTATCTTGGTTTTGCTTTTACCTTATATTGTGAGGTCTTGATTAAAAAAAAAAGGAAAATTTTCTCCATTCTACTTTGTACTTTTTAACATGGATTAACGCTGCCTTTTGAATCCTTTCAAAGGTTTTTTTTTGTTTTCTTGATTTTTAAACCCGTGAGGGCAGGATGAAAAAAACGTGTGTAAACTTGCTATTGTACCCACTATGAAGATAATCTTGACTTGGCTTAACTAGGGTGTGTTATGTTTATTACGAGCCTGGCATAACTGCATTTCGATTTTGGACAAATCTATTTTCAGTTCAGTTCCATTTTATCGGTTGAAATTGCCGAGAAGTGCAGATAAAAGTTATCTGATGGAAATGACCCAAAAAGTTTTATATAAAATTGTAGACACTGTTGTGTTATCTGTCTGAAAGAAAACATGGAGAAACTGACTGATTTAGACTACACTTTAAACAAAAATTCAAACTGGTGTAGATAGTTTACAATTTGGAAATGCTACTTGAATAAAATGTTGTAAAAAAAGGAAAAGGAAACAACTCTAGCTGTGAGTTAGGATATTGTGATCTCTGTGGAGATCACCACCTAACTTCTAATCCTCTGAGGTTTGGAAGAGATGTGTTGTCTTCCTTCCACTGTTTGTGCTTTTTTTTGGAGGAAGGGATACAAAAAGGAGGGGGAGGGGATAGGAGAGGAGGGTTAGAGGAGGTAGGAGCGTTAGTGGAAGAGGGTTAGAGGGAGATAGAAGGGTGGGAGGATAGGATAGGAGGGGGGGGGGTAGGAAGGAGGGGCGGGAAGGGAGAGGGGGGAATAAGAGGAGGGGAGTGTTGGTGGTAGGGAGGGGAGGGTATGGGTGGGGAGGGGTGTAAGGGAGGGTAGGTGAGGGAGTGTGCGGGAGGGGGGTAAGGGAAAGATTGTAGGAGGGAGAGGGAGGCTGGGAAGGGTAGCTGGGGGTAGGTACTTAAGGAGTCTGGAGGTTTCGGGGGGAGGGGTAGGGGGAAGGTTAGGGGTTCCGGGGCGCTAGGGGGAAAAAGAAAAAAAAAGGTAGTGGGGGAATAATCGGCACAATTGATGAATAGATAATAAAGCCAGCGTGTGGTCATAGTTGTTTTACCGATTATCTGACCCCCTGGCTGCAAGTTGAGATAAAACACAGGCGCATGCAGGGGCTGGTGTCCACGGTCGTTCTCTCTCTGTTATTCTCTATCTCTGTCTCTGTCTCTATCTCTATCTCTGTCTCCCTCTCCACTCTCCTGCCTCTCTCTCACTCTCCTCTCCTCACTCTCTCACTCACTCACTCTCTCCTCACTCTCCACTACTCACTCACTCTCTCTCTCTCTCTCCTCTCTCTCTCGCTCGCTCTCGCTTCTCTCTCTCGAGATTTATTTTTCTCTATGTATCCTGAAAAGGCGACTGATGTAAAGCACTCGATGCTTATCTATTATCCTCAATAAAATTTGCCTTGCCTTGCCTTGCCTTGCTTCTCTGTCTCTCTGTCTCTCCTTCGCTCTGTCTGTCTTCTGTCTGTCTGTCTTCTTCTTCTGTCTGCTTCTCTGTCTGTCTGTTGTCTGTCTGTCTGTCTCTCTTCTCTCTCTCTCTCTCTCCTCCCTCCTCTCTTCCTCTCTCTCTTCTCCTCCTCTCTCTCTCTCTCTCTCTCTCTCTCTCTCTCTCTCTCTCTCTCTCTCTCTCTCTCTCTCTCTGCATGTTAATCAGTGTGTCCCTTGGAAAGTGTTGAAAATATCGATATTCCTGTCTGAACCTGACATAAAATAGAGCTTGATTCAGAATTGGAAAGACATTATTGTCACATTCCGAATCAATATCGTAGTTATGTTAAAAAGAAAAAAAACCATAGCTAACGCTACATGATGGTGCCTTGCGTTTTTTTGTGTTTTAGTTCTTTGTTTTCGATCTTATGATTATTTTTTTGGTAACAAAAACAACTGAAAACAAATGTCATGCAATTTTTATATAATGTTTCATGCCATTGTATGGAAATAAAGCAAAATGGTCGAAACATTGACTCTAAGCCACACGCAGATATATACCAAACAAAAAGTTTGCTCACGCGCGCGATACACACGCACGCACGTACGCACACACATACTCACACACATACGCGCGGGCGCGGTGCGAGTGCAGCACGCACGTACGAACACATAACGTAAAAACAAATTTTGGTTTCAGAAATAAGAAAGAAAACAACAGAAAATTGTCAGATGACAAGAGAACTTGTGTGTGTGTGTGTGTGTGTGTGTGTGTGTGTGTGTGTGTGTGTGTGTGTGTGTGTGTGTGTGTGTGTGTGTGTGTGTGTGTGTGTACAAAAATGTGTGTGTGTTAACATACATAACCACACACACACCACATACATAACATACATCATACATTACATACATAACATACATACATACATACATACCACACCATACATACATACATACATACATACATATACATACATACACATACATATATAACATATATACATTATCATTTCCCAAAGCTCATGGAAATTGACAAGTGCGCTGCGGCTGCCTATAACTGAATAAACAGAGTGTCCAAAAGTTAACTGATAGCATGTGGTCTCTGTCCTTCAGAAGGCACCTCTAAAGGTTTAGCAATCTAAGTCGTGAAACTCACAGAGTATTTGCTTAGAAGGTAGCTACATTCTAAATCTTTCAAAAGCACTGACTTAAGTTGCACAAGCTTAATTTGTTTTGTTTCACATGATCTTAAGTTGTGGTTTGGCAGAATGGATTGAAAAAGTGTCTCAGGATCCTTTTGATTGCATGTTATAAAGAAGGGTATACAATTTTTAGGTTTGTTAGGAGGGGAGGGAGCTTACAAGGGTGTAAAGCTTTAAGATTGCATTTTGTACTCTCAATATCACCTTTCTCTGATTTCTTTTAATATTATACTCAAGAGGTTTATTGCTGTTTTCTTTCCTTCCAAAAAATATAGACAGCGCTAGTAACTGTATCGAATTAATACGGCTACACTATAAGATTGAAATGCTGTATAGAAACAACTGGTGCTTGAAAGTTTATGCAGTGAAATTATTCCTTAATAAAAACCGTGTAGCTTGGCATCAAGCTTTCTTATACCTAAAGATATATTCATTCATTCTCAAGCTATATTCTGAAGCTATTGTTTAAAATTGCATTTGAAGCAAAAGGCACAGTTGTGCAGATAAAAAGAATGGAAATGGAATATGGAACAAAAACGTCGAAAGATTCCACCCAGTAGCTAACAAGCTAGTAGCACGTATGCCTGAAGTGTGATCCCGAAGTCTTGCCTTTTTCCTACGGCATTAACCATTGTTCCCTTCAGCGGTAGGTAATCAGACTATATCCAGCTTCGCACAGCCACAATACATAGTCTTTGATACTCTCCAGTGCCCTTGTCTTCACACCCAATCATACAAAAGCATTATATCGGGTCAGGATATTACGACATAGACATTCGAAAAATCATTCAGATTTCGATTAAATGCCAGTTACTCTATAACCGTAACGAAATTTCGATATGAATGACATTCGTTATGGAAAGCACCAAAAGACCTATATCTATTGGAGACATAGAATGGTGTAGCTTCCTGGTGGTTTAAAAAGAATACTCACATTTTAGATTGAAAGACTAAACCAGTTTTTAACCAGATGCTAATTTACATGTGAGCATTTCTTTTCCTTTACTATAAAAGAGTCAGGATCTAATCTTGGAGAAGGATTTAGTCTTGAAATATGTACAGCGATTTTTTGGCCGTTCTATAATTTTGTTCAGTAAAACGATGGACATACTAGTGGAGCAGCTTGACCTTTCCTTTCTTTTAAGAAGCGTGTTTCATTTGTTATCCTTGTCTCTATTGTTGATTATGTATCAGTTGACAGTTGGCATAAGAATCAGTCACTTGATAGCATGGCTTTGTTTTGGAAGATTACCTGAACAGAGATGTTCTTTACGAGATCCAGCTTGCTATGGCACGCTGCTTTGAAAAGTACAATGCAGTGCCCTCCATTATTTCCCAGGAAGTCGAGGGAGAATACATGAAGTCGTTTTACAACAAACAAATTTCTGTGCTTGCTTTAGTGTGAAGAAAAACTTCCTCTCCTTGTCTAGCTTTACCTAGCTCTTTTTTCTCTTTAGAATTCGAACGTTGTAAGAGAAATTGTTATTTGGTACAGTCGATCTCTGTCGTTCCTATCCGTTTTGAAAAGACAATGGGCCTGTGGAATAAGGCCCTATTAATGGTAAAAAAATGGTTTTGCATTGCTTTGTATGATTATTCATCTATTAGGTCCTTTTCGGAAAAAAGCAATGTGTAATGCAATGTGTTATGGTATTCAGTAGTTATACAGCAATCTAGTTATCCTACGTTGTCAGAATATTAATGAAACGGTGTGAATCTCATAAAAAGGATTTTTCTGTGACAATGATTTGTAAGGAATTATGATATAGCGTAATGCAGTGTAGTCCAGTGCAGCCTAGTGCAGTTCATCCTAATCTGCACAGTCTAATGCAATACAAAACGGTTTAGCAAAAGAAGATATATTGCCAGAGAGTGTGATGAATGCAGTTTTACATCTGAAATCTTGGGCATTCTGTGTTGTCAAGCTTACTGCGCATAACTAGTGCTATGCATTGGAAACATCGATCGTTGCGAAACGTGGGAAGATATCGCCAGACTAGCATATCTGGTTTGCTCTGTTGCTTTTTATGCTAGGATCTGATTTAAAGAGTAGAGTTTGTAGGCCTACGTTTCTTTTGCTTTATATATATATATATATATATATATATATATATATATATTTATATATATATATATATACTATATATATATAGCATTAGCATTGTAATAACATTCAAAATATAACTACATACATACAAACGACACTCATTTACATGTTTTCCTGTAAGCATGCAAAGCAATGTATTTTGCAATGATTGCTGCATAATAAAGACCAGTTAGTGCAGCGTCAAAAACTAAAATATAAGAAAGTAGTCATAGAATATTCAGCACACATTACTGCTTTAAAGTACACGCCTCTAGCATCAGCCAGTCACTGTAAGCTGTCTTTTGAGACGGAAAACTATGGGCTGAAAAACTGGACACAATATAAATGATAAGTATTTTTCCCATCCTTGCCGGTGTACCATTTTATGAACTTCTGGCCCATTCATTTTATAAACTCCTTTGGCTAAAGCTATGTTTTTGGTTAGAGACATTTGCTACAGTAAACGTACTCCTTTCCTAGATCTTTTAAAGTTTTCTTTCGAGAGCATTAATGAATTATTGGAGTTATTCCATCTCAAAGTGCAGTGTAGAAGTGCAAAGTATTTACTCGTTTTTATTATTGTATTTACATTAGGATAAACGCCGAGCTAAAAGTAACTAACAATACTTAAAAATACGTTTTCTGCAATGACTTGAAATTTTGTGCAGCTGCTAAAAGGGCCATAACCAGTGCAGTTGTAAAACATGAACTAAGAGCAAAAAATGCTCTCATAATAATACAAGTGTGTGTTATCTTCAAAGGAAACGATATGCGCTACTTCCTCCATTAACAATACAGTAATTGTTCTCTGTGTCAGGTCTGTGGTAAACATCACATAGCCTTCCTGATAATACAAGGAAAGCATGAAAAGGAGGACATTAAAAAAACCCACTTAAAAACACCTAAGAGCATACATATTTCACGTTGCTTACACGGAGAATGACAAACTCACAAGAATATGGAACATCTGACAAGCATTTTCGTTGTCCAAACCTGACATTTGCATCTGGATTTGTGTATTGCGTTTTGTTCGTTTCTTAGTATAGATGGAACATGTTATCAGACACATGTCTTTTCTATCTTGTACAAAGTTTTCCCCCCGTTTGCCACTACCTGCAGATTTAGAGGACAGTCTCAGTTTTATATACCTCTAGTATACGTCTGCTACTAAAAGAAACCTAGATTTTATAATATATTGTTATATTTTAAAAGGAGAAAACCTATAAAATTTGTTGTTTCATTTGCTATTATCTCCATTCTCTTTTATACTTTGTTCTTATTCTTTCGAGTTCGTAAACTTTTGTCCATTTTAGCTAGTCTTTGAACTCTGCATGGTGGAGTCTATTTCTACAACTGGCCAGGATGGATACCAGCTGTTGTTCAGAGGGGAAATTGGACACTGAGCAGTGCCAGAACATCTGCAGAAGACAGATCCTCAGTTGTTGCCTTGGATGATTTGTAGACGGTGCTTACCTTTTAGCTCTTTGGTTATCGACAAAAAAGGTAGCAGATGTTAATGTGTGTCACCTGTTGTAAGATCCTAGCAGCAGCTGTCATGAAAATAAAATTAGCTGTCCCCTTGTTCCTTCCCGTTAGAAAGACTAGCGAAAAGAAAAAAAAAAAACCTACTCAGAATAAAGCAAATCTCATGGCACGGGGTTTACTTTTTTGCCCGGCCAGGGGAAAACTAGTAATACGGTGGAAGAAAGATGAGAGGGGCCGGTGGGATGAGAAATTCAGATCGATGGAAGATCTTGTCTATCTCGGCCACCAGTTATTAACAGGGCAAGCTTTGGGCAGCAAGGGACTCGGGGAGGAGGTGTAGGAATGGACAGGAGTGTTGAAGAGAGAGAGAGAGAGGAGAGGAGGGTGCCTTGGTGATGCATTTGTGTATGAAATCAATTTATGATCTGTCTCACTGTGTCTGTGTGCCTGTTCAGTTATATCCTTTTATGTCTCTGTCTGTCTTTCTCTGGGGTTTTTTTCTGCGTGTTATCTTTTCTGTCCCTTCCTTCAGATGCGGAACCAAACAAAGACGATAGTGGCAGAGAGAAAAATAATCAATCTTTGTTCTTCATCTCAAAAAATAGATGAACAAAACACAAAAACACAGAATGCATGAAAATGTGCAGAACTGAAAAAATAGCATGCATGAAACGTCTGCTGTGTCAATTTTATTTCTTAGGAACCATTCATCCTTTCCTCTCTTTCAAAACGTTTGGAACACTTTTTTAGACCCGAAGAAACTTTATACCTACGTAAACTACCTAAAGTCATTCAAATTTGCAGACAAAGAATAAGTAATTGCGAATATTTCAAATTCGATGACAGCCTTGCGTGCTTGGCACATGCATTATTGAAGGCGAGTACTTATTCTGAATGTGCTTCTCGCATGCATCAGTGTGGCGTATGAACTACTGATATTAAAGGACGCTCCCATGTGCTTACTTCATCCATAAAGATTGACTGGGAATTGCGTACCTTTCTCTTTATGTATGCCTATCTGTCTGTGTATCTATGCGTCTGCGTGTTTGTCTGGTGCTGATTCTCACTCTCATGCTGTTCCCTGTCCCGCTCGTTTAAGCGTGTACGAGTACATAAGCATCTTTCGGGAGGAATGAACTAACTGCCATGGCGTCGGAGAAAAAAGATCGATACAAATCGATATCGGAAGGATAGAAACTAAAATTATGTCCACAATAGAATAGTTGGGATTTAGAGTACAAGCACATACATATTGATAGTGTTATGTTTGAAATAAAGAGAATATAAAATGTAAAGCGAACTGACGTGAACTTAGAATAAATATTGTGAAATTTCAGAGTCAAAAAGCAGGCGAAATTTTAAAAAACAAACAGAATAAAGAATAAGACAGTATGTAATTCAGTTTCATTTTAAAAACCATTATGCTAGTTTTAGTTTTTGTAGATAATGTCACGACATTCAGAATTATCTGTAAATGGTACACTTTGATGATCCAAGCAATAAGTGAACTTGAGGCAAAAATAACCAAACTGTCAAAGAGGCTGATCCAAAAACTAAATCTGAGCTTATAAGAGGCACAGAGCAGTCAGCCGAGTGCTAAAGTAGACTTACATGTATACAATTGGAAATAGAAGACATTCAAATGAGAGGCTCCAGTAAAGCTAAGGTTAGGAGTAAAAGACATGCAGGAACAGACTCAAAAGCAAATGAGCCGTGGGTTGGCATGCTACACACATGCACATACCCTTATATACATACACGGACGCTATTTACTTATTCTTCTTGTTTTCATCTTTTTTTCTTCCTTTTCTGTCCCCCATTCCTTCCTTCGATGTTTGCTTTAGAACCTTGGAGACATGGAACAAAAAAGATCCTGTAAAAACAGACAGGCATTACAGAGCTAATTACACGCTTAGTTTAAAACATTGAGAAGTGAAGAAAAGAGCGCTTCTAAACCAAAACAACCGCAAGGGAAGCAAAACAAGCAAACAAAGAAAAAACATTCATCACAGAACTAATCACACGCCTTCGAAAAGCGAAAAGAACAAAAAAATACAGAGCACAGGCTCCTAGAAGGTGTATGACAAGCAAGTGCAAAACACAGCAAAAGGCGATGAATTAGTAATCTATGTATTACCCGCCTGTCATACTTCTTTGTTGGCAGCAAATGTTCTGTCAAGTAGCCCTAACCCCCGACCTCCCACCCTTCCCAACTGTCAACACATCCATACCACCGCACTGCACTGGCTCCCTTGATAGTAGCGCATAAAAACAGCCAGAAAGGCCTCTGTGACTGTGCAAAAAGATGAGCATGTGGGCCAATCCCCGTGTGACACCCCCGGAGTAGGCTCTCTGTTAGCATACCAAAGACGACTCACGTGTGCATGAAAAGGTTCCGGCCCTTTGTTTCTTTCTGCCTATTTCTCTCTCTCTCTTCTTTCTCATTCTTTCTCTCTTTTTGGCTCTTTGTATTGTCTCTTTTTGTATCTTGTTGTCTTGATTGCTTTGTTGTATTGTTCTCTGTTTGTTTCCTTGTGTGTCTGTCTTCTGTCTGTTGTCTTTGTCTGTCTCTCTGTGTGTGTCTGTCTTGTGTGTCTGTCTCTCTGTGTCTTGTCTCTGTGTCTCTGTCTGTCTGTCTGTCTGTCTGTCTGTCTGTCTGTCTGTCTGCTGTCTGTCTTCTGTGTCTGTCTGTCTGTCTCTGTCTCTCTCTGTTCTGTGTCTCTCTTGTCTCTCTCTCTCTTCTCTCTGTCTCTCTTCTCTCTCTCTCTCTCTCTGGCTCGTTATATTCGACCTCTCAGAATAAAACTTCTTGAAATTCAAAAGGGGGGGAGGGGGGGGGGGGGGGGGGGGGGTGGTGTGTGTGTGTATGTGTAGAATCAAACTGTAGTAGTTTCTCTCGGTTTGATAACAGTAACAACCCTACTGAGGAATGGTTCATTGCTGCATTATGTCATGTACATTTGTTTTACTCTATAAAGTATGAATTTCAAGTTACAGATGAACTATACGCTAAAGCCATACAACTCAGAAACAGAAAGTGACATTTTTGAAATCAGATTTTATGTTTGTTCCTCCTGAAAATTGTCTGCCTACGATTTTGATATGTGCAGTACGACTAACGTGAATGCCTTTCGCCAAGACAATCTGATTCAGTGAACCATTTCTCTGTACCCAGACATTTTTATTGCGTTGTATGTTTGTCCGAATGTGAATTGTGATTTTTCTCTTGACACATTTTGGGATGTGTGTGTGTAAAGTTACTGTTATATGTTTTGACTGATGTATAGGTGTGTAGTCTCTAGTGAGAAATATCAATGCTGGAAGTTTATACTAAAACCTGGCTGTGAGACTACTGTTGAGTGTGACAGTTCTGATGCAAAGGTTGTTTATAAATAGAGTTAGAAGGCTAACCTGAGAGACAGTGAAAACACATCAGGCAGTACTTTGAATTTTAAGCCATAGGATCAAAGAGACAAAGCAGGTTATTGCTCAGTTGAGGATATCCCAGGATCATATTAAGTTTTTTTCCCTTTTAACTCGCATCCAATGTGCTGAATACTCTAGGATGTGTGGTGAGTATGTGGGTGTGTGTACACTGATGCACAAATTGCTACTCTGGAAGATCACAAATCCCCGATGTCCACAACGCAGAGCTACAGATAATAAGCCATTTTGGAGACTTTTGCACAGAAAAAAACTAGAAGACAACCTCAGCTATAATCTTCAATGGTTGGAATCTTTATGGTTTCTGAATCCAGACAGTATTTCCCCAAAATCAAATAGAAGCCTTTACTTTGATATAAATTGTACGGGTATAACACTCATAAAACATGCGTGTAAAAGATAATTTACATGAAAGAGAAATCACCATGAAACCAGCCCATGGGCACAGCGACAGAAGCCTGGGTGGTAAGTTGGTATCCTGGGACTTCGTGCAACAAGAACATCAGAATCCTGTCTGACTGTTTTTGTCTTGTTGTACACAAAAGACAGGCAGCAGATGGCAATGCTTTTCAGCTGTCGTGGAACATGACAGCAGTCTGCCTGAAAATAGAATTAGCGTTCAACATTTTTTTGTGTTTCTTTTTGGTTTCAAAATGAAAGGGTTTGATGAAAGAGTAGGCCAAAAACAACTCCGCCGGCATCTGGTTTTGTTTTCATCCGCACCGGTGAAGGGAAAACAAAAAAGATGGGATAAAAAGATGGGAGTCGGAAATAGCAGAAAGATATACTGTGGTGGCTGAGCCACAAGATATGAGCAAGGTGGCTTTGGGGAGCGAGAGTCAGCAGAAACAGGAAGGTAGGGAGGGTCATACACTGGTGATTTATTCCTGCATAGACAGGACGAAAATGTACGTCATTTCTTTCCCTATGTCCATTTCCTTTCTTTCCTGTCTTGGACACATTTGCTTTATCTGTGTTCTTCTTTTTTTTCAGGTGTGTGGGTTTTTTTTTTTTTGGCAGCACCGTCTGTAAGAAAATAAATAGCAGATAAGCAAAAAAGCTATAAACATGTAAATAACGTATATAGGTATAAAGAGTTATGCGTGGAAGAAAAAAAAACAGTCGAGCGAGTGGGTATATCATAGATCGAAGAAAATGAATACCTGAAAAAAGTAAATGAACAAACACAAAAGTAAAGAATCACATTAACCGTTACAAACTCAACATGGTCTTATGAGTAGATAAAAACCTAGTAAATCATTGAATGAAGAAAGGAAGGAAAGAAGCGAGCAAGCAAGGGCATTTATACGTGCGTAGCAAAAACCAAGAAAGTCAGAATGCAGAATCATTTCTTCCAAAAAAATAAGGATAATGATACTGACATATCAAATAACAGTGAGTGAACATATACCTTTAAGACACCGTTGAAATCATTTACCCTTGAATGTAAAACTCCATTTAACATGGATGTCCATGCAGCGTCCCAAAGAGATTTGCTGGGATATGAATAAGGCGGGAATAGGAAAGTTCAATGGCGTGTGATTACAGTGTTGCGTGCAGAACGCGTGCATTGTCAAATGCAACTGCCAGTGGAAATCGCGTCAGGTTTGCATGAACAGGCATGTAAATCGAAGACACTATCCTGCAGACGTCCTAGGGAAATGACTGCATTGTGGTGATTTGGGATAGTTAAAGCTTCTCTCCATGTCTCTCTTTCTCTGATTAATATCTTAAGTTTGGTTTCTAATTATGCCTTCTTTTTCTTCATATGTTTATGCATTAGTATGTGCATTCTTGTAACGTTTGAACTTAACACATAGGCTGTGGTTACTGATAGAGGGATTGTATATACTAGATTCAAAGCATGTTGTTTCCTAGAATATTGAGAGATTCATATCGCAAACGCGCAAAAAAAACCCATCAGAAACATAAAACAATGACAAGTAAAAAAAAAAAAAAAAAAAAAAAAAGAACAAAGCAGATCCTGAGAGAGAGAGAGAGAGAGAGAGAGAGAGAGAGAGAGAGAGAGAGAGAGAGAGAGAGAGAGACTTTGAACACTACAATCTAATAGCCATTGCTCAAATATGAATAACGAGATAAAGACAGACACGTGTGATAAAAAGAAGATACGAATCCCAACAACACTGAACGGGAGGAGTTATAATAACCCAAGAGATGTATCATAACCAAGCCGAAAACAAAGACCAGCAAAGGGCAGGTAATACTGTATTTGAGGCATCCATAAACAAAGGGAACAAAGGGCAGCTGACAGTGTATCCCAGGTCTGTCCTGAGCAACACTTTTGTCGACACCTATTCTGACATCCGGCAAGCGCACACTTCTGACCCTTGGCAAATGTCAGCACATTCATAACGCATTCCTGCACTGGCTTCTCTTCCAGCGGAGCAACACATGCAAAACGATCGGGGATGCCTCCAGGACGAAGCAGAAAGAGGTGCA
>CM060334.1:35752202-35797202 GCA_030674155.1 Stramonita haemastoma | reverse complement strand
CCCACTCCTAATCGCTATTCACGGTTGAAGTCTTGCTGAGAACTCAAAGTGTTTTCTAATGGGTCAAACAAAGGACCATATAAACTTTCCCTGGAGATTCCATTGACCATTGATCCCAGTACCCAAGTGTGAAGGCGGTAAAGAATGGCTGCTTCCCACACTCAACCAGATAACTCGGGGGGGTTGAAGAGTACCCAGGGAGATAATGTAGGAGAGGGCTGTCTGATGTATCCATTGTCAGTCCCTATCATTATAACAGGTCATGGCCAGACTTGTATTGAAGATACAGTTTTCACATGATTGGTTCGGGATAGTGCTAGCTCTGTTAATGCTGTTGTTTTCTTTGGAAAGAGAAGGTAATGATGATTACACTACGAACACGATGAAGACGTGATATGTTGACAGAATTATAGTGAAAAGTATCAGTTGGTGGAATGATGTAAATATTCCGGAGCCGTCTATGATAAGAAACTAAACAAACACGAGACCATCGAGAGCGAGATATTCCTTGCCAGGGTTGTTGGTGCTCCTCCTACTCTTCTCCTTTCTCTTCTTATTTTGATGGTTTGGCTCATTGCCGAAAATGTTTGTTATATCATTATAATGATGCCATACGTTCTGCTAGTGTATACGTGGTTGCTTAGCATCGTGTTCCACGTTGTCATGTCTCCCGTTTGATCCAATTAGCACTCATTATGTCAATAGCTTTGATTCTACGTTTGTCATATGACTGCATTCCTCTGTTCAGCAAATAATTGTTGTTTTTAAGTAACGGACTTAACATACCACGAGTGAATGTATCTTATTTTTCACATTTAATATTAGAGTCTTAAGAAGAGTGTCATAGACTGAGCTAATCTGTGAGAACAAACGTTTTTTCTCTAGTGACCTCGCCTCACTTGATACCACCTGCAGAATTACCCGCTTCTGGTCACTTCCCAGAGTCACTTTTGTGCTGGAAACCTTAAGCACTTTCTAATGGGCTTTACAAAGTACCACTGTCCCTGGAGATCTTTTGGTCATCAGTCATATGACCGCAGTGTCCCAGAGTGATCGCGGTAAAGAACAGCTGCTGCTGACACTAGACCAATGAACTGGAGAGTTTAGAGGGCACTTAGAGCGATAATGTGTGGGAGAGTGGTCTCAGAGAATCGGTGTCATTGCCTATCACTGGGGCTGCCTGTGACCAGACTCGGGTCGTTCACATTGGTGTGGGATAGGGCTGATTTCATGAGCACTGCTGGAGGAGTTTTCTCCGAGGAGAAGGATGGTTGTGGTCACGATAAAGATGATGAAGAAAACGATACAATAAGATTATCTCAAATGGTTATTGTTGTTGCTGTTGTTTGGTTGTTCTTTCTTTCTTTTTTCTTTCGTTCTTTCTTGTCTTCTTTGTTTCTTTTTCTCTCTCCCCCTTCTCCTTTCTCCTCCTCCTCTTCTCCTCCTCCTCCTCTCTCCTCCTCTCTCCTTCTTTCTTCTTCTTCTTCTTCTTCTTTTCTTCTTCTTCTTCTTCTTCTTCTTCTTCTTCTTCTTCTTCTTCTTCTTCTTCTTCTTCTTCTTCTTCTTCTTCTTCTTCTTCTTCTTTTCTTCTTTATTTTTATTACCAATATCAATTTCTTTTCTTAGTTCTTGACCTTTTCTGTCTGTCAGTCACTTTCTGCTATCTCTGTTTTTCTCTGTTTCTCTCTATCTCTCTGCATTTATATATATATATAATATATATATATATATATATATATATATATATATATATATATATATATATATATATATATATATATATATATATATATATATATTATAAAAGAATACTGAAAGTAGATGTCTTTGGTTGGCAGTGATGCATGGTCCCTTTGGACGTGACCCAAATTTCATAATAACAAGTCTGCCGAGACCATAAAGGCTAAATAATCCAGCCCAATCAAGCCTAGTGCAATAGAACACAATACAATCGGCTACAGTACCAATTGGAATAGTACAATACAATAAAAGAAATATTAAGCAAGAGGAAAACGAATCAAAGAAAAAAATGTTCTATCTACACAAAAAGGTCCTGTAGCTGGTACTCTGTCGCTAGCACGATACCGTTACATTAGCAAAGTAATCTCCTGAGAAATCTTAACATCAGAACCTCTAAAAAATGTCATCGCATTCATACCATCCCACTGCACTGGCTCCCAGGATAGAACCGAATAAAGAACAACCAAGAATGTCAACGTTGTGTCTGTGCGAAGGAAAGAAAAGCGCGTAAGCTAACAAGGTGCAGACGTCCCAGAGCAGGTTTTCATAGAGTATCACAATAAGGCACACCTAACTGTGAACAGATTTGTTTTTTCTGGTATGTAGTTCTGGTGATTTAGAGTATTCTTTAGTCTGTCATAAGTAGTCTTGTGCCAAGCTGACCTTTGCCTGTTTTGTCAGGTTTATGTTGATCTCTCATTCTCATTATTATTTATCATAAGTATGATTATTACATTATTGTTGTTATAACTGTTGTTGTTGTTGCTGCTGCTGTTGTTGTTGTTTTGGTGGTGGTGTGGTGGTGGTGGTGGTGGTGGTGGTGGTGGTGTGGTGGTGGTGTGGTGGTGGTGGTGGTGTGTGATGATGATGATGATGATGGTGATGGTGATGATGATGATGATTCTTCTTCTCCTCCTCCTCCTTCTTCTTCTTCTTCTTCTTCTTCTTCTTCTTCTTCTTCTTCTTCTTCTTCTTCTTCTGCTGCTGCTGCTGCTGCTGCTACTGCTGCTGCTGCTGCTGCTGCTGTTGTTGCTGTTGTTTTTTGGCATTGCTGTTGGTCTCGACCTTATTCATGTTCGTCCATACCAATGGGCTCCAGGGACTTTATCGGTACTTAAGATCTATTTGTGTGGTGTCTGGGAGGTGGATCTTTTTGAGATGTAACCTTGTATATCTGATACATCTGGCATTCCAAAAATATTTACATGGCAAACCGAAAACTTAGACTAGTTTGAAACTGGGAGCCTGCAGTAACCTCTGGTCAACTGAACACGGAGTCATTTCATTTTGCATAAGAGATATTTTCTCAAACGTCCATTGTAACTTGTTCAGATCAGGGAACTCAACAGTAAAAGGCCCTGAAAGCTGTTTTCACAAAGCAGTGTCACCCACTCTGTTATTATTGTTAGTGAGAAAATCCATTATGGGGTGATCTTTTCTAATGGCTGGTTGGAAGAAAATGTGGATGAAGGAGAGGAGGAAAAGGAGAAAAAAATATAATGAGCAGGATAATAATGGAAATGATAACAATGATGGCTCAGTGAAGAGAATAACGAATTCAGAGATCATGATGATAGGCTGCGTTTTCAGCCATAATATTTTCCTAAGTAATCATCTTAGTTGCGGGGGCAAATGGCTGAAAAATGAAGAAAGACGACGCAATCAAACTATATAGCCCAAAGCTTCTTAAAATAGCTTGGCCGAGTGATTGTTGAACGCCTCATTTATCATGATCATACTTTAATCGATGAAAGAGTCTTCCAGCCAACAGAACCCTGGTGAACTACAGTGAGTGAAAGAGAGACAGAGAGATGGAAAGTGGGGAGGGTAGTATTTCCTTTACGAAAAAACACCCTTTGGCTCCAGTTCGGCAAAAGGTCTAAGTGCAATCTTAGCGATGACTCATAAGAAATCAGGGGGAAAGTAAAATGATGTTAAGCCGTTCTTATGAATGGGTAAGGGAGAGACGGTGGAAATGGTGGATCGGTAGTCATGGGGTAACGCGCCTGCCTAGAAAGCGAAAAGTCTAGGTCAGAGTGTGCGGGGGGTCGAATCCCGTTTGGGCCCAAAACTGTCCCCCCCCCATCCATTAGACCATGAGTGGTGGTCTGAGTGCTAGTCTTTCGGATGAGACGATAAATCGAGGTCCCGTGTGTTACACATCGCTAAATAATGCACGTAAAAGAACCCACAGCAACAAGAGGGTTGTCCTTGGCAAAATTCTGTTAAAAAAAGACACTCTAATAGGAAAACCAATACAGTTGAAGACAGGAAAAAATGGGCGGCGCTGCACATGTGGCGACGCACTCTCCCCAGGGAGAGCAGCTCGAATTTCACGCAGAGAAATCTGTTCTGCCATAAAGTGGTATAAAATAAAAATAATAGAAATAATTATGAGATAGAGAGAGAAAGAAAGAAAGCCAGACAGACAGGCAGACAGAGAAAGCCAGACTGGTAATCATTCAAACGACTGTGAATGATAAGCACACAAAGTATACTTTTGCTTTCTCTCCCACCTAAGCACACGAAAACACACTCACACACTTGCACAAAAACTAACAAGGGTCCATGGAAAGCAGTAAGATACTGATAGTGAAGAAGGAAGAGAAGAATAGAAAAGACGTGTTGAAGGAGGAAGAAGAGGGACAAGAAGACGAAATTGAAGAAGGGGAGTATCGTGATCATGAACGTGGTATTGCTGGTAATCGATATTTCTGATGAAATTGAAAAAGAAAGGATTTTAGTGTACATTTCTACAAAATTCGGAGACAGAAATGTTAGCAGCGAGGCAGATGATTGAAAGAGGTTCTATTGACGATGGCACGAAACACAACTCAATTCCCCGTCTTCTTGAAATGTTTGGTCATATCATCGTTAAAAGCTTCGTTTATCATAGTCATGATATAATCAATGAAACAGAGATTCAGCCTGCCAGGAAAAAAAGATAACTGGAAGCTGGAATAAACAGCCATACAAAAGGGGTAGGAGGGGGTGTTTCTTTAACATTTCTCACTGTTTGGCTCTATTCCGACGAAAAGCTGAGTGCAAACACTCTACTTCTATGATTCGGAAGAAATCAGGAGGAAAGTAAAATGATGTTAGCCACTTGATGTGGTCAGGACGCGAGAGAGAGGGATCTAGGAGGGATATATATATATATATATATATATATATATATATATATATATATATATATATATATATATATACAGAGAGAGAGGGAGAGAGAGAGAGGAGAGAGGAGGATGAGAAGGAGTAGGTAGTGAGGAGCGAGAGGAGAGAGAGAGAGAGAGAGAGAGAGAGAGAGCGAGAGAGAGACATGACAATGACAATATTTTATTGTGTAAGCTTTTTAAGCCATCACAAGGGGACAGCGGAAGGGATGGCAAAACAATATTTCAGAAACAAAAATGTATCTTCTACAACCAGATGGTCGCATGGCATGGATTCCACGGGAGAGAGAGAGAGAGAGAGAGAGGAGAGAGAGAGAGAGAGAGAGGAGAGAGAGGAGAGAAGAGAGAGAGAGAGAGAAAGGGGGGAGAGAGACAGTCAGACAGACAGACAGACAGAGATGGAGAGAGAATAAGATTTGGATTCAATTTTCCAAGGGAGGTAGGGAAGCATTGCATTATTTTATTCATCTTGCCATTGCTTTATTGGAAACACACACACACACACACACACACACACACACACACACACACACACACACACACACACACACACACACACACACTCACACACACACACACACACAACACACGCACGCACGCACGCACGCACACGCACGCACGCACGCTGACTCCACTCTCCCCAAAGTCCTTCGGATGAGACTTAAACCGAGGCCCTGTGTGCGAACGCACGCAGAACATCTTGCGCACACGTTTAATCCTGTTCCGCTTTTCGTTAAGAGTAGGCCATCGTGTGCTGGTGGGAACAGATGACATTTACAAAACTGCATACACACGGGGACTGGATGTAAAAAGCACAAGAGTGCTTATTCCTTATCCTCGATTAAAAAGAATAAAAGAATTTTAAAAAACACAGGTTTTTCTCCTGGAGTTAGCATCAGTGATGACTCTACTCTCCCAAAGTCCTTCGGATGAAACAATAAACGAGGCCCGTGTGTGAACGCAATGCAAACATCTTGCGCACACGTTAATCCTGTTCCGCTTTTTGTAAAAGTAGGCCATCGTGTGCGGTTGAACAGATATTTACAAAACTGCATACACACGGGGACTGGTGGCAAAAAAGTACAAGAGTGCTTATCCCGTTATCCCATATATATATAAGAATAAAATAAAAAGAAAATTCACAAACACACATACACACACCAAATTAAAACAAACAATCAAACTAGCAACTAACCTAGCAAAGACAAAGACATGCAAAAAAAACAATAATTCAAATCGAATTTTAAAAAGAGAAATCTCAGTACGCAGAACATTTCTATCATGAAAAACACACACAGATCCTGGAAAGGACCCCCTACTTCGGATGCTGAGTGCTAATTTAGAACACGATGGAAACCCTGTGGGGAGAGATTGCCGGTACCAGGGATACCCGAGACTGCCTGGAATTGGTGGGTATGTCTTGTCTGTCAGACCGGGGTCTCGTGGACTGGTCTTCCAGTGCGCGGAAAGGTTGACGTGTCAGCGCTAAAGAAGCGTGCTATCAGTCTGACTGGTCTGTCTGCTCTTACCTCGCTGAATGTCTGAGCAGTTCGGTCTGATTTGTTTGCCTTGACATTTGGTGGGAAAGGCGGGGGTAATACTTGTCGTTTGTGTGCCATGTCATTATCGAAACTTTGATGTTTCTATGCCATGCATATAGTTTTACAGACGCTACGCAATATTCGAGTTGTGCACTTGTGTTATTAATGAAAACGCTATTGAAAGCGTGGTTGATGTCTAAGCATGGTTAGTATTGTGTAATAAAAAGATAGCAAAACTTTGTGTGAAGGGCTTCTTAGACTGTGTGTATGTGTTTTATAGTGCAGCTGCAAAAAATTAAATAATAGTTACTACATAAACAGTTTCAACAACACTGTGGTGTGGAATCTAGTCACCCAACGTGATTTGTATTTTCTGTTGTAGTTCTGCTGTCTCTTTTGTACTCTGATTGTTTATATAGCAGTGAACATTTTTTTTGCAACTAAAGCCATCTTTTTGCTATGGCGCTGGTAATGAAAATGTGCCATGATACTCTCAGGTACTATATGTATACCAAATGCTAAAAAATGTCTATGTTATTTGATGAACAGTTGGAAACAAAAATACCATATAAAACGATCATACTTCAATATTTGACCACTCATTTATAAATCATTTGGGGCTATCAACAGTGTTTCCACCGGTATTACAATGATGGTACTTTGAGATTACACTCATGCTGGACGATATTGATCCCACTGTTGGATGGGTATTTGGCAAAGTTTCATTAGATTACATAGCCAGTGTACACTATCAGACTGTCTTATAGCCTAAGCCTGTCTACATATTGGATTTTCTAAGTGCCGGGTCTGCTTTTACTGGCTTGCTTGTGCTCTTGTTGCTGCTGAGGCTTACTGTTGCTATTGTTCCGAACACTACTGCTGCTGTGGTGGTGGATACTGCTGCTTGTTTTCAGAGATCACTGAGTTGCAGTCACTGATTCTTTAGACGCAGTGTTAATACAATAGGCTCATCAGGACTGTTCCAAAATACCACACCCTCCATTATATGGTAGGTCCTAGTCTAACTTTAGCTAGCTATTTCTAGTGACAGGTTTTCGGTACCACACATGAAAAATCAAAACTAACCTTCTAGTTGATGGAATGCAGTGTCTAAAATGATGAATGATCTAGCTAATGCGAGAGGAAGACACAGGATGGATGGGAGGTAAAAGAGTGCAAATACATTACAAACAGTTTGTGTAGAAAACATCCCTACTTTCTCCTGGAAGGCGGTGCACTAATTCTCCTAGAATATATACAAATAAAAACTATAAGCGCGAGATGAGCGATTTACCATCTGCTCACAATACCACCTTCTGTGTGTTCAACGTTGAGCGTGAAACCAGAAGGCCGTCATTTTGCGTACGTTGTCTATAGGTTTTGTGACTCCTGCAGCTAAGTTTTGGTTTACGTTTCACTTTCTTATGGGGGTATCTTTTTCAAAGTACTAACACACGCTACCGAGTATGTGCTAAATAACATTTTAACAGAATCTTAGGTGCAACTGAAGTAAGAAGAAAGGCAGTGAATCACACACGTTCATACATATAATTATGCATCCACACATGCACACACATTTATTGGAAGTCTGTGATTCTACAGTCTAAACTTTTTGAACGTTTAGGTCAAATAATCGGCAAACTTGTGTAAAACTTCGTTAAGTAGAGAGTGAGGGACAAGACTTTTTTGTCAAGCTGTCAGGCCGGTACCATTAGCCTGTCGAAGAGTCTGCCCAGTTTTAGCACGTAAGTTTCTGAACATAGAACTTGGGGTTTCTGTTTTGAGTTCTCTTGTGTGTAACTTGTGGCTACAGCTGGTGCTGTTGATTGTCTGGCCATATGTGTGTATATGGCTAACTCCGTCAGCAATAAACTTTTTCAGATAGAATGTTCTTTATCGACCTTTGCTATCCTAGGAAAAATAATTTAATAATGCTTGGAGGGGTATTGGGCTTCTTTTATAACCTTCTTTTGTCAGTTGCTATTTACGGTCTTATGGAGTATATTCATAGATTTTATCTTAATGTGACCGTATCTGATACATGGAGAGATTTTCCACAGACGCTATTGCCAGTATCTTCAACAAGCGCCTGAAGGAGGCTGTTTGATTCCATGCACGTATCTAATACAGTAAACTTGTTTGAAGTCACGGTCACCTGACTGGGGTTGAGAGTAGAAGGGGTATTCTGAATCAAAAAGAAAGGTATAATGGGCTGGAACCTTTTTTTTCCATCTTGCCATTGCCCAAAAGATCACACATGCAATCTTGTTTTTGCTGTTATTGTAGTTGCTTGTATTATCTATAGGCATATTTTATTTTAAAGCTGTTGAAATCATGTTAGCTAATTAATGTTGGTGAAATGATTGATGTTGTTTTATTTGCTTGTTTGTTTTTTCCCCTTTTCTTTCTTTGTTGGCTTTATTGTTTGCTAGGGATTTTCTGCTTTGTTTTTTGTTGGTTTCTTGCTTTGTTGTTGTTTTGATTTTTTTTCTTTTCTTTAGATAGATGGCTTGATGGAAAAAAGCAAATCGATGCTTAATCAATGTACCATCTGGAAATAAAAATTTGATTGATTGATTGATTGATTGATTGATTTATCTCTGTCTCTCTCTGCTCTCTCTCATTCACTTTTACACACACATACACATACGCATTCACACATACACATACATACACACACACACAAACAAACACTCACATACACACAAACACACTCTCACAAAGACATAGACACACACACACACACACAAACACACACACAAACACACACACATAAACACACCACACACACAAACACACACACACAAACACACACACACAAACACACACACGCACACACACACACACACAAACACACACACACACACACACACACACACACACACACACACACACACACACACACACACACACACACACACACACACACACACACACACACACACACACACGGGTGCAGTGGCACAAGTGCAGACCAGAAGAAGAAAAGGCCTAGAAGAAGACAAGCAGAAGAAAAAAACAACTGTTGGCATCACAACAGCGACTGTCATGATGATTATGACAATGATGGAAAATAAGTGGAGATTATTTACATTTTGTAGTTCTAGCATCATAGTAGACGCTCAATCTAACCATGAACCCTCTACTCACAAGCAAGAAAAGGTAACGATGTTATCAACAGAGCTCAGCTTTATTGCTCTTCAAAATGGCTTTGGTCGAATGATCATTAAACATCACACACATCATGATCACACTAACAATCGATGAAAAGTGTACCAGCCAGAAGAACTGGGGGGAAAAATGACAGGCTGGGAAAAAAAAGAAAGGGAACGAGGAAACGGAGAGAACCCTCAGCAGTCCTTGCTGGTTGCAACTGGTCGAGGAAACGGCCTGTGTGCAAACACTCTTCCGTGACAACTCCGTAGAAATCAGGAGGAAAGTAAAGTGATGTACATCCACTACTTGGTGTGCCTGAGGGAGGGAGGGAGGGAGGGAGGAGAGAGAGAGAGAGAGAGAGAGAGAGAGAGAGAGAGAGAGAGAGAGAGAGAGAGAGAGAGAGAGAGAGAGAGAGAGGGTGCGTGCGTGTGTGTGTGGTCGTGTGTGTGTTGCTAGTTGTAGACACATTTAAAACTAAGAAAACTCAACACATATAATGGGTTTCTTCTCTTAAGCTGTTATAGAACAAAAACAAGTAAAAGCAAAAACACCAATATCTTTTACCAACGGAATGAATATGCAAAGAAAGAAAAAAAAAGAAGAAAAACCTGTGCACCAAGCAGGCAGAAAATCTACATACTAGCAAGAACAACAACAACAAAAACTAAATTTAGCTTCGATATTTCCATAATCACGGTCCTTTCACTTTGAAGTATACAAATTCCTACAAGATTTCCCACTTTAGACCCTAAGTCCTCATTGACAACACGGTAGGGGTTGTGTGAAAAGAACACTGGTACCATGGTGGCTAGTGATGGACTGGAATTGGTAGGTTGTTCTGTCTGAGTCTCGTGGACTGGTCTTTCAGTGTGGGGAAAGGTCGATGTGTCAGTACTGGAGAAGTATGCTATCATTCAGCCTGTCCACTATGTTTGCAGTCAGAATGCCTGGGCACTACTATTGGGCTTGTCTTTCTTGTCAGTTGATAAGACAGGGTGGAGATGACTTGCCTGTACCGAATTATCCTTGCAAATTGAGTCGAGTTGTTGGCTTTTGGGTGTGTGAAGGATTTTCTCTTGAAAATGTCTGTACCTCCTACAACACTGTTTCACTGAAGTGCACAATGTCAGTCACTTGAGTGTTTAACATAGCGCAATGAGATGTTTATTTTTTGTCTTGAAATGATCTTTTGTTGATATAAAAGAAGCTAAAAATGTGTGCTACACATGCTGAAGATATATTTCTGCTTTAGGTTCAAGAATTGTGAACAGTTTTAGTCAATAGAACACTGTAGAAAGCTGAACTTGGGTTGACATTTATCTACGAAATGTGACTGATGTTCTGAACAGAGATGTTCTTGCTTTTCTGGCACATTGTGGCCGGCGAGTTCCTGTGCAAGTGTGTACACGATGCAGCTACCAGTTTGCCCATAGCTATGATTCTACCAGTGATACCCACTGGTACTGGATGCCAAACACAAGAAAAAAGAAATACTGATGTAATTTGTGTCTTATGACAGAAAATGGTAGACAGGCTAACTATGGAGAAATCATATTTGTGTCATTGTCTGCTTCTCGACTTGTAGATAATGGTGGCAAACAATATAATCACCAGAACGTTATATAATCACGTTTGACTGATGTCACGGCTATGTTAGTATGGATATTGATCCGGCTGGAAGATGGTGGGAATTGATGAATGTAAGGATGGGTAGTGGGAAATTGTCATTATACAGCATGATAGATGTGTTCTATCAATTTGCTTAGTCGTATCGTGTTTAAATATCTGAACACCAGTGTCATTTTTTTCTTTCTTCACTGACGTAACTTGCCTGTTGTGCAGTCCTTACTGTTGTAGCTAAAACTTGTACTTGCTAATGCTGCTGCTGCGCTGTAGCCACTCTTGTTGGGCATTCAATGTTACTAGTACGGTCATGTCATAAAGGAATATATATATATATTATATATATATATATATATATATATATATATATATATATATATATATCTCACAATTGTTGTGTTCACTGTTGGAAGATTTACTCAGACAAGAAAACAGGTTTGTCTGGAACAGTTCAAATACAGTTTGGCTGCTAATTTATGAAGTCAAGAGCCACGACCCTTCAAAAAATTGATTACTTCTTAGCAGCAAATCCTGGCGGGAATGAAGTGAGCCATGACAGTGGTGTCTCCATACCGCACAAGGTAAAGCAATACATGCTTTCTGGTTCGGTCAGACGCAGTGTCTGATATGATGAATGATCTGGATAATGCGAAAGGAAGGCAGGACGAATGAGTGCTAAGCGGTGCAGACACACAGCAAAACGTTCACGCAGAAAGCCTTCCCCTTCTCACCTGAAAAAAAAAAACTCGCACCAACTCTCCTAGAACATATATAACAGCAGCTATAAGCGCCAACTGAGTGTCTTTCCAGCTGCTTACAGAACCACTTTCTCTGTATTCGTTGTTAAGCGTAAAACCAAAGGGCCATCATCTTGTGTGTTTTTTTATCTTTCATTTTCATTCCCTGCTGCTAAGTCTAGGTTTCAGTTTCAGTTTGGGGATCATCAGGAATATGTTTATTCAGTTTAATTCCGTAAACGCTGCACTAAGTATGCAAAAATAGTACTCTCTCTCTCATCACCCCCCCCCCCCCTCTCTCTCTCTCTCTCTCACCCCTCTCTCCCCCCACCCCCTCTCTCTCTCACCCCTCTCTCTCTCGTCCCTCTCTCTCTCTCACCCTCTCTCTCTCTCTCACCCCTCTCTTTCTCTTCATCTCATCCGTCCATCCATCCATCTGTCCATCCTCCTATCTGTCTATCTATCTATCTATCTATCTATCTATCTATCTATCTATCTATCTATCTATCTATCTATCTATCTATCTGCTGTCTGTTGTCTGTCTCTGTCTGTCTGTCTCTGTCTGTCTTTGTGTGTGCGTGATGGAGAGAGAGAGAGAGAGAGAGAGAGAGAGAGAGAGAGAGAGAGAGAGAGAGAGAGAGGAGAGAGAGAGAGGAGAGAGAGAGAGAGGAGAGAGAGAGAGAGAGAGAGAGAGTAGGAGGAGATGAGAGAGAGGAGTGCCATTGGTTGGGCAGTTTGTAGGAATGTGTTACCTGAAGTTCCTATGAATATCTCAACTCTGAAAAGAAACGCAAATCGGCATGGCATTCTTCTACGTGGAAAACTTCATGTATATTCTTCAAAGACATATGCCAACTTCAGCAAGGCGGTGCTTTATTTGTGGCTCGGCTATCTAGGGTAATATGATTCCCATGTTAACGGATACAGACATCACAAGAGTTGCTGCTAGCAAAATTTTGTAGAAAAATCACTATATCAAGATCACAAAAAGAAAAACTGCTAGGAAATAAAAGACGTGATATGATGAATAGATTTTTGAGGGAGGAACCTAAACTTTGATCTGCAATAACCCTGCCCTACCCTGCCCTACCCTCCCTACCCTACCCCACCCTGCCATCTGCCATGCCATGCCATGTCATACTGTACCGTACCACACCATACTATACCAGACAGTACCACATTACTGCAGCAAGATGTCGAGAAAAGGATGAAAATAGGCACCAGTCCTTTATCTATTTTACAAGCAATATGAAATTGCTTTAAAGTATCACCATAACAAAATAAACCAATCCAAAGAATGGTTTTGCAACTGAGGGGTGATCCTTTTATAAACATTTTGGAATTTTTATCGAAAAATGTAATAAATACTTGCTTCCGTGTTTCAGAAAGTTGGAACAACTCCGATGGTAGCGATATTCATCGCTAAGTTCCCAAGGTCGCATTTCACACAATACCTCTCTTTGTGAGATCCATCACAATATATTCCCTTTCGAATTGGAAGTTTGTGATTCATTGTCCTGAACTTTTACAAATATTTGAGCTGGATAGTCTGGCAAATTGTGAAGTAACTTTTTGGGTAGGTGGGGTAAGAGAAACCGTCATTTGTCAGCATGTCAGACTTGTAACCTGTTGTGTCCCCCGTGTGGGCGTGTGAATGTCTGCATTTGTTCTTGTTCTTTTTTTATTACTGCTGCTACTGGCACTACAATTGTCTGGCTACATCTACCTATAATTTCATTATTGGTATTTCGATCAGAAGTGCCTTAGTGACAATTGTGATGTATGCCACATTAGATTATAACCTTCACGTGTCAAAATCTTGACTTCCATACGCTCCTTTAAAAGTCATGTCAAATGTCTCTGTTACGAAGTATTATGATGAACTCTCGGTATTGTTACCGTTCTTTTCGGTGGTCGTGTGAATAGTGTGTTGTATATACACAGAACAAATGCCGTGTAGGCTAGTTGTTCAATGGCTCAGTATCTTTTGTTTGGTGTCTTTGGCATTAAACGTAGTTCATACGGTTTGGAATTTTTATGGACATACAACTGTTGTCCTTCGCTAGCAATAATACATCCATGCAATTTGGTCACTGGTGTTTTTAATTTTCCAGATAATTCTAATGAAAAGTGAACTAAAGTGACTTTTTAATACGTAAGGGCCTTGACACGCCACGCACGGGGGACACACACACACACACACACACACACACACACAACACACACACACACACACACAAAACACACACCCAAATCCTTCATTGGCGGAATCATCACTTGTGCAAGCTTGATGTATAAAATTGATTTTAGAAAAGGTCCCGCAAGAAAGTGTTTGAAGCCAATTCCAACACAGTTGTACAGCGGTTTATCACCATTGCCGTGACAGAGGTCAGGGAAATAGTGAGAGAGATTTGTGCTTCAACGATTTCCTTTTTCAGTGGTAGCCTCATAAAACGCCTCTTTCTGGCACAGGCACTTTTAGATAGAAACAAATTCAATTGTGAGCACTTTTTCTTTGTCTGCAACTTGCTAATCCAGCCATCCTCAGTGAGGGAAGAAATGAAAGTTTTCGATCGGAACTGGGAAGATGGTGGCGGCATCTTCATTTGTTGGCATGTCAAGCTTTGTACAAACCATCCTTTGAGTCTGGCCAAACGTAGACGTCTGGATGTCGGAATAGTTGTGTCTGCTGTGCGTTTCCTGCATTGCGATGATTATTGCTGGTGGTGGTATTGTCGATGTTTTGGGAACATCACTTCTGACTAATTTCATAATGTTATCCCCACTAGCAGTGATCAACAGCGAGATTTTTGCTGCTTCACTACATCACTGTCCACAACCCATCCTGTTTTGGTTCATCAGCTGATAATTAGTATTCTCAGACAGCGCATTTGGGGCTTGTCAGGCGATTTGTTGATATTTCTGGGGGTTTGAGGCACTCTGATAAGCTGTGTTATTTCAGTGTCAAGTTTGAATGACATGTCCAAGAAAATGAGACTGTAAATTTGAGCACTGTCAATCATCTTAGATCAATTTGTAAATGTTAGTCTGTAGATGGACTATAACGGAACGCTTAGTAGACTGGCATTCAAATTTGGGATCGCACCTAATGCTGGTAGGCACTTAGCTTTGACCCACTGCTAAACCGTCTCGTTGTGTGGGGATTGCTCCCGTTCGTTAAACACTGGTCTGAATCTACCTCCTGTAAATTACTAACATTCGACTGAAACTTTTTGTATAAAAGCATACTTAAAGTGTTTTGCACCTACATAGCAATCTATACATCTGTAATGGCAGACTTCTCCAATCATGGCCAGTAGTGTGGATAATGCAAGCATACCCATTATGCAGGGTTTGTTGTGTCTTGTGCAACATTTGGCATGAACATCATATGTGAACATTGAAGCCACGTTTATACATTCATTCGGTAAAGGAAAGAGATTGATTGAAGATAAAGTTGATGACTGTAACTTAGCATAAAAGATCTTTATGAAAATGTGAGAAAGAACTAACAAGAATAAAAGAAGACGTTAACTCACAGAGTAGCGCACACATGCATCCACTCTTGCCTATGCATCTCTCAAAGTCTCTGTGTCTCTCTGTCTCTCTCTGTCTCTCTTTCTCTATCTCTCTCTATCTCTCTCTCTCTCTCCCTCCCTCTCTCCCTCCCTCCCTCCCTCTCTGTCTCTTTCTCTCACATACAATAACATACTCACACGTACTCACACACATACACAAATACGCACACACACACACAACACACACACACACACACACACACACACACACACACACACACACACACACACACACACACACACACAAAATGCATGAACTCATTCCCCTGTCTCACCATTAATATCGCTTTTAGTGGTAATCTGTAAAGCATCTCAGTTGAAATCTTGTGAATCAAATCCCAGAAAAGATGGAAAGTTATTTTTAATGACTATCCTGGACAGAGGTCAGCCAGTTTGCAAAGAGATTAGCACTTTTGTGTCTGATTCCTTCAACAGGAAAAAAGATGATGTCATGAAAATATTTTCCCCAACAATCTTGTATCGGAACAAATAAAAACTGGGGATAGCTGTTCAATATGTGTCTGCTGTCTTTTTAACCCGCCTTGTAGTGCTTAGGGAAATAAAGACTTTTGGAACAGCGAACTGGTGGGAAGAGAGAGAGCATTGAAAAGGAGGGAGAAAAGGGGATGTATTCATTTGTCAGCATGTCAGGCCTGTACCACTCCCAGCCTTTTCCAAACAGTCTGCCCAAACCTAGACTAGAGGCCCCTGCGTCCGAATACCAATGTTTGTTGTGGCTGTGAGGCCCTCCTTACGGTGCTGGTGATGGTATTGTCAATGTCTGGGTACGCCCTGGCTTAATTTCATTAGTACGCCCACTACCAGCAGGAATGGCTCCATGACCAGTGTAATGTAGCCACTTCATCACTGCCAGAACCTGTTCTGCTTTGGTCCCGCTCTGCTGTCTGATACTGCTTGATAGCGCATTTGGGTCTTGTCAAACGATGTGTTGATATTTCCAGCTTGCAGGGACAGGTTTGATGGATTATGTTATTCTGGTGTCAAAGACTGTTGACAATAGCCCGAGGAGAGGAGATTCTAAGTTCGATGAACTGGGGAGGCAACCTTGGAGGTCCATTGGTAAAGATGAAGTTTGCTGGTATTGGTTTGGAGATGGTGGCAATGCTTCGTGGTTAGACCGTTGGACTTTGATGCCTGCCAGTCAGTGTTTGGAAACTAGGATATACATTGTGGGATTTGACGGCATGTAGGCACAGATTAGAGTCACTGTTGAAACTGTTCACTTGAGGATGCAGTTGTTTTTTCTCTGGAGTCAACAGTGATCCTGACTTTATTCTTTTGACATTGTTTTAGTGGATTTTTAAAAATTAAAAGTGGGGATTTATTGAATTAAAAGTCTGGATTCCATATGCAGATATATGCATGGAAATCTAGGCCATGTGTCATAACCCTGTCTATCTTCGCGTTAGGTTACGGTTGGCAGTATAGGTCAGAGAGATTATGCACAGGTTTATCGTGCAATCCAAAGGCTTTATAATTCATTTTTTTAAATAGTATTTTATGATAACGGGTATTTCTGTAAGTGTTTTACTTCAAAGAGAATAACAAAATTATTTAACAAAAAACTACCTAACAAAATCCCAGAGTTGGTAACAAACAAAAGTAAATGAATCACAGTAAACTGCAGTTTATTTGCGAAAAAATCACACATTATAAAAGGACAAGAAAAATAAAATTCAATAGTCAATAAGTTTATCAACAAGCTATTAAAATATCAGGAAAATAAATCGACAGAATGGCTCTTTCAAAACATGTGTCTTCATACAAGTGCATGTGCGTGCGCGCGCACACAACACACACCACACACACACACACACACACACCACACACACACACACACACACACCACACCACACGCAGCACCACACGACACACACGCGCGCGCGCGCCCGCGCACACACACAGTATTAAAACACCAAATACCTATTTTGTTTGTTTGGTTATCTATGTTCATTGAGACAGATACTATTATTTTTTTTCACAACACAGCACCACATCAAAGTGAAAAAGACAGCACGAGCCATAGAAAAGAAGCAGATCAATTACTCATCACAATGCGGCGACTGTAAAGCTTATTGTGCCCGCTTTCTTGTGACAGGACCCCCTGGCACTACCACCAGTTACTAGGTGCAATCTCTGGTATAATCCACTTACCTCATCAAATGAATATCTTCTAGATCAAAGGACGGGAATGGGTTTGTGGTCCGGTTCGTTACAGTTAATATCTAAAGTGATGAATTATATAGCTAACGCGGGAGAAGCCGAAAGAAACGACGGTGTTTTGCCGGAATGAAAGAAAAACTAAGCGGGCAATGTTATCGTAACGATATCAGGATCGTCCTAGATGAATCTGCAGTGTGAAGAAACTTGTAATCACACAGATAGAGACACGCATCGATCCTGTTCAGAGGAATGGACATCAGCATTAAGAACCTTTCCTAATGTTTTTGACGCGTATGTGTATTCATTTGAACGATATCGATGGTCGTATCGACGAAATTGCAGTCATAAACAAGAATGATGTGCATTCAAAACATATAGACGTTGAGATAAACCAGCATAAATCCGGGCTTTCGTTTTGAATGGCGATCATAGATTCGGGCCTTTGGTTTCTGATGAATATAGATTGTTTCCGTTTTGGGCAAAATCGACACAACTGGCAAAACCCTGTTTAAGAAATCTTGAAAACAAATAATAATATATCGGAGCATAACAACGATACAAAATCTGGAAATAAGGATTCAAGGTTTTAAGATGTAGTTTTCTTGGTTTTTTCCTAGCATTATAAATGTTTTGCTTGCAATTTTTACAAGATGTAGATATCATTGGACTGCTCTGATTTTGGTTTTCAATTTACAATTGAGAATGTCATCTTTATTTTGAATGTACACACATTGTTAAAACAGCATCTGCAAAAAATCATTCATAGTAGATATAAATCAACTCGTCATCAAGTGCGCTAACAAAGCGTTAGTTACCTTATTTTTGTCTGTGAAATGCACCGCAATATATTTCACACTTAGTTATTTTCTACGATCACATAATTATATCATGACACGGAGTGTTGAAAAAATCCACATCCTGAATTTTCCAGTGCTGCTAAGGCTTAAGCCAGTGACGTAGCATCTGTTTTATTGATTGATTGATGTATTGATTGATTTTATTCTTTTATATCGAGGATAATGGAATAAGTAATCTTGTGCTTTTTTCATCCAGTCCCCGTGTGTATGCAGCTTTGTAAATGTCATCTGTTCCCACCGGCACACGATGGCCTACTCTTACGAAAAGCGGAACAGGATTTAACGTGTGCGCAAGGTGTTCTGCATCTCGTGACATAAGCGTGAATAACTTGATTCACAGACTTATATGGAAAACTGGCACCAGTCACCAAACTGGCGCGACTCATAACCAGGTAGGTTAAATTTGTTTTATGATGTACTGTCCAGGACGTCTTACATAAAAGTGGACCAAGATCTTATTTTCTCGTGATCTGACAGGTTTCTTCCTAGTTACCTTTCCTTGTAAAACAGGATCGGCTCTGAAAGAGTTTCTGTGTCTGAACTGGTGTGGTAAGGGAAATTTATGGAGAGGGATGCGAGGGACAAGACAGAACAAGTTCACAGTGTTTTGCTTCCTTGTTCTGTTTTTTTTTCTTGTTACTTCAGCTTCCACGACAGATTTCATCAGTGGCTCCAAGTTACGATTCCGCAGCCCTTGATGGGACTGGTTCTAATGGACCGATAGACAAACAAAAAAAAAAAGAAAACTGTAAGAGAAGTGTGGATTATCTAGTGCATGCCTATTAAATTTTATATGGATTTATAAAAACAAAACGTGATCAAGCATTTGCTTAAGAATTCACACACACACACACACACACACACACACACACACACACACACACACACACACACACACACACACACACACACAACTAACTACTAACTGACTGAACTGACTACTACTGACTGACTGACTGACTGACTGAACTGATACTGAGATGACTAGAAGAAAAGATAACGTGAAGAAGAGAAAAGAGTGAGAGAAGGAGAGAGAGAGAGAGAGACAGAAGAGAACAAGAAACCCAAATAGTTGATTCGCATAAACAAAAGAACGCCAATCTCTATACAGCAGCAATCACTTGATACAATCAATCATCCATCAAACAAGCCAGAGAGAAAACAGGAAGCGCCCTTACAGACACTGTAACGAAAAAATGATGAGAATGGCGCCAAACCCGAAGACAGAACGAAACGAACCGTGTCTTGGAGGCTTCGTTTCAGATGATGACGTGTCTTCCAGCCCGAGCCTTTGACTATGGACAAGATATATCATCATGATAAAAGACTTGACAGGAACAAGGAGAGGCCCCAGAGAGGACGCCCGGACTCAATCATTATGGAATGTGTTTCCTAGGAAAAAAACCCAGGATAGATAGATAGATAAATCTGCTTCCTGGAAAAAACGAATGTAGAAAGGAAACAAATATGTTTATAGGAGGAACGGGTTCCTTACTGACTAGACACGCGTGATGTACATGTTGCCTTGGCAGATTATGTCTAAACACCAGCAACACATAACTGATACTGTAATAAAGCTCTGAGTTTGATATCTTCATACACGTTAGTTAAAACCAGATCCCTATACCTGAATACAGCTACCCTAATGGTGGGCAATACTGGTTGCATACGCAAAATCTAACCATTGGCAAACCTTGGAGGTCTAACCAAGGAGCGAAAGATAAAAAAGACCCTCAACTCCAGATCTCAGTACATGCTTGCTTTTTAAATACCAGCACGTATAATACAGCAAAACTGTATAGACACAATGGCTTGCCATGGCGCCACTGGTTTCTTGTCTGGCAGCTCATGCAATACAACATGAGACCCATGGATTGCCTTGGCGCCACTGGCTTTCTGTATAGCAATGTTTGCAGCACAAAAACGGGACGTGTGACTGCCGAGAACCTACCGGTTGAACTTGTACACGAAAGTGTGAAGACCGGTGTCCGGATTAAAAAGAAAAAAAATCATCTTGTCATTGTGCTGAGTTGGACAATGGTTAACAAAAAATGTCTAGTGGTTCACGTGACTTGCTGTTCTTCCTTTGGGGCAACTTAGCTGTCTTGTTATAAGTTCTTTACTAGTTCTCGTATTGGAACGATATAGAATTGGATGTTGCGGGGTGGGGAGGGGGAGGGGGTACTATTGATCTGAGGCTTGCTGACCAGACTGTAGGCACGAGTGGATAGAATGGAAAAAGAGGAGGAAGAATTAGGGGACAGCTTCATTTGTCAGCATGCCAGGCTGTTGAGTAGTCCGTCTTTTCTAGGGTGTCTAGATGTCTGATCATCCGTGTGTGGTTGTTAGTGTGTTTGTTGGCGCCTGCCTGTGCTGCTAGTTTCACCAGTGTCTAGGTACATCTGTTTGCTGATGCTATGAGTGAGGTCACCACGGTAGCCCATAATTATGCAACAACTTCTAGTGCTGTCAGTAAATCACCATGCAATAGGATTACATTTATAATAATGTCGAATGCTGCTAGAAGCATCTCCAAAGTGCTTTCCAACATTTTGGATGAGGTTTATTTTAAAGGCTATGCCACGGAGTTCTCCTACTTAATTTCAGAGTTGTTGTACAAACCTTTTGAGTGGCAGTGTAAAGCTGATATACCATGGACGAATTTAATCCAGATATCATTAGGTAAGATAAAGTCCTCCTTGTTGATTTTGAAAGAAAACGCTTTTTTTGATTGGATAAATGACATACTTTTCGATGAACAGGCCTCGCTCATGTCAGCCTGTGCCTGTGTAGAGAGTAAAACCATCAGATCTACACAAGTTCTGATAGAAATCAAACCATCAAAGCAGAAGAATATCCTAGGCCCACACGGGGATCTGATCATCGTAGTGGGTGGAGCGTAAGGCATCATTACACGTGCTTTGTTGTGGCAAAGTCTGCAAAAACAATCATTCCCAGCTCTCTCAGGAGTAGTTTTCAATTAAGCTGGCAGAAAATGTTTGCTAAAACAACAGTCAGAAGCCCCTCGGTGCCTGATTCTCATATGGCTAGATAGTTGAATTACCTAACTTATCAAAGCAGAAAACGAAAAAAAAAAAAAGCAAAACGGGGTTTGGGTGGGATGGTTAAAAAAAACCCACCTGTATACAATACTGCTGTTTTGGAGAAGCTTTCATGGAGGATACTTTGTGATGTTAAGGCAAATATATTACTTGGTGTTCTTTTTTGCAGGATGACTAAAACTGTATCTAAAACACTTTCGCGGAAAAGAATCGCGATTGTGTGTGTGAGTGAATGAGTGTGTGTGTGTGTGTGTGTGTGTGTGTGTGTTGTGTGTGTGTGTGTGTGTGTTGTGTGTTGTGTGTGTGTGTGTGTGTGTGTGTGTGTGTGTGTGTGTTGTGTGTATGTGGAGAGAAAGATAGGGGAGGGGGGGGGGCGGAGAGAGATTAGATTATACTAGAATAAATTAGGGAAGATTAGATCAGATCGGATTGTTTACTTTAGATTTTACAAGCAATGAATCTTGTAACTAGTTCCACCCAGTTTGATTGAGATTGACAAACTAGGATTCTTGTTGCTGTTATCACTTTTATAGGACTATCTATCTTCATTCATGACGTAGAAAACGGTGGCATACGTAAAATATCAAAGTTTCTGAAATTAAGAGTTGTGGCTGAGGAAGGAAATAAACTAAAAAGAGTGTCTGATATATCAAAATAGTGCTGCAACTTGGCGCTCGTGGACAGCAAGTTCATATGACTTACGACCAACTCGGCAGACTGTGTTTTATGACACAAGTCTCCATATACTTCCCTGTACAAAAGGGCCAAAAACGCATTTTTCGCCGTTAAACAGGTCTGGTTTCTAGTTTATCTTTATCAGTAAACTTGGACAACTCTCAGAGATTTCTGTGTCTGTACTGGTCTGGCCAGAAGAGATTTATGGAGAGAGGTGTAAGGTATGAGCCAGAACACGTTCATCACTGTACTGTTTCCGTTCTCTCCTAGTCTCTTGTTACTTTAGTTTCCACGGCAGGTTTCATCAATGGCGCTGGGGTCATGATCCTCAGCGTTTAGTGTGACTGGGTCTGGTGGACTGAAAGAGTTATGGGTGCAGATGACGTTTTGATATATTTTTTTTCAAGTTCAACTACAGAGAAAAAATCTCGGTTAGAACGATGTGGAAAAAAAGTGTGAAATGATTAAATTCGTTTGAAAATGCTTACACACGCGATCGTGATCACACTTTCTCTGGAATATCTGCACATACACACACAAACAAAACACACACACACGCACGCACGCACGCACGCACGCACGCACGCACACACAAACAAAGAAACACACACATACATACGCACACACACACACCACACACACACACACACACACACACACACACACACACACATACACACACACAACACAAGAGAGAGAGAGAGAGAGAGAGAGAGAGAGAGAGAGAGAGAGAGAGAGAGAGAGAGAGAGAGAGAGAGAGAGAGAGAGAGAGAGAAGATCTAATGATAAAAAGACTTGGGATAAACCCTGTCATTAGACTGCGCATAAACAATGCGATGCATGCATTTATAGCAGCCATTATTTAAAATAGAAAGGAAAACCCCATCCCCAAAAGAAGACAGGGGCACTAGGGGGGAAGGAAGAAGGAGAAGGGGTAATTTTCCTTCTTCCAAACTGTCAAAGAAATAAGCAATCCTGAAAATCAACCATCATATTAATGCTTAAACTTGTTCAGAACGGGTTTTTTTTAGTTAATTTTGTGTTGAATTTTTAATTCCTGTCCGTATAATTATATGTTTGTCCGTCATATTCGACAATGACCTCCAAAACTGTTGAGAATTTAGCCAGGGACAACTCTCTTGTTGCTCTTGAGTTTTTTTAGTGCACTAAATGAGTATTGCACACGATACTTCAGTTTATCGTCTCATCCTTAAGATAGCACTCAGACAATCATTCATGGTCAAGTGTCTTCTACATATCCTCGCCTACTGACATAATGTAGCCTACATGTTTTTTAATCTACATTCGGTACAATGAATATAGGTACACACAAAGAGAAGTAAGGGTACCGGGTAATCTGCGCATGAACTGATCTGGGATATTGAACTGAATCCCAACGGCACATCCACTTGGCGATGCCGAATTTCGAACCTATTACTTCTAGAAATCTAGATTAAAAGTCCACAATATCCACCTGTCTGTTCCACTTGTTTGATGTGACGTCGTTTTGATAAGATCTAAAAATGGAATCGTTTAGTATGCTATCAACAAGTAAATCCATTGTCGTCTGACTTATAATGTATACTTTGTTTATGTAATTTAATGACTAATTTATTAGAAAGGATTTTACTGAGCTTGTTGGAACTTAAACAGTCAAATTACCTTGGATATTGGAATACAACTGCCATTCTAAGCAAAGAATTCTTTAGTTTTATCTTGATTAAAACAGTTTGGTCAATACATCCCCATGAACTGAAAATCTGTTTGTTTATGTGTGGTTTGGCCATTCTGTTGGCTAGAGCTCAGGCGTACCTCAAGCGAATAGGTCAGCTCTCGTAGACCTGTCTGCTTTTCTTTTGGACAAAGGGGTTTATGGAGCGGGGCAGGATGTAGGTCACTGTGCGTTTCCACTTCATCTCTCTCCCACCCCCCCACCCCCAACCCCACAACCCCCCTCCCCGTTTTTTCCAACCTCACCCCACTCACTTCGCGTTTTACGTCGTCCACAGAGAAAAGGTTCTTTCATGGAATCAGTTTTCTCTGTCTCTGTCTGTTGACCTTTTGTCTCTGGGCGTCTCTCTCTATCTCTGTCTCTCTGTGTCTCTCTCTGTCTCTCTTGTCTCTGTCTCTCTCACTCTGTGCTGTATGTCTCGCTCTGTCTCTCTGTGCTGTCTGTCTGTCTCTGTCTGTCTGTCTGTCTGTATGTCTGTCTGTCTTCTGTCTGTCTGTCTGTCTCTCTCTTCTTCTCTTCTCTCTCTCTCTTCTCTCTCTCTCTCTCTCTCTCTCTCTCTCTCTCTCTCTCTCTCTCTCTCTCTCTCTCTCTTCTCTTCTCTCTCTGTGTCTCTGTGTTGTCTGCGTGTCTCTGTTTCTCTGACTGTCTGTCTGTCTGTCTGTCTGCCTCTCTCTCTCTCTCTCTTCTCTCTCTCTCTCTTCTCTTCTCTCTCTCTCCTCTCTCTCTCTCTTGAGACGTAGAACGAGGAGGGAGGGCAGAATGGGTGAAAAATGAAGGAAGAGGAGGGTGAAAGACATAGAGGTAGAAACGGGGCCAGAAGAGATATACTACAAGAGAGAGAGAGACAGAGAGACAGAGAGACAGAGAGACAGAGAGAGAGAGAGAGAAACACAATGACAATGACAATAACAAAGGTTTTTAATTGTCTATATAGCATTACAATTAAGCCCTTTGGACAATGGGGCGGTGAATATAGTAACTGGAAACACAATCAATTAATGACAGTTTTCTAATTTATCAGTCAAAAGCATATGCATGCTGGCATTACTAAGAGGCGTAGGCACACACGCGCACCACGCCTGCACACACACACACACATGTCGCGCGCGCACACACATACGCACGCAGCCACGAATCTATACACACAAACGCACGCGCGCGCGCGCGCACACACACACAAAGAGAGAGAGAGAGAGGGGGGGGCTTCGTTGAATTTATTGCAGATGCCACACACACACACACACACACACACACACACACACACACACACACACACACACACACACACACACACACACACACACACACATTATATCTCTGTATATGTAGCCAGCCTTTAACTTTCAGTATAACAGATGATTGGATTACCCTGTTAACGCAGCCAGGACAGACAAGAGTTTCCCCTCAGACACTCCTCCCAGACATTTGATCTGAACCAGAACACGACACTCAGGGCAAAAAATAAACGAGCCGAGCCATGAAGAAAGCGTTTGCAAGGACCACACGGATTCCAGCAAAGCTTTGGCTAATCTAGCATGTACTGTTTGTCATCACACAACATTTAGTTTGCATAGTTATATTAGGAAAAAAATGAGAGAACCGTTACAAGTAGAAAATATCAGGCGTTTGTTTTTTGTCGGGGCTGGGGTCGGGTGGGGAGCTACACTAAACGTATCTTTGATTTTTTTTTAGCTGTGTACCTTCTCTTTTACCCATTCATTTGCATGTAGGCTACCTGATGCCACCCTGATATGGCCTGTGTAGTCGATGGGGCTGCAACACAAGAAGATTGGATGGAATACGGTTGGCTGGCCATGGACAGCGTTTTTGAAAGCGTTGTGCCTTAAGTGTGTTTTGGTAGAAACAAAATTTGTATATCTTGCAGCTTATTATATGTTTTTCCAGTAGAGGATGAAATCGTTATCAACAATCCTAAAATTTTGTGTTCCTGTTTGCCTGTTGGTGCGTGTAGGGCGGCGAAAAAGAACGTACCTTCAGGCTTGTTTGTTGAGAATCAATGTTAAAATAGCACTCTTGGTGTTCTGAGAGGTCTTCAGCTTCCCGTTTGAGTTATTGTGGCGTTTTTAATCTTCCTTATCTCTTGTCTTCCGTAACATGTAAAGTTCTTCCATTGCCTCTTATATCCACTGGTTTATGTATTTAATGTGGGTACGTTTTTGTAGCAAAGGACGAAAAAATGTTGGCTAACTAAGAGACATGTCCTTAAAACTCTTCAAATATCGAGAGCAAGGTCAGGGATAACTGTGACATGTACGAATGGTTGATCTTTAGATATTTAGGTTATTCTCAATGTTCTGTGTCTGTATTCTTGTATTTCATTAGCTGAAATATCCTTTTTTCTAACTTGACTGTCCTGTTTGCTAATCATGTTTACGGACAGAAGCTGACCTGTTCTTAGATTGCTTTTCTTTGTCTAAGACAAGCGGATTTACGGTAGTCAATGTTGTATGCATTGTTCTGTATACGTTTGCTTTGGCTGTGCTCTTTCTTGGGATCTTTCTTTACTCTGCTTTTTGTTATAGCTTTCTCATAAGAAAACAAGGAATTTACCTCAGGTTTTGTTCGGTTGTTTTGTGCTTTCTTGTTTAGTGCTGTATCATAATGACAAGCTTTGCCAGCTTGACGTCTTGGCAGCTTTTGTAAGGTTATCAATGAGTTGTATTTTGCCATTGTATCTTTATGTTTGTGCCTATATACGCAATATTGTTTGTAATTTTGTTTCCAGCTTGTAAAAAAAATATATGCATAACAATGTTTAAATCAGAACTGATGGAAGTAAATGTTAATTCAAAACATGAAAATATACCTAAAAGCGTTTGGAAGCAGTAGCGCATTAAATTACAGTGTACTTAATATGCAAGAGATACGTATGTATCCTCGGGCACACTAACACATTCAGGCACTCACATACCCAGCCACGTCACATGCAAGCACGTGAGCACACGAGCGCGCGCGAACAAACACACACATCACACACACACACGCACGCACGCACGCACGCACGCACGCATATAAGCGCGCATACACACACGCTCACACGCACGCACACAAATACTAAATGCGTGTGCATGCTCGCGTGTCCTCACTTGTGTTTGTTGAAGAGAAAGCTTTGATTGGATTACTGATTAAAAGAATTCATGGTTCACCTTCGCATGGCTGTTATTTCGTGAAAGAAAATGCAATTATCCGATGAAAAACTCTTGACAAAAACAGCGTACATCAACAGAAACATTTTGTTAAAGAGTATGTAATTAGGATTTAAAAAACTTAGGGAAAACCAGGTACAACAAAAAATATATCCACCGAAACAAAATGATTATTGTGGCGTTTCTAGTATAAACATTGAAGTTAATCATACATTGTGCATGCCTTGTTTTGGGCCTTTTGTTTCATTTTCTCTGTCAAAACTCATTTCCAGAACACTTGGTCCCTTTTTGAGTTTTTCTGTTGTGGTGGATAAAGAGTATGGGTGCACGCTTGCAGGTATGCACGTGCGCGTGCTCACGCGCGCGTGCGTGCGCGCATGCCACACACACACACACACCACCACTGGAACTTTGGCCGAACGTTTATGCATCTGTGTAAAAAAAATGGAAAGGCCATGGTTCATGCTTAATCCCTCTCATTTCCCCCCCATTTCACTAAAATTTAAATCGTGTGCTTCCTGCTTGCTTTTCAATTAAACAAGAAACAAAAACCTAAAGGCTATGCAGATCTGAAATATTAAAAAAAGGCAAAATATGTGCTATAACAAATTAACGTAAACAGTATTACTGTTTACGTTAACGAGATTATGTTCAAGTTCACTGCATTATCCCGTTTTGATACATTCAGTGATTAAAGGGATATTATTACTTGAGAGCTGCAAAACTTTAAACAGCTTTTATGTTTCATTATAAGCGTTGTTGTATCCATGTGATCATAAAATTACAGAAACAAACCAATGTTTTAACTTGAGGCCTGTTGTAACTACAAAGCAATACAGTACGACGCAACTCCACACCATATAACCCAACCCAACCTAACCCAACCCACCAGTCCAATAAAATCCAACCCAATTTACTGCAATGCTCCCGCACACTATCATACAAAGCACACCAGGGTATTCTACATCATACCCGACAATTGGGAGAGAGAGAAAGATAGAGACAGGTTCAGAACTCTGAAATGGTTTAATTAATGTGTGTTGGCCTTTGGCCATGATATAATTATGTCAGGAACAAGAGGGAGAGAGAGTGAGAGAGAGAGAGAGAGAGAGAGAGAGAGAGAGAGGAGAGAGAGAGAGAGAGAGAGAGAGAGAGAGAGAGAGAGAGAGGAGAGAGAGAGAGAGGAGAGAGAGGAGAGAAGAGCAAAGCAACAAGCAAAGCAAAGCAACAGAAGAAGCAACAAAAAAAGAAAGGGACGCGGAAAAACCCAGCGCAATGATCCGATTATAGATAAAAGGGGGGGGACGCGTCACTTGTATTAAGGCGGCAAAACTTTAGTTTCCTACTGTATCGAGTTGTTCTTTACAAAAAGAAGAAACCCAGACACCCTTACAAAACACCGGGACAGCAATACGACGGGGTTACAAAAGCTAAAAAGGCGGGGTCAAATGAATCCTGTCAGAAAGGAACCATTTGATCATGGCGTGTGACTGACCCAGTTCCTGCGCCAACACTGGTCTGATCAGCAAGGAAGGACGGAATGTCACAGAAAAGATGCACTGGAAAGAGAGAAAGATTTTACCACTGAAAAAAAAAAAAGTTGTATCATTCAGTAGTCTATTCAAAGACAGGACTATTGAAGAAAGGGTGGATTGTTATCAGTCGGTCAAATCTGTCAGAACTTCTACTTTCAAAGGAAGGGCCAGATAAGCAGTACACGTTTTTTTCATTCAGACTTTTGCCCCATCAGGAAAGTGCATGCAGCTGTGGGATCCCTGGGATATTTATAAAGCATTGTGTGGAAGAGACAGTTATTATTCTAGGCTGGTGGAGAGGGGAGGGAGCAGGAAGGCAGATGAGCATAGCAAAGAGACTGGGAGCAAGGTGGATTAGGCTAGTCAGGCAATAAGATAACTGCGTACAACGTAGAGTGTTCAAATCATGTCTGAAACCAGACTTTAACCTTCCACACAACAACAACAAATATCGTCTGGATGCCAGTCTTTCAAATGTTTAACCCAAATTTTGCGGGTGATACTGCATTAATTTTAATGCATAGTAGCAAAAGACCTGGTTTTTTTTGTTACAAAGTCCTTATTAAAAGTCATTCCCTATAAAAGAAAATGATAAACTTACAGACACACATAAAATATTTCCTGAAAATTCGGCTGAGGAATTTTGCGTTCAATATATATAGATTTAAGTTATAAGCAACTGGGAAAATATCACCACTGCTTAGAAATATGATAACGAACAGGTGTGATTATTAGTATAGATCATAGCGGGAAAGAATCTCTTCATGTGGTCAAGATAGGTCATCATAAGAATGAAAATCATCAGCAGTAAAAAGAGAAAAGGATTTCTGAAAGGTCAGTATGCGTTTTTGAAAAAGATCATGATGAAAAAGGGTGACAAAACCACAAACATAATCCATCATGTAAGAGCAGGTCAATAGGGAAGAAACCGTGGGGGAGAAGTATTAGTATTCAGAATGGGTCAGGAAAAGATGATTGAAACTTTTGTTTGTTTGTGAGCATGTGTGCTTGTTTGCATACGTAACCCCCTCCCAATACACACCCACAAATCCACACACACACACACACACACACACACACACACACACACACACCACCACACACACCACCAGGACCAGCTGACGAAGAGGAAACATAGAGACGGACATAAAAAGAGGGAAAGGCCAAAGCAGCAGACAAGTTGCACAGACAGTAACAAAGAGAGAGAACAAAATGTGGAAAAACCCATGATACGATTACAGATGAAAAAAAATAACACGTACAGTTTTGCTTGAGAGAAATAACACTTCGGTTACACAGGGTATTGAATTATGCCACGTATAAAAAAAGACATCCAGACTCTCTTAAACAACATAAGGAAAGGAAGGGAATACGACATGGTTACAAAAGCAAAAAGGCATGGGTAAATGAATCCTGTCACGGAAGAAACATTTGATCATGGTGCGTTACTAACCTAGTTTGAGTTGCAGCACTGCTATAGATCAGCAGAGCAGGAAGGAAGGGAATCGTCTGCAACGATGTAGGTGCAGCACTGAAAAGAGCGAAAGAAAAGCGAAGATCACCCTGAAGAAAAAAAAAGTTTATCATTTGGGTAATCTCTTCAAATGGAAATACCACCATTGAGGAAATGTGGATTGCTATCTTTAGTCAGTTTATCAACACTTTTATTTTCAAAGGCAGCAGTAAACAATAGATGTTTTTCAGCCCAACATTACCTCATCAAGGAACACTCACAGTTGTGGAATATTATAGGATACAAAACATAAAAAGACCAATCATCAAAGCAAAAAAAAGGCATAATGTGGAGTAGGCGCATAAAAAAGCAACAGGATCAGGGTTTAAATTTTGCAATCCGCCCAAACCCCAAGTTTCTTCAATCAGCTAGACAGTGACTGATGGTCTGGATGCTAGATGGGAACGTAAGTTAAGATATAATATACAACACGGGTTCTTTACCTTTAAAAAGGACCCTTGGCGGCAAAATAGGCCTCTGATAACATTTTGCTAATGTATCCCCACAGAAAAAGCCATGACGTTAGATACAAACCCTGCTATATAAGGTGGTTACAGGAATTAGAAGCAAAGTTAACCATCATAGAAAAGAAGTCAATCACTCAGGAAAATAGACTAGTCATAGCGAAAGTGTAGGCCTTGTGTCCCCGGTGAAAACAAAGATGAATTATGAAGGAAACAGACGGGTCAGCATAAATGCATGTATTATCAAGGGAAAAAGATTTGGATATGCCAGCTGAGGAAAGCGATGTGTAGATCAGCGAGAGAGGTTATCATAGCCAATAGATAGGCCATCAACGGGAATAACTGGGACATCGTAGGGAACGAAATCTATGGTGAGAGAGATATTAGCAAGCTGTAGTGGGAGATGTGGATCAGCAGGGGAACACAATGCGCGCATGCGCTTACACACAAAGGCATGTACTAACACACTCACACACAACACAACACAACACACACACACACACACACACACACACACACACATATATACACACACACACACACACAAACAAACAAACAACACACGAACACACACACACACAAACACAACAAACATCTGAAGTCACCGAAAGCGTACAGAACATTCGCAGATACAGACATACACAATTCACACGCTTTTTTTCCCCGGAGCCGCTACGAAAGAGGGTCAAGAGAAATATCCCCATTTCTCATGTGGCAGAGAGCAGATCAATGCTAGAGATCATTGTATGACAATGATAGATGATTCCTTCCGCCATACGTCCTATAGATTCGCTCACAGTAGAGCAGAAGGCAGCGGCTGTTTCGTTTTGTATATCATTGACTTGTTTCGGGGGATGGGGGGGGGGGGTGGAAGAGGAGGAGCGATGGGGAGAAAGACAGAGACAGAGGGATTATTTTGTGATGTACTGTTGCGTCTTACCATCATGTGCAATACTGAGCTAAATAAAGTCTTACTATTTTGCACTAAAACTAACTGGTTTAGCCACATTGTTCAGTACTGTACTGCATCTAAAATGTAGCACTGTATTTTTTTTGCGCTGTGCTCTACTGCAAAAGTAGAGATGTATACTATGCAATATGCACGAGGGACTCGTATGGGAAGCAGAATTCAGACTTACGACAGAGAGGATTGCCTACTGCTAGGAGATGTAGAGCATTGCTGTCAGGCCAACTTTGGACTGCTGTAGTAGACTCTTATCGCCTCTCCCTACAACGTGCGTAGGTGTGTGTGTGTGTGTGTGTGTGTGTGTGGTGTGTGTGTGTGTGTGTGTGTGTGTGTGTGTGTGTGTGTGTGTGTGTGTGTGTGTGAGTGTGTGTGTGCAAGCGAGCGAGAGAAAGAGAGAGAAAGAGAGAGAGAGAGAGAGAGAGAGAGAGAGAGAGAGAGAGAGAGAGAGAGAGGGGAGAGAGAGAGAGAGAGAGAGAATGTGTGTGTGTGTGTGTGTGTGTGTGTGTGTGTGGTGGGGCGCGCGCGCGTGCGTGTGTGTGTATGTGTGTGTGTGTGCGTGCGTGCGTGTGCTGTGTGTGTGTACGCGGGTGAGGGGGGGTGGCTACAGACGTATCTGCAATCTTTTTGGAAGAATTAATCTGTATGTGAAAAAACACAAGGACGAACTATAAAAATAAATGCAAATTAAGAAAAGCATGAAACTAGAATAATTATCTTAGTCAGTTGTCTGGATACAACTTCCTTCTCAGCACGGCGACAGCATGGCCCACCACTATAAAGACAAACAGGTCCATTAGCAGGCAGAGAAGAAAAAAGTGTTTAGGTAGGAAGCAGAGAAGGAAACGATACAAAGGTGTATCCTACGCTGTGGCGCGTTTTCTTCAGTTACAGGTAAAATAAAAAAAAACAACCACCAAAAACGCTTCCAAACGTCTGCGCTTGTCAGTCAAACTGTTTCTTTTTGTCTCCTTAAAACGCTGTTGGTTCAAAGATTTACAGAATGATCAGAATTCCACTTATTTTTTGTGTTCGTGCGTGGTCTAGGCTTGTTTGTTTTGTTGAAAAGACGATAAGAATCGCGGGTGCCATACTTGATAAAAGTCCCAGGTTTCGCTTTGGAATTGGGGATGTGAATGACTTACGGACAGCTTTGTGTGCTGGTGGGAACGCAGAAAAAAAATCACACAACAATATGTATACGTGGACTCGATGTAAAAGAAAAAAAGACATGGGGGCTTATTCAGTATCCACGAAATGAAATATAAATATATGGATATAAATCGCTGTGCTTTGTCATATGCTTTCTATGTTGGGTGTATAACAATAATGTTATATTCATCTATTTCAACATCACATTTTTCATATCAACGAGCATGTTGTTGTTGAACTATTTAGTTAAACTTATTCTCAGGTCTTGTTTCTTTTCTTTCTTTTCTGTATTTTCTTTAAGCTCCCTGGGGGGAGTCATTGGAATCTGCCACGGAAGAAGTGTTCTTTACTCTCTTCCAGGCATGTCACTTGTGCGAGAACGCGTACATTTCTGCAAACGATTTTCCGAGCCATCCGGCAGTGTTGTCAGCCCCCCGTTGCTTCCTTTTCCTTATCTTGTTCTTTTCATTTCTTCTCTCTTCTTCTTCTTCTTCTTCTTCTTCTTCTTCTTCTTCTTCTTCTTCTTCTTTCTTCTTCTTCCTCTTTTTTGACCTTTTCTTCTAGGCAGAAAAAATAATTCCTTGGTTGAAAGGAAAAAACCTGTCTACATCATTTTCCTTTAAAACTGAACAAAATAGGTAATTTGAACTTTACGAAAACGACTGTCTGTACCGATTAAAGTCAACATAAAGATGAAAAAAGAGGTTGGTGGAGAGACAGAGGAGAGAGAGAGAGAGAGAGAGAGAGAGAGAGAGAGAGAGAGAGAGAGAGAGAGAGAGAGAGAGAGAGAGAGAGAGAGAGAGAGAGAAAACAGAGAGAGAGAGAGAGTCTGACTTGGAATGTTTCAAAACTTTGTGACAAAGGAAACGTACATGTCAGATACTACTGAAGTAGCCTGATCTCCTGTTTGACTTACTTCTGTTATTCTTGTTTTTTAAGAAAAAAAAATCTTTTCTAATCTTGTTTTGCTTTCTGTATTGAATCCCCAATCTACAGCCACACCCAGTTTCATTTTAGTTGGTAATTTTTTTGTTTTGCAGTTAATTAAATATCATGCAAACCACTAAGATGCCACTGCTTAAAGAAGACAGTGCACTGTTGTTGCACTATTGTGGTTGTTTCAACTCTTGTTGTTATTTTGGTTGTTCTTAGTCCTCAGCTTAGCACCCTTGGAGTCCCCCAGAAAATGCATTCTGACTCATCACCTCTGGGCATTACTATGAGATAAGAAGTGTGCGTTAAGTACCTCGCTGTATAGGCAGCCATTCTCCGACTTCAGATGATGTTGTCTATCCTTGAATAGCGAGTACAGGCTGTTGTACTAGAAGTTTGACATGGATAATGACTATCTGAACATGGTGTTTTAAACCATGTCAACATTTTAATGTAGGGTTTGGCACACTGCTTACTTCAATACCAAATAGAACTTTTGGCAAGGTCAGTCTACTCTTCTTACACAAATATATATATATATATATATATATATATATATATATATATATATATATATATATATATATATATATATATATATATATATAATATACATGTCACTTATCCCGCATTATTCTTCAGGGAACCGCAACGACCTGCTGTTAGGATGTCGATAAAGACCCATCAGCAAATGTTAAGTTCTGACAAGGTGTACTCAACATTGGCGCACAATTCTTTTCAGCACCCAATATAACCTCTTCAACCGTACGCGCCTGTCAGTTAGGGAGAGAAAGTGAGAGTGAGTGAGTGAGAGAGAAAGCGAGAGAGAGAGAGAGATGGAGAATGCTAGAGAGAGAGAGAGAGAGAGAGAGAGAGAGAGAGAGAGAGAGAGAGAGAGAGAGAGAGAGAGAGAGAGAGAGAGACAGACAGACAGACAGACAGACAGACAGACAGACAGACAGACAGACAGACAGACAGACAGACAGACAGACAGACAGACAGACAGACAGACAGACAGACAGACAGACAGCAGACAGACGAGAGAGAGAGAGAGAGAGAGAGAGAGAGAGAGAGAGAGAGAGAGAGAGAGAGAGAGAGAGAAGAGAGAGAGAGAGAGAGAGAGAGAGAGAGAGCCCACGTAGATTCGTGCGCATGCAAGAAAGTACACACTGACATCTTAACATAGCGCATGCGACTGATGGAAATAAAAATTATGTGAAGATGCACGCACACAGACACGCTGGCTTACACACACACACACACACACACAACACACACACACACACACACACACACACACACACACACACAACACGCGCACACACACACACACACACACACACACACACACACATACACACACACACATACACACACACACACAACCACACACACACACATCACACCGGAGATAGAAAAACGGGCATACGGACAGAATGACAGACGCACGAACTGACATAGTTGGCATGATGCTTTTCCAAGAGCAACGTTTGAAATATCGCAGGGTTTGTGGCCTTGTGTAGTATAACCATCTTGTTTCCTTAAACTGTTTTTGCTTCGTGCGAGGGTTCTAAAACAAACGTGGTTTTTTTTTTCCCCTTTACCTGTCATTATATGTATCTACTGTCACGTTCGTGATAACTTATTTTAAGAATAAACAGTCAACAGAAAACTGACAGTCAGGTTGCCAGAAGCTCACCACCCAAAGATCTTGCGTAGCCGTTGTAAGGTTTTATTTTCCCTAGAATGAAGTTTGTATTTCTTTTTCTTGCGATTCTGTTCTCTCTCTTTTTGTGATTGAATTGTACTTCCTATGTAACAACTGTGTATCTCTCCTATTCTTTTTCACTCCCTCTGTCAATGGGATGTCGTTGGAAAAATGTTTTTCAGGAAATGGCTTTCTCCCAACCCGTGTTTGAACTATATAAAAAAAAAAAATTTTGGAAACAAACATCTGCGCCAATAGCTGTAATGTCATACTACATTTGTTTCGATGAAACGTGTTTGCTGCACTGATTGAATGCAAAACGCAGTCGATAATGATTGATTACGCTTGGTTGGCTGCTAAGCTGCTAGGCTCTCTGCTTTTTGTGATCGAACTGTTGCAAGTTCGAATGCACTGCATAACGGGGTTTCTGATCTCATTAGCCAAATGTTCGTCCGTTTGGGTCAAGATAACTGTTTCTTCATAATTATGATAAACAACAATAGTTGCTGTCTTAGTGGTCGTCGACAACAAAGAAGAAAACTTCTCTTCTAGTCTGAGATATTTTTGAGAGGCCGCTGCGTCGTGAACATAAACGACTACGCAAAGGGTACAGAGAGATGTCTTTTCGGAAACTTTCGAAGTGGTGAAGCACCTACAGGGAATGTACACAATGTTGAACGTCCCTTTACAGAGAGTTATCTTCTTTGTCAAACACTCAGCAACTATTGTTTGTTATAATGAGTGAAATACGCTGTGCTGCCGTGAAGTGCCTGACAAGTCAGGGCCACCGCATCCGACTTTTGCACGGGAGATCGGAGAACTGTTATCTTTCAAGGCTGTTTTTTTTCTGGAAAAAGGCAGGAATGGACTAAGAAGGCAGTAAATAGACAAGGAGGTAACAGGTTAAAAAAAAAAGAGAACAAGGCAGAAACAAAACGAGGGATAGAAAAGAGGAAATTCCTAACACAAAATTTCCTACGATTAATAGCACATACAGGCGAGCTGCACGTGTGGCGGTAAGACTCTAACATTCTTAACAGAGAAAAAAAATCTAATAAAGCAAATACAAGTAAACTTATAACGGGATACGGAGAGAGAACTTTCTCTGCAAAGACAAGTGACCCTGAGGAACAAAGGGTTAAACTGACCATAAAGTATAACGATATAGATATTTTCGGCGGAATATCCACTAGCTACTAAAAGAATAGGTAACACATAATCTTTGCTGCTGCAATTGCTGTTTTTGTTGCGGTTGCTGCTTCCCCTGTTATTGCTGTTGTTGTTGCTGCTGCAGTTACAGCAGCAGTCATAATCATCATCACAGCCCTTGTTAGCGTTGTTATTGTTGCTGCTGCAGCTGTTGTATTTCATGTTATTTTATGTGATCCAGCCCAGTGAGTATCAATTTACTACGGCAGATATAATATGCAATCAATAACAAAAGCGAACTAGTACCCTTGCACACAGACACACACTCACTCATACACGCGTGTGCACAAACACACACAACCAACACATACACACACGCACACACTGTCTCTCTCTGTCTCTATCTCTCTCTCTGTCTCTCTGTCTGTACGTCTGTGGTGTCTGTCTGTCTGTCTGTCTGTCTGTCTGTCTGTCTGTCTGTTTGTCTGTCTGTTTCTCTCTCTCTCTCTCTCTCTCTCTCTCTCTCTCTCTCTCTCTCTCTCTCTCTCTTCTCTCTCTCTCTCTCCTCTCTCTCTCCTCTCTTTCTCTCTCTCTGTCTGTCTGTCTGTCTGTCTGTCTGTCTGTTTGTCTCTCTCATTCACTCTCTCTCACTCTCATTATCTCTCACTCTCATTCTCTCTCATTCTCTGTATCCCTCTGTCTCTCTCTGTATCTCTCTTTCTCTGTCTCTACCTCTGTCTCTCTCTCTGTGTCTGTGTCTGTCTGTCTGTCTGTCTGTCTGTCTCTCTCTCTCTGTCTGTCTGTCTGTCTGTCTGTTTGTCTGTCTCTCTCACTCTCTCTCACTCTCATTATCTCTTACTTTCATCCTCTTTCATTCTGTCTGTCTGTCTGTCTGTCTGTCTGTCTCTGTCTGTCTGTCTGTCTGTCTGTTTGTCTGTCTCTCTGTCTCTGTCTCTGTCTCTGTCTCTCTGTCTCTGTCTCTGTCTCTGTCTCTCTCTCTCTCTCTCTCTCTCTCTCTCTCCCACACACACACATACACACACGCACACACACACATATGCGCGTGCGCACTTACAGAACGAAAGAGAGAGACAAACACACGCAGACAGATAGAGACAGATGCAGTAAGGCTCTGTCAAAAACTTGTAAAAGGAATTTTTAAACGACCCTTTTCAAAGAGCACATCATACCACAAAAACACAATTTGAGAAGCGTGGGTGCCAAAACGACGGGGAGTTAACCAGACGTGAACAAAGACGATCAGATCATTACTGGCGTTTGCGTCAAAATTGCCTGAGGCTTACAAACTTTATGGGACTCTTTGTGAAAGGTTCCTGATGCATAAAGACAAGTCATATTCTGGGAAATCCATTTCCTTTACCGTGTTTGCTCTGCATCTCTCGTGGAAGATGCAAATGATTACATCAGTTTTGTAAGTAGGTACAAAAAATGAAGCCATCTATATTATAGATCAAAATGCTTTTGTAAACAGAACAGTTTGTGGTGTGTAGTGATGTTGTAAAAAAAGTTGAATAATGTGCACGCGCGCACATCGCATATGCATGCTTGCAATACCTCCTTCCCTCTCCTTACCCCCCATCTCTTTCTCTCTCTCTCACTCACTCACTCAGTCTCACCCCTTGTATTTGCAGCTATCATAGTAGTAACACATTATTAGGTTAAGAAAAGACGCCAGCTTTGTAAGAACGGTTTGAATGATACCATTGATCGCCGTCACTTCAAAGACTTTGGTGCAGAATATCCTAGTCTAAGGTCGATGCTATTAGTAAGGTCAGTTCCACTACCGCATTGTGGCGGTGTCTTTCATCTGGGACCGGGAAGGAGAGATTCAGGTGAATCCTAGGATTGGGCAGAGAAAAGAGAAGTATGAAAAAAGTCTTCAAGGTAACAATATATGGCTAGGCATTTTTATAAAACGAGCGAATTGTTCAGAGATCTTTACGATTGATGCAGACTTTAAGGAGGCGTTTGATTGCTGTAAAAAGAGGAGTTTTGTTCTGGAACTCGCTATTAAAGGGACGACCACAGGTGCAGAATCTGACACAATCTTCACACGCTGATAGAGTTTGCCTGTGTTAAGGTAAGAACTACCTGATACCACTTTTTTCACCAAGCTTGAAAGTGTAGTAAACCTACAGAATTTTATGGACAGTAACTGTATCTTTTTTTCCCAGGATATGGGAAAACCATATAGTTTTTTTTAAACAATGAAAATGCTTGGATACGAAAGACGTACCATGCGGATGGCTTATTTCCATATCATATTTTACAAAACCTTATCATCTGAAGGGTTTTCTGAGACTAAAGGGAATACTCTAAAGTCATAGACCGTTTACAAAGCAAAGAAGAGGGGTATCACAAAACTATCACTACTCTAACATCCCTAGCCTCCTCCTCAACGCCCCCTCCCTTCCCCATCGCCAACCCCCGACCCTCCCCTCTAGGGAAAGGCTTCGCGACTTAACTTCGAGATCAAGTTCGGCGTTAGAGTCCCTAAGGCAGTTGGTGGTTGTGCTGAACCTCATTCTGGAAACTCCCAGTGACATAGCTGATGCCAAAGTGGTCCTGCTGTTCCTTTCGATTCATCACCAGTGTGAAGGCGGGTGATGGGGGTATGGTGCCTGGGCAACAGCCTGTTCTTTATACAGTGGTCTTCACGCTTACATCGGATACCACTAATCAGTATGATACTGTTCATAAGTGAGGCATAGATCACATAGTTAATGTCATTCAGGAGAAAAGACTCCACTCTCTCCACTTGAAAAGCATCCGCTGTATCCTGAGCATAATTATTCTGTCAGAACAGGCTGCCCAACGCATAGGTCCTTTCCCAAGCCAGGCATTTTCATCCTGCTCAGTCGACAGTGCAGGCTGCATCAGCTGGACCATGTCTAAGACAGGAGCGCAGCCACTCAACCCGACCAGAGACCACTCACACAAATGCTATGTTTGTCACAGAGATGGTTTCTTCCGCATTAGTCCACTACTCTACAACCACAAACGACGCTGCCACAACCGAACAGACGGACAACCAGGATGCATATTCATAATCAACTTGATCAACAGAGGCCTACGCTAGCAAATGCGCACGCGCGTGTATGTGTGTGCGCGTGCGCGCGCGCGGCGCGCGCGCGTGTGTGTGTGGAGCAGAGAGGGAGAGGGGGGGAGAGGGTGGTGGGAGAGGAGAGAGAGAGAGAGAGAGAGAGAGAGAGAGAGAGAGAGAGAGAGAGAGAGAGAGAGAGATTTTAATAAGTATTCGTGTGCTTTTTACATCCAGTCCGTCCCCGTCTGTTTTTGGCTTTGTAAGTTGTGTCTCGATTCCCAGAGAGAGACAGAGATCTGGGAATGGGAAGGGTATGTGAGAGAGATGGAACAACAGACACAACAGTGGCAGACAGACAGTATTGCTGGTTCTGTAGCTCCCCATACGAAGTCTTATCCAAGCTGCATATCATCCCTTATAAATCATGCTCAAACAGTAAACGGGGAAAACCAGTGGGTGGTTGCAGTGGTCAGGGTGAGAATGCCATGGACCTGGAGAGAAAGAAATGTAAGAATCACAGGCATACACCATACAAGTTGAGTCACCGTTTAACTCAGGGACAGCTAGGCAGGTCTTTTCTGGAAAGAACCGGAAGGTTTAATGCATCCACACAAAACTTAGTAAGTTGTAACAGATTGTAATTTCGAAAATGATCCTGTGGTTTCTACTCCAACTTTTCTTGAGTTTGTGCAATTTTTTTTGTAGAAAACCAGTTCCGTCCCCATTTGCAGTTTGTTTCAGCAATAACTACCTTCATTCTTGCTTTTAAGGTGTGATGTACTTCTGAGCTACAGCATGATACACACACTTAGATATTTTACTTGTTTGGATAACGGGGAACAGACCAGCCTGATAATTATGTACGTGGTCTTCTTTCACAAGTTATTTTTGTACACGTCAATATTCATGACAAAACCATTTTGTCATACAGAAGCTGGTGCGGTGTCCCAAGGACGTGGAAACAGATTTCTTCAAGATCAATCCAATCTTGTTATGTCTGATGTGGTTAGTTTGATTCAACATGGCAGGGTTTAGATCTTTATTTTCCTTTTTTGTAGAGAGTCCCAAACCTTGGTAAGCACCTCACATCCTTCAAAGTCTCCTTTCAATATCATACATCCCCTTAGAGGTCTAGCGAGCTAAAAGCCGAACAAATAAATAAAAAAAATAAAAATATTAATATAAATAACCTAAATAGATTAGGAAGTATTGATTGATGCTCCATCCATGCATAAGGCCTATAATCGTTTGTTCTGTGCATGCACGCAACATTTTAATATGGATGCTGTAAGACTGGTCTCTGCTTTTGAGACATGTCTTAACGTGTTTTTTTTTTGGTTTAGAAATATGCCTGTATATATATTTTTTTCTGCTTATCAATTTTTCTTCCTCACACTTCGCCTTCTTGGGTTTCTTTGGCTAAAAGGGATTGTGGTTGCGTATGTAAAACACCCCCACAGTGCACGCTTAAATCCGGGCTAGATTTAAGCTTGTGTGCCCCTCACAAAGAGAACTTGTGAACAGTGCATGACCATACAGCTTTTGCTCGTACAGTCATATTACTGAAGGTGTGCACATGCATACGCTGTGCATCTTCTGATCCAGCTACATACCAGTCTTTATAACTCATGCTAAAACAGTAATTGTGGAGAGTGAGATGCAGGGTAGGTTAGTAGTGGCGATGACTAAAGTAAGTGAGACATTGCGAGGGACCGGAAACAAAGGCATTTCAGATTCTTAGGCATACAACATGCACCGTTAGGTGTCTTAGGTTTCGAGTCATGGTTTGTACAGATATGCGTGGCAATCAATTGGCACGCTTCAGAGTAATTCCACTGTTTAGGTACTAACTGCCAAGAAAGAACAATGTTTTCAAATTCCTCTCTGTTTTCCGTCAAGATCTGTCTGCCTGTCTGTCTGTGTGTCTGTCTGTTTGCCTGCTTGCCCGCCTGCCCCCCCCCCCCCCCCCCCCCCTCTCTCTCTCCTCTCTCTCTCCTCTCTCTCTCTCTCTCTCTCTCTCTCTCTCTCTCTCTCTCTCTCTCTCTCTCTCTCTCTCTGTATATGTATCTATATGTATCTGTAACTATTTACCTGTCCGTCTGTCTGCCTCTCTTTCAGTGTGTGTGTGTGTCTGTGTGTTTGTGTGTGTGTCTGCATGTGTGTGTGCATGCATGCGTGCATGCGTGTGTGTGTGTGTGTGGCTGTGTGCATATATGTGTGTATACGTGCGTAAATGCATGCATATAGATGTGTGATGGAAATTCCAGTCTAATGTGTCTGGCACTTCTTTGTGCAGTAAAACAAAACTTGGCACATCATGGTAATTCCAGGTTTCGCAGAGGAGCCTTTGAGAGATTTACGTCTGAGAGCAGCGCTTTTAGTTGGTGCATTGTCATCTAAAATCGATTGATTGTCACACGGTTTGGGTTACAAATTTCTTTTCTTGTAAAATAGTGCATCATTTCTTATATCTGTGTGATAAATGGGTAACATGTTGACTGGTTGAAAATATAAGACAGTCTATTTTAATACTTAGCCTTTACGATTAAAAAAAGTGCCCAAGAGACAGAAAACAGTGCGTTCAAGTGTATCTGTAACAGTACTCTTTTAGTTATTTTGAATGGTATAGCATTGCATAATTTAATGATACAAGTCAGCTTATTAGGATTGACAGGGACAGGGAATGGGCATTTTGCATGGGTAAGTTCCGGCTATGTCTGTTTTAAGCGTTTTGATCTGAAGTTACGGGACCGATTTCGTTTTAACTTTTTAATGTTTATGTATCTATTTATTCATTCATTTAGTTATCTTAACGGCTTAGTCATTTCTTGCTGCGTTTATTCGTTGAGTGTTTTTTCACATCGACACGCGTTCCTTTCCTTGGAATCCCCGCTTCCAACAACAAACCCCCTCTGAGTAGTGCAGCGGGGCTCCAAGCCAAGCCAAGCCAAATAAATAAGAATCAAATTACGGTAAAAAAAAGAAATCGATTTTAAAAGGATAAAAATCAAAACGTTAAGTGGCAGGAAATGTTGATTACTTTTTCTCTTCCCTTTCAGACAATCCACGGCTCTTTGCCTGCACGCAAGGTTCTTTAGGGTAGAAACCGCAAGAATCTTCAAACTCCTCCGCAATCAATAACCTCACTTGTTTGGAGCATGTTTGTTTAATTTTTCCTTGCCTTTCCTCCGGGTTTTTGGCCTTCTTGCATTTCTTCAGAGGAAATAAATCATAGCCACATGTGCGAACACTCTTAAAAAGCACGCTTACATTCCAAGTAGATTGAATCTGGTGTATAATCACATTTTTTTTGGTTTTTCTAATAACACAGCAGATATGTGCGTATGCATAGGCTGTCGTATTGATGTATGCTTGGACATGCGCTTTCATATATTCAGCATACGGTCACCGCCGATTCTATTGTTGCACGTGCATCTGCCGATCCAGAGCCACAAATTGACTTTGTAAATTATCCTCCGGTCGTAAACAGGGACAAAATGAGGAGCAGGATGGGGTTGCAGTGGTGGACGGGAACATAGAGGTGGTGTTGGTAGGAGCTTTGAGATGAAAAAAGGAATACTCGGGACTGTTCACCGGCACAGTCTTTAGCAACGAGAACAGTAGTGATATCAGTAGTACAACAGGAATAGCAATTGATGATGATAATAATGATGATAATGATATTGTTGTTGTTGTTTTATTATTATTATTATTATTATTATTATTATTAGTATTGATGATATAATAGGATAATGCTATTATTATTATTATTATTATTATTATTATTATTATTATTATTATTATTATATCAATCAATCATCATTATATTATTATAATTATTTTATTATATATTATTATTATTATTATTATTATTATTATTATTATTATTATTATTATTATTATTATTATTATTATTATTATTACAACACTACTACTACTACTACTACTACTACTACTACTACTGCTGCTGCTGCTGCTGCTGCTGCTGCTGCTACTACTAACTACTACTACTACTACTACTACTACTACTACTACTCTACTACTACTACTACTACTACTACTACTACCACTACTACTACCACTACCACTACCACTACTACTAATTATAATAACAATAATAATAACATAATAAAAAATGATGATGATGATGATGATGATGATGATGATAATGATGGTGATGATGGTGATGATGATGACTAAGATGATAAACATCTTTATAGCACTTAAACATCTTCACGCTATGAAGCTTCAAATGTTTAAAAAAAAAAACTACAACTCCACACACACGTCGAAAGCAACGACAACAACGGTGCCTGATCAATATTGTCTCCAGAACGTGTTAACGGGGTCAACACATGTTTCACAATATCTACCACAACACACCTGTTTTTTCCCATTCATGTGCACTAAACACGCGAATTATAAATGCAGTTACATTAATCCATAGATGAAGTTTCCACAAACTTTTAAACAAATGAAGTTGAAAGCAGGATAGATGGCCTTGTGGTTAGAGAGTCAAGCTCGTGACCTGATGGCCCAGGGTTAAGCCACTATCAGCGTAGCTTTGGGGATTAGGCTGTAGTGTAGCATAGAAGGATAGGCTGTAGCGTAGCACAGAAGGATAGACTGTAGTGTAGCATAGAAGGATAGGCTGTAGTGTAGCATAGAAGGATAGGCTGTAGCGTAGCACAGAAGGATAGACTGTAGTGTAGCATAGAAGGATAGGCTGTAGTGTAGCATAGAAGGATAGGCTGTAGTGTAGCATAGAAGGATAGCCTGTAGCGTAGCACAGAAGGATAGCCTGTAGCGTAGCACAGAAGGATAGGCTGTAGTGTAGCATAGAAGGATAGGCTGTAGCATAGAAGGATAGGTTGTAGTGTAGCACAGAAGGATAGACTGTAGCATAGAAGGATAGGCTGTAGCGTTAGCACAGAAGGATAGATTAGGTACAAACTGTAGTGTAGCATAGAAGGATAGGCTGTAGTTAGCATAGAAGGATAGGCTGTAGGTTAGCATAGAAGGATAGCTTGTAGCGTAGCTTAGCATAGAAGGATAGGCTGTAGTGTAGCATAGAAGGATAGGCTGTAGTTAGCATAGAAGGATAGGCTGTAGTGTAGCATAGAAGGATAGGCTGTAGCGTAGCAAGATAGTAGACTGTAGTGTAGCATAGAAGGATAGGCTGTAGTGTAGCATAAAGGATAGGCTGTAGTGTAGCATAGAAGGATAGGCTGTAGTGTAGCATAGAAGGATAGGCTGTAGCGTAGCATAGAAGGATAGGCTGTAGTGTAGCATA
>CM060334.1:35724702-35747202 GCA_030674155.1 Stramonita haemastoma | reverse complement strand
GCTCTTAAGCATCGGCACCACACTGTGCATCCTTTCTGACCTGTGATATAAAGGGTTTCCACTGATTTGCGACCATACTGCTTGCATACCTGATTCATTGTTAAATTTTTGGTTGAATGCAAACAACAGTTTCTTCAGGATTCCCTCTTCATTTTGCTATAATATGGCGCTAGAACACGGACACAGGGATACATAACCCAAAACCGAAGAGTATTCAACAGGAAGACAGCAAATAAAAGATAAAAAAAGGATAGACAAAACAAAGATTAAAATATTGTAAGTGTAAAATAATGGTTATAAGATTGACAATTATACAAAAAGAAAAAAAATATAGCAGCATTGACCTGCGATTGAATTACGCAAATCTACGTTAAAGTGCGCCCATAACAATGAGAAATAAAGACGAATACTTAATGAAAGCCGTTTACTTGCAGCATAATGGGGTATAAATTCTGTTTTGAATGGGAAATTGTATGAGTATTGCCATTGTTCATGAAGGTTAGATCCCCTTACAGGATGGAAATTACTTCAGCGCTTTTATCAGCTTCTTACTCTACAGCTCTGCGTTGCTGTTGCAATGATACAGTCGGATAGCCATTTATGTGCACATATCTAAGATTTAATTTTCTTGAATTAATATTTTGTATGGAGCAAGCATGTATGTGTAAATTAGGGCGTTTTTAATCGTAAAAGCAAAGTCGATTGCCAGAACGGTGCTGTGCACATTGTGAAAATTGTCTTGCTACTTGTTTGAAGATGGTAAAGAGTAAAGGTTTGAGGTTACGCACACGTTAAAACCCGTTCTGCTTTTGGAAGTGTAGGCCATTGTGTGCCGAAGGGAACGGATAAATCGTAAGGAAATCCGTTATTTACTTGTAATCTGTCGTTAGTTTGGGATAAAGGCTTAGATATAAGAATTAAATGTAAATGGCTAATTCTTTCCAACATATTCAAAAATAACTTCACATGATATTCTTCCGTCAGCTGGTATGTTTTTGACTGAGGTCAGAAAAATAATGACCTCAGGGTGGCTAGCACCAGTTTGTTAGACTGATGTCATTCTTTGATGTGACGTGATGCAATGTTTCGCTTGTAAAATATCCTGTCGCTCAAACACGCCCTCGTTTTGACCTACAGAGGTTCAATGGGTTCTAAGCAAATCAGGGTAAATAAGAAAAAATGGAGAACATATCCCTAAAAACCAAATTGTTCAATGGGAGAAAATGTTGATTAATTTTCTCTCGTTTCAACACTATCGATTGCTCTTTACACGTGCGCAGTGTTCTCAGATGGAAGTTTTAAGAATCCGTGTCCATAGCACCAGACTGGGCATTAGCTTGCTTGGGAAATATGTGCTGGGTTTTTTGTTCGTTTTGTGTGTGGGATTTTTTTTTGTTTTTTATCTGTATTTTTTCTCTTGTGTGTAGATTTGGGTGGTGAACTTTTGCCACAACATATTTGAACTGGAGTTTGTTTCCCTTGCTTTTTCTTACCAGTTATTGCCGTTACGGATTTCTGTAGCTGGAGAGGATATTGTCTGCATGTGTGCACATACTGCTAATTGTATGCTGCCCTTTACAAGCAGTTACCAGAATAATCTTTTATCAGACTTTGAACACACACACGTATAGTCAGTAGATGCGTCCACATAATACATTTTACACGTGTAGTCGCAAACTTTGCTGGCTTAAAAACATACAGTGATGTGCTAGTGAACTTCTGTGCATACACATAAACACACACACACACACACACACACACACTACACACACACACCACACACACACACCACACACCACACACACACACACACACACACACACACACACTCACACACACACACACACACACACACACACACACAACACACACACACACACACACACACACACCACATCACTCACACTCACTCACACTCACACACACACACACACACAGAGTCAAGAGCGAATTCATGCACATGCAAGTGCGCGCACACACACACACACACACATGCACACACACACACGCACGCACACACACATACATGTAAACACATTGTGTAAATACAAAGAGAGAAAGGAAAGCAAGGGAAGAAGAGGGAGAGAGAGACTGATTGATTGATTGATTGATTGATTGATTGATTGATTGATTGGTAAGTTGTTACTCTTTATTCTCCAAGGTTATACACATATAAGTATGGACATACTTTTTTTCATATGGCCCTAGAGAGAGAGACAGACAGACAGTCAGACAGATAGACAGACAGACAGACATATAGACAAGGAGGACATGAGAGAAATTGTGAAGACAGACGTCACTCTTCACCTGATTTCTGACGGGTCTTTGCCCGTGGATCTTGTCCTTCGCCGTCCTGGGATCCTGTTCCTTTCTCTCTTTCTTCTGCCCTTCCTTCTCCTCTTCTCTCTCCTCTCTCTCTCTCTCTCTCGTCTCTCTCTCTCTCTCTCTCTCTCTCTCTCTCTCTCTCTCTCTCTCTCTCTCTCTCTCTCCTCTCTCTCTCTCTCTCTCTTCTGCTCTTCTCTTCTCTCTCGTCTCTTCTGTCTTCTTCTCTGTCTCTCTCTCTCTCTCTCTCTCTCTCTCTCTCTCTCTCTTCTCTCTCTCTCTCTCTTCTCTTCTCTCTCTCTCTCTCTCTGCTCTGTCTGTCTCTGTCTCGTCTCTGTCTGTCCTGTCTTCTTCTCTGTCTCTCTCTTCTTCTGTCTCTCTCTCTCTCTCTCTGTCTCTGTCTCTCTCTCTCTGTCTCTCTCTCTCTCTCTCTTGTCCTTTTCTCTCCTCCCCACTCTGTCTCTCTCTTTCTGTTTCTTCATTTGAGTAATTACTTTTTCCCTTTTGAGACGCAGGAGGTGTTTTTTTTTCTTTCCCTTTACTATGTCTTTTTTGGGGTTTTTTTTTTTTTTACTATCTATTTGTCTTTTTGTTCGTGTCTTTTCTTTTGCTCTTCCACCCCCCCCCCCTCTCTGTCTCTGTCTCTGTCTGTCTCTGTCTCTGTCTCTGTCTCTTCTCTCTCTCTCTCTCTCTCTCTCTCTCTCTCTCTCTCTCTCTCTCTCTCTCTCTCTCTCTCCTCTCTCCTCGGATGAGACTTTAAACCGAGGCCCCGTGTGCGAACGCACGCAGAACATCTTGCGCACACGTTAAATCCTGTTCCGCTTTTCGTAAGAGTAGGCCATCGTGTGCCGCTGGGAACAGATGACAATATTTACAAAACTGCATACACACGGGGACCGGATGAAAAAAAGCACATGATTGCTTATTCTGTTATCCTGATATAAAAGAATCAATAAATAGATAAATAAATCTCTCTTTTCTTCCCTTGCTTCCTTTCTCTCTTTTAGCATGTTTGTGCAATGTGTTTATATATATGTACCTGTGTGTATATGCGCGCACGTGCATGCGTGTGTGCTGTGATTGCGTGTGTGTGAGTGTGTTTTCTTGAACATTTTCACTTTATTTGAGTTGATATTTGTGTGTCTTGGTGTAGCTAAGAATAGCCGGAGGGGGCTGGGATATTTTGTTTCCAAATTTTGAAAATTGACTGTTGAATACAGATTTGTTTAGTCTGTGCAATTTAGTCATTAGTGGATTAATTGTCAGAAAAGTTTTGTTGCAATCTTGTTTTAAATCTGATTGTGCACAGTTTTGAAAGCTAATGTGTAATTTGACTTCACTATGGAGTACTTAAGTTATTATACTTTGCTTCAAAAAATGTTTCCAATATCGGTTAAAAGAGAGATTTACCTTTTAAAAACTTTTTAGAAATCGTTGTAATGAAAATAGCATTTGATCTATTCCATGTTGTCTTCAGAGCAGCTTTTAAGGAGGGTCAGTGACATGGAAATGGCGTGTTGCATTGATCAGTTCTAAGTTGATAGGCCTGATATGATCAATGTGATATTTGAAGAAAGGGATTGAGACAGCTGAGTTTTTGTGGAATGTTGCCTTGATTTGCAAGCTCATTTCTCTGTTAATGCCCCTTTCACAGCCAACCTTCTCTGAGTGGTTCAATGGGCTCTAAGCCGAGCCAAGTGAATACGAAAGAAAGACCCAAATAAAGGAAAATAACTATGAAAGGAACCCGAAGCATTGGTTTGCAGGAAATGTTGATTAATGTTCTCTCCTTCCAAGACAAATGATTGCTCTCTGCATGCACGCAGTGTCCTCAATAGAAGCGGGAAGAATTCTCCTTTGCTGATCTGGCTTGTCAATAACTTGTTTGGGAGATTTTTTCCCTCTCTCTCTCTCTTCTTCACATTTGATGACCTTTTGCCATCTCTGAATATTTCGATTAAAGGAATTGTGATCGGGTGTGTGTGCAAACACTGCAAAAAGCATGCTCAAATTCTGAGCAGATTGAATCAGAGATATATTCTTAAAGACTTACAGCACTTGCAAGCAATAAGTACTTATGCATATATTTTGACATGTACGGTTATATACACAGACGTGCGCACGTACACACTCCGCATAGTAAATCCACGTGTATTATTTTCCCTAGGAGCAAAATAAACTCTTTGTAAACCATGGCTCAAGCAGTAAGTAGGGATCATGGAGGAGTATGACGTGGTAGGGGAAAGCTACAGCCAGGGTTGAGAAGGTTGGTGGGCAGTTGAAAAGAAAGAAAATGTTTCTTAGACATAAAAGGCATTGACCATGCATGATGGCCATATTTACTTACTTTCATGATTGAGAAAGACATGCACTAAATAAATTGGTAGACCTCAGACCAGGTTCAGCTCGGCCATTTGTGTAAAAAGTGGCTCGTTGTCAGGTGCCTTGTCCGAGTGACTAACAACACCGTAATTGTTCTCAGACTTTTCAAGACCGGGCCCTGGTGGGGATTGCTTCATAATGGCATTTCTGTGAAGTTTTGCTCATATCTCCTGAGCCAACTTACCTGCAAACCTACAAGTACTTTGGTTCGCTTTGCATCTATATCGGTACAACAGTTGAAATAATTATGCATGTCTTTTGTTTTCATTCCTCGGGTAGTGCCATGAGGTTTGCCAATATTGAGGCTTTGTGTATATTACTGTTTTTCCCACCATTACGTTAGCCATATTCAGATTCCGGGGATATGTGTATGTCAGAGGTCGTGTAATCCTGTCAAGGATTGGTGATTTGTCACAACCCATCTAGATATCACAAGCAGCAGATTCTCCCGGGGGCTGAAATGTATCAGCCTGATTCATGATCATAAGTTGTTTATGCTTAACTTATTAGTCAATGTGTTTAAGCCACGGTCTTTTTCCTGCTAAAATTATGACTGAGCGATTTTTATTCAAGTTAGGCAATTATTCTCCTGGATATCATTGTCATATTACTTTATGTCTGTGGTTATGCCATTATATTCTTTAGAACTTCGTGATGGGGAAAGCAAGGATCCACAGCATGAACACTGTAAAGCCACACACAACTTTCAGGTAACTTCGACAGAGTAGACATGTTTAAGACAATGATACCGAAACCATTTTTTTCCAGAAAACATTACAAACATAGAATGGACTCACTTACGACAGTAACACATTTTTTATAAAAGATATTACAGACATAAAAAGATTCTTTTTGTTACCCCTTTCACAAAGAAGTTCCCAACATCTTTAAATCCTCTTACTTTTTCCGCCGGAAGATGAGCATGCACGTTAAAATTCCTGAAAATACACATCCCTTGTTTTGATCAAAAGCTGCTGCCGTCCCCTTGGGGAAAATGTCTATTTACACTGGCAGAATAAAGAACTGCTCCCAAAAGAGCCGATTCCCGGTGCTCTTGTACCCCTTTCCCCCCTTTCCCCCCTTTCCCCCCTTTGCTCTCTCTCTCTCTCTCTCTCTCTCTCTCTCTCTCTCTCTCTCTCTCTCTCTCTCTCTCTCTCTCTCTCTCTCTCTCTCTCTCTCTCTCTCTCTCTCTCTCTCTCTCTCTCTCTCTCTCTCTCTCTCTCTCACTGATGAGGTGGCCAACCGTGTCATAAACTATGTTTGTGAACTGGTCTTTCAAAACTCTGTCACCTTTACCCTTTTTGGGGATGCCAAAGGTTTTGGTTTGGGTTTTTTGTTGTTGTTTGTTTGTTTTGTATGCTATCGATATCTCTCATCTATGTTTTGAAAATTTTGCAAATTAACTTTTTTCATCTTTTTTTCTGTAATTTGTTTTATTCTTTTTTTGTGTTGCTTTAGTTTTTGTCTTGTCTCTCGGTGTGTGTTGTGTGTGTGTGTGTGTGTGTGTGTGTGTGTGTGTGTGTGTGTGTGTGTGTGTGTTTGTGTAGTGTGTGTGGTTGTGTGTGTGTGAATGTAAGTGTGCGAGCTGTTTACTTTAACAATCCCTCCTTTTTTGCTTATTTTTGCAATCATGCCGATTCACATGTTTGTTTTCTTCAAAATCAATCGTAGAGGTGTGAGAATTAGGTCATTTCACTTGGTAAAACCAGTTGAAGTTTTTGTTTACTTTTTTCTTTTTATCATGCCTTTTCTTTCCTTTTGCTGTCATAGGTGCCTTGTTACGTTTTGTGTTCTTCTTGCATGAAGGATGGGGTTTTTTGTGTTTTATTTGTTTTATTTGCCTTTACTGTTTGTATAAAAGACCGTGGAATTTACATAGTATATTAGAAAAAAAGTTGCTTGGTATAACTTGCGGTCACCGTTGAACGCGAAGACAGCAACTATTGTTGTCTGTTATATGTGTTAAATACATTGGGCTGTCGTTAAGCGCCTGAAAATTCAGGCCCTGTGCATCCTTGTTCGGCGTGGGAGAGAATGGCTCTCTTTTTTAGTCTCTCTGGAAAAGAGGAAGGGGAATGGACAAATAAGGCAAAATTAGACAAGAAGGATGTGACAGGGAACAAAGGAACAGGGTAAAAACAAAAGAGAGTGACAGTATATGAGGAGACCCTTAGAACAGAATTTCCAGAAGGTGGGGATGCTATGTATACTGATAGGCTCCCCAGCATCCAGTTGGTAGATTTGCACAGTTTGAAACGCAGCGATTGATCAATGTTGAGATGGCAGCCCAGACATGACAGTGATCAGGGTTATAAAACAATGCGATTGAGTTTGATTTGATGCGTTTCCTTTGTAAAATGGCTGCAGCTAGATGCTGGAGCAAGTCGATCTGTTGAGTTAAACCAAATAATCAAGAATCGGGTAATTGAGAAGCAGAAAGGAATATTGGCTCCCCAAATTAGGTGTTTTGCAGAAAAAAAATAGTAAGGTTTTATTTTTTAGCCACCTTTTCAGTCAGTAGGGTGTTAGTGCTTGTGTAGTGTCCGAAAGTGGATGCTTTCAGAATTTTCGTTTGTTAGACTGGACTGGATATTGATGTGTTTAGAGCATATTTCTTTTTGTTAGGGGGGGGGGGGGGGGCTTTTTTCGTGTTATATCTAAACACGAGCATGGTTGTGTTTTTCTCCCCAGCAGCTTCCACCTTCGTGTGTGTGTGTGTGTGTGTGTGTGTGTGTGTGTGTGTGTGTGTGTGGTGTTGTGTGTGTGTGTGTGTGTGTGTGTGTGTGTTTATTTTTTTTTTATTTATTTATTATTCTTTATATCGAAATAATGGGATAAACATCCATGTGTTCTTTTACATCCAGTCCCCGTGTGTATGCAGTTTTTGTAAATCGTGTCATCTGTTCCCACCGGCACACGATGGCCTACTCTAACGAAAAGTGGAACATGATTTAACGTGTGCGCAAGATGTTCTGCGTGCGTTTACACACGGGGCCTTGGTTTTATAGTCTCATCTGAAAGACTTTTGGGGAGAGTAGTGTGTGTGTGTGTGCTTGCGTGTGTGTTTGTGTTGTGCGCGCCGCGCGCGTGTTTGTGTGTGTGCGTGCGTGGGTGAGTGTGTGCGTGTACACGCACGTGTGCGTGCATGCGCACGCGCGTGTGCGCGCGTGTGTGTGTGTAGTTGAAAGAGAAACTGATACAGTTGATTAAATCATTCAGTGACTTTGGTAAAGGATTGCCAGAAAGGTTAAAAATTAGCTAGGAAAGGGCAAAAAGGAGGAGGAGGAGGAAAAGTGGCACTAAATGGCAATGCAGAGCCTTGGGTAGGTGCAAGTTAGCTAGGAGAAATTGCGTGCTGTCTGGCACCACTGACGATATATTTGATACTTATGGTTCTCCCAGAACCATTGTGTTGTCACCATTGTTCTGGGTGGGGTGGGGGTGGGGAGAGACAGAGAAGAGGAAGGCAGACAAAGAGGTAGAGAGATGATTGGAAAAGTATATTCAGGGATGATGTAAAACATATACAGACTTACAGACAACACACACACACACACATACACACACAAACTCACACACACACACACACACACACACACACACACACACACACACACACACACACACACACACACACACACACAAAGAAGATTAGAGATAAGAACACAAAAAAGTTCTTTATCTCTAATCTCTAATCTCTAACTCTAATCTAACACACACACACACACACACACACACACACACACACACACACACACACACACACACACACACACACACACACACCCCCTCCCTTCCTCTCCCTCTCTCTCTCCTCCTCTCTCTCTCTCTCCTCCACTCTCTCTCACTCTCTCTCTCTCTCTCTCTCTCTCTCTCTCTCTCTCTCTCTCTCTCTCTCTCTCTCTCTCTCTCTCTCCCTCCTCTCTCTCCTCTCTCTCTCTCTGTCTCTGTCTGTCGTCTTCTGTCTTCTCTCTCTCTCTCCTCTCTCTCCCTCTCTCTCTCTCTCTCTCTCTCTCTCTCTCTCTCTCTCTCTCTCTCTCTCTCTCTCTCCTCTCTCTCTCTCCTCTCTCTCTCCTCCCTCCCTCCCCCTCTCTCCTCCCCTCCCCCCCTCTTCTCTCTCCTCCCTCCCCCCCCTCTTCTCTCTCCCTCCCCCTCTCTCTCTCTCTCTTTCTTAACTTGCACCCCAAGTAACTCGTACTGGTCTGAGGACTGTTAAATGATAAACTTTTGAGAAGCACTGACTTTTGGGAAGAAAGAAAGAAAGAAAAAAGGGCTAGTATTGATTCTGTCGTCCACTTAAAAAGACGCACACTTAGAATTTCGCAGTCAGGGATTGCTGTATTATTTAAAAGTTACTTCGCTTTGCCCTTTTGGTGTTCTTATCTCTAATCTTTGAAAGACTTTGGGGACATTGTCAGTGAACCTAGTTGTAGAGGGAAAATATCTTTCAGTCAGGCAAATACAGCTTTTTTTTTCTGGGTGTTTTTTGTTTGTTCTTTTGGGGGTACGTTTCATGAATCATCCAGACAGACGATCTCTGAAATTGAAGAGGAATTTGAACGACGGGTTGATGGGTTTGTCTACTTTTTAAATGGCTCTAAACAGTACAGATGTAGTTGCGGAGTTTCAACGTTATTTTTTTTATATTTCACGTGTTTATTAAAAGCTTACTGATATTCGTAAAAGTCTGAACACTGTGATGTGGCTCTGCAAGCTTGAATATAAAGATGGCTTTAAGTATTCGATGGAACTGTATAGTATGCTTTTGTTTTCCTGAGAGTGTCGTTTTCGGTTACAAATGGGATAACTGAACTTATAATTCGATAGCCTCAACGTCTATCGCAAGCCTGCACAACAAGTAAAAGGAGAAAAAATATCAAATACTAGTTCCCTGGACTACAGTGAATTTATGAAGTTCGTTTAAAATTTGAAAAGATGAAGTTAAAGATAAGTGTTTTTATTTTACATTTTTTCCTTTGCTTCTTAGTACCAAGTTTTATGTCGCTGCGGTTGTTTTGTTTTGCTTTTTGTTTACGCATTTTCATTTCAATTTGCTTTCTTCACATCATTGAAGCAGAAAACCGACGCAGTAAGTATCAGGGTCAGATCAGAGCTAGTGTGTATACCCTCTGCCCGGGGCATGCTCGTAGAAGGTAGCGAAGAAGCAAACAGACAAGAGTCCTGCAAGGCAGAAGGGGGGGGGCAATGGCAGTGTGTCAATACCATCTGTGAACCTGTGTCCACATCGGCGTTTTCAGCCACTAACATTGCCTGAAGCTCCTCTCTCTCATATCAGTCTGTGGGACTGGTCCTGTGTGTATGTGTGTGGGTGGGTGGATGGCTGGAAAAGGAGAGAGACAGAAAGAGATGCGTAGAGACAGGGGTGGGGGGGTTATTGAGAGAGAGAGAGAGGGGGGTGAGAGAAAGAGAGAGAGAGAGGGGAGAGAGAGAGAGAGAGAGACAGAGAGAGAGACGAGAGAGAGAGACAGAGAGAGAGACAGAGAGAGAGAGACAGAGAGAGAGACAGAGGGGAGAGAAAGAGAGAGAGAGAGCTAGTGGGAGAGAGAGATGTTGGTTTCTCTTTGTAACTTTGTTTTACCAAAAGTCACAATTAGTGTGTGCGTGTGTTTCAGTGTGTGTGTGTGCGAGTGTGTATACGTGTGTGTGTGGTGTGTGTGTGTGTGTGGTGTGTGTGTGTGTGTGTGTGTGTGTGTGTGTGTGTGTGTGGTGTACTTGTGTGTGTGTGTTTCGGTGTGTGTGTGTTTGTTTGTGTGTGTGTGTGTGTGTGTGTGTGTGTGTGTGTGTGTGTGTGTGTGTGTGTGTGTGTGTTGGGAGAAAGAGCAGGCCAGGGGCGAACAGGGCAGTGACAGAAGCAGACAGAACAAACACCAGTCTGCAGCGAAATTGCTTTCTGTGATACAAATGGAGACGGAAGACGGAAGGAATTGTTTGTCCAGGGCAATATCACATGGCCCACTACTTATACTGAGTGTTTTACTCTGTTGGCATCTACCCTTACCTTTTCACTGCTTCTGGAACAAACCTTATTTTCACAGTTTTCAAACTGGCGTGGCAGACTATACATTTTTTAAATGTTCAACGTTGTATTTTGACTCTTTTGATAATCAAAGTTGAAGGAATGGATTTTTGAAACTTTATGTGTGCTTCATTGGTCCTTTATTTTCAATTGTTTGTGATGTCTTTCTCATTAGGTGGGTAAAGAGGGTCAAAGAAGGCGATGTAAAAATAAAGCGGTCATTAATAGCAATTACTGTCAGGAGACATACGAGCAGATGAGAAAAAAAGGAGGAGGAGGAGGAGGAGGAGAAGGAGGAGGAGGAGGAGGAGGAGGAGGAGAAGAAGAAGAAGAAGATAGAAGCAGTATAGTAGTAGTAGTAGTAGTAGTAGTAGTAGTAGTAGTAGTAGTATGTATGTAGTTGTAGTAGTAGCAGTAGAGTTAGTAGTAGTAGTAGTAGTAGTAGTATGGCGGATGAGGAGGAGGAGGGGCAGCAGCAGCAGCAGCAGCAGTAGTAGTTGTTGTTGTCGTGATAAAAATAGTAGTAATGACAGTGAGAATAATGATAGTAGTACTAGCAAAAGACAGACAGACAGAGAAAGCACTTCTGAGACTGAGTCAGACTGAGAGTCGACACACAGAAAAAGAAAGCACACACTAATGCTGGGTCTCTGGATGTGCATGCATCTCCAAATAAAAGCTACAGACTGATCAATCAACCTTTAAATCATGCTGGAGCAGAAAGTAGGATAACATGAAGAAGAGGGTAGAATCATAGTGATGATGGGGGGGGGGGGGGGGGAATGAGGATGGAGGTAGGATGAAAGTTGTCATAAAGCAGAATAAAGGAATGGTAGTGATGATGGGGGAAAATGAGGAAGAAGGCAAAATAGTAGTGGTGAGGGGGGGGGGGTTGAAATAAGGGAGAAGGTACGGTTGTGGTGAGGGGGGTAGAAATAAGGAAGAGGGTATGGTTGTGGTGATCGGGGGGGGGGGGGGAATCAGAAAGATGGTAGGGGTGATTATTGGGAGAAAAGTGGCGAGATTACCAGCAGGAGGTTGAAGAGAAAGAAGTGCAGAAATGACAGGCGTAGATCATACAGGATGAGCCATCTTTAGCCCCTGGCCAAGGCAATTCTGCACAGCAGGCAACTGGTAGTAGGTCTCAATGCGGCCTCCTCATTGCTTGGGCCGTAAGCAACTGATTGACCGGGAAAAGGGGAGCATTGATTATTTCTGTCTGTGGATCTCTGTGTGTTTCTGTCTGTTTTCGGTGTGTCTGTTTCTGTGTGTCTGTCTGCTTTGTGTCTGTCTGTTCTGCTCTGCTGTCTCTCTCTGTCTCTCTCTCTCTCTCTCTCTCCTCTCTCTCTCTCTCTCTCTCTCTCTCTCTCTCTCTCTCTCTCTCTCTCTCTCCTCCTCTCTCTCTCTCTCTCTTTTAAAAAAGTACATGAGCGCTTATTCATTATCCTCGAAACAAAAGAACGATAGAATCTCTCTTCCCTGTGTGTGTGTGTGTGTGTGTGTGTGTGTGTGTGTGTGTGTGTGTGTGTGTGTGTGTGTGTGTGTGTGTGTGTGTGTCCGTGTCCGTGTCCGTGTTCGTGTCCGCAGACGTAAGCATGCATGCCTAATTGTGTGCCATGGAAATTCCATGCTAATGCAGGTGGTGTTATTTTTGTGCCCCTAAAGGAAGATCTGGCAGATCCGGGTAATATTCATTCCCGGATTTCGAAGAAGAAGAGCTTAAGAGAGATCTGTTTCTTCGAAGCGGTGACGTAGTGTGGATAGTGTGGTTTTGTCAAAAATTGGTTCGTGGACTTTTTTGTTTTACCGATTTTCTCTCTATTTTTTTGTTTTGATGCTTGCATTTGGATAAGGGGAGATTAACTCCTGGGCTGTCGGCTGTAAAGATTACCTGGAAAATGGACTTAACTACTTTGCCTACACGACTGCTTAGTAAAAGGGGGATACAGACATGAAAAATTCCATGCACATTTTACTACAGAAGGTTTCTCAAACATGATCTTAGGGAGAATGCAACACTGCGTTATTTTGATGCGAAGGGCAAAGTCTTCATAATTCCGTGTTTGGGTTATCAGTCTCGTTTATAAATCGGACGTGGTTGTTTATTTATTTATATATATATATATATATATATATATATATATATGTATATGTATATACATATAAATATACATACATACATACATACATACATACATACATACATACATACATACATACATACATATACATACATACATTATATATATATATATATATATATATATATATATATATATATATATATATATATATATATATATATATATATATAATATATAATTGGAAGCGATTTACTTTTATTTTGATTTTCATTTCTACTTTTGTGATAGCTCTGAGCTTCAGTACAGTTCTTCACCCCCCTCTCTCTCTCTCTCTAAGCACCCCTTTTATATCCCTATCCTCCCCCTGACCGGTCCAGTAAGCTCGAAACCAAATCAAATAAATATAAGCCAACGATCTAGCGGAAAGAAAAGAAAAATCCAGAGAAAAAACAACGGAGATGTTCACGGGAACAAAGTATTCATTTCCCATCTTTTCCACAGAAATGATTGCTCTTTGCGTTGGCAGCGGCATCCTGCAGTGGAAGCCGCAAGAAACCTGACTTGCTGCTCTCAACCAGTCATTAACTTTTTTGGGGGGAAGACGTTTATTTGTCTTCTCTTTTCTTTCTTACAAACGATTTCTTTTAGCAGTTTCAGTTTATATAGACTTTTTGTTTGGCTGAAGGCTATAATGGCTGGGTGTTTTCAGACACTGTGTAGAGTGAAATTGGGCTGTAATTCAATCAGAGAAAAACTGGGATGTAATTTAATCAGAGAAGAACTGAGGTATAACTTATTCAGAGAAGAACTGGGGCATCATTTTTTTACGATTTGTTTTTAGAAGAAGTAAGGGTCTGTATGCCTATTCGCTTGAATATACAGTAACATATGCGCTAGAATATACATTCATGTCAGCATGCACCTACACATACCTTTTCGCAACACAGTCAAGTGCTGTTTCTTAAGCCGTGTATGTATGCACCTTCTGATACAGAAGCTACAGAACTGGTGTAAATCATGCTGAGGCAATAAGCACGAGAGAAAATGAAGTGGCGGGATGGGGTTGTGAGGGTGCAGAGGAAAATAGGGGTGAAGCTTATAGGAGTATTTGGAAAGAGAGAAACTGTTCCTCAGGTGAGACTGGCACACATCGTGCATGATAAATGTTCTTCCGCTCACATCCTGGACTGTTCTGTGCAAGAAATGATTGGTGATTTTCAGCACAGCTGAGTTTGTGGAATAAAAGAACTGATGAGTAGTACCTTAGCCAGGCGGGTGACGCTTATATGAATGGTCTCAGTGGGCGGGATTTCAACCCTGCTAGTCATTTGTGGTGGATAAAAAGCGAGCAGTTTTAAAATACCATAGTTCGACTTGCGTGCGTGCAGTCCTGCCAATACTTTAGGTCTCTTTATTAGAGCAGAGGGTCAGAAGTGCATGTTAAAGTTTACGTTGTTTATATCATCAGGTTCGTTTTTTCATGCAGACGCAAGCATATCCACCGTAAACAATATAAATCAGTTTTCCTTCAATTAGTTTAAATTGATCATCTTGAAAAAAAGTACCAAATCAATACCAAGGATAGATGTAAAGATAAAATTTTAGTCATAATCGTTTTCAATCTTTATCTAAACCACTAACATTCAAACAGAATAAGTAGATAAAAATCTCCAAAGCCATCGACATGGATTGGCGTGACGGTAAATTCAGGTAAATAAGTAATTGCTATTGCTCCTATTAAACTTCTTTTATGTTATAAACTTGCTTTCATAATATATATGGGAATGGTGTGTGTTGTGTTTGTGTGTGTGCACGTGCGTGCATGCGTGTGTGTGTGTGTGTGTGCGTGCGCGCGCGCGCGCGCGCGCGCGTGTGTGTGTGTGTGTGTGTGGTGTGTGTGTTGTGTTTGTATTTGTATTGTGTGTTTGAACCATTCTAACATTCTCAAACTGTCAAACCGTCCTCTTCTTACTAAAAGAAACCCACAAACAAACAAACAACAACAAAACTTGCATGGAGATAAAAATTTACAAAAACACACAGACACTGTTGGTTTTTTTTTGTTTTTCTTAAATCAGGGAGCTTGTATTCAGAGGGGAGGGGGGAGCCTGTTTGCACTGGCTGAAAAAAATAAGGAAACAAAAACTCATGTTCCCATGGAAGCCAATTCCTAATGTTCAAGTTTGTTTTTCCCCCTTCTCCCTCTTTCCTTGCCCTCTCCAGCCTTTCATTCAATGATTGAATGGCCAGCCCTGCCATAAACCATGTTTGTCTCTGTGTTTGTTCTTCAAAACTCCCCCACCCCCCACCCCTCCCTCCTTTAAGCTTACTGCCTGTGAGGATGATACGTACGGTAGCAGTATACCGCACCCGTCTCTTTGGAAATTCTACTCCAAAATAGTTTTTCCTGCTATGTTTTTTTTTTTTTTTCTCTTTTCTTCTCGCGCGCGCGCGCGCTTTTGTCTGTTGTTGTGTGTGTGTGTGTGTGTGTGTGTGTGTGTGTGTGTGTGTGTGTGTGTGTGTGTGTGTGTGTGTGTGTGTGTGTGGTGTGTGTCTTATTTCTTTTAAAATGGGTACAAGAAAGCTTTTTATCTGCTGTCGTATGCGCGTAATCATTTGTGTTTGCAGATTTGTGCCTGCTTTTGTTTGTTTTTGGGGTTCTGTGTTTTTTTTTTTTATAGGCCTCTTCTAAAGGGTGGAATTAACTTGATTGTTGTTTCAAGGGTTAACTGTGAAATTTCATGGAAGGGATATCGTAGACCTGCGTATTGTTAGAAATGTTTAAGAGTGGTTTTTTTCTGAAACGGGTTACCGGAAAGAATTGGCAAAAGCAAAATTGGATATGTGTGTACATGCATGCAAGAGAGAGAGAGAGAGAGAGAGAGAGAGAGAGAGAGAGAGAGAGAGAGAGAGAGAGAGAGATAGAGAGAGAGAAGAGAGAGAAGAGAGGAAGAGAGAGAGAAGAGAGAGAGAGAGAAGAAGAGAGAGAGAGAGAGAGAAAGAGAGAGAGAGAGAGAGAGAGAGAGAGAGAGAGAGAGAGAGAGAGACGAGAGAGAGAGAGAGAGAGAGAGAGAGAGAGAGAGAGAGAGAGAGAGAGAGAGAGAGAGAGAGAGAGAGAGAGAGAGAATAGTTTTTTATACTCTTTTGCGTCACCGCACAAAACCTGGCATTTTATACCAATTGATAATTTTTAAGCATCGCTTTTTTTTAATTCTGCATTTCCAGTAAATACCAGTGTCCCGCGATAATGTCATATTTCAGGAAAATGTGCGATTTCTTTTTGCCACTGAATAACTGTAGATTTGATTTGTGTGTTATTTATGGAGGAATACTTTTGCTCGTAAAACTTTTCAGAAACGGTTTGACATTTTAAGGGCTCGTCTATCTCAACTGTCTGTACATCTCTCTCAGAGGTTACTTCTCGCAACACATCTGCTCTGTGGTAACTTGGTAGGGTGAGCTTGAGTCGGGGAAAAATAGCTGTATTACTGATCATTTCTAGCTTGTTAGATAAAACATGGCTGTTTTACGACATAGATGAGTGTAAATGCTCCGCGTGGAAAAATCTTAACCCAAAATGTGCCTCCCCGTGATTGGGTCGGTGGGGTTCTAAACCATTCCATTTTTTCTTCTCTGCTAGAGCTCCAAGGTTTATCAATTGCGAGATTTAGCGTGTGCAACCATTTTTGCCTACTACTAAGGTAGCCACGTTCCGGCTTCGGGGAGAGCCATACCAAATAAACAAGATTCATACCTCAATGAAAAGAAATTATACATATCGTTAAAAAGTAATATAGTGTGTGTTCTAAGAAATTTCTTGATCAACTCTTTCCTGTTTTCAGATCATAGGGTGCTCTTTGCACGTGGACAATGTCTGGGGATTGAAGCTTCAAGATTCGTTGCTAGCTAGCTGCTCGGACAAAGCACTAACTTGCTTGGAACAAAGTTGTCTGTTAATACATTTTGAGAGGCTTTCTTTCATCAACATTATCTGGAAGATGTACATGCTTCCTTCTTCTATCTCTCCTCGGTAGTTTCTGTGTTCTTTGGGGTTTCTTTGGCTCAAAAGGGATTATGGCTTCCTTTGCGCAAACACTGCTTTATTTTACGGGGCAGATATATAGTGGTATAAACTCACAAAGGTAAGTGAGTGTGTTGTGTGTGTGTGTGGTGTGTGTGTGTGTGTGTGTGTGTGTGTGTGTGTGTGTTGTGTGTGTGTGTGTGTGTGTGTGTATGTGTCTGTGTGTGTGTCTGAGGGGGCGGGATTGTATGTGAGTGGGTGTGGATGTGCATCCATACGGATATACGCGCATTCCTATGTGTGCATATACATTTACTACATTTACTCAACCACCAAATATACACGCACGCACGCACGCACACACACTCTATCACACAAATATACACAATAGCGATGGTTCTCTCAGGCAGACAGACATACAGAGACAAAGGGAAAAAGAAAGGACAGAGAATTTCAGACCTGCAGTAGTACTGTCAATGCCCAAGCAAAAAGATAAAAAGCAAACAAATGTTCGGACCCAAACAAATTGTGCTACGCTCAGACAGAGAGGACAATGAACACTGAACACTGAACTGATTTAATGTACATTGGCCATGGACCACAGTACAATTTTGGGCTTGGGATGGAACAAAGGGTTCATTCGTATCATAGGCAAGGCAAATGCACAAGAGGTATAGATTCATGCTGATCAAAGAAGAAAAACACATATTATTCTAAATCATGATTATGAACCTAGCATGAGACACAGAGAGACAGAGACACAGAGAGAGACGAATGGACGAGAGAGAGAGGGGAGGGGGAGAGAGAGAGGGGGACGGACGGACGGACGACGGACAGACAGACAGACAGACAGACAGACAGACAGACAGACGGACAGACAAAAACAGAGAGAGACCTTGGGAAATGAGAGAAATTGTGAAGACGTGCGTCACTCTTCACCTGGCGTCTGAGCTTCTGCCCTGGGATCTCTATTTTTTTGTCTGTCTGTCTATCTGTCTGTCTGTCTGTTTGTCTGTCTGTCAGTTTGGCTGTGCGTGTGTCCTCTGACTCTATTCATCTGTCTGTCTGTCTGTCTGTCTGTTCTTCTGTATATATCTGTGTGTGTCTTTCTGTGTGTTTGTCTGTCTATCTCTCTCTCTGTGTCTCTCTCTCCCCCTCCCTCCCCCGTCTCTCTCTCTCTTTGTCTCTATCTCTAGTGTTCTGTCTGTCTGTCCTCCTGCTCTCTCCTCTCTCTTCTCTCATCTCCTCTCCCCTCTCTCCTCCTCTCTCTCTCTCTCTCTCTTCCCTCTTCTCCTCTCTCTCTCTCTCCTCTCTCTCTCTCTTCCCCTCTCTCTCTCTCTCTCTCTCTCTCTCTCCTCTCTCTCTCTCTCTCCTCTCTCCTCACCACTCTCCACCTTTCCTTCGGATGAGACTTTAAAACCGAGGCCCCGTGTGCGAACGCACGCAGAACATCTTGCGCACACATTAAATCCTGTTCCGCTTTTCGTAAGAGTAGGCCATCGTGTGCCGGTGGGAATAGATGGCATTTACAAAACTGCATTCACACGGGGACTTGATGTAAAAAAGCACAAAAAGTGCTTATTCCATCATCCTTCGGATGAGACTAAGTCCTTCGGATGAGACTTTAAACCGAGGCCCCGTGTGCGAACGCACGCAGAACATCTTGCGCACACGTTAAATCCTGTTCCGCTTTTCGTAAGAGTAGGCCATCGTGTGCCGGTGGGAACAGATGACAGTATTATCAAAACTGCATACACACGGGGACCGGATGAAAAAAAGCACATGATTGCTTATTCTGTTATTCTCGATATAAAAGAATAAATAAATAAATAAATAAAATAAATCCTTGATATAAAAGAATCAATCAATCAATCAATCAATCTCTCTCCCCTCCCTCCCCCCCCCTCTCTCTCTCTCTCTCTCTCTCCCTCCCCCTCCCTCCCTCCGTCCCTCCGTCCCTCCGTCCCTCCCTCTAGCTCTCTCTCAAATTACAGGCTGGAGAAAACAGAAATAGAGTGAAGAAGAAGAAGAAGAGAAGGAGGTGACATGGCAAGGATAGGTAGGGTGATAGGGCGAGAAGAAGAAGAAGAAGAAGAAGAAGAAGAAAGATTGTCTTGAGCTATTTTCCTTTAGTTACATTCATTACCGTGAAATGTCAAAGTGTACAGGGAACTAGGGCAAAAAAACAAACAACAGGGATAAAAAAAAGACAGGAACGGGGGGGAAAGAAAGAAGCAACCGCTAATACCATTAAATTGTCAACGTATCGTGCGTCTACCGTGGCGGTGTGGTGTGGTGTTGTGTGTTGTAGCGGTTGTGTGTGTGTGTGTGTGTGTGTGTGGTGTGTGTGTGTGTGTGTGTGTGTGTGTGTGTGTGTGTGTGTGTGTGTGTGTGTGTGTAGGTGTGTGTATGAGAGAGTGTGGTGAGAGAGATAGTGAGTGTGTGTGTGTTTGCGTGTGTGTGTGTGTGTGTGTGTGTGTGTGTGTGTGTGTGTGTGTGTGTGTGTGTGTGTGTGTGTGTGTGTGATAGGTGTGTAGGGAGAGAGGGAAAGCAATGAAGAGGCATGGAGTGTGTGGATTCACCTTTAGGATTTGTAGAGAGATAGATACTTGCATACTCAAAAGATTGTATGCACTGTAATAGGTGCTAATTTATTTTCAGTTTTAAATGTATCTGTCTCTCTCTTCTCTGTGTCTCTTCACTCTCATCCCTCTCTGTCTCTCCCTCCCCCCTCTGTGTCTCCTGTCTTTGTCTTCTGTCTTCTCTTTTCTCCTATCTGTTCTCTCTCTCCTCTCTCCTCTCTCTCTCCCTCTCTCTCTCTCTCTCTCTCTCTCCTCTCTCTCTCTCCTCTCTCTCTCTCGTCTTCTCTCTCTCTCTCTGTCTCTCTCTCTCTCTGTCTCTCTCTCTCTCTCTCTTCTCTTCTCTCTCTCTCTCTCTCCTCTCTCTCTCTCTCTCTCTCTCTCTCTCCTCTCTCTCATCTCTCTCTCTCTCTCTCTCATCTCCTCTCTCCTCTCATCTCCCCTTCTCTCTCTCTCTCCTCCCACCCTCATACATTCACCCGTACCTACATATACATTAATACATACATACATTCATACATACATACATACATACATACATACATACATACATACATACATACATACACACACCATATACATACGTACGTACATACTTACGTATGTTCGCACTATACACATACAACTGTATAAATATAATGAACAGAAAACCACGCGACCGAACAAAAAAATAAAGGAACCAGACTACTTAAACAAACAAACAAACAAAGGAACCAGTCAATGAAATAACTGAATAAAACAGTATCGGAAAGAACACCAGACAAAACATACAAGAGCACCAAGCATGCAAACAGGAGAATCATAATTTGATTCCACAAGAAATGGTCCTTTAGTCCTAACGGACTTAGGTGACTTTGGGAAAGGACTACAGGGAATGATAACCAAATAAACAGGACAGTGAGCAGACTATCATCATCACCCCCTACCCTTGATTCCCACCCACCCCCCTACCCAGGGGAGATGAGGGTAGGTTGGGGAGTGGTTTCAGTTGATCTGTTTTGTTTAACACAGTTATAGAATTATCAGCAGCAGCAGCCGACTGTAAGTTTCGGGGTTTTTTGGTGTTCAAAGATTAATTCATTGAGTGATTTATTGTAAAGTTAGAAGGGGTGGGGGATTTTGTTGACAGTTTGTATCTTATGAAGTTGTGTTGCCTTTGGTTTATGTTGTAATATTACTGACTGTTACTTCAGATTTCTCTGCATGAATTTCAGGCTGCTCTCTCCCTGTGAAAAGCTTTGTCTTGATCCTTTGTCTTTTTTTCTCAGGATTTGTCTATCTGTTTCTCTGTATTTATGACGCTCTGTCTGTCTGTCTGTCTGTCAGTCTGTCTGTCTGTCTGTCTGTCTCTCTCTCTCTCTCTCTCTCTCTGTCTCTGTCTCTCTCTGTCTCTCTGTCTCTGTCTCTCTCTCTCTCTTCCTCGCATTCTTTCTTTCTTTCTTTCTTTCTTCCCCACTCCCGATATGATAACCAAATATAGGGTTTGCTGTGCGAGTTCATGAGCTGATGTGCTTATATTATTCATGAGAGAATAATGTATTCTAGAATTATCAGTGCGATCTCTTAATTGTCTTACTCAGAGATTTGGCCATCCGATAATGCAGCAACCCGTTTAATAACATTCATATGTCCATACGTGCACTTTTTCCGCAGGGTAAATTTGGAGAACAAAATCGACACTATGAGTGTTGTGCTTTATTTCTGCTGGCCCACAATATTAGGAGAGAAATATGAAGATAAAGCAATATTGTTAGCGGCAATGTGTGCAAAGGAACATCCAACATCAAAAGAGATGAAAGAAGATCAAGATAAACAATACAACCACCAGCAGCAATATTTGCGAAGGAAGCAAAATGTCAAACATGGACGAGGGGGAAAGTTGACATCATGGGGAAGATTGCTCCTGCTCCATAAAAAGAGTTCTAAAGAAGGTGGACATCAGACTGGTGGTGGGCAAATGACGCCTGTAAGAAGGGAGGTAATTATGCTGTGTCAACATCCTCTGTGACCTCCTGCTATCAATATCTGCAGCGTTGGTGCAAATAAACCTCTAAATGTTCTGTCCAACTATGCTAGATTTTCTTTGTCTATCCCTGCCTTCATTCTGGTCTGTCTGTCTGTCTGTCTGTCTCTGAATATCTCTGTCTCTCCCTATCTCTGTCTCTCTATGTCTCTCTCTGTCTCTCCCTCCCACTCTCTCTCTCTATATATCTCTCTCTTTCATATACACATGCGGGCGCTCATGCACACACAGAAATACACACACATGCATGCACACACACATACACACAAACACACACAAACAAACAAACACGCACAAGTGCAGTAACCTGCAAACCTACAACCATCATATTAAAAAAATCAAAAAGTTTGTTTACAAACTCTACGCATTTGGGCCAGGCAACAGGCCTTTAACCCTGATGGTCATAAACTCCCAATCTCAGCTTCACCTAGAGGTTTGAAAATTGAAAAGTGTTGTGAATTCCACAAACATACTATCCAGAGCTAGTCTTGTCTGCAGACTTGCTAGTGCCGTGCTCCCTTTTGTTTCCACACAAAGACAGAGCGTCAGGTAGCCAGGTTACTGAAGATCCCATAAGTCATGCCAGCAGTCAGGATGTTATGGAAACGCAAAATGACATAGCAAGGTTTTAGAGGTACAGTTGGTGCTTTCGGATTACCCTCTTAATTAACAATGCAGTCACCTAGATGGTTTCTTGACTGATATACTGATATAGTGGAGTGTGTTTGCCGTCCTGCTCTGCACATGGTGGCTCCCATTTGGCAAGCAAAAGTGAAAGCTCTCTCTGTTTCTCTTTCGCTGTCTCTGTCTGTTTCTCTGTGTCTCTCTGTGTCTTTCTCTATCGCTCTCTGTTTCTGTCTCTGTCTGTCTGTCTGTCTGTCTGTCTGTCTGTCTGCCTGTCTGTCTCTGTCTCTGTCTCTGTCTCTGTCTCTCTCTGTCTCTCTCTTGTCTCTGTCTCTGTCTCTGTCTCTGTCTCTCTCTCTCTCTCTCTCTCTCTCTCTCTCTCTCTCTCTCTCTCTCTCTCCTCTCTCTCTACCTCTCTCTCTCTCTCC
>CM060334.1:35699702-35707202 GCA_030674155.1 Stramonita haemastoma | reverse complement strand
TTTTTGTTTTTTTTTCTCTCTCTCTCTAGGTGTGTGTATATTCCTTTATGGTTGGTCTTTGGCTTTGGTATTTTTGTGTTTTGTTTGTTTAGTTTGCAGTGTTTCTATTTGTTATTTTATTTTTGTTTAGGTTGATGTTGTCAACCTTTCGTCGGCAGTATTGGTGTTGGGGGGGGGGGAGAGTGAGGGAGGTGGTTGGGGTTCGTACTATTTTGATTTAGGGTTGATGGGGGTTTGTTCTTGTTAGTTTTTTTGTTTATTGTTAGGGGGCATTAGCTTTTCTAGGGGTTTCTTTTTTGTTTTGTTGGTCAAGAATCGGATAGTGTGATAGCATCGTTTCCGCTTTGCTTTTTGCTTCATTGCAATGCATTGGCTTCCCTGTACACCCCTTCGTATAATTTATCTCCTTCCTCCATCTCCTTCTGCTGCTGCTGCTGCTGCTGCTCCCCCTCCTGCTGTTTCTGCTTCTGATGCATTGATATTTCAATTCCTGCTGTTAACAATATAGCTACTGATTTTTTATGGCCACGTTTACTGTTACTGCTATCCACCACACTATCATTAGTGTGCGAACAACGGTACGAGTACCACCGGCGTGCTGCTGTAGCCATTGTTTGTCTTGTTTGCCTAGTACTTTACCTTTCAAATCCTATTTGCGAAAGTACATCGGAAAATACTAATGATAGAGAAAAAGAAGACAAGAAATGACTGCATTAAAGATGAGAATAGAGAAAATTAATGAGCTACCCGCTGAAATACCCTGGGTAACAAGAAACCAAAGCATGGAAGCTATAATGATCATCATCTTATCTGAACAACTGGCGGTGTATCTAGCAAAACAAACGGAGAAAGTGCAGAAAAGATGAGCAGACAGGTCGATGTAAGAGGAGGGGATGTAAGATGGAGGAAAGGGGAGAGAGAGAGAGAGAGAGAGAGAGAGAGAGAGAGAGGAGAAGAGAGAGAGAGAGAGAGAGAGAGAGAGAGAGAGAGAGAGAGAGGACGCTACTGAGAGTCTATCAGAGCTAAAACAGAAGAAACAGGAATACAGTTCGGATAGCTAAATAGAATAGCAGGTCCTCACAATCCAAGGTTTGCTTGTGTATGTGTGTGCATGCGTGCGTGCGTGCGTATGCGCGCGCGCGCGTGCGTGTGTATGTGTGTGTGCGTCCATGAGTGTGCGTGCGTGCGTGTATCTATCTATCTATCTATATATATATATATATATATATATATATATATATATATATGTATATATGTATGTATATATATATATATATATATATATATATATATATATATTGTGTGTGTGTGTGTGTGTGTGTGTGTGTGTGTGTGTGTGTGTGTGTGTGCGTATGTGTGTGTGTCCGTAGTTTTGTGGGTGATGTGGTTAGTGATCCTTTGGAAGAACCGAAAGCTGCTTAGAACATGAAGTTTTAACGACAGGTAGAGAGGGTTCGTCATGGTATTGCTCTCAGTTTTGATGTCGTTTTTTGCTCGTGTTCTTAACTTCTCAGCATAACACTGTGCGACAGAGGGAGAGTTTTACTTTTATCTCAACACCAAACAAAGGCACATAAACCACACGCCGGTAGTTTGTAAGCTACTTGACAACTAGAAGACAGTTACACGAAAACCTTCCAAGTTTTTTTCAAAAAAAAAATGTCCTGAAGAAATAGATATTATCCCTGCCCACGGCATCCTCTTTTTATGACAGAATATAGTGTCCATGCATATTTATTTTTTCGTGTGCACACAAATATGCCACTTTCGTTACATTTTTTTAGTGGAGATTTCTGAACAAGGAGGATAGTTTAGGTGGCTTAGATAAAAGCCCCCAAAATGTGAACTGAGATAGCTCAAAAGCCGTTTCCAAGAGTTGCAAACATTCATTTCTGAAAGTCATCCTGTAATAAAAATGCATGGTTTTCTTGTGAGCTGTCTGAAAGCTTTTCGATGCAAAAAGGCATGACGCTCCTTAAAAATGGTGATTGGAAATTTAAAGCTAAAAAACAGTTGTCATTTGTTGGTCATTTCAGATGCAAAGTTAGCAGAAAAATGAAAGGAAGGAGAGGTGCAAGAGAAAAGGGAAGCGAGAAGGGCAAATTGCCCTTTCTTTGATTGCTTGCTGATTAAAGAAACGCGGAAAAATCATCCACAACAATGTAGAATGTGCGTGTAAACTAATGACCTTACAGAGCTGCTGCATCATAGAAATGAATACAATGAAAATGACAAACGAAGTTTATTCAGTTTATCCCGTAGCTTCTTCTAAATGGGGTACAGTTGAAAATATCAGATAAGGAATGCAAAAATAAAATCGCTGCAAATTATGAAATAGGAAAATGTTTACATGTATTCACTTATTCTACTGTACAGAAACTGCAGATATCACTAGTATTAGTCATTCTTAACATTAACAGAACGTCTTTTGAAAACTTCGAATAGATCAGTGCATAAATTCTTGAGTAAATGTTAATTTTGATTTGACAAAATCAAGACTGCTTGAACTAAGCAGTGTACAGAAACTGCAGATATCACTAGTATTAGTCATTCTTAACATTAACAGAACGTCTTTTGAAAACTTCGAATAGATCAGTGCATAAATTCTTGAGTAAATGTTAATTTTGATTTGACAAAATCAAGACTGCTTGAACTAAGCAGTGTACAGAAACTGCAGATATCACTAGTATTAGTCATTCTTAACATTAACAGAACGTCTTTTGAAAACTTCGAATAGATCAGTGCATAAATTCTTGAGTAAATGTTAATTTTGATTTGACAAAATCAAGACTGCTTGAACTAAGCGGTGTACAGAAACTGCAGATATCACTAGTATTAGCCATTCTTAACATTAACAGAACGTCTTTTGAAAACTTCGAATAGATCAGTGCATAAATTCTTGAGTAAATGTTAATTTTGATTTGACAAAATCAAGACTGCTTGAACTAAGCATTGCTTCGAACAAAATTTAGAAGGAATATATATTATTATCTTTGCCTCAGATAGAGGGAGAGAGAAAAGGGGTGAGTGAGAGAGATAGCAAAGTGGAGAAAGGGAGACAGGCAGAGAGACAAAGAGACAGAGGAGAAAGAGGGAGAGAGATAGGGGGTGGAGAAAGAGAGACAGACAGAGAGACAAAGAGACTGAGAGAGAGATAGAGAGAGAGGTCTCCACAAAGAGAGACAAAGAGAAAGAGAGAGGGTGGGTGGGGGGTGGAAGGAACGGACTGTAATTTAAAAAAAAACCATTTTATGAAGTGGAAAACTAACGTATAACCAGCAAACCAATAAGTACTGTTTGTACACCCACGTTTTGAATGATGCAGATTCACACAACTTGTTCAAAGAAGAAAAAAGACTCAGGGTGCACATTAACAAAACCAGCCAGATGAGATCAGACGTTATCGGTCATTCAGAACTAGGGGTCGTCTTTGTCACTTTAAACACAGATAGCTAGCTACGCTGTATGGCCGTAAAATAGACGTTTACGGTCTGCAACAGCAGAAACTCATTTCCTTAGGTGACATGTATCCTGACTAGCATGACATTTGTTTTGTCTTTCTTCATGAAGGGAAAGCGAAGTACAGAACACAAATTGTGCGTGATAGTCTCAGTTCTTTTCCATATCAGCCTGTCTGGTGCTATCTTTTTATGTCACTACACATATTTCAAACACTACATTTTGCCCTCTTGTATGATGTCTTTGTAAAAAAAAAAAAACATTTTGTGTATAGAGTACGACATCCTTTTTGTATTTTTGTCTATTACATTCATTATTCAGTGGTAAACCTAGATGTTGTTTAGTGTTGAAGAAATATTCGGAAATGTGTCTGATGCAAGGATAGTCATCCTGGTCGAGAAACTAGGTACGCGAAAGAAATTAAAACTGTATCTTGCAGGAGGAGATAGACGAATGGAGAAAACTGGTTGTCAAGTCTTCAGGGGTGCCCCCACAGTCGCCAGACTAAGGGATAGATAGAGATAGATAGATCTCGCAGGAGCATACATCAAGAACAATATCATTTGTTTGTCTGCCAGTCTCGTTCCGTGACCGTGTAGTTAACTCCTTGTGGAATAAAGGATTGGACTTTTAAATTGCTACTTGTCTATGCCAAAGTCTTTTTTGAAAGACATAGGTAAAAAGTTGGTGGTGTGGATCTCTGTAGACATTGTTTATGTTTTCTTTACCATTCATCAGTCAGGATTCTGAGAGAGGGAGACAGACAGACAGACAGACAGACAGACAGACAGACAGACAGACAGACAGACAGAGAGGCAAGGCAAGGCAAGGCAAAGCAAGGCAAGGCAAGGCAAGGCAAATTCTTTTATTCGAGGATAATAGATAAGCACTCGTGTGCTTTTTTACATCCAGTCCCCGCCCTTTTCAGGGATAACATCAAGATAAAAAGATAACCTCAATTAAACAACAATTAGAGAGAGAGTGAGAAAGAGAGAGAGAGTAGGGGAGGGAGACAGAGACAGAGAGAGAGACAGAGAGAGACAGAGAGAGTAAGTAAACTTTTGAACCAACCCTGAAACTCTCACCCCCTTGCATGCAGTCTCCTTCCCCCTTTTCTATCTCTTCAACCCCCCCCCCCTCAAACCTGTCTTCTACCCTATCCCTCTCCCCCCCCCCCCCCCCCCCCCCCATCCCTAACTCAAGGAACGAAGAGGGCCAAGCCAATCATAAAGTGTGGCCAGATCGTAATATAAAACTGCGAGTGTGAAGCTAGAGCTGAGGAGCAAAAGGAAGGAAAGGCACTCACTCTTACTGGCAGAACTGGGGATTACTCTTCTCTCTCTCTCTCCCTCTCTCTCTCTCTCTCTAGTCAATCAATGGCCTATTGCGCAAGCTCAGCAGCATCCTGCAACACACACACAAAAATAATGTGGGAGGCTAGCTAGCTACTCGCGTGCGTGGATGAGATAGCTGTCCTGGCCTTGGAAGTGATAGATGGTTCAGTATGTATGATGTAGCGTTGTTTTTGTTTTTCTAGGGGGAAGGGGTCTGATTCTCTCCTCCAGACCTGACTTTGCTGTTACTTCAAGACTGTGCATGCTGACCATTGTGGTGCATGCTCCTTCCTCCGTAGCTATCTTGGCTGAGATCTGTAGTATGTTGTTACATACGCTAAGAACGATGTTTTAGTCTCCTGTGAAAGTCTTTGAAACTGATGCAAGACACATAGGCCCTAGCTAGATTAAAGCAAGGAGAAAGTGCAAGCTAGACAGACTGATACCTATTCATAAAGACAGTCAGACAAAGGGGTAAGGAAAGACAGAAAACGATCTAGAGAGAAACAGATAGAGAGACAGACAGACAGACAAATAGACGGGCAGACTGTGGGCTTTTAGTCTAAAATGTGCTGGTATGAGAAGTACTCTTAATTCCAGACAGTGGCGTTTCTTCGTTTTGTTTTTCTCCTCCTCCTTCTCTCCCTCCTCCTCCTCTCCTCCTCCTCCTCCTCCTCCTCCTCCTCCTCCCCCTCCTCCTACTCCTACTCCTCCTCCTCCTCCTCCAACTACTACTACAACGACTCCTACTCCTTGATCTCCTTCTTCTTTTAATTTTCTTTTACCTTCAGCTCCTTTCATTAAGGGCACAGCATTTCTGCTGAGCACCTGTTACGTCTTTTGAGCATATAATGAGAGAAACAAAACAACTTAACCACAACAACACCCTGCCGCCCCCTCCCCCCAAAAAGCCGTTTAAAAAAACAGTTTCACACATAATACCCCAAACAAGCAAACAAAGCCTGAAAAGCTACACGTATAGCTTACACTCAATGTATGTTTTGGGGAAGGCTTTTGTTTGATTCTGTGTTTGTATGCTGCTGGGTTGTTGTTTTTTTTTGGGTTTTTTTTTTTTGGGGGGGGGTTAGTCTTTTGGTGCGTGATGTTTTTGTGTTTTGGTTTTTCCTTCTTCTTCTTTTGATGCTGATTACTAGTTTTAAACCAACTTAAATGAGCTAACAATTTTGGGTATAATTTTTGTGTTTGTCAATATAAGTAAGCTAAACATGAGAGAGATGGGGGGCAGAGAGAGAGAGAGAGACAGACAGACAGACAGACAGACAGACAGACAGACAGACAGACAGACAGACAGACAGACAGACAGACAGACAGACAGACAGACAGACAGAGACTTCAGAGTTCTACTCTTTTGCACAGCCGAATTATAGTCAGTGCGTGTGCTTGTCCGTGTGCACCCACGAACGCACGCACACATTCTCTCACACACACTCACACACACACACACACACACACACACACACACACACACACACACACACACACACACACACAACACACACACACTCACACACACACACACACACACACACACACACACACACACCACAAACAGAAACACACACACGTGCACACATGCACGCACACACACACAATTCACACTTTTTCCTTGCTGGCAGCTGCTCAAAGAACACATAGACAAAACTGGGAAAGAACTCTTGCTGCCATAAATAGCACAATGCATGCACAGAGAGAGAGAGACGGAGGGAAAGAAAGACAGACAGACAGACAGACAGACAGACAGAGACACAGAGAGAGAGAGAGAGAACACTGAACACTGAAATGATTTATTGTACTTGAGCCTTTGGCCACAATACAAATCAAAGTGAAGGAAAAATAAAATGCAAAGAAAATGACTGCGCAGTCTTTGGAAATACGTTGCTGGAGAGAGAGAGAGAGAGAGAGAGAGAGAGAGAGAAGAGAGAGAGAGAGAGAGAGAGAGAGAGAGAGAGAGAGAGAGAGAGAGAGAGAGAGAAAATAAGAACATCTTCGGGGATGTTGGATAAGCCATAAACGGTATGGTGAACTACTTTGTCCCTTGTCTTTTTCCAAGTGTACGCTCTGTGTGTGTGTGTGTGTGTGTGGTGTGTGTGTGTGTGTGTGTGTGTGTTGTGTTGTGTTTGTGTGTGTGTTGCGCACATGCGCGGACGCAGACACGCATAAACGTGCGCGCGCGCGCGCCAAACACACACACACACACACAACACACACACATACACTTGTACACGATAGACACACGCACACTTCATATATGTACACACACAGACACACACACACACACATACACACACACACACATATATATATATATATATATATATATATATATATATATAATATACATATATAATATATATATATGTATAATATATATATATATAAACTTTTATTTACATGTAGTTGACTTGATAAAAACCCACAGTTCTGCTGGGTACCACTCCCTCTGTATATATATGCTTGCATGGCATACGGAATATAGAAATAGCAAATTTGAAAATGAGTACTTAAAGGAATACTTACAGACTGTTGCCTTGACAGAAAACCAAACCAATGATAGAGGGTTGCTGAACTTAAAGAATGCCAAATAATTAAATGCCCTTAATCAAAGTAATGTAAGGGCAGCAGTACTTGATTTTTACGAAGTATTCCAGAAATACAAAACCAAATAAATGCAAGGATTGTGACACTG
>CM060334.1:35692202-35694702 GCA_030674155.1 Stramonita haemastoma | reverse complement strand
TGTGTGTGTGTGTGTGTGTGTGTGTGTGTGTGTGTGTGTTTGTTTGTATGTGTGTGCACGTGCGTGTGTGTGTGTGTGCTTGCGTTCGTGCGTGCTTGCGTGTGTGTGTGTTTGAGTGTGGTGTGTGTATGTGTGTGTGTGTGTGTGTGTGTGTGTGTGTGTGTGTGTGTGTGTGTGTGTGTGTGTGTGCGAATGTGTGTGTACTTTTGTGTATATGTATGGTCAAGTTGATGAAGGTGTGTAATAAAGAACAACAAAATGTACAGGTTGAAAACAAGTATAAAAGTAGAGGTATTATAAAACAGCAGTGGTCCTGATTTGCATAAAAAAAACAACAACAACAAAATCCCTCAACAAGCATGTAAGGAATACAGTGGTAAAAAGGGCAAATGTACAACTTTTGACATTGTCTAATGTTTTGGTCAATCCCTGTAAGATGCCCAGAGTTAGGAATTTTTGTTTGTTTGTGTGATGTTATTTTTTATGACATGGTCTGCGTTGGGTTATCTCCTAGGAGTCTGCTTGATGAACAAACAGCTGGGGTTTCGGAAACGGTAAAAAAAAAGAATTATGGTTGGAAAATTTCTTGTGTTTTTTCTTGTGCCATTTACGCATTTCCTCCAATGCCTAGTTGTTTGTTTTTAGGGTGTTTTGATGTGGGTTTTTTTTTTATCTAGTCTACTGTCTCTTTTTCTCTGTCTCTGTCTCTTTTTCTCTCTCTTTCTCTCTCACTCTCCTTATCTCGCTCTTTATCTTATGTACTGTTTGTCTGCCTATCTCCTTTTCCATCTCTCTCCTTCCCTCCCTCCCTCTCTCTCTCTCTGTCTCTCTGTGTCTGTCTCTGTTTTCTCTCTCTCTCCTTCCCTCCCTCTCTCTCTCACCCACTCTCTCTCTTTCTATCTGTGTGTGAGTGTGTGTGTGTGTGCGCGCGCGCGCGTGTGTGTGTGTGTGTGTGCGTGTGTGTGTCTGTGTACGTGTGTGTTACTGACGCTGTTAGACTCATATGAATCAGTCTGTCTCTCTGCTCTGTCTGCCTGCGCACTAGCTTGCGTGCGTGCACACACACACACACGCGCGCGCGCGCAATTCTAGACATTATCACAAACACATAAAAGACGAAAGAATGAGAAAGGTCAGATGACGTGACCAAAGGCTGTATGAAGCAATACGAAGCTGACCTTTGATTGGATTTTTACAGTTGTTTGTTTGCTTGCCTTGTGGGATCTGATTCTGATTCTGTTTGCTTGCATGTCTGCCATCACTGAGAGAGGTCCAACCACACCGTGGAAATGTCCCGCTGACAGATGATTCAGTTCCCAGCTGGAAAAGTGGCAGAGAGGTCTAACCAGAAACAGTCGTACTATCGTGACACCAGTCAGTTTGCGTGTCAGTGCTAATTAAACTTACAGATTACTGTCAAATCCTAGATGATTTTGCAACGCATTTCTTGTAATCCAGGGAGAGAGAGAGAGAGAGAGAGAGAGAGAGAGAGAGAGAGAGAGAGAGAGAAGAGAGAGAGAGAGAGAGAGAGAGAGAGAGAGACCCACCCCTTCCATGATCTAGTTGGCAGACTCAATGGCCGGCCATGTGGACAGAAAAATTAACCTCTGACCCTTATTGTTCCGAAGTTGTAGGTCGTATGGTTGATTTTCGCGGTGCCTTAAGACTGGAGGCAAAAGATCGGTCAGTTGCCACTGAAGGGGACGGGATAGTCCATGAGGCTTAACAAAGAAGAGAAGAAAGGTATAGATTCACACGTCAAAAGTCACAATGAGAGTTGTGTTGATTTGTAAGATATGTATATTGATGATAACAGGTAAACAGTTGCAGGGATTCATTCGTGTATGCTCTCCCCCCCCCCCCCCCCCCCCCAACGGGGGATGCCGAGAATTTCTAGCTCTCAGTATAACTAGCATCCCCCACCTTCTAAAAATTATGTGCCAAGAATGCCCTCTTTTCTATCCCTTCTTTCTTTCAGCCTTATTTATTTTCTTTCTGTCATCTTCCTTTTGTCTATGTTGTGCGTTGTTTTTGTTTTTATTTTCCTGATTTTTTTCCCCAGGAAAGACTTTAAAAAAAAACCCAGTTCTCTCCCAAGCCAAAGTTGGATCCACTGGGCCTGAGTGGTCAGACACTTAACAACGGCAGCGCAACGCATGTTCACAAATATGACAGAAAACAGTAACTGCTGTCTGAGGGTAAAAAAACCCAACGAAGACGAAGATAATAATGATCATGGCTGATGACGACGGGCATAAAATGGCTCGCGTACGCTTTCGTGCAGGGATTGCATTCGTCCATCCAAGCAACGAAAGAGAACGTAACAAACTAAGGACGGGGCTTTGCTTCACTTGATGATTCTGTCTTTCTGCTTGAAGCGGTTGTTCCACTTAGAGCTAGGTGGGCCAGAACGGTGTTTCCCCATGTGTCTGATCTGTTACAGCTGATAACAGCAACAGCTTTTTTTTTTAACAGCCCTACCCCCCCTTCCCCCCTTCCT
>CM060334.1:35674702-35679702 GCA_030674155.1 Stramonita haemastoma | reverse complement strand
CGATTTACACACGAACCATCCCCCTTTACCGTCCACCCCCCTCCTTTAAGTGCAAAACTGAACTTAAAAATATAAACACATAATAGGAGAAAAGAAGCAAAATAGTATCCTTTGATTCAAACAGGCAAAAAGATCCTCAAGTAATAGTGATAATAATGGAATAATCAAACGCAAAATAACTAACCATCTCATGAAGATGGCTCGGCAGTAACAAGCAAAGTAAGAGTATAGTACATTCATCGTTATTCTAAAAAATGTAATCTCACAAACAAGTAGGAACAAGCGGGTTATAGGAAACGGGGATTATTTGCATTTAAAAAATATTTTTCTCTGTTAATAGAAGATAGATACTGAATTAAGCGAGTACATATTATGACCAGGTCATCAAATCCATAAATGTGGCTATTCATCAAATGTTTGTTCTTCATGATGGAAACAGTTCAATTAATGTTAAAACCATTCCACTGCTAAAAGATTCAGTAAGGTACAACGCACATATTTATTCAAACAAAGAGTTCTGTACGGAGCTGCACGAGTTTATATGACATTTGTTCTAAAAGCATCGTTAGTTTTGCTTCTCTCTCTCTCTCTCTCTCTCTCTCTCTCTCTCTCTCTCCTCTCTCTCTCCTCTCTCTCTCTCTCTCTCTCTCTCTCTCTCTCTCTCTCTCTCTCTTCTCTCTCTCTCTCTCTCTCTCTCTCTCTCTCTTGCTCTGTGTGTGTTGTGTGTTTGTGTGTGAGTGTGTGTGTGTGTGTGAGTGTGTGTGTGTGTGTGTGTGTGTGTGTGTGTGTGTGTGTGTGTGTGTGTGTGTGTGTGTGTGTGTGTGTAGTACTAGTAGTAGTCTTTAGATTAACGTCCATGCACAGTTTGTGATTTGGACGGCAAACAAACAAATCAAGTACAAACAAATAACTACCTATAAACAAGCAAGATTAACGGAATTTAAAGGAATCTACTGAACACAGAATAAAATAAACATAACGTTATCTCTAGCATTAACTCAGCATCAGGGAGAATGTGCGATAATGTTTTCTTGCCTTAAAAAGGTGGTAAAATATCTTTAAAACCTGGGCATTCAAAAAGTATGTGTTGATTTGTAAATCTTTTGCCACAAGGGCACAAAGCATTCTTACTACATTTTGTTTTAAAAGCGTCAAGTTTTACCCTGTAAAACAATGATGTGATGGTTCTACAAATATGTAAAGGGGTCTTATTGCGATGGAAATAGTGATATAAAACTGCTGTGGTATCTAAGAACTGTGACTTATTTTGAAATTTCGTGACAGATTTATTTTTGTTTTGTGGAACTTGGTTAAAGCGATTACAAGAGATTTTTCTTAACAAGCAGTGACACACTTGTACCGTATATGGGACATGTAACTTGATTGACCCATTAGATTGTTTAGCTCCCTGTTTTGCAGTCTGATCAGCAAGATCATTTCCAGATATTCCACAATGGGATGGAATCCATAGAAAGGAAACACAAGTACCACGTAAAGTTAGGAAATGAATTAAGGCTTTGATTTCGCTGACTATTCCTACTAAGTTGTCCACAAAACTTACGGACTGCAAAGCACTTAACACAGACTTAGAGTCAACACATATCAAAGCTTTGAAAACAGAAACAGGTAAATCTAAAGGGAAATTCAGTGCCATAGAAATTGCCACAAGCTCTGCAATGAAAATGGACCTATTTTTTGCTAAATAGAAAGATTTTTTAATCTTGAGAGCTGGAATTGCATATCCCGCTCCTGCTTGATGATTTTCCAGCAGTGAACCATCAGTGTAAACTTTGTGTGTGTGTGTGTGTGTGTGGGTGTGTGTGTGTGGTGTGTGTGTGTGTGTGTGTGTGTGTGTGTGTGTGTGTGTGTGTGTGTGTGTGTGTGTGTGTGTGTGAAGGGGAGGAGGAGTAGAGTACAACGTCAGAAAGATATGGCAAAACACGATATCACTTTTTACTTTGTCAAAAGGGCTGTAACTGCAGTCATAATATCCCATGTAAGCCACATTTTTTTCTGCTTGATCAAGGAAAGTGGGTTAAATAAAAAAAGAAGCAAAAAGTGATGATACAGGCTTTCCCCGAATTGGAATCGTATATATCTTGCTATTTGGCAGTGAGAGGTGGTAGGTATGTGTGTCAAATTCAAAGTTTTATTTCCAGATGATACATTGAGTACGCAATGTATTTGCTCGTGTGTGTGTGTGTGTGTGTGTGTGTGTGTGTGTGTGTGTGTGCGCGCGCGCGCGGGCGCGCGCGAGCATGTTAATGTATTTGTAGTAGAATTGAGATGTTTGAGGAAAGGAAATCAGATTAAAGAAAATGAGTCAACCCATTCTGTAGTGTCTCAAAATATGTATCCTCGCACAGGGTTTATAAACGTGTAATTCACCAAACGCTTAATACCAGTATATACCTTTCTAATTCTGCTTTGTTTTTTGCTACTAGCTCTGAAGATATGAGTCTAAAGAGGAAAAGGGTGACGAAGAGAAATATAGCTGCAACACACAGCAAATGAGGAACAAAAAGAAATTACTTCTACGCATCCTGATTGGCAAGCTGGTCATCTTTCAGTCTGTACAGCTAAATTTCCACACTCTTATTCCAGTGCGCTTACTTTATTCTCTATCATTTTTTGTTTCTCATAAAGTGCATAGAGTGCGGTTTGATATATTATCTTACTCCATAGGAAAATTAAAAAAAACCTAATATCTCTTTGCCGTAGTGTTTTCCTCTCAGCTTTTTTGTCCCTCGCAAAATATTAACACAGCATGGTGTGTTTCCAATGATTGTGCTGCCATCCCATTCTGGAGCCAGATTTTCTGCGTCAGTGAATTCTCACACCCCTTTTTGTTTGTTTTTGGGATGTCTGAATCAATAGATTTTCCATGCGTAGTACTCATATTGTTAAAATATGGAGGGCGGGGTGGAGGGGGGGGGTAAAAAAGAAAGATACAGAGGGGAGGGAGAGAGAGGGGGGCGATTGAAGGAGGGAAAGGAGAGAGGAGAGAGAGAGAGAGAGAGAGAAGAGAGAGAGAGAGAGAGAGAGAGAGAGAGAGAGAGAGAGAGAGAGAGAGAGAGAGAGAGAGAGAAAAGAAGAAGGATGAGGAAAAAAAACATTTCGAGAACAAAGAGAAAACTATGAAAAGAGCAAGGAAATTGAAAAATTACATTTTTTATAGATAAAAATGAAACAAGAAAAGCAAAATAAAGCGAACTATCATGATCAAACAAACAAAAAAAGAAATCAAACGAGCTAACAAATAAACAAAAAAGGAAAAGAAATAGAGAACAGAAGATTACTATAATTCATAACCTTACTGACATGAAATCTATGACGTAAAAAAATGATAGAGAAAAAGACATTCACACACAAAAATAGGATTCGAAAAATACAAAACAAAGTTTAGAACCGAAATTACGGACGCTCTAGCCGAGTGGTTAAGACTGCTCGACTTCAATCCCATGGGCCCATGAAGTCGTGGGTTCAAATCTCGATGCCGTCTGGTGATTTAAGTATGGGGATTTTTACGGTCTCCCAGATCAGCTTCATGTGCAGACCTACCAGTGCTTCAATACTCTTCGTGTATATACACATGCAGAAGATAAAGTATACACGTTAAAGATCCTGTAATTCATGTCATCGTTCGGTGGGCTACAGAAACACGAGCATACCCAGCATACATCCCCAAAGTCGAAATATGGTTTCCTTCATAGTGGGCAAAAACCTGGTCACATACGCAAAATCTCACCATAAAAACAAGGAAAAGAAAACTGAAATTTATTATTTCCAAAAGAGGCTCCCCCCTAAAAATATTTTAAAAACCCCAAACAAACATACATACAAAACAGAACACAAACAAATTCTAAATAATTATACACACGAGCCCTTCCATCTCATCCGTTAAGACCGTTACTACATCTGATAGAGTAAACCCTGTTTCTGGAGAAAAAAACAAATCCCATTAGCTCTGTAATTACTTGACGTTTTGGTGCGCAAGGTTTTCCCTCCCTAATCCACTTGTTTCGTCACTAATGCTTTGCTGTCTCGTGAAACATTCCCTAGCAAAACTCAGTTTTCACCTTCGGTTCTGGAGCTCGCCTTAAACTAGTTTCTCTCTTATCTACTTGCGAGAAGTGGGTTTGTTGTTGTTGTTGTTGTTGTTGTTGTTTTAATTCCAGACCCCGACCCCCCTGAGGGAGAGTAGATGCGATTAGTTACCCAGGAAAATTACATCAGTGTGGGAAGGCAAGAAATTCCATTTCGAAATTAGTGTCTATGACGTCATAAAAATGCAATTTGTTGGGCATGAATGGAGAAAACACAGACATAGACACATTAGCGCGCACGGACAAACTCACACATGCAAACGCTTGCGTAAGCAAGCACGAGCGCGCGCATGCACGCACCCACCCACCCACCCACTCAATCTCTCTCTCTCTGTGTCTCTGTGTCTCTGTGTCTGTCTCTGTCTCTGTCTCTGTCTGTCTCTGTCTGTCTGTCTGTCTGTCTGTCTGTCTGTCTGTCTCTCTCTCTCTCTCTCTCTCTCTCTCTCTCTCTCTCTCTCTCTCTCTCTCTCTCTCTCTCTCTCTCTCTCTCTCTCTCGTAAAATATAGTAGGCAGGCTAATTCTTTTAGACTCTGTTTACTTATGGCGTCAAGTCAGCCTGAAGTTGTGCGCAGCCTCACTTTATATTTGTGTAAAGCTTTCAAAATAAGAGATACTTTATTATCGTAAGTCATATCTTTGTAACTGATGTTGCTGCTGTATAATAAGTCCTTTTGTTGTTATTACTGTTGTCTTAATCCAACAACAAAATACCAAAGCAGTTTGGCAACCCCCTTCATGTATGGGCCAATGGCCTTTTTGTGAATAAAGTTTTCGAGTTCGAGTTCGAGTTCGAGTTCGAGTTCTCTCTCTCTCTCTCTCTCTCTCTTCTCTCTCTCTCTCTCTCTCTCTCTCTCTCTCTCTCTCTCTCTCTCTCTCTCTCTCCCCCCCCTCTC
>CM060334.1:35654702-35664702 GCA_030674155.1 Stramonita haemastoma | reverse complement strand
ACGAAATTAAAACGAAAAACAAAACAAAAAAAACAACAAAGGTTAATGACTCACATTAAATTGTCCTTTTAATTTTGCTTACGACGCGTGCAATTTCAAAAGTGTTCTATTTTCTTTGCCGACAAAAATCAAAAAGCGAAAAGGTCATTGTTATTTTTCTTTCTGGAAAATTGCCTTTCCTTGCGAATTGTCTTTGAATTTTGTTGTTTTAAAGTTTTGTACTTAGTGTCTTTCCTAGCATCCCCTTCGTACATTGTCTTTGGGGTTTTTTTGTCATCTCTCTTGGCCACTATTTCATAGTAGCTTCCTGTTTCTCTCTGGCTCCGTCTCTGGCTCCGCGCGCGCGCATACACACACACACACACACACACACACACACACACACACACACACACACACACACACACACACACACACACACACACACACACACACACACACACACACACACACACACACACCCACTTACAAAACACACACAAGGCTAAACACACTCGTGCATCTTACCATCTTACCACATTTCCATCATTGCGAGTCTTAAGAATTAACTTCCTTTATTTCCCCTAACCGTGTGGGGGGGGGGGGGGGGGAAGGAACTCTCGGAAATGGAATGAAGACCTTTGCAGAGTTAGAAGCAGGGTGATTGAGAATGAGGTTGAAGAGAGCCAATGGTGTATATACATTTCCTTTATCCTCGCAATTTTTAAATTAAACTGATACCACACAACTTCACTGTCTGCAATCAATCACAGAATCAATGAGGAAATCATTTTGTGCAAAAACCGGGGTGTCCGTGTCTTGTGATTTTACCTTGCCCTATTTTCCCTGAAATCTCTTTCAGATAATGAGTCACATGAGATTCTCCCTTTAATTCTGCTCCCCACTCGTCCAGTGTAGGAATTGCTCTGTTAGGCTGTGACAGAGATGACAAGAGAAGGAGAAAGGTCACAGTCATAGTTTCTCTGAGAAACTGGTTTTTGGGGGAAATGGTGTTTTTGATTCGGTTATTTTTAGTTTTGCAATTTTTATTTTATTTCTACTTAGTGATTAATTGTTAAATTGTATCATTATCTTGTTATTCCTTTTGCTATCTGTCTGTGTCTACCTTTGTTTTATAATTTCTCTCAATGTCTCTCTGTCTTTCTCTGGTAGAGGGAAAGTGGGCGTGATGTTTTTTTGTTTGGTTGGGTTTTTAAAAAAAAAAAACAGTTTTGTTCAAATTTTGCATGTTACGTAACAAAAACAATGAAGTTACTTGACACATGAAATACAGTATGTTTATGCAGAATAAAAATGCAAAAGAAAACTGTCTCACAAAATAACTTTAAATGCAACCAATAAGGTATTCAAAATAAAACAAGTTCAGACCAAAAAGTTATAAACCCACACATAGACACAGACGTGAGAAAAAAAACAACACGACAACGTGGGCGTGGTGTGCGTGCGTGCGTGTGTGTGTGAGTGTGTGTGTGTGTGCGTGCGTGCATGCGTGCGTATGTGAGTGTGTGCGTGTGTGCGTGCGTATATCTGTGTGCAGTAATTAGAATAAAAAGAGACGGTAGAACATAACCTTTTCCATTTCTTCAAGATTTAGTCCAAGAAGATACCCCCCACCCCTCAAAAAAAGATAATAAAATCTCACAGAGACATTTAACCAGACTACTTTTCTTTAATAAGCTTAGTTACGTAAAGTCGAATTTTAGTTACATTTTTTCTTCTTGTTAACAAGAGGAGAAAAAATTGGAGTACCTCCCACCCAAGTCAGACGTGAAAATTGCGTTTTTATCCTCCTAATCAAAACCTTCACACGGCATCTCCAGGAAATTAATCAATACAGATGATGTTTAGACAATGTCCATTCACGCCGGATTATTATCTTTGGGATTAGATTGTCTGTATTAGCTTTCAGCGAAACAGACGATACAAGAACCTTGGATTTCTTGCCAATTTTGTCTCTCATTCACTCTTTTCGTTTTTAATGATGACAAAGACTATCATTGTCATGGGTTTGGGTTTTTTGCTCTCTTTTTTTTTTTAGTTCCGCGGGTTGTTCGCATAGTTTTCGTAATTGCCTCTGATTTGGGAGAAAAAGCAGCGTTTATTTTCGTGGGAAAAAAAGACAATCTTATGCGTGAAAATAGCAGCATGACTCCGGCTGCTACCATCAGCATCCCCGTTAAAATCGGTTATCAGACTGTTTGTTACCCGCCTGTCGTTGTGTTTGTGTGGCATTCTGTTGTTCTCAATTCTGTAGAGAGAGAGAGAGAGAGAGAGAGAGAGAGAGAGAGAGAGAGAGAGAGAGAGAGAGAGAGAGAGAGACAGACAGACAGACAGACAGACAGACAGACAGACAGACAGACAGACAGACAGACAGACAGACTGACTGACTGACTGACTGACTGACTGACTGACTGACTGATTGATTGATTGATTGATTGATTGATTGATTGATTGATTGATTGATTTACCTTAGGTGCAGGCATGGCATTCGAGTACCTCGAGCAAATTAATATTATTTTGATAAATTTCTGTATCGTTTATAATCATGCAAAATCAAGCTTTTGCTTAGATGTAGGGACAAAAAGAAAGGCACTAGCAGCTCTGCACTTGACTCAACCTAGGACATCGTGAGAATTTCCCACTGAACCCACCACGCGCACACTTAGACGTAATCCTAACCCGCGACCAAGAGATGTATTCGTTCCTCTTTTTGCATGCTCGCGAAGGGTTGGATTACACAGTAATAATAAGGATGTGATACAGAACGTGCGTACTGAGGAAAGAAAATGAAATGGAGTGAAATGAAGGAGAACAGTGGAAGCTGGAATCAAACCAGGTCCATGGTAAATGTAGATTAAGCTGTCTGGCACCGTGGGTGTGACAATACACAGGCGACAAAGTGGCAGGCACTCCTCTCCCCTCCCCTTCACCCATACCCTCTGTTCTCAGTGGAAGATGTGTCTCCGTTTCCCATCCATTCTCGTTGTCCTTAGAATGAGACAGTAAACCGAGTCGCTGCATGCAAACACACGCAGGATATCTTACCCCATACATGAACACCCTATCCATCATTCTTGGAAAAGCAGCCCAGTTATAGCCAGTAGTGTGGTGCGGGGGGGGGGGGGGGGGGGGGGATATTTATTTATTTATTTATTTATTATTTATTCTTTTATATCGAGGATAACAGAATAAGCAATCATGTGCTTTTTTTCATCCGGTCCCCGTGTGTATGCAGTTTTGTAAATATTGTCATCTGTTCCCACCGGCACACGATGGCCTACTCTTACGAAAAGCGGAACAGGATTTAACGTGTGCGCAAGATGTTCTTCATCTAGGAATGACCAAGTGGTTAGGATGTTGTGCTTGTGATCTGATGGTTCCGGGTTTGAGTCACCCCTGAGGCATTCGTTCAAGGAGACGTTTTTTTTTTCTTCTTGGAATGAACACCAGTGCCAGCTCCGATCAATGAGTCAGTACACCAGACACTAGAGCAACCCAAAACACAGACGAATGTAACAATCAATGAATACTAAAGAATGCATTTATTGTCCATGAACTAGAGACGACAATGACACATCATACAATCTAGATCGCTGGCTGGAAGGACTGAATGAAAATTGCATACATTGCGAGGAAAAAAACCCTCCACTCCTCTAGAAGTCCGTCGGATGAGACTCTAAGTCTAAGCCGAGGTCCTGTGTGCGAACACTTGCAAAACATCCTGCGCACATGTCAAAACCCGTGCCGCCTTCAAAAGAGTAGGTAATTTCGTGCCAGTAGGAATGAAAGACAAACTTTGACCAAAAAACTCAGACATTAATTACACGGGTATGTTTAGACATCAACCCTGTTGTCGGATTGCGGCTATCTTAGTGGTGGCCAGAAACGGTGGCATACGCAAAATCTCATTATTGGTGAACCTCCCAGCTCTAGCCTGGGAAACGAAAAAAAAAAGAGGTAATTTTGATGACACGAATATACCCAGCATGTAGTAGTGTGTGGGATGAAGAGGGAGGACCTTTGTTATAACTCATTTCTGTGTTTACAAGCTCTTTTTCTTTTTCTCCATTTTTCGTTTGTTTTGTTTTGGTTTGGTTTGGATTGGTTTGGTTTTTGGGTTTGTTTTTTTGTTTTTGAGGGGGTTGTTTTGTGTGGGTTTTGTTTGATTGATTGGTTGGGGTTTTTAGCTTTTTCAGGGAGGGGTGGGGGAATTGGAAAGGGGGGGTGTATTAATAAGACATGTTCATGGTTGCGTGCGTGTCAACATTTTGAGTGAGAATGCTGTAATCTGTCATTCAGATCCGAATTCCGCTTTGTCATGATTGTGTGTTTTCTTTTTGAAGGGAGACTTGCTGATGGTGAGAGAAATAGATGCTGACCTTGCTGATCATGTTTGGTTGTAGCTTTCCCTAACCTTATGTCTCTTTTCCGTGACGAGCGCGAATCACTGTGTAACGCCGTTTTGGGCTCTATGAAAAAGTTCTCTGACGCATGTGGAAGTGAAGTAAGGGCTTTGGTTTTAAGAAAGGCGTTATTGTTGTGATTGCGATGCCGTGTTTGGGTATTTATTTCCTGATTTTTTTGTTTGGGGGGGGGGATGCATTATTTTTTTTTTCTGTAACTGTCGATAGACAGGTAGTGCCTGTCTACTATATCATTATCAAATCATATCATATCATATGTCATATCATAGTTATCATACATCATATAATGTATTGTGTCCTGTTCTTCTATAATATATCATACCATATCATTCATATATTATTGTATCCTATCACATATATTTATTGTATTACATTATATAATGTCATTTCGTGAAATGTTATATTACATTATTTTGTTTTATTACATTATGTTTGGTACGTTGTGTTATTGTACATTTTATTATATTATATCACATTATATTGTATTTTTTATATCATACTATATTCTTTTATATTTTTTCATATCATACTATATTACACTTCACATCATATTCTATCATGGTACAGTATAATGATATAATCATCGTATCATATGATAGTGTATCGTATCACGTTGTATCATTTCACACACTTTTGTGTTCTACTTAACAAGTCTATCACTACACAAGCCGTTCTGTTGTACAAGGCTTTTTACACAAGGATGCTAATTTTCAAACTACCTCTGTTCAGAGTGGGCTACATCAAAGCCCCCCCCCCCCCCCCTCCTACCCCCCTCCTCCCTTATCTCTCAAAAGAAAAAACAAACAAACAAGTAAACGAACAAACAGGTCTAAAACCACACTTTCTTTCAACTGGGGATTCCTGGTTGTTTATTTTCAGAATATCGTTAAAAAGAAAGGAAGAGAGGGTTTTAACGTTTGAGTTATTCTCGGGTTGTTTCCCTTTGATCGAGAGACGCGGATGCCGTGCATTGGTCGTGGGTGCTCTCATTGTTTGTCAGTCCTCTCTGTGTCTCTGTCTCTCTCTGTCTCTCTCTCTCTCTGTCTCTGCCTGTCTGTCTGTCTCTCCTCTGTCTCTGTCTCTGTCTCTGTCTCTGTCTCTGTCTCTGTCTCTGTCTCTCTCTCTCTCTCTCTCTCTCTCTCCTCTCTCTCTCTCTCTCTCTCTCTCTCTCTTTTCCCCCAGCATGTGTTCGTTCTAAAGAGGGAGAGACAGAGAGAGAGAGAGAGACAGGGCTGAATGCAGATGCGCGCGCGCGCACATACACACACACACGCATTCAAGACCGACCTCTCTCTCTCTCTTCTCTCTCTCTCTCTCTCTCTCTCTCTCTCTCTCTCTCTCTCTCTCTCTCTCTCTCTCTCTCTCTCTCTCTCTCTCTCTCTCTTCCCCCAGCAAGTGTCCGTTTTAAAGAGGGAAAGACACAGAGAGAAAGAGGAACAGAGCTGAATGCAGATGCGCGCGCGCGCACATACACACACACGCGCACTCAAGACACACTCTCACACACACACACACACACACACACACACACACATACACACATACACACACATACACACATATGCGCGTGCACGCACGCACGCACGCATCCTAAATTTGTGCCTGACGATGCGTGAATATACAATTATCCGCACAAGCATTCAGCGCGTACATATCTTGTGTGTTTGCCCGCGCGTGTCTTTTCATGCTTATGTCAGCCACTCTGTGGCAGCAAAATGAATTTATTTTTGTTTGATGTCGCCATTTTCCTCAAGTGGATTTCAGTTTTGATTCCGGTCGAATTTTCTTTTTTTTGGTGGATGATAAATGGCTTCTTTTTTAGCTCGAGTTCTGATCATTGATGTGCGTCTGACACGCAGAAAAGATATAATGATAATTAACTTGATGTGAATAGGAAACCAGCCAGTGATGTTATTTAAGTTGGGTTTCTTTCTGAAGATGAAATCAGGGGGGTGGAGGGATGATCGTAATATCCACCCTGTTATTACAGTTAATTATAGCACGGGTGATAGACAAGTTGCGTCATATGAAAAATCAATAATAAAAAACACATTATGTAACAGAAGGAAACTCCCATATTATGACTTTTTTTTTTTAACCTTCATCCGTAATATCGTTTTCCTGAACGCGGCTGCGTGGGATGTGGGTTTGTGTGTGTGTGTGTGTGTGTGTGTGTGTGTGTGTGTGTGTGTGTGTGTGTGTGTGTGTGTGTGTGTGTGTGTGTGTGTGTGTGTGTGTGTAAGTGTTTGCGTGTGTGTGTGTGCGTGCTTGTCTTTGTATTTGTTTCTGTGTATACATATATATATACAAATATATATATATACACATACATACATACATACATACATACATACATACATACATACATACATACATACATACATACATACATACATAAATGAGATAGAAAGGGATCTATAGGCTATAGGTTTCTTTTTTTAAACATGGAATGGGGGATTACTTATGACACGAAAGGAAGCGTAGAATAACAAGGGGACATATGATGTATGTATGTATGTATGTATGTATGTATGTGTATATATATATATATTCAAATAATTTATTGATATATTCTTTTATATATATATATGTGTGTGTATATATATATTATATATATATATATATATATATATATATATATATATATATATATATATATATATATATATATATATATACATTCTTCACTGAGTTACTGTGAAACGAACCTCTAACCCTCTCTGTAAGTTTCTGCGAGAAACAAGGCGTTCGTTACACACCCACAAACCCACCACGCATTATGAAAACAAGTTACACATGATGGTACCACTTTCTCTATCAATCCCGGAATCTGTGCTCGAGGTAAAAATCCCATCAGATTCCGATGAAATGCCTGTAGGTATAGACAGACAGTTAGATACTCCTCTCCAAGATACTTCCCACTCTTGTGGTATGCCTGAATATCCCTCAGCGGCGCAGCGGGAAGGTGGCTGCAGGTGCGGGAATTTCCGTTAGCTATTTCTGCAATGTTGCCGGGGAACAAGGAAGAAAGAGATGACTGCCGAGTTATGCTGGATCGTCTCCCTTTGATCGAGAATCGCGGAAGAGAGAGAGAGAGAGATAAAGACGGATGGGAGGGTAGAGGGGTAGAGAGGGTGGGGGGGGTGGGGGGGGGGGGGGGGGGGGGGGGGGGGGGGTTGGCGGATTGTTCTGTTGTGGGGGTAAAGTGAAATGAGCGTTTTCTGTCTCTGTCTTTTGGATGATACGCTGTTTCTCTCTCTGTCTCTGTCTCTCTCTCTGTATGTCTCTCTCTCTCTCTCTGTTGACCAGATATAGAAAGGTGGTGTTTTAGCAGATATTTTCCTCTTTTTTGTATTGCATTGTTGCTTAAGGCAGATGTGCAACTAAACCATTTCAGAACACACACTCTCTCTCTCTCTCTCTCTCTCTCTCTCTCTCTCTCTCTCTCTCTCTCTCTCTCTCTCTCTCTCTCTCATCTCTCTCTCTCTCCTCCTCTCTCTCTCTCTGCATTGTGTTTTTTTCTTTTTAATCTGCATGAGGTCATAAACACGTGTTTGTGTAAAGGTTAGGGTTGGGGGGGTGGGGAAGTAGTTAGGAAGACCTAGCTGGTGTGTGTGTCTGTGTGTGTGTGTGTGTGTGTGTGTGTGTGTGTGTGTGTGTGTGTGTGTGTGTGTGTGTGCAGACTTGTCGTGTATGAGAGCTTGCGTGTGTGTACGCACTTGCGTGCACTTATGTTGCTCTTAGCCATGACAGTGGGTGACAGAATGAATGGGGTGTATCAGGCTGGGTTGGGTAAAAGCGTAGCCATCTAGAACAAAGGCTGAAGGGGGGGCGGGGGTAGCATTTTACTGTCAATGTCTCCAGAAAGGAAAAAAGAAGGGGGGGGAAAGAAGCAAGTTGTATCCCCTCCTCTCGTGAGGAATCAAATTGTTGCCGTTGTGTGGCGTGTGCCTCACTGGTCACGTGACTGTCCTTTGTGGAAGGGAGACAACTAGACCGACCGCACGCGCAACGCTGTACCTATCAGATTATCCACCCACCCCTAAACTATTTGGGAGTTGTTCGCGCGCGCGATACATTGAATTTTTCAAGTAGTGGAAGTTTTAATCTTGCAGGGCCTATCTTTCTTCAGTCCGAGTATGCATAGTGTAATGTGTATGAATTACTTATTTTTGTTAACAGGATCGAGACACTTTTGTTTACAAGAGAGGGTTTCTAATTTTGTTTAAGTGAGGAAATTTACAAATGAAATGTTTTTGCATTGCTTTGTTTCCACTTCACTAAAGGTCGTTTTCCTCTTCCATTGTGTTACCTTACACAACACATGCGCGCGCGCGCGCATTTGCAATGACCTTTTATGCAAGAGAAACGACTAGTGCGCAGTTCTTGTTACAGGATCTCACAGTAATTGTCTGTCTTGCGTGACAATTGTAATTGTGACCTTCAAGAGACAATTTTACTGTGCTACATTATATCACGTCACATTACATCGAATCACATCTCATTCACATTCTCATTCTATTCCATGTTCCACAGTCTTCTTGACCGCTGGTGTGCCACAGATGATTTTACACATTACGTCACCCGTACCATGTCATACCAGATCACGTTACACCACACCACACTACACCACATCACACCACACTACACCACGCTACACCATACTACACCACGCTACACTACAACACACCACACCACATCAGATCACACCACATCAGATCACACCACATCAGATCACACCACACCACATCACACCAAACCACACCACATCAGATCACACCACACCACATCAGATAACACCACATTATATCACACTACATAACTTCACATTCCATCCACTATCCTACAGTCTTCTCGATATTTGGGTCCCGATGGATCACATCCCAAATCGTTGCATCACATGACATCACATCACGTTGCATCACATAACATCACATTACGTTGCATCATATCACAGCTTATCACATTCATATTCCGTTCTATTCCATTCCCTATGTCATGGTCTTCTGGACCCTAATGGTCGCCGTGAATGACTTGACCTCCATCCCTCTCTACCTGTCTCTGTCTTTCCGCCGATCACGTGCCGGTGCTTATCTGTAACCCTTAGAAATAAAGATCATTCATCCATTCATTTCGGTGAATCAATGTGACCGGTACAGAAAATTGGAAAGCAAATGAAAGTACTCGCACCGCCAGTAACAGTCAACTGCAATGCAGACACAACACATCAAATACAGGATATATACATTTAAACAGAACACAGTGAAGACAACAAGACAGTGCGTAACAATGCATTACAAACGCAACAGAGCCCAAAACATTCCACTGGAAAGAAAAAAACACAGTGGAAATGTAATGCAATACCAGACAATACTACCTGCTTCTTTCACAAGCGCAATCAGGACACATTCATTCACAGATATCCACACAACAAAATCTTCATGTTGAAAGAGGATTTCGTTTTGCTACGGATAAAAAAAAAAAAGCTGGAATAATGCCTGGGCGAAAATCCCATCCGAAGAGAGACAGTTTGTATTGTGTGTAATCTTCTAGACAGTGCACTCAATGACCATGGA
>CM060334.1:35639702-35642202 GCA_030674155.1 Stramonita haemastoma | reverse complement strand
GTTTTTGTATTTTCTCATTTCTGGGGTGCAAAGTCATTGCTGTTCCTATGGGTGTCGTCAGTTGTTCACGATACACAGCGCATGGCTTATATTCCGGGGAGGAGCTGGCATTTTGCAGTCTGTTGGGATCTTTTCCCTTGCCGACAGGTAGCCAGGACGCCCCCAGCTAGAGGACTTTTTGATTTCATTTTTTGTTTGGTTGGGGTGATCTTGTTAATGTTTCCCTTTTTCCTGAGCTTTGTTTTGTGGCTTTTGGGGATGAGATTTCTTTTATGTTTTCGTTTAAAGTTTTTATGAAGAGGCTTTTTTTTTCTTCAAGAACAATTTTGGATTAAAAAGAAATTACGAAGACAGTCTGCTCCTTTTTTCTGAAAAAGAAAAGAAAACCCAGCTAGAAATAGCTTTTTTTTTTTTTTTACAATTCAAGACTTATTCTTTTCTCTCTTTCTTCTCTCTTTCACCCACTCACCTCAGTTCCATTGCTATGTGACGTGTGTCTAGCGTGTATGTTACCTACCCTCTCCATTACCACCCCCCACACCCTAACCCCCCACTCCCCTTTAAAAAAAAACAACAAAAACAACAACAAAACTTTTGGCTGCTTGCTTCTGTCTGCAAGTTTTTGAATGCTCAGCATTGTTTGCCAAAATAATTTTGGCTGGCAGAAGAGAAAGAGAGGGGGAGGTGGAGAAAGAGAGGGGAAGAGTGAGGGAGAGAGAGAGAGAGTGCGCGCGCGTGTGTGTGAGTGGAGTGTGTGTGTGTGTGTGTGTGTGTGTGTGTGTGTGCGTGCGCCTGTGTGTGTTTGTATGGTTTGTGTGTAAGTCCGTATGTGTGTAAGTGTGTGTGTGTGTCACTCTATGTGTCTGTGACTGTGTCAGTGTGTGTTTTGCATGGGGTGTATATATGTATGTAAGTATGCATATGTATGTTATATATATATATATATATATATATATATATATATATATATATATATATATATATGTATACATATGTGTGTGTGTGTGCGTGCGTGTGTGTGTGTGTGTGTGTGCGTGCGTGCGTTTGTGCATGTACATGCACTCACTCATGCCAATGTGTGTTCGTGTGTGTGTGTGTGTGTGTGTGTGTGTGTGTGTGTGTGTGTGTGTGTGTGTGTGTGTGAATACACGTGCACTTGCCAGTGTGTGTGTGTGTGTGTGGCGCCTACCCGTATATGTGCATATGCTTGCACATGCTCTGTGAGTGTAAGCATGCATGTGCATGCACGCACATGCCCGCTTGCGCTTGCATGTATGTATACATGCGTGTGTGCCAAAATTGGGGGGTATGAGGGGGATGGTGTGCTAGATATCGGTCAATACAGATTCAGCCATTCAGGCGGCAAAAATAGTTATGTCACGTGACTCATCTTGTTTTGACCTCTCGGCGTCTGACCCCTCTGGGGAGCAAAGGTCCTCTCCGGTCTGCTATGTAACTCCCCAGTGTCAGTCTGCTTTTGAAGTTCTTCTGCCATGGTGCAGGGGGACTGACTGGTCGATTCTCTTTTCCCCACAGCTTTGGCTAGTGTCTGTTTCTCTGCCTGTCTGTCTGCAACAGACATATCGTAGTCTTGCTTCTCCCTGTCTCTATCTGTCTGTGTCTGTCTGTCTGTCTGTCTCTTTGTCTGTCTGCCTGTCTCTCTCTCTCTGTGTCTCTGTCTCTCTCTCTCTGTCTCTCTCTCTCTCACTCTCACTCTCTCTCTCTGTCTCTCTTTGTCTCTGTCTTACTCTCTCTGTCTCTGTATCTCTCACTCTCTGTCTCTGTCTCTCTCTGTCCACCCCCACCCCCCTCTCTCTCTCTCTCTCTCCCTCTCTCTCTCTCTATTTCTCTCTCCCCCCCCCATCCCCCCTCTCTCTCTCTCTCTCTCTCTCTCTCTCTCTCTCTCTCTCTCTCTCTCTCTCTCTCTCTCTCTCTCTCTCTCTCTCTCTCTCTCTCTCTCTCTTTCCTGGTCGATAAAAAGGGACAAATGGCAATATAAAGAATGCGCATAGTATTCTATCATTCAAAGATATTTCTAAAATGTCTTTTGAAGCATGCAATCTCCACCTCTCTCTCTGTCTCTGTCTCTCTCTCTGTCTGTCTGTCTCTCTCTGTCTCTGTCTCTCTCTGTCTCTCTGTCTGTCTGTCTGTCTGTCTGTCTGTCTGTCTGTCTCTCTCTCTCTCTCTCTCTCTCTCTCCTCTCTCTCTCTCTCTCTCTCTCTCTCTCTCTCTCTCTTCCTCTATCACACACACATTCCTTACAAACTTACAAACACACACCCTCTCTTTCTCTCTATCTCACTCACTCATTCACTTACTGAGAGAGAGGGGATGAGAGAAGGAGGGAGGGAGAGATTGAAAGGGAGAATTTATTCCTTTTTCTTTGCAGATGGTACATTGAGTAAGCAATAAATTTGCTTTTTTTCCACAAGCCATAAGAGAGAGAGAGACAGACAGAGACAGAGATAGAGATAGATAGATAGAGAGAGAGAGAGAGAGA
>CM060334.1:35609702-35634702 GCA_030674155.1 Stramonita haemastoma | reverse complement strand
GAGAGGGGAGAGGAAAGGAGGTTGATGGGTATCAATGAAAATAGCTGATGGTAGGAAGTTTTGAAGGAATCGAGTTGAGAGAAAGTGGGGAAGGGAGGAGTAAGAGAGAGGGGGGGGGAGAGGGAGGGAGAAGCTGAGAGAAGTAGGACGGAGAGAGAGAGAGGGGGGAGAGAGAGAGAGAGGGAGAGGAGAGAGGGAGAGAGAGGGAGAGGAGAGGGGAGAGAGAGAGGGGAGAGAGAGGAGAGGAGAGAGAGAGAGAGAGAGGAGAGAGAGAGAGAGAGGAGAAAGCCACCCAAGAGAGAGAGAAGAGAGAGATGGAATGGTATAAACATGATAGGGTAGGAGGGGGAGGGGGAAGAGGAGGGAGGGGACGAGGAACTGGAAGATGCAAAAAGGTCAGACCCCAGCACGCTTTATGTATCGGAAGCTGAAGGCGAGATATACGATCCTGCATGAGCTGAGATTCCAGCAGAAGAAATTGAAACACCGCTGAAACAAAGAAAGGAAAAGAAAGAGGGAAAAAAGGAAGGAAAAGAAAAGAAAGAACGAAGGAAAGAAAAAGAGAAACAAACAAGCAAAGCAAAAGAAAGAGAATGTTCAAGAAAAGAAAGGATTAAACAAAAGAAAGAAGAAGAATAACGAACGAACGAAAGAAAGAAAGAAAAAGAAAGAAGGAAAAAAGGAAGGAAGAAAGAAATAACGAACGAAAGAAAGAAAAAAACAAAAGAAAAGAAAAGAAGGTTAAGAAAAGAAAGGGATATTAACAAAGGAAAGAAGAAGAAGAAGAAAAACGAACGAAAGAAAACAAAGAAACAAAAGAAAGAGAATGTTACAGAAAAGAAAGGATTAAACAAGAAAAAAAGAAGAAATAACGAAAGAAAGAAACAAACAAACAACAAAAAGAAAAGAAAGAAATACAAGGTTAAGAAAAGAAAGGATTAAACAAAGAAAAAAAGAAGAAATAACGAAAGAAAGAAACAAACAAAGAAATGCAAAGTTAAGAAAAGAAAAGGATTATAAAAAAAGAAAGAAAGAATACAAGGTTAAGAAAAGAAAGATTAAACAAAGAAAAAAAGAAGAAAAACGAAAGAAGAAACAAAACAAAGAAATGCAAGGTTAAGAAAAGAAAGGATTATAAACAAAGGAAAGAAGTTGACACGTTGAGGACAGCAAGCAGAGAGGGAAAGCTCAGGGCTGGAGGAGAAAGTGTTGAACGACATAAGAAAGAAAAGTATTGTTACAACCAAAAAAAAAAAAAAGAAGTTTGACAGTTGCTCCGAAGGCTGTGGTTGTCAGAAGGAAAGAAGAAACACACACACGCACGCACGCGCGCGCGCGCATAACACCCACACACACACACACACATACGCGCGCCGCACACACACACACACACACACACACACACGCACAACACACACACACACAAACACACACACACACGCACGCACGCATACACACACAGCTATGAGAGAAAGATACAAGAGAGAGACACATACAGACAAACACAGAGACACAGAGACACACACGCACAAGCACATACACACACACACACACACACACACACACACACACACACACACACACACACACACACAGAGAGAGAGAGAGAGAGAGAGAGAGAGGAGAGAGAGAGAGAGAGAGAGAGAGAGAGAGAGAGAGAGAGGAGAGAACGAAAAAAAACCCACACAAGTCAGCAGGAAATTTAAACATTACGAATGGATTATTTGCACCGTTTTAGTGAGAAAAAGCCAGAAACAAATTGTAGGGGAGAGCAAAAGAAGAACCCCCCCCCCCCCCTCCTCCGACATAATTATCAGAAAAGAAAAAAAAGAATTGCAAAAAAAGAGGTAGAGGGATGCAAAGCGAATGAGAGTGAGAAAGAGGGAAGAATATGAGAGAGAGAGACAGAGAGAGTATTAATTGTACTAGGATTTGTTTTATCGTAAAAAAAAAAATACTTGTAATCAGTTGGCTTCAAATGAAAGAGAAAACACGAGATTTTTGTTTTTGTTTTAAAGAACACTTTAATTGGATGCCAATCGTAGCATAACAAGATTACACACGTACGCGCACACACAAGCATACACATATATAGCATATATTTGTATTTATGCATACATACATAGTTACATACAAAAAAATAAAACAAAACATACATACATACATCATATAAACAGCAAAAATCAATTTTAAAAAAAGAAACACAAGCGAAAGCACGATCATACCGTAGGTACCCTTTTCCACTCACTTGTTTTTTATTATATGACCTCTTTTACCTTATTGTGTAACCAGCTTCCTCCACACCCGTGGTATACATTCCCACTCAAATGAAAAGAAATCACATACGCTTTACACAGTAAGAATACAACAACATCAGAACGCTAAACGCGCGCTCGCACGTACGCATACACACAGTCACACACACACCACACACACACACACACACACCACACACACACACACACACACACACACACACACAACACACACACACCCCCATCCACACACACAACACACACACACACACACACACACACAAACACACACACACACACACACACACACACACACACACACACACAACACACCACACACACACACACACACACACAGACATGACGCAAGAACCACACACTGACACCACACAATGATGGGAAGGTTAAATGACACATGTACCTGAAGTATTGTCATTCAAGTGTGAAGATGGCCAGCCATCCTCTGAGATGTGTTTGTTTTTTCTTTTGCTTTTCACTTTTTTTCTAGTTCATCAAAAAAATCTTGTTGTCTGTTTTCTCATTTTCCCCCACTTTTCTTTTTGCTTTCTCGCGGTCTTTTTTTTTTTTTTTTTTAGAGAGAAAGTGGTAGTGATATTGTTTCCTTTTTTGGTTTGTTTGTTTTTTTCCTTTTGTTTTGGGGCTTTTTTCTTTTTCGGTTTGTAGCTTTTAGTTTTTTGTCTGTTTTGTTTCTTTTTTTTTGTTTGTTAAACTTCTCTTGTGTTAGTTTTACTTTATTTCCTTTCCGTCTGTTTCTGTAGTATGTTTTGTGTTTGTTTTGTTTTTCTTGTCGTTCTTTTTTCTTGAAAATAAACTTTTTTCTTGGCATTTGTCAGCTTTTTTTATTTATTTTTTTTTTTGGGGGGGGGGCGGCAGGCAGGTGATTTTTCTTAACATGTAAAACATAAAAGTCGGGATGAAAATGTCATCATTTTGATAGGTGATGCTTAAGGTAAGATAGAGCCAGGTTCAAGTATGCGACTTGAAGATGACTCTGTCTGTCTGTCTGTCTGTCTGCGTCTGTCTCTGTCTGTCTGTCTGTCTGTCATCGTCTCTGTCTGCTCTGTCTCTTCTCTCTGTCTGTCTCTGTCTCTCTGTCTGTCTGTAGTCTCTCTCTCTCTCTCTCTGTCTGACTCTCTCTTCTTCTGTCTGTCTGTCTGCCTCTTCTGTCTGTCTCTCTCTCTCTCTCTCTCTTCTCTCTCTCTCTCTCTCTCTCTCTCTCTCTCCTCTCTCTCTCTCTCTCTCTCTCTCTCTCTCTCTCTCTCTCTCTCTCTCTCTCTCTCTCTCCTCTCTCCTCCTCTCTCCCCCTCTCTCTCCCCCTCTTCTCCCCCTCTCCTCCCCACCCACCCACGCTGCCTAGCTCATCAAGTAACGTACGATATCATCACCGGTATCAGCAAGATGATTGGTTTTATTCTTGGCCGAGTTTGGTGGAAAAAGGGAAGGGGCTAATTTTGGCAGTGGACACTGGACCCTCGACTGAGTTAGCTGGATTTTGCATACAATGGAAGGATCGGGATCCCTCATACTGCCAGAAAGAAAAAGTAATATGACACAATGAATATTCAAAGATGAGACAGAGAAAAGTGTCATGCAAAAACAGGAAATAAAGTAGGAATACAGACATTTTTTATGGGGATATGCATGGTGCCAAAAAAGAAAATGAGACAAGTGAATTTAAAATTTTAAAAGGGATAAGTGGCAAAGAAAATTGAAAGAGGAATGGGAATTATATACCGATTTGAAAGGGACAGGGAGATAATGATAAAAGAGATATCAGTAAAAGATATTTTAGAAGGGGCAAGGGGCGAAGAGAGAAATGTGAATCAAAACATTTTGAAAGGAGAACTGGGAAAAAAATGAAGAGAAATACGAATCAAAAGACTTAGAAGGGGCGTTGGGGAAAAATAAGAGACATGTGAATCAAAAGATTTTAAAAAGGGGCAGGTGTAAAAAAGGAGAGGACATGTGAATAAGATATATTAGAAAAGGGTTAACATATAAAAAGATATATGTGAATAGAAAGATTGGAAAAGTGGAAGGGCAAGAAAGAAAAGACCGGTGTGAATAGAAAGAATTGAAAAGGGGGCTAGGGGGACCAAAACTATAAAAAAAAAAGACCAAAACGTAAACAAACACCCAAAACAAAACAAAGCAAACAAAATGAAACATGCCTCCAAAAAGTGCAGACAGACAGACAGACAAAAAGAAAGTAAACATAAAAAAAATAATAAAAAAAGCAACTTCCATTACCAAAGTCTGAAAGGGGGAAAACAAATTGTATTAAGTACGGAAAACATTCCTCCTAAAAACGGGAGGAATTTGGGGATGTGGTGTGTGTGTGTGTGTGTGTGTGTGTGTGTGTGTGTGTGTGTGTGTGTGTGTGTGTGTGTGTGTGTGTGTGTGTGTGTGTGTGTGTGTGTGTGTGTGTTTGTGTGTGTGTGTGTTTTGTGTTTGTTGTGTGTGTGTGTGTGTGTGTTGTCTGTGTCTGTGTGTGTGTGTGTGTGTGTGTGGGTGTGCACGCGTATGCGTACACGTGTGTGTTTGTTTGTTTGCATGTATGTGTGTTTGTGTGTGTATCTGTCTGTGTCTGTGGTGTGGGGGGGGGGGGGGAGGGGGAGAGGGAATACCAAGGGATACTCGGAAACGAATCGACAACAAAAGTGGATTGCACATTTTCCCATGCACTCTAAAAACAGGAAAGAATGAGGGGAGAGACAGAGACAGACAGACAGACAGACAGACAGACAGACAGACAGACAGACAGACAGAGAGTCACGTTTGAAATAATATCAGACCTATCGAAAATCAATATTAAAAGCACAGCAAGACCCACAAAGCTAAACCACGGTGTGATACTAAAGAAAGAAGACAAGAAGAAAGCAGAGCCATACATCGGCCATATTATGTGCATGCATCGATATAACGACACTATAATTTGAATAGACACTTTTTATGGGTCTGTGTTGCTTTGTCTCTCGTTTTGTCGTTTCTTTCATATTTTGTTCTCTTCTAGATATTATTGTTCGGAAATAAATTTTCATCTCAAATGTTGGATTCTTGTAGCATGCACATTCGCACGAATACGCACTCACACACTCAAACGCGCAGACACAAACTTTTTTTTTCTGTTTCTGCCTTTTTCTCTTCCTCTGTCTCTGTCTGTCTGTCTGTTTCTCTCTGTGTGTGTCTGTCTGTGTGTCTGTGTGTCTGTGTGTCTGTGTGTCTGTGTGTCTGTGTGTCTGTCTGTCTCTCTCTCTCTCTCTCTCTCTCTCTCTCTCTCTCTCTCTCTCTCTCTCTCTCTCTCTCTCTCTCTCTCTCTCTCTCTCTCTTCTCTCTCTCTCTCTCTCTCTCTCTCTCTCTCTTTTCTTGATGCTCGTTTTTCTTTTATGAAAAACCCTGTAGAAATGTGTAAGTTTGGTTTTATTTTGTTGTTCATATATAACTTTAACACATAATTATTCCACCGCAATCGTTTCCCTGTTGTTGTTTGTTGTTTTTCTTGTAATTTTGTCTGAACATTTGAGTGCATGTCGTTGATTTTTATTTTTAATTTCTTCTTTATTCTCTTCCTTTCCTTCCCCTTTATTCATGTATTTACTCTGTACATTTTTTGCTTCTCCTGCCCTTCTTCTCTCTGTATTTTTTCTTCTCTACTTTACACGTTTATAGCTGTTTTCTCCTCCTTTTTTCTCGGAATATTTTGCTTTCCTGCCGGTAGTATTAGATTAATGGGTTGCAGAAAACAGTTATTTTCCTTTTGCTGTGGTTTTTGTTTATTTGTATGTTTGTATGTACGTTTGTTTATTTGTTTGTTTACATGTTTATTCATTGGTTTGTTTGCTTTCTCAGGTTTTTTGTTGTTTTTTTCTTTTGACATTGATGCATGTGTTGATTTCCGTCAATATTGGGTTATTATAAACTTGTCTGTTTCCCCCTTTAAACGTTTGTTCCGTTCATTCGTTTGCTTGATTATAAGTTAATTGTTTATCTTTCGTTCATTTGTTGGTTACTTAACCAGTTAGTAAAAGGCCAGTCAGCAAGTTAGTCATACCGTTTGTTCGTAGGTAGGTATCTAGTCAGTTTACTTAACTAGTTTTTATGTTGTTACTTACGCGGTAACTCAATATTAGTTATTAATCTATGGATAATTCATTTATGATTGTATACCTGTATTTTTGTATGTATGTATGTCTGTATGTCTGTCTGTCTGTCTGTCTGTCTGTATGTATGTATGTATGTATGTATGTATGTATGTATGTTGTATGTCTGTCTGTCTGTCTGTCTGTCTGTCTGTCTGTCTGTCTGCATGCATGCATGTATGTATGTATGTATGTATGTATGTATGTATGTATGTATGTATGTATGTATGTATGTATGTATGTATGTATGTATGTATGTATGATATATATATATATATATATATATATATATATATATATATATATATATATATATATATATATATAATATATATATTATGTGTGTGTGTGTGTGTGTGTTGTTGTGTGTGTGTGTGTGTAGGTGCGTATGCATGCAAACATACATGCAGTGTAGGTTTGTATAATTACGATTCATTGAGTTCTACCTTTTTGCGTGTTTAACTTCTCGATTGACTTATTTATTTATTCAACGGTTTTACTTATGTATTCATTGATTTACGGATTCACCTAATCCATTTCACCTCACTCGCACTTTTACTTTCCCCTCCTACAAATGGCTTGCTGTGCTCTGACCTTTAGTTTCTTCCTTTCGACCCCCCCCCCCCCTCCACCTTCCAAAAGGAAGTGTGACCTCTCCTCCTTCATCTCCTTCCCCCCACCAGTGTGGACATGAGTGACCCTGGTTGGTCAGTTTTGGTCAGTGCTCTACATAGAAAACAAGTAAAGAAGCTTAGTATGCTTATAGCGTACTTATTACTGCGACATACTAGAGGCACAAATATGCTCAAGTGTATGCCCATACACACACACATACACACACACTCGTGCATAAACACACACACACGCACGCACACACCCACACACACACACACACACACACACACACACACACACACACACACACACACACACACACACACACACACACACACCACACACTTGTCTAATAATTATAACTTTTTGTGAAGAGGCGTAAAATTGAAGACTACCACACACACACACACACACACACACACAACACACACACACACACACACACACACACACACACACACACACACACACACACACACACACACGCCGCACACACACACAACACACACCACACACACACACACAGTCACACACACACACACAAAGTCACACACACTCACACACAAGTTTGAAGTCGTTGCTAAGTTATCACACATATTATGCATGCACGTACACACAATCATACACACGTGCGCACGCACGCGCGCGTGCTCGTTTCAGAAACAAGAGCAAAAACGATGCCAAAGTTGATTGAAATCAGTGCCAGTGTGACTGGTAGTGCAGTGAAGCTTAGCATGAAAGCAGCCAGCAAAAGTCTGCCTGCACACACGTTAATGAAACACTACCCTGGCTTCACACAAAATTTTGTTGGGGTTTTGGGCCCAGAAATGCTGTGCCTCCGTAAAGATAAAGTAAACTCACCACACTCAGAAGGCTAGAACATTGTCAGCACTTGCTTTTCACACCAAACTATCTAAGTCTTTGGCTGGTAGTTACAGAAAGTCCTCATGAGTACGAAAGCTGCTTTGAAAGTTTTCATTTGAGTTAAAAACTTCTAAGTTTTCGTTTGTGTTTGTATTGGAAGCCTGATAGAACTTCAACTAAAAAACCTCGTTCAAGTGTGTGCAAAGAACGACATAGGCTGGAGCGACAACGTGACTCATACGTTGTGTTTGTCTCTGTCTGTGTAAATGTGATTTGGGGCGCTCCACCATGAATCGCATTGCATCAGAGATCAGTTCTTAGTTTTTAGCATGCTGATCATGTGCAGATAAAATGATATTCAATACAAAAAGCAGATTGGAAATCGAGCAATGTTTTCTAAAGGTTTTAAAATATGAATAGAGACAAAATGAGACGATATTTGCATCGTAATAGGGGTCAGAATAAGGAGGACGCGGGTATTTTTAAACACGTTTTTGAAAGCAAAGGGAAGCAAAATCACGCTTTGATACTTCAGTACAAAGTAGAAGAACAAGCTGTATAATCAATCAAAATCTCAAAATCGCCAGCCTGACTCCCCCCCCCCCCCCTCCTTGCCTACAATGGCTCCGAGCGGGAAAAAGTGAGTCAGATATAATGCGGCTCATTTCGTGGTGGAGCGTCACATTTGCTTTCCTAGGAGAGGGAGTTTTGGGGTAAGAACTTTTTTTTATATCAACTTCTTGCTGTCTTTTGTGCTTACAGAGCTGGCTTCAGAAGGAACCTCAGTTTATTGCCTTTACTGGCTACTGACGATTATGCATTTTGATAAAATGTGAAAATTACAACAACAGCAGCAAGACTAATACTCATATAGTTAACTTTAATAGAAGAGGAGGGGGGATGCTGACTTGGAATGGGAGTTGAACCTTGGATCCCTGCCCAAGTCGGATACTTTGGGCCTGACTTGTCAGCCGCTTAATAGCGGCAGCGCAACACACTTTTGCCCACATGACAGACACAATAATATTACTGTTTGAGCGTTCCACGACGACCATGACGAACCATGGATCTCTGGCGTTCTAAAGGAAAAGGAGTGACCGCTGGCCCACTCTGTAACAGTAGAGACCCTCTATAAGAAAGGGGGATGAAAGTAGCAGCGACCTCTTGTAGCCGCAGGTCAGTTGTGGACTGTGCTATGATGAAGCAGGGAGAGAGCCAGTGGGCAGTGAAGAGTGTGGTGAGATTGAGGTCAGCAGGAAATTGTCCATTCTTTGAGGGAGATTGACACTTCGCCCCTTTCTGTTTGTTTTGGCTGCTTCGTTTCCTTGGGGTTTTTTTTTTCTGTGATGGTGTTTTTTTTCTGTCTTTTTCTGTGTTTGTTTGTCTGTTTGCTGCTTTGTCCTGCTGTCTGTTTGTGCTGTTCTGTCTGTCTTTCTGCCTGCTGTCTGTCTGTCCTGTCTGTCTGTCTGCCTGCTTCCTGCCTGTCTTCTCTCTGTCTTCTCTCTCTTCTTCTCTGTCTCCTTCTGTCTCTCTCTCTCTCTCTGTCTCTCTCTCTCTCTCTCTCTCTCTCTCTCTCTCTCTCTCTCTCTCTCTCTCTCTCTCTCTCTCTCTCTCTCTCTCTCTCTCTTCTCTCTCTCTCTCTCTCTCTCGTTGTGTTTTGTATTATCATTGACTCCTTTTTTTTGTAATCCCTTTACTCACTAGTGTATCAATATGACGTTTTCAATTTGCCCAAGGCTGATAGGTTTATAGCTTTTGTTGAATGCAACTCGTTCATTTATTCTGTCTTTCTTTGTCTATCTTGTCTCTGTCTTTAATAAATGAATGAATTAATGAATCAATTTATCTATTAATGATTATACGGCAGGGAGGGGGGAAGGTGAATTTTGTCTGGTCAAGAAAATTAGGAGGGGGGGGAGGAAGGAGAGAGGGACGCAGTGGAAGAAACAAAGGAGAGGGGGTGGGGGAGGAAGAAAGGTGAAGAAGACACAGAAAGTTGAAAACCCAGTAAGGTTTCTGTAACGGTAACTGTGAACGAAATGTGCTGTCTTCCATACCTTGACATACTATATCCAGACATACACAGTATAGGATAAAGAAAAATCTAACAAAGCCTGACACCTCCCCGACATCCCCCCCACCCAAAAAAAAAAACAAAGCAAAAAACAAACAAAACAAAAAACAGTGAGAAAGAAGGAACTAAAAAGAAGAGCTAACATGAAAAAGAAGCTGACACATTACGAAAACAGGTGAAACGGACGAGAAAAAGAGAGGCAAAAACAATACATATCTTTTTTGAAAGGATATAGAAAAGTTGACTAAATAAAAGACGGAGAGTAACCGGTTAAAAACAGAGTGCACAAAAGAAGCAGAATATCCCAAGCAATATAGAACACATTTTTTTAAAATTAATCAATGCAATAACCGCAAAATTAAGAGATTGTCGACTAATCAGTAAGAGAAAACGCAGCACACGCAAAAACGACAAAATACCAACATACAGAAAGAAATAGAGGAAAACGATAAAAGTCATTGTCACAACCGCATTCAAATTTCAAGAAAAAAAAACATGCACCTGTTGTCTAAACTGGCAAGCAGAAGTAAAGAAGCATAACTTTGGTTCATGGATAAGAAATCATCCAGTTGATTTACATGCAGAAAAAGTTGTATATAAAAAAAAAAAACGAATCGTGAGAGTACCGAAAAAGAATGAGTCAGAAAGAAAACATGATCACTTGCATTCTTGCGCAATTTCCATCTTACTTATAAACTCATCCCATCCTTGCCATACCCCTTTGTGTAGTAAAAAAGAATCAACCAAAAACAACGAAAAAGTGGCAGTAGCAAAATCGGAAAACCACACACGCTGCGTGCGCGCGCAGCACACACACACTCACACACCACACACATACAAACACACATTCACACACACGAGCGCACACACACAACACAACACACATTCACACACACACACACACACACACACACACACACACACCACACACACACACACACACACACACACACACACACACAAACATTCATACACACAATTGCACATGGGTGTGTGCGTGCGTGTGTTTGGGTTTATGTGAATGTGTGTTTGTGCGTGCGCGCGCGCGCGTGTGTGTGTGTGTGTGTGTGTCACACACACATACACACACACACACACACACACACACACACACACACACACACACACACACACACACACGTTTCAGAAGTCATTTTTCATGATTTTTTTTAATGAGGGCAGGATGAAAAAAAAGTTGTGTAAACTTAATCTTTTACCCTCAATAAAGATCATTTTGTCTTGACTTCACACACACACACACACACACACACACACACACACACACACACACACACACCACACACACACACACACACACACACACACACACACACAACACACACACACACTCACACACACACAACACAACACAACACAACACAACACAACACAACACAACACACGGAGGGAGGGTGTGAAGTGGCATCTTACCTGACATGCTGATTGTCATTCAAGTTGAAGATGGCTGCCATCCTCGAGACTGCTGCTATTTTTACAGACTTTTGTTTCGCCTATTTTGTTGCTGAGTTGTTTTTTTGTGTGTGTGCTTTTTTTTTGGGGGGAGGGGTTGATTTTACGGTGGTTTATTTTGTAGGCTAGATGATTTCTTTTATTGTAGAGACCTTTCTTTTCTTTCTGCGATGTATAACTTTTTTCAATTTTCTTTCTTTTTTTTCTCTTTTGTTGCGGGGAGAGGGGCGGGGTGAACTGAGTATGAGAGCCCATGCTCTTTACTTTTTCGATGCCCTCTTTTGTCAGCTCTTTTTATTTTAGTTATTTCATTAGATTTTTGTTTTAGTTTGCCTGGTTCTTTTTAGGGTGGGGGTGTTTTTTAATTTATTTTCTCTGCTTGTTTCTTTATTTCTTTGTCATTTTTTTTTTGGTTTCTACTTTGGTCAGATTTCTTTTTGTGTTTTAAGAACAGCGATGTTGTAACTATTAAACCTTAGAAGTAGTTGAAATGTATTTTTATGAATCATCAAGTAAGCAGTGAAAAACTAGCATGTATGCTGGTCAAAAGCAGCACATTACATGTAGTCTGGCTCTTCTACAAAGCGTTAAATGTCTTCAAACAATATTGATGTTCAGTGTATGTTTGACCAAACTGAACACCGTTGAACTTACCAAAGTGACCCAGTAGTAGTGCCAGGCCTGGTCTGAATAGTGGCTTCATCACCATCATCATCATCATCATCTTCATCCATATCATATCATCACACACATCATCCTTTATACAGTGTGTGTGGGCAGCAACAAAGTCTTCCCCCACCCCCTGCCTATCCTGGGCCAGCCTGGCCAATGAACTCCAGAAAGAGTGCTGCATGGCTTCCATCCCACATTCCACTGTCCTCGTCCATGTTGTTCTTGATCTTCCTCTCCTTCTCTTACCGTCTGGGGTCCAGTGCAATAGTGGCTTCATGGTGGCTTAAAGGCTTGATAGTACTCTTCATGCATTTTTGTCTCAGAGAATAGGAGTACACGTCTTAACGTAGTTTGATGCGATGACATAGGAGGAACAGGGTCATAGGATCTGAAAAGGAATGAGGTCCAAACCAGGGGAAGAAGAGATTGTCCACAGTGTTGGCTCAACAACATACAGTGCGTACACCTACAGTACAGCCCCTGACAGAGAAAGAGAACAACGGAAGGAAAGAGATGAATGGTCTTACTTTTCCAAGGCATATAGACGTGAAAAGGGCGGTGGGATAATCAAGACAAACAAGCCTCAAAGGAAAAAATAAAAGAAACGGAATAGGAGAGAAAGGAAAGCGGGGAGAGGGGGGGGGGTAGAACGAAGAAGAAGAGAAACAGAAAAGAAGGAAAAGAGAAAGACAAGAAAGAAAGAAAAATAGAAAGGAAGGAAGAAAGAAAGAATGGAAGGAAGGAAGAAAGGAAAAAAAAAAGAAGAAGGAAGACCATGAGAGAAGAAAAAGTCTAAAATCAACAAACAAAATGACAAAATATAATAATAAAAAAGACAACAAAATTGTATTAAGTACGGAAAGATGCTCTGAAAGAAAAAGGGGATGGCAGAGGGAGAGAAGGGTGAGGTGTCATGGGACACTTAGAACCAGAGGAAATGGCAGAGGAGAGAAGGTGAGGTGTCATGGGACACTTAGAAACCATGAGGGAGATGGCAGAGGGAGAGAAGGGGTGAGGTGTCATGGACACTTAGAAACCATGAGGGAAATGGCAGAGGGAGAGAAGAGGTGAGGTGTCATGGGACACTTAGAAACCATGAGGGAAATGGCAGAGGGAGAGAAGAGGGAAGGTGTCATGGGACACTTAGAAACCATGAGGGAAATGGCAGAGGGAGAGAAGGAGGTGAAGGTGTCAAGGGGACACTTAGAAATCCATGAGGGAAATGCAGAGGGAGAGAAGGGTGAGGTGTCATGGGACACTTAGAAACCAGTTGATGACAAACTAGACTGCCCACCCCTCCTTAAACAGAGAAAGTGATAGTTTAAACAAATCGAAAAAGCCAACAATACCAAACAAACAAACAGATCCAAAGAAATAAAAGGTTTGTAGGAATGGCTTGTGATGATATATAGCCATGAACCGATTTGGACTGTTTGAAATGTTTTGGGGTTGTTTTTTTTTGCCTTTGATCAATATAATTGGTACTTTTTACTGATTTATTGCTGTGCTTTTCTGTTAAAACAATTAGTTTAATGAAGTTTTTGTACGCAAAAAAGAACATTTAGAAACATACACATTTGTGTTTATTTAAAAAGCAAACAAAACAGGGGGGGGAAGACATTGAATATCGGTCATAGACACCATTTACAGCATTAAGTTAATTACATTTTGTGATGAAAAAAACAAAAACACACAAAAAGGATATGTGCAATTTGTGAAATTCGAAAGGAATAAAACGAGTTTTTTGTGTCTGTGTTCTTTTTGAGTATTGTCTTTTTTTTGCAGCTTTGTAGTTCAATTAATTTTTTTTCTTTAATTGTATATTTATAAATGAATATATCAAACAATAATGTATATATAGTGCACCAAAACTATGTATCGACACAGATATGATGCGCAGTTTCAAAATGTTTTTTTTATCCCAAACATTTAACATTTTTGTTTGGGTTTTTTTTTTTAACCTTAAACTGTGTTTCGAAAGCATAGCAGTATGTTTAAGTGCGTTCCAAACGATTTAGAACAAACTGAATTTGTAAGAAAGTAGAGCTAGTTTCACATGATAGGATGTTAAAATGGACTTAAGTCTTTACCAGTACGGTTCTTAAATACTTGGTGTTGCGAAGAATGTGGTTACACATCACGGTTTACTGATTGCTGGATGCAATGTCATGAACCTCAACAGAGTGTTTAAAAGGCAAACGAACGTGAAGTATAGAAAAAACATGAATGAAACAATAGAGAAAGGAAAAGGAGCACAGAAACAAAAGAAGAGAAAAGGGAAAAAAGAAAAAAGAGAAGGAAAGAAGGAAAGAGAGAAAGAAAAAGAAACAGGGAAAAAAGAGAGAAGGAAAAGAAAAAAGGAGACCGATAAGAGATTTTATTTTTGAAAAATAGCAAAAGCGAAAACAAATTTTTGGTCAAATTTATAGAAAATTTTTTACAAACATAATTTGATTTTTGAACACAAATTTTTAATCTCTCTCTTCTCTCTCTTTCTTCTCTCCTCTCTCTCACACTCTCTTCTCTCTCTCTTCTCCTCTCTCTCTCTATCTCTCTCTGTCTCCTCTCTCTCGTCGTCTCTGTCTCCCTCTCTCTCTCTCTTCCTCTCTCTCTCGTCTCCTCTCCTCTCTCCTCTCTCTCCCTCTCTCCTCTCTCTCTCTCTCTCTCTCTCTCTCTCTCTCTCTCTCTCTCTCTCTCTCTCTCTCACTCTCTCCCTCTCTCTCTCTTTCCTCTCTCTCTCTCTCTCTCTCTCTCTCTCTCTCCTTTTGTTTTTTTCTGTCTTTCTCCTCTTTTTTTACTTCTGGTCGATTTTATAATTTTAATTTTTTTTTCCTTTTGCTTTTAAAGTTCTATTGCCTGTCTGTATATGATTAATGTGTTGCGTTTTAATGTCTCATTTCTGTGCTTTTTGTGTGTTTGTTGTATTTTTGTTGAACTATTTGATTGTTATATTTTTTTTCATTTAATTTTTTTATTTGTTTTCTTTCTGTACATAACCTTTTTTCGCCCCTCAGCTACAGCTCCGAAGTTCACCAGTGTAAAACTTTGCCTACGTGACTGTTTTGTCACCTTAAGGTAGCCGCATTCCAATTTCGGGGAGATTCTAGACACCACACCCGTACCGTGTGCATGCGGGTTTTGCTTTGTTTGTTTGGTTGAGTGGTTGGGGTGTTGTTGTTTTTTTGGGGGGTTAGCTTTTGGTTGTCTATTCCTACTCGCACGATATGGTCTACTTTTCTGAAAGGTAGAAACGGGTTTTAACGTGTACACAAGACGTTCTGCGTGTATCACCCACACACGGGGACCTCGGTTTGTAAGTTTCACCCAAAAGGACTTTCACGGGAGTAGAGTCTTACTGATGTTCGTTCACTCTTGGGGGGGGGGACAAAAAATGTCCCCTTGTACATGTGCTTCGGAAATGACTCGAACCCAGGCTGTCAGGTCACGAGCTAGAGCCACGCTCTAACCGCTAGGCATTCTATACCCCCTGGTCTTCTCTACTTTATGGTTCTTTTTCTGTCTCCAAATTCCCTTAGGAGTTGTTCAGGCACTGCACTGAATTGTTCTCTCCGTGTATCTTGGACAAGTTGAATTGGTGGACGTTTACCCCTCTAGGTTTTTTTTTTGCGTTTTGGGGGGAATAGGGGGTGGGGGAGGGGTTGTTGATATTGTTTGTTGTTGTTGTTTTTGTTGGGCAACATACATCTGTTTCTGTTTTTCTATCAGTTCATTTCACTTAATCATTTAGTATCTTTCGTTCACTGTTATTTCAGTTGAATGGGAAAACATTAGCATCTTCTTATATCTGATGCGCTGATAAACAGCAAGCAAATGTAACTGCTTCAAAACAAAGAGGGATGTACTCCGTCTTGGAAACATTCACATGTCTCTTTTCTGAAAAATAAGGAAATGAAGGAAGAAATACGTACAAAAACCCTATAAACTTGTTAGCAGTGACCCCCCCCCCCCCCCCAAAAAAAAAAAAAATCTCAACAAGCCTTGCAGGATTTCCTTTGATTAGTAATGTCCTCCATCTCATCACTTTCTCTTTTCATCAAAAGTATGGGTTTTGCTGTTTTTAAAGAATGATTAATTAATTTCTCTTCTGTCAATCTTTTTTTTTCTGTTCTTCCCTAAATCCTCTGAGAAGCCAGTGAATCACGACTATGAAATGTTCACGCTATGCATGATTTTAAACACGTCAGATCCAACAGAAACCGTCCTTCTTCACGTTGTGGTTCGCATGCTAGCTATGTTACGGTTGTCCATACAACACAATATCCTGTTAATACTTTGAAAGAAGATGGAAAAGTGTTCTTTTTAATTTCTGAACGTGTGTGCAAGATGTTACGGCTGTGTCACCCACGCCGGACCAGGTTTAGAAGTTCATATGAATGGTTTGGAAGGGTGAGTGGGTATTAAAAATTTGAAGTTCGATTGTTGAAACGTCCTCTCAAACAAGTTTTGGAGGGGAGTGGGTCGGATTACGTTGGAACTCCTCTCAAAGTTGTGGAGATGGGGTTGGTGAGTAACGTCCTCTCAAACAAGTTGTTGGAGGGAGTGGGGTGGTATTAACGTTGAAACGTCCTCTCAAACAAGTTGTTGGAGGGGAGTGGGGTGGAATTAACGTTGGAACGTCCTCTCAAACAAGTAGGCAAAGTTATGGTCTACTCAAACTCGTGCTCTCATTTTCGTAATGAGTTGTAGGCACAGCACCACTTTAACCATTTGAAAAAAACTTTTAGCATTTTGTCGTTTAATGTTGTTTTTGTGGGGGTTGTTTTCTTCGGAGTGACGGTGTTAAATATCTGAAGGGGTAGATGGTGTTTATTCTGAACTTGACTATTATTGGAGTTGCTGAGAAAAAAAAAAAAGATAAGTTGACAGTCGTGATAATTATAGCCTTGGTGGTAGTGGGTAGGGCTGTCAACAACCTGAAGTGAAGAAGACCACTGACCTGTTTCGCCCCCTCTCGTTCTGGAATTAGCAGCGTGGGATCAAATGCAGGACGTCACGAAACCATTGATCTTAGAGCTGTCGACTGGAGTACATGCCTTTTCCGAGATGCCGTCTGTTTCCTGTGTCTGTCACGGATTTTGTTTCTGTTTTGTATGCGTGCCGTCCATCTACCGTCTGTTTGTCATTCCGTCTCCTGATCTGTATATTTGTTCTCAGTCAGTTTGCGTGTCTTTTTTATGGTTTTAGCTAGCTGTCTTTTAGTCAGCCTGCATTACTGTCTGTTCTATTTGTCTGTGTGTCTGTTGTCTTCCAAAAAAATGCACAGAAAGAATAAACCTATGGCCACAACAACAGGGTCAGCACACATAATAACAGATATAAGCGATTGGCGAAAACATTATCAATTTTTCAAGGATGACAACAAAGTACCGTATAGATTTACAAATTTACACAAGTCACAACAGTTAGTGCAGTAACATAAAGTGCATGCAGCAGCAAACAGTAATATAAAAAAAAAATTACCAAGCAACAATTGAGACAACAGCAGCAATAACGAATATCAATAACGACAATAGCAGCAGCAAAAAACGAGCTAAATGCGCCTATGTAAAAAATAAGGTTCATAATCACTCAACTCGAAAAGAATTCAGCAAGTGAGAGTAGGCACGGTGATATCCCATTCGCTTTGTTTTGCCTTTATTCTTGCCGATACATCAGGCATATGCATAGCGCAGATAACACTTGCATCATTTTCAATTACAGGGATTTCTTTCAAGACGAGAGGACAGAGACAGACAGAGACAGACAGACAGACAGACGACAAAGAAGGAGAAGGGGGGAGAGAGAGAGGGGGGGAGAGAGAGAGAGAGAGAGAGAGAGAGAGAGAAGAGAGAGAAGAGAGAGAGAGAGAGAGAGAGAGATTGATCGACTGAAAAGCATTAGAAAAAATAAGCAAAAAAAAGTTCAATAAACTAATTTTGATGAAGTGTTCAATTACACAGAGCACTTTTCCTTTGCTTTGTTCCAATACAGCAAGCAAGGTCAGATGCTTTTTTCCATGGAAAGTATTAAGATTACAAGGGCACGCACCTTCCATGAAAGTATAACGCATTCACGCACGCACGAACACACACACCCACACACCACAACACACAACAAACACACCACACACACACAAAACCCAACACACACCACACGCACACACACACACAACACACACTCGTCTAACATCACTTAAGGTGAACAAATGTAAAATCGTAACACACACATACGCACCCGCACACGCACACACGCACACACACATACACACACACACGCACACCGCAACACGTATAACACACGCAGCGCGCACCTAAGCATGCACAACAGCAACACCACCACACACGTGCACACACACACACACAAACACAAACCCACCAACCACAACACAACACAACATCACACCACAACACAACACAACACAACACAACACAACATACAACAAAACACAATACAACGCAAAAACACCCACGCGCGCGCGTGCATTCATACACACACGCGCGTGCGCGTGCATGCGTACGCACAAAAAAGGCAAGAGTTTTGGCAAATCCAGAGAAAGACAGAAAGGAAGACAGCAGAGAGAAGGTAGGAAATAAAGGGCATACAGTGCAAAACAGAGCTGCATCTTCCTTTATTGATTTTGAGTCAATTACACTCATTTTCTCCATGCAGCAGTATGACGACATTCGATTCGAAACCCATCTCAAAATGGTGCATGCCAAGTGGGTATGGAGATGATCTGGGATAATGATGATCTGTGGTAATGATGGTGTGGTATTGCATGCTTACAGAAAATTGGAATGTATTATTCGCAGAAAATTATGCCCGTATGGGTTATTGTTCTTTTTTGCTGCATATTTTTGTATTATGCTTACATAGCTTGGAAGTGTTTAAGAAATTTGGAGCTTTGTTTTAGCGGAAAAAGGTATTCGTTATTTATCATTTGTATACTGTTTGGTGTGTGTGCGTGTGTGGTGTGTGTGTGGTGTGTCGGTGTGTGTTGGTGTGGTGTTGTGTGTGTGTGGTTGTGTGTGTGTGTGTGTGTTGTTGGTGAGTGTGTGGTTAGTGTGAGTGCGCGTGCGTGCGTGCGTGTATGTTCTGTGTGTGTGTGTGCATGTGTGTGTGTATTTTCATGCATGCAAATGTACATACAACCGTGGTGTTAAAAACAAATAATGTACCGATGCTTAGTATATATGTATACTTGCAGGACCGCATCTGTGTTAGTCTACGGGCGTGCATGTCCAAGTATGCGTGTGCGAGTGCCTATGCGCTGTAACGTGCATGTGTGTGCAGATCCTTAGTATTCATCAACCCCCAAGGAGGGAGAGCAACGCTCGTTACTATAATACCCCCTAGTCTTTAGTCTGCAAAGCTGAGGCAGTTTGTCATGCACACAGAGGAGCACCTTCCTCGCTCTCTCTGCAACCTGTTTTAACGAGGTTATACAGTGCGTTTCACCTTTTCCCATAAACCAAGCAATGATTCCCCCTAGAATGGGGGAGTAAACAAGCTCGTACATTCTATGATATGAAACGGTTAACGGGGGGGGGGGACTCGCTTAGCCTACCTACCCCCCAACACACACACACACAACCTCTTGTAATTTCCTGCCTGAGATAGCTTCTTTTCCTTTTTTCTTTTCTTTTTTGTTTTAGTTTTAGGGTGGGTTTCTTCATTTTTTCGTCAGGCAGGGTGACTGACTGACATCCCTGATAGGGGGGCCTTCTTGGGTAAACCTTGCTGTAAGCCACACGGCCAAATGCGTGTAAGTGTCATGTGAAGAAGTGTTCTTTTGGAAGAGAGTTTTTAAGCTTTTCAGTTTCTCCTTCTTTGTATACCAGCCAAGCCAGATACAACCGTATTTTTTTATTATTATAGTTTTCCTTCTTCACCCCAAATGTGCAGGATTTTTCAGGCATTCAAAGTCTGTCTCTGTTAATTGCTAATTTAGGCTACAAAGTGGGCGAAAAACTGTCTGCTCTTTTAGAAGAGCATGCAAAACCGTTTTGTTATCAGCCTGTTGTCAGATCAAGTCTCCAACTGCACTCGACAAAACAAGTCAAACATGCTCACACTGCTGGGATCTCAGGTTTTCCAGTTCCCAGTCAACACATGCTGTCAACATGCCACCCTGCCTAAAAGAGAAGAATTGTTATGTCAGTGTGTGTGTTTTGGTGTGTGTGTGTGCTTGTCTGTGTGTGTGTGTGTGTGTGTGTGTGTGTGTGTGTGTGTGTGTGTGTGCTTGTCTTGTGTGTGTGGGGTGTGTGGGTGTGCGTGTGTGTGTGTGTGTGTGTGTGTGTGTAGTGGTTTGGTGTGTGTGTGTTAGAACAGGATTTGTAACATGTATTTTTTTTAATGTTTTGTTACCTTACTTCAGCTAGACTTCACTGTTGTATTCAGCATGCAGTATAGCAGAGAAAATGCTTGAAATTTTGGCAAAATGCAGTGTTGTGTCAAGAATATTCTTGTGCGTACAGTGACCACAGTCTTTTTCCTTGTTTTTGTTTTCAAAACAGAGGGGGGTCATTCAAGAAAAATGCATAGAATAGCAGCAGCTAAACCATAATTAAGAAAAATAAACGCTGCACACAACAAGCAAAGCGTTAACATTTGAACAGAAGGTATAGTTTTCTGACATGGGTCCATCGATCTCGAAGGCACGCGGTTTTTTTTTTCTTTTAGGTGATGGACTGATCCATAATGAACTGAACTGTAAGAGTATCGGGTTTCGCCCTCCACTGAACTCTCTAGGAGTTGGCGATGAGAGGTCTCTCACTCTCCTCTCTCTCCTCTCTCTCTCACTCCTCTCTTCCTCTCTATCTCTCTCCTCTCTCCTCTCTCTCCTCTCCCTCCTCTCCTCTCTCTCTCTCTCCTCTCTCTCTCCTCTTCCCCCCCCCAAGTGCAGACCACTTAAATGAAGGACTATTGGGGGGTCTGTACAGTCACAAAAGAGAGAGAGAGAGAGTTGCTTGATGAGTTTGGTAGAACCTGGGGCGTCAGTTTGGTTTGTGAAGGAAATCAAGTTGGCAGGGCATTACACCCACTGAATTTTTCATGCAGTGTACCTACCTTTGGCAAGTTGAAACTTCTTCCTTTTGCTAGAAACTCGATTGATCTTTTGGGTTGCAATTATCCACACACAACAGGCCAACTCTCAGCCAGTAAGAAACATTTTTTCTATCACTTCCATTATGAGTGCGTTCACCTATAGGTCACTATTCCTTTTTAAATGTACAATCATTGCTGGTGGAATCCCTTAGTGAACTGCACTGTAGGAGTATCGGGTCTGGCCCTCCGTGATTCCAATAATTTGATGGTGGTGGAGGCTCTCTCTCTCTCTCTCTCTCTCTTCCTCTCACTCTTCCTCTTTCTCTCTCCTCTCCCTCTCTCTCTCTCTCCTCTCTCCTCTCCTCTCTCCTCTCTCTCTCTCTCAACACACACACACACACACATACATACACATACATACACACTCTTACATACATTAGTTTTATCCCACAACTAACTACAGTAGATGTCTTACAGGAGAGGAATGTCTGACTTCACAACTGATATCATGAACTGCTGATAGTCCCTGGCAAAAGTCACTTCCGATAGGGGGAACAAATACACATGCAGACAGGAAAAGAGTAGAGAAAAAAAGACTGGATGACGCTGCTCTTAGTCCAACACCCTCTCCCTGGGGATCGCAGCCTGCATTTCATGAAGAGAAATCTACCAGGGACTTAAAGTGGTGTGCATACACTACAGTACTATACATATACAATACAATACAATACACACAGGAATAATCTCAGTGGGTAAGAACCACCCACGTCTCGCTTCCTATGTGGGCGCAATCACCTAAAAGGTCACTGAAGTTTTTTAAACTGTAATTGCGGGCGTGATCCCCCGTAATGAACTGAACCTTAGGAGTATCGGGTTTCGCCCTCCACTGAACTCGGAATGATTTGGCAGTGGGTGGGAGGGTCCCTCCTCTCTCCTCTCTCCTCTCCTTCCTCCTTCTCCCCTTCTCCCCTCTCCTCTCTCTCTCTCACTCTCTCTCTCATCTCTCTCTCTCCTCCTCTCTCCTCTCTCTCGTCTCTCTCCGGTCTCTCTCTCTGTCCTCTGTCCTCCTGTCTCTGTCTCTCTCTCTCTCTCCTCTCTTCTCGTCTCTCTCCTCCTCTCCTCTCTCTCGCTCTCTCATCTCTCCTCTCTCTCTCATACTCTCTCTCTCTCTCTCTCTCATCAAGACTAGTGCAGGGCTAGGGGGCTTGGCATGAAGGACTATTGGTATTGGTGTGTGTGGTGTGTGTGTGTGTGTGTGTGATGGAGAGTTGCTGAATAGTTATGTGAAATCTGGGGGTGTGCGTTCCTTTGCTGGAAGAAATCAAAGAGTTTAGGTCTGTAATTGTCTGTCTGGTCTGCCGTGGGGTTTTTTCTTGTTGTTGTTGTTGATTTGTTTGTTTGTTTTTCTGGTTGACTGGATTGTTGGTTGTTTGTTTTGGTTGGATAACAGTAGAGCTGTCTGTATCTCTTCTGTATTTTTCTTTGCTTCTCTGCCTCGGTCTGTCTCTTTCTGTGTCTCTCTGTCTATATTTCTCTGTCTGTCTGCCGCTTTCTCTCTCTCTCTCCTCTTCTCTCTCCCTCCTCCTCTCTCTCTCTCTCTCTCTCTCTCTCCTCTCTCTCTCTCTCTCTCCTCTCTCTCACTCTCTCTCTCTCTCTCTCCTCTCTCTCTCTCCTCTCGATAGGTAGGTAGAGAGAGAGAGAGAGAAAGAAAGAAAGAAAGAAAGAAAGAAAGAAAGAAAGAAAGAACGAGAGATGTCTGGCTAGCTGTCTATGTGAAGAAACAGGCAGATGTATAGAGTATAGAGGGAGAAAGCTTTTTGTGCTATAATGCTTTTTCATGCTCAAATATTTAGTTTACGCGCTTTTTATTTAGTCATATTTGTGTAATGGCCTATTATTTTCTCTGTCAAGCAAGAGAAAAATAATTTTAGGAATGCAGAAAATTAATTTGAAAAAGTAATCCGTTAATGACAAACAAAAAACATGATTAAAGATTGTGTGTTTTGTTTTTACCTTTTCTTCGGTTCAATGCTTGTTGATATATAAGGAAAACTCTTTTTTTTTTGAAAATAACCTTTCTTTTCTGCTCATAAAATCCGTCTTTTTTGTCTTTCGTCTGAAATGGAGTATTTCGTTTGAAACCACACAAAACAAAATGCAGACGTATGAACACTTATTCCCTAGCCTTTTCACCTTTTCTGTACGTCCCCCTTCGACCTTTTCCTTCTGTCTCAAAACTCCTTTGTAACTGCAAGATTTATGTGGCTAGGGTAGTTTTGATAAACGAAAGTAAAAGTGACAAAAGGAAGACAACAAATCCATACACTACAAAACTATAAACAAGGAAACAACGGGCAAGGATTTCTACTTTCAAAAGTTTCTCTTTAAAAAATCAGAGAAGGAAGCAAGCTTTCAAGCAAGAATATTAAAAACTTGAAAATTAAATAAACTAGAACAGGAAAGGACCTTGGCCCTATAGTAGGATAAAAGTGTATTGGCAGATGTAAGATACTGTTTTTTTTTCAAATTCTGTCTTCTACAAGTGATGAGGAGCAAAAGCAAAATACACATAATTTCTACATCAGGATCACTGGGGTTTTTTCTGTAACTGATTGTGCATATATTTTGTTCAGTTTTCGTTTACTTTCCATAAAGTTGTAACTTAGAAGATACAGCCAAGGGAAAATATCCCCCCTCCCACCCCTCGCCCTCCACCTCCCCCCCCCCCCCCCCCCCCCGGCAAAAAAAAAAAATGCTCAGCATATAGGACTCCAGTTATAGATATGCACACACACACACACACACACACACACACACACACACACACACACACACACACACAGAGAGAGAGAGAGAGAGAGAGAGAGAGAGAGAGAGAGAGAGAGAGAGAGAAGGGGGGGTAATTGTCGAGTTTCTAAATCCGCACACACCTGCGGATTGTGCAGCACTGTTTCGTTGGAAGGTGGTTTAAAACGTTTCCACTGAACACATTTCGTCTACACGGTAAAGTAAAGAAGTCATGCAGCGTCTGTCTAGAGGCCACGTCCTTGCTGTCTGTGTAACTGTGACCAGCCGAGGTGCTCTGTAGAGATGGGACCTTACAGATGTCCACTCTGTTTGCGTATAATGTGCGTCTGCGCGCGTTAATGGGAACGCTAGTTTTCATGTTTGTCCTTCCATCCATCTGTACCTTTTTTTGGCTGTTCTTAGTTGGTGTGGGAGGTTCTCTGGCTGTTTTTCTGAATATCTCAACGCTTGCAACGCACACACAATATCGAGACACAATGTGTATAGCATTTTTTTGTTAGTTGTTTGTTTGTTTTGTCTGTCATGTTCGACAATGACCTCCAAAACAGCAGAGGAGGCAGCTGCTGTTTCAGAAACTGGGCAGAAATTAGATTTTTTTGTTTACTCTGCTAGAGTACCGAGGTTTCCCCAATGGTGAAATTTTGTGTATTTGACTATATTTGCCCTCCAGTAAGGGAGCTGCATTCCAACTTCGGGGACACATTGTTTATGAATGGGATCATTTGCCGCATAAAAAAATAAGACAGCCGCAAGTTGACAAGAATATGTCCACCACAACAGGGCGAAAAAATTATGTACACAATATATATATATATATATATATATATATATATATATATATATATATATATATATATATATGTGTGTGTGTGTGTGTGTGTGTGTGTGTGTGGTGTGTGTGTGTGTGTGTGTGTGTGGCGCTCCACCACAAAATGAGTCGCTTAGCACATTACCCAATTTTGCGCTAGGAGCCTTTAAAGGCAGGTGGGGGTGAAGCTGTCAATTTTGAGATTTTGATTGATTATTAAACTAGA
>CM060334.1:35604702-35607202 GCA_030674155.1 Stramonita haemastoma | reverse complement strand
AGACAGAGAGAGAGAGAAAGAGAGAGAAGAGAGAAGAAGAAGAGAGAGAGAGAGAGAAGAGAGAGAGAAAGAGAGGGAGAGAGACAGACAGACAGACAGACAGACAGAGGGAGAGAGAGAGAGACAGAGAGAGGGAGAGAGAGAGACAGAGACAGAGAGAGGAGAGAGAGAGAGAGAAAGAGAGAGAGAGAAAGAGAGAGGGAGAGAGACAGACAGACAGAGAGAGGGAGTAAGAGCGAGGGAGAGAGAGAGAGAGGAGGGAGAGAGAGACAGACAGACAGACAGACCAGACAGACAGACAGAAGAGACAGACAGACAAAAGCAACATGAAAAAGACAAAGAGAGATGGGATGATGAATTCCATTCCCTGAGGATAGTGTTGGGATTCCGACCATCTTTCTTCCTCAAACAGAGCGTCCTACTTTCAGATCGTTCAAAGCTCCATTGTTGTTTGCCCTTTGTGACATAGTGGTCATTCCACAGTGGACAGACAGACAGAGTGGACAGTCTGTCTGGCTCTGCCACCTAAGCCAGGACTGACGTCAGCAGTAGTGGACTGTTGACCGTTATGATCCCTTCGCCAAGGGGTTTTGGGGTGGGGTGGGGGGGGGGTTCGTACCCTGTGTACAGTTAGATCAGAATGTAATTGAGCATTGAGTTGGTTATTAGCAGAGGAATAGGAAGGAGGGTCAATATTGTGGTGTCAGCAAGCCTAGGGTTGTTTTTAGGGCGATGTGGTCGGGGCTATAGGCTTAGGTCTGGTTTAGCTTTAGGTCTGTCTGGCTGTCTATCTTGTCACGGTGCCGGCTTTGAAGACTCGATAGTGTTTGTTTATGCTGCGTACACATAGACAAATGAGAGAACAGAGGGATAGACAGACACACAGACACACATACGCGCACGCGCGCGAGTAGTAGTAGTAGCCTGCACATTTCGAAAAATAATCTCTGGGAAGGATAAGCTATGAGAATTTCTCTCCCTAGAAGTTGTAGCAGTAGTACCAGCAGCAGCAGCAGCAGCAGCAGCAGCAGCAAGAGCAGCAGCAGCAGCAGTAGTAGCAGCAGCAGCAGCGCAGCAGTAGTAGTAGTAGTAGTAGTAGTTAGTAGTAGTAGTAGTAGTATGTAGTAGTAGTAGTAGTAGTGTTGTTGTTGCAGCAACAGTAAGAGTAGAAGTAGTATTTGCAGCAACAGTAGTAGATGTAATGTTACTTGTACTGCTGCTGTTGCTCATGACAATGCTGCTGATTCTGTAAATGGTCTGCTGCTGCTGCGATTGCAATCACTACTCTGCTACTGTTGAATTGGCAGTTTATGCTGCTGCTGTTCCTCCCCCTCCCACTACTACTACTGCTGCTGCTGCTGCTGTCGCTGCTGCTGCTCCTGCTGCTTTGAACATCATCATCGTCATCCCCATCACATGACAATTAATACGGATATCAGTGCTCTAACCCTGACCCAAACGGCAACCCCTCGACCACTGCACTGCCGCTGTACTTGCTATTCTCGTCACCCTGATTAGAGGGCCTGCTGACGTTGTGCGCGCTACCTCCCTTCCTGCTAATAACCTCCCCCACAGGGAAACACACATCAACAACAGAAATGGGTCAACGAACAAGATCACCCACGTAGTCTAGGGGGAGAGTGTATTAATATCATTCAGGGGTCCCCCCAAAAAAGGAAATAGTACCTCGCTCGCTCCCTGTCCTGACTGTAGGCACAAGAGAACAGGATCCTCCCTCCCCCCTAAAACTCTTTCTCCATCGCTAGCTGTTGTGTGCTTCGGCGCTGGCGCCAACCAATCGTGGCACTAACTGGTTGAGGCGCTCATGTGTGAGAGCGTGTAACGGAGCGCGGCCGTTGGGGCTTTTAACATGAAAAGACAGTGACCTGCGCCGGAGATAGGAGGGTAATGGGCTGGGGCGGCCTGGTTTAGGGGGGGGGGGGGGGGGGGGTACGAACCTCTTGCATGCTTCATCCTTTTGAGTACGGTGAAGGCAGTTGCCATTAACTTTCTGCTGGTATTGTCTGTCTGTCTGTTTAGGGTCCGCTGTAGAGTTCTGACGGGGGGGGATTCCAGGTGTGTTTGGTTGTGCATGTGTGTGGGTGTTTGTTGTTGTGGTGAGTGCGTGGTTGACGTTGTTTTGCAGGGGGGGGGGGGGGAGGGGCATGGGGGGGTGGGGGGTGTTGTATGCTGGGAGTTGAGAATTGTGGGTAACGGGGGGGTTTTCGGGGAGGGGGGAGGGTTAAGTTTGTGTGTGTGAGAGGGAGAGAGATGGGGATTGAGATTGATTGAGAGAAAAAGAGAGTAAATTTTAAACCTTTACTTTTTAAATAACCAATTTGGCCCTTCACTCACCCACCCCACCCCCACCCCCCACCCTCCCCCCCAACACTTTCTGTGTTGTTTTGTTTGGGGTTTTGTTTAACCACGTCCTAACCATTTGCAAAAAAAAATGTATCAATAAAGCATTATGTTAGTTTGCGCCAAAGTGCGGAAGTGT
>CM060334.1:35597202-35599702 GCA_030674155.1 Stramonita haemastoma | reverse complement strand
TAAGATTAAAAATCATTGCGTAAAACGTTCCCTAACACAGGAGAAAACAGTGCAGGAAAGTTCCTCTTTGGGTAGGAAAAAAAAACTAAACGCCCCTTACAGAATAACAGCATTCCTGTACAGTGCTAAAACATCCGAACATGTTTTCTGTGATGAAAACAACAAGTATCTTGGTCACTCACAACATTATCAAGTGGGAAAGATTGTGTAAACACATCTGCCATGTTTAAAAAGCATAACGTAGCTTCGAAGAAATATTATGTAACAGAGTGCAGATATTTGATCTGCCGCGACTCTGTACAACTTCTCGGCGACGACAGCACGGTCAGACAGTGGGAATGTGGCCTCTAAAAAGAGGCTGCATAAATACTACATTTTACCGCTATGGGCAAAGTGCATGCAGAAGACGGTTTTCGACCACCCCCCAACGATACAGAACGTCGCACAATTCACAGGTGTGGATCCAAACGTTACACCCACGTCGCTGCGATAGGCAGTTCCGATCGCATGGGAAGTAATCTAATTACCGCCCTGCCACATCCACCACCGCTGATTTTGTGCCGCGTCCCGAGGCACAGTGGGTACTGACCAGCGTATTTGACGCTCAAATCAGTAGCCCTAAGTTCTTTCCATCCTGTCGGCGACGCCACTTTGTAACAGAGTGCAGATATTTGATCTGCCGCGACTCTGTACAACTTCTCGGCGACGACAGCACGGTCAGACAGTGGGAATGTGGCCTCTAAAGAGAGGCTGCATAAATACTACATTTTACCGCTACGGGCAAAGTGCATGCAGAGAACGGCTTTCGACCACCCCCCAACGATACAGAACTTCGCACAATTCACAGGTGTGGATCCAAACGTTTTACCCACGTCGCTGCGATTGGCAGTTCGCTCGCAAGGGAAGTAATCTAATTACCGCCCTGCCACAATTATATAAAATATTTCCCCTCAAAAAGGAAATGAATTACGTAAACATTCAGATTCTGTGGAAAACGAGACATGCATGGGTCTTTCAATTGTAAAATATCCACACAAGAAGAAAAGAAAAGAAAATTTTGTGCCAATGTCTAAAACACAACTCGAATTACAATAGACAGAGATCCACAACATGCATAGGGTAATGTTGAAATGTGAGCAACTGCAAATGTGGGCTACCTATAAGCGCATACATGTATGCAGCCATACACACGCACGCACGAGTACACACACACACACATACACACACACGCACACACACACACTACATCTCTCTCTCTCTCTGACACACACGTGGACAAACACACACACATACACACCCGCACGCACGCACACACACATGCACGCACACACACACGCACGCACGCACATACGCGCACTCACACACACAGATCACAACACACACACCGCATGCACGCACACACGCACACACATGCACGCACGCACACACATGCACGCACGCACATACGCGCACACACAACACAACACAACACAACACTCACAACACAACACAACATACACACACACACACATACACACATACACACACACACACACACACACGTGGGCTACATTCTCCCTTTCTGGCCTTTTTCTTTCAGTTGTATATACATTTGTCTATCTTTTCAGTTTTATCATTTTTATAGTCTTTTTATTTGTTCACTTTCGGTTGGATTGTAAATGAAAAGAAATACAGCCTTTCCTGTCCTTTTTATATTTAGATTTGTTGATTTGTTTATTTATTTATTTATTTGTTTATTTATTTATTTATCTATTTATTTATTTGTTTGTTTATTTATTTATTGTGCTCCCATTTCGTAAGATTACCGTGTGGATGCAGCCAAGGCGACATAAATCACATCGTCTCATCCGTCATTTTCTCCACAGCTTAACTCCCTCAGCATTGCCTCTCTCTTTTCATTTCAACCGCCCCATCATTTATTTCGTCCTCATACCCCTCCCCTCCCTCCCCCTTCTTTCAATCCCCCCCCACCCCCACCCCCCCCCCCCCACACACACCACACACACCACCACACCCCCCCCCCCCCCCCCCCACACTTACACACACAACACATTTCTCGCAATCCAGCCTCTCCACTATCTGTTTCTGCTTTCTTTTTTTTTTTGGCATGAATGCTCTTGTGGCAATTTATAATTCTTTTATCTTTTGAGAAGAGAAGTTTCCAAATTAAGAGCGTTCGGGGATTTTGTGTGTGTGTGTGTATCATATGGTATGTTATCTGGATGAAAGCAAAAATTCCGAAAACTATGTTGCGACTGATATTTATCTATTTATTTACTCATTCATTTATCTAGGTTTTTATTTTGATAGGTTTTTTTTTTAAAAGATCTGCATGGGCACTGGTAGTGTCAAGTTTAGACATCATCCACGAAGTCAAAATGCGGTTACCTGAATTGTGGCCAAAAACGGTCACATACACCCCCCAAAAAAAAAATTCACCATCGATGAACTTCAAAGGTTTAGGCAAGGGACAAAATATATATATTATATAATATGTATG
>CM060334.1:35582202-35592202 GCA_030674155.1 Stramonita haemastoma | reverse complement strand
AAAAGTAGATTTTTGGACTCGATTACTTTTGTCTTAGATTTCTTTCAAAGACGCAAAAGAATTAATTACCGGTGCAGACTGGTTATTTGGATTTCTTTTTACCCGTCTAATGGGTTTTCATTTTTCTAGATAGTGTCGTCGTCGTAGTTGTCGTCGAACGCTCATGTAGGAACTATTGTAGTGTGTCATATAGACGAAGATGTGTTGCACTTCCCTTAAGCGCCTGACAAATCAGGCCCAGCGCAGCCGACTTGATTTGATTTGATTTGATTTGATTTCTTCTTTTTTATATCGAGGATAATGGAATAAGCACCCTTGTGCTTTTTTTTTTACATCCAGTCCCCGTGTGTATGCATTTTGTAAATGTCATCTGTTCCCACCGGCACACAATGGTCTACTCTTCGGCGTAGGAGAACCTTGTTATCTTCCAAGTCTTTTGAGGGAAACATGGCAGCAGTATGGATGGACCAAGAAGGCAGAACATAGACATGAAGGAGGTGACGGTAAGAAAAGGAACAAGGCTAGACACAAAGAAAGGGATAGAAAAGAGGGAGTTACCAGCCTAGCACAGAGTACCTGCCTCTTTCTTTCCAGAAGTCGGGGATGCTATTTTTTGAAGTGACAGGCTCTGGTATCCCCCAAGGGGTATCTGTGGATATTAGAATTAATGCAAAGTTGATTGGCAGTCAACGTGTCTTCATCCTGTCTCCTTGTTGCTCTCTGGCTGTCTGTCTACAACCGTGTCTTTGACCCTCTGTCTGTCTGTCTGTCTGTCTGTCTGCTGTCTGTCTGTCTGTCTGTCTGTCTGTCTGTCTCTCTCTCTCTCTCTCTCTCTCTCTCTCTCTCTCTCTCTCTCTCTCTCTCTCTCTCTCTCTCTCTCTCTCTCTCTCACACACACACACACACACGCTCTCTCTTCCCTCCCTCCTCTCTCTCTCTCTCTCCCCCCCTCTCTCTCTCTCCCTCCCCTCTCTCTCTCTCCCTCTCTCTCTCTCTCTCTCCTCCCTCTCTATCTCCCCCACTCTCTCTCTCTCTCACTCACTCTCTCTCTTTCTGTGTTATGTATGTCCTCTTATCGGTTCCTTCTCTTTTACTTAATCATAATTATCTAACCTTCATTACTTACAGTCCATCATGCCATCAACAAATGTACACACGCACGGGCCCGAAACACACACACACACACACACCACACACACACACACACACACACACACACACACACACACACACACCACACACACACAAACACACACTACACACACACAACACTTACACACACACTTACACACACAAACACACACACACACACACACACACACACACACACACACACACACACACACACACACACACACACACACACACACACACGAAGAAATATGAAGAACATTAAAAAAAAAAAACCGACGTCAAAGGTTATTACAAAACAGGAAAAAAAAAGAAGAAAAAAAAGCAGAAAGTCTGAAAAGATGTTTTGAAATTTTGCACCCATTGGGTGGTACCAGACAGTGTAAGATGAAGATGGTATCAGAAAGAAGACGCTGAATAAAATAATGTCCTTTGAAATACTAGCACAAAGGGGAAGGACAATGGCAAGTGCGTTGACCGCTTGTCTGACTATGATACTGATTGTATGTAGTAAGGTATCTAGAAAATTCCTGACACATCAGCAAAAAAAAACGAAGATCACGAGATTGAGTGTATAAGCTCTTTGCCACAACCCTCTTTATCCTACTACCTACCCCGTTTCCTTTCCCTCTTCCCCCCTTTTCTCTCAGTCTCTGTTTCTCTGCTAGTCTCTGTCTGTGTCTTTCTGTCTTCCTGCCTCTGTCTTTCTGTCTTTCTGTTTTTCCTTCTCTGTCTGTCTGTCTGTCTGTCTGTCTGTCTGTCTGTCTGTCTGTCCTGTCTGTCTCTCTCTCTCTCTCTCTCTCTCTCTCTCTCTCTCTCTCTCTCTCTCTCTCTCTCTCTCTCTCTCTCTCTCCTCTCTCTCTCTCTCTCACACACACACACACACACACACACACACACACACACACACACACACACACACACACACACACACACACACACACAGAGTCCTTCGGATGAGACTATAAACCGAGGCCCTGTGTGCAAACGCACGCAGAATATTTTGCGCGCACGTTAAATCCTGTTCCGCTTTTCGTAAGAGTAGGCCATTGTGTGCCGGGGGAACGGCATTATTAAACTGCGCTCATACGGGTGGATGTTAAAAAAAGAAGAGTGAGCTAATAAGTGCTAATTCCTTGTCCATGAAACAGAAGCATGCACATAGATAAATAAACAAATCGTGCATCTGCACACACACACACACAACACACACACACACACACACACACACACACCACACACACACACACACACACACACACACCACACACAACCCCCTCCAGCAGTAACTTGTAGCATACACAATCGCGCGTGCATCTTTTATCGGGTAGACGTGCCTCTCTCCTCCCATCTCGTTGTCATCATTTTACAAACCTGGGCCCCACGTGGAATTGGCACACACACACATACACACACACACACTCTCTCTCTCTCTCTCTCTCTCTCTCTCTTCTCTCTCTCTCTCTCTCTCTCTCTCTCTCTCTCTCTCTCTCTCTCTCTCTCTCTCTCTCTCTCTCGTACACGCACACACACTCACACTCACACACTCTCTCTCTTCCACTCACACACTCTCTCTCTCTCTTCCACTCACACACTCTCACACACTCACACACTCACACATTGACTGACACCAGCACGTGACTCCGCCCGCAGCCATCGTTAGCTAGGGCGGGAATGTGGATTACTTTCTTTCTGTCTTGTTGGGAAGAGGACTATACTAGGCCTACAAGGATCCTCGCCTTGCTGTACTGTGTGAATGTGGGAATATCTATCTATCTGTGTGTCATATGTTATCATAACCTTGTCATCGTCTTCACGCCGTCACAAATGTAAGCTAAATATTTTGTGTGTTGTTTTTTTTAAAAGATGCGAATCTGTTGATTCGCCAACGTGTTTTCTTTGAATATTTTTTTGGTATCGAGTTTTAAAGATGATGTGGTGTGGGGGGAGTGGTGTCTAGTTTGACAAGTGCCAGACTCGTGTTTTTAAAAAAAAAAGAAAGATGTTTGTGATGAAGAGATTATAGCGTGTGAAAAGTTGCGTGCTGGTTTTGTTGGTTTTTAAGTATCAAGAGGTAAAAAAAAGAAAATGGTGTGTTTTGTGTTTTGATTGTGTCTTGATTTGTTTGGAAGTGGGGGGGGGGGGGTCTTCAGCTGTGTCATTGTTGTGTCGGTACAGTGTCACTTTTCACCTTTTCACCTGTCTTGTAGTCTGGTAGACTAGACTGTTGGGTCAGCACTGAAGGACAATTAAATTTTGGCAACCATCTAATGGGGGATTGTAATTGTCCTTTATGGAATGATCAAAGCGTTTTGGACTGGTCTTGACTGGGCTTGATTTGAGGTAGCTTTTATTCAATCTGTAGTGGTGTAGAGAAGGATAAGCTTTTATTTTACAAACGATTAGGTGCTTGGATGTATACATGTGTGCAAGTGTATGTGTGTGTGTGTGTAAGTGTACGTGCACGTGCGTGCACACGATTGTGTGCTCGGATGTATAAAAGTGTGCAATTGTGTGTGCGCACACGTACGCGCGCGTGCGTGTGCACAGTGCACTCATGCGATTTTGTAGTTCGATATATACATGTATGTAGGCGTGTGTCGCGCTTGTACACATGCATGTGAGTGTATGGGCACGTGGCTAGTATGTGTAAATGCGCAAAGGCAGGTAGGCAGTATGTGTGTGCTGATGGAGAAAATTTTTTTAAAAAACAGGGAGTTATACTCTAAAATTAGTATCTGTTTTCCTGTTATTTAATCAGGTATTTTTGTCGTACCTAAGGTTTGTAAAATAAAGAACATAAAAGAAAAGAAATTTGGCATTCTTCTCTCGTCAAAACAAGAAAGATCAGTTTGACCATTAGATATGACTCTGATTGTCGTGATTTAGAGTGATAGAAATGAAGAGAGAGTAACAGAAAGAAAAACAAATACAAATGAACAGATGAAGGTGGAATGAATCAAGTTGATGAAATAAATGGGATATAGAATAAATGCTGTAAAATAAATGTGACATAAATAAACAATATCAATCAAGACTTACGGAAAAGACTTATATTGTCACATGTGTATCAAAGTATAAATGTCACCCATGTAAAATTAATAAGACTTTGATAATGTTAGAAAACAGCAACTCAGTTTGCACAGAATTATTGTATGAACTACAGAGAATTATGCCCTTTAAAACTGGGTGAAGAGAAAGGATCGAGAGGAACAACAATGCCATCAATTTGATATAAATCTGTCAGGGCTTATGCCTCCCTTATCCTCTGTATACATCAATCTAAGTGTGCCGCTGCAATGATCTGGATTTGGTTTTCTCTCTTTGTCATAATGTGTGTGTGTGCTTGCGCGCGCGCGCGCGCGCGCGCGCGCGCGCGTGTGTGTGTGTGTGTGTGTGTGTGTGTGTGTGTGTGTGTGTGTGTATGGGCGTGTGTGCGTGTGCGTGTGTGTGTGCGTGTGCGTGCGTGTGTATGTGTGTGTGTGTGCGTGCGTGGTAACATTAAGCATCCTGGTTTAGGCCTAATGATGAAACAGAAAGCTTGTTCCGTTTCTTTTCTAGACACTAAACGTGCAGGACTTTAAGAGAGAGAGAAAAACAGTTACCCTTCTGGGTATTCCTGTCTCCACAGCTCAACGTATAATAGGGACCTAGACCTTTTGGGATGGTAAAAACTATTTCTGTACATTTTGGGATGGTAAAAACTATTTCTGTATAAAATTGGATGTAAGTTCCTCTACAATAACATAACAATGTAATGTCAGTTATAGATATTTACGTTATAACACGTGGCACAGTAAGAAAAAAAAAACGCCCCGAATTCATTTATGGGATTATTTCCCCGTGTTACAGACTTTAGGGTGTAGATTTATTCGTAGGAAGCTTCGAAGGTTTTTTGCATTTTCTTTGTTTCCTCCTATTCGTTTATTTCACCTGCATTTATATCTGGCAATATGGTAGTGTTGAGCAGCAGATATTGCTGTCCTAATGTCAGGCTGCTTCAGCAGTTGATTCTTTATCTGCAGCGCTAGCTCAGATGATAGACAATTCACGGGGGTTGTTCATAACACTGTTGTCATAAAAGTAATGACCGAGCATTGACTGCGTCACTTGTAGCATACACACTCCTCGCGCAAAAAAAAAAAATAGCGTAGCATTTCGTGATATTTCATCAGAAACTTACCTCCTACCTTGTATTGCAATGTAGAATTTTTTTGGGGGGTGGTAGTTGTTTTGAGGTAATGTGCATTTTTTCTTAGGTACTGACTGTGTAACAGCAGTCAAATGTGTCAGAATCTGAAGGTTTTTATTGAAAATGATGTTCATAGGGTGGTCTGAGTGGTTTTAATGGCGGATGCGCAATGTACCTACCTACCTACCTACCTACCTACCTATATATATATATATATATATATATATATATATATATATATATATATATATATATATATATATAATATATATAATAATATATATATATATATATATATATATATATATAAAAGGCTTTGGATGGATGGATGGATATAATATATTATATATATGTGTGTGTGTGTGTGTGTGTGTGTGTGTGTACACAGAGCACTAGACAGCACCTCCTACTAGTAATTCTTATGCCACACACATTCAGCGGTTGAATCGTGCTCGCATAAGGATGGATGGTGGCAGTACATGCATGGAAATGAACTGGAACACTCCCTCAGAAGAGAAGGATAGCTTAGAGCAGATTCAAATCAGCCAATCCGCCGAGGCATTGCCAGAAAATGAACCCAGTTTGCCGTTTGGGAGCATGTTAAGTCATTTTGCTTTAATCAAGCTAAAGCTGAAATCTTCTTGGAGGGCCGCGTTTGTTCATAAAAGGACAGCAAATTGGAGCGAGAATTAGTCCTTGAAATACAACGATGCTGTGGATATCCCTACCTACCACAAGGTTCCATTATCCTCGATATAAAAGAATAAATAGATAAATAAATAAAGGTCGATACTAGGGCTGTCTTTCCAATGAATTTGAAATGGTCTATTCAGAATTGAGCATCAGTTTACAGATCAAAACCTCCGGACAGAAAAATCCGCTTACAAAAAGTAAAAGGCAACAACAGTCGTTATTTCTTGAGATTAAAAGTTTTACCAGTTATGGTCAAGACTTAGTAGCCAATCTGAAATTGAAACCGGCCAATCCATTGTTACAACTTTGTGTAATAGAAAATAATGGGTAGGCATTTTAAAGATTAGAAACCTGAGAGAGGAGAGAGAGACAGAGACAGACAGACAGACAATCAATCAAATCAGCATCACTTTTGAAGCTTCTCTTGGTCATATAGGCCGAAGCTTTTGAGAGTAAGGGAGGCAGGGAAATATAAAAAAAAATTTAAAGGAGAAAAGACTAGTATCAAAATAGGGGTGGGGGAACAGAACTATACGAGTGATATAGAACTCCAGGACACACACAAAAATTCAACGGCCGGGAGGGAGGGAGGGAGAGAGAGAGAGAGAGAGAGAGAGAGAGAGAGAGAGAGAGAGAGAGAGAGAGAGAGAGAGAGGAGAGAGAGAGAGAGAGATTTTTAAAATTTTGATTTGATTCTTTTATATCGAGGATAATGGGATGAGCACTCGTGTGCTTTTTTACATCCAGTCCCCGTCTGGCTGCAGTTTTGTAAATGTCATCTGTTCCCACCGGCACACGATGGCCTACTCTTACGAAAAACGGAACAGGATTTAACGTGTGCGCAAAATGTTCTGCGTGCGTTCGCACCCGGGGCCTCGGTTTAAAGTCTCATCCGAAGGACTAGAGAGAGAGATAGAGACACAGAGAAACACAGAGAGAGACAGACAGAGAGACAGAGAGAAAAGGATAGGCTAATCATTTCTGACCTCTCTCCTTGACAAAAGAGACAAAAAAATAAAAGAAAAATTTAAAAAAACCAAAACGCCAACGCCCTTTTCACGGCAACACGGCGAAGCGGCTCGGGTATGGTAAAGGTGAAGACAGGTTGAGTGCCCTGCTGTCAGAAAGAGAATCGATAGCCTAGCCGCTCCCATAGCAGGCCCCCGCCATCTACTGATCTATCGACCCCCCCCCCCCCCCCCCCCCCCCCCCGCGCTGGGCCTCCTTTCCTACCACCACCACCCCACTGCTACTACTACCTCCTCTTAAAGGACGAGGCCAAGGGGTTTTGTCCCCTTTCCCCGGGAAATTGTCAGGGAAACTGAAACTTGAGGAATGTTCCTCTCTCCTCCCTCCATTCCATTCCTCCTCTCCTTCAGTTGAAGGCTTCAGGACTAGAATGGAATGGAATGGTCATCAGCCAGTGTCCTTTATCGGGATGGATTTCTTTTCCATGGAGCCAGAAGCAAGGGTCGTTGTAAAAGTTCTAGGTTGGGATGGAGGGTGGGGTGGGAGTGGGGTGTAAGGGGAAAGGGGGAAGTTGGGATGGATGGTTGAAAGTGACAGAGAGAGAGAGATCAATTCAAATCAAATCAAATAAAAAATATTATTTCCAGATGGTACATTGAGTAAGCAATAAAGTTTCTTTTTTTCATCGAGCCATCTATCTAGCAAAAAAAAAGCAAGCAAACAAACAAACAAATAAACAAAAAGCAAGCAAAACATGAAAAAAGGACTTAACAAAAAGCTCTTAATCAAAGAACAGAGAGAGAACAAAGAGAGACAGACAGACAGACAGACAGACAAGCAGACAGACAGACAGAGAGAAATTAAGATCGGTTATGACAACAATTCATCCAATTGTAAACTACATTGTCACTTTTCTTCATCGTTTATGGAAAAAATGAGATTATATAACTTGGTTTTTATGTGTTTTATTTTACAAGTCCTCAAATTGCAGTTTAATGAAATTTCGTTGGCCTTGTTCATTTCACTTTGGCTTCTCAGTTTTGTCTTCTTATTCTTTAAAAAGAAAAGTACATTTCAAAAAAGATAAGAAAAGATGATGATGTAATGTAGCGTTATCGCCTGCAGGCAAAAGGCTAACATCAGGCTGAGACTGAACTTGCATGAGATTGAAGAAGGAAAGGGGAAAAGAGAAGGAAGGGAAAAAATTGGGGGAAAATAAAGGCCAGCCATTTTGTCAGATTATCTGTGTGAAAATATGCACAATAAGGAAGATTTATCTTCTCAAGTTGGATTTTTTTTTTTTTTTGCAAACGGGCTCTTTTGGATCAGAAAAAAGAAACACGTTAAGGTTTTGATCAAATCTTTCAAGGATAGGGGATGTTATAGAAATCTGAAAAAGAGTTGGAATTCCAGTTACGATAAGAGTCACTTACTTATGTTGGGTTGATTGCTAGGGGCGCAAAATTATGATTTGTTTTGAAAGGCATGCTATATAGTCGTCAAAAAGTCTATCTTAAGTTATAATATCTTTTTGGAGAGAGAGAGAGAGAGTGGGTGTGGGGGGTGTGCACGCGCGAGCGAGCGTGCGTTAGTGTGTGCATGCGCAAAGAGAGAGAGAGAGAGGGGGGGGGTTGCTGTAAAATTTCAATATCACAGTTTTTCCAGAAAAATCTTCCAGCCTGAATAATTAAACTGATAGGATTATTGATATAAATAATCGTCTTTTCATATGATCTTCTGCCACAGCCGAGAGCTTAAAGAAGGGGGGGGGGGGGGGAGGAGGGAGGAGGAGGAATATTTTCTTGAAGTAATGGGATGTTAACTCTAGGGAAAACAAGGTTAAGGGAGGGTGGGATGGGGGTAAACTCTTTGTTAAAATAAATAGCGTCCCAGTGCTTGAACTTCCATTGTTACGAAGGATACGTCCCACCAGGGCAGTGTGGTCATAATTTAGTCATGTAGGCTTCTTCTGTTGGTTCATATTATATATATATATATATATTTATATAATATATATATATGTAATAACCAACAGAAGATACATATATATATATAATGTATATATATGTATGTGTGTGTATATATATATATATATATATAATATATATATATATATTATTATGTGTGTGTGTGTGTGTGTGTGTCTGTGTGTGTTGTGTGTTCTGTGTGTGTCTGTGTCTGTGTGTGATTCAAGGAAGATTTTTCTTCTGAAAATAATGCTGTACATTGTGCGTCAATGTCTTTACAAAAAATAAACCTCTTCCCTTCACGTATGAAAGCTTTTAGAAAAAAAATTCTAGGACACGTAAACAAACAGACAAACAAGCCATAAGTCTATCAGCTGAATAGCAATTATATATTTTTTTAAAAGCTCCCCGAAGATGGAATGCAGTTACCTAAATATTGGGGAAGAAAAGGGTCACATACGCAAAATGCTCGCCATTAGTGAGCCTCCAAGCTGTAGCCGAGGAAAGAGATTTTTGTTTCAATAGAAAGAACAAAAGTACTCCCTCCCCCCCCCTTCCCCATCCCCAGCCAAAGTTTCCAAATGAATGGAAGCCCCAAAAGAAATTACAAATGTAAAAGCCAACAAACAAGACAATGAATTATGAACAGATTAAAAAAACTTAATGAATAAATAAACGAATGAATATGCTAACAGATAACAATATACACGTAACTTTTCAAAACCAGGGTGACTCAAAGAGGCTTTTCCTGCAGAGACAGACTATTTCAAATCTAAAACTTTTTTTAATGGTTTTTTAAAGACAGCTCATTGTGATTCAATCAGAGACCATAACAGCTTTTATGTCAAAGAAACCTAGAAAAAAAGCAACATATAACAACTACCTTTCTTTCCTAACATTTCAGCCCTTTTGAAAAAAAAAAAACAAAAAAACTCCAGCCGAACAATACCATAGCGTAAATCTTCAGCAGTAGACGCGCGCTATGCAGTGTATGAGTGGATAGATGGATGGATACCACTGAACGAGGAAGACCACTACCACCTTTTAG
>CM060334.1:35574702-35577202 GCA_030674155.1 Stramonita haemastoma | reverse complement strand
CAAGGTAACACTTTGTGTTTTTTTTCCGAAACCAGAACAGTGGAAGATACAGAGAGCGAGAGTCTGAAAAAAAAGGTTTTGATCAAAGCGTGAACAACACAGTGTGTGTGTGTGGAAGAAGCCAACCGTTCTGACAGACCTCTGATGGGTCTCCCAGTTCCTCGCTGATTACCTGAAAGTCTGGCAAAACTAGCAGAAGAGGACGCTTTTTACCCGCCCTAGGAAAGCAGCATGGAAAAAGTGGTAGAATGGTGTATATAAGGTTGACTGATGGAGTGTGGATGTCTGTCTATGTGTTGAGGGGGGTAAAGGGGTTGAGGAACTAACAGTTTGGGTTACGTCTGGAGAGTGAGTGTTGGTGGGGGGGGGGGGTAGTGAGGGTAGGAGTGTGTGTGTGAGGGGGTGGGGGGGTAGAGAAGGGGTGGGGGTGATGAAGATGGCGCCTGCAGTGTCTGTTATCGTCGTCGTCATCACGACAGGTGAGTGGCTGTGGCTGTTTTACGGGTTTGTCAGTCTGTCGGTGTGTCCATTTATTGGTTGGTTTATAGGCGTGTTTGTGGGCATTGGTTTACACCCTTCTTACTTTGTGGCCATTGTTTTGTATTTTCGTTTGTGGAAGAACTTTTGTAGGGTTGTTTTTTTCTTTCGTTAAAGGAAACTCTTTGGAGAACGTGTGCAATGGATAAAAAGAAAAATGAAACGGTGTTGAGCTGGTGAAATAAAAACAAAGTCATGGTGAACGTGTCTTTCTCTTCCCAAGGCAAAACATTACGGAAAACCTCTTCCCGAAAGACTAATAAACCTTTCTTGCTGTACTGTTTATCAGGGGGAAAAAAAGGACAGAACAGATAATTTCAGGATCCGAAACGTTTCTTTTTTTGACAACTCTTTTTTGTTTGACCTGTTACTTGACACTTTCCAGGTAGTGTTTTGATCTGGTTATCAACATTGAGTTGGGCAGAGGGTGATCATTATGTAGTGTTATTTGTCCGTATAACATTTTTCTTATGTATTTTTTGCTGATTGTGAAAACTGTTCATTATCCTTTTTCTTACGCTTTAGTTTTTTTTGGGTAATTCGATAGTAATGAATCGAGTGGAATAGCTGGCGTCCTTATCACGGCTTGGGTGTGTGTTTTTTTTTAATTAAGGAAGGAAATGATTCAGCTACTCTGTTATCTAATATGATTTCTTTCTCCAAATTGATGGTGTTGAATATTTGAAAAGATTATAAGGTGTTTACTGGAAGAGAATGTGTTTTTTTTTATTGTTTGTTTGATTGTTTGGCATTTTTGTTCCTCCGCTAGAGAGCTCCGAGACTTACTAATGGTGAAATGTTTCGCATGCGACCGTTCTCCCCCCCCCCCCCCCCTCACCACCACCACCACCACCACCCCACCATGAAGGTAGCCGCACTCCGACTTAGGGGTTACATGCTGAGTAAGCTCGTGTTTCCGAAGCCCACCAAACACTAGCATACTTTACAGGATCTGTAACGTGCACATTTGATCTTCTACAAATGTATATACGCACGCAGGCAATTAAGACATTGGCAGATTCTGCGCTTGAAGTTGACCTGAAAGACCATCAACACCCCCCCACCCTTAAATACACCAGACGCCGCTGCTGAGATTCGAACCCAGGACTTCATAAACCTACTACGGGATTGAAGGGAAACGACAGGTCTTATGATTGGTAGAAGTGAGTGTGACCAGAGTTATATGAAAGGGAATGAGGTGAGGGCCCTACTGTGGCCTTGTGGTGGTCGATAGGACTGTAAACGGCATGCAGGAATTGAAAGGAGTGGAGGATGTAATTTCATCAGGGCTGTCAAGTCACTCACTCACCTTGACTCGATGAGGTCGATCTTCATCAGTGACGTCAGCGATGAAAGAAAATCGGTGACTTGTCCTTGACTAGCGGTGCAAGTATCTGTTCACACCTGGTGAGAGACAGAAATACAGAGGGAGAGAGAGAGAGAGAGAGAGAGAGAGAGAGAGAGAGAGAGAGAGAGAGAGAGAGAGAGAGAGAGAGCTTCCAAGCAAAACCAAGCAAAAACTGTATATTATAGTGATGGAAATCAATGGATACACATGCGTGCACGTTTGCACAGTCACATAGAGGCAAGCAGACAGACAGATACAGACAGACGTAGATACACACTCACATACATAAACACAAGCTTTACACACACACACACACTCTCACACATACATACACACACATACATACACACACACACACACACACACACACACACACACACACACACACACACACACACACACACACACACACACACACATCATGATGATGATGATGATGATAATCGTGCAGACTTTATTTTTTGTCCATAAACACACTCAGAATCAAACTCACTCCACACACACACACACACATACACACACACACACACACACACACACACACACACACACACACACACACAACACACACACACACACACACAAACCACACACACACACACACACACACACACA
>CM060334.1:35564702-35569702 GCA_030674155.1 Stramonita haemastoma | reverse complement strand
TACCGAAAAAAACAAAAAAATAAAGATTAATTCCAAATATCTGATAACTACAACGCGTGGGTGTTACTCAAAATGAATTCTCTCATCAAAAAAGATAAATACAAACAAAACACAAGAGCAGTCTGCAGCTTTTGCCTTTAGATTGCTAAACAAGGGCAGAAAGTTTCGGCTTCAAAGGAAAACGAGCTCGCTGAGTTTCAATGCCAAGTGATGTGAAGATTTCTCATTCCTGCAATGCCAACAAGATAAAGTGAAAGAATCCACAGACTTCCTGATATTGCACAGTTGGATTTTAATTTCAGATGGGGAGGGAGGGAGGGAGGGAGAGAGAGAGAGAGAGAGAGAGAGAGAGAGAGAGAGAGGGGGGGGGGGAGGGAGAGGAGAGAGAGAGAGAGAGGAGAGAGAGAGAGAGAGAGAGAGAGAGAGAGAGAGAGAGAGAGAGAGGGAGAGAGAGGAGAGAGAGAGAGAGAGATTCTTTTATCTACCCACAGCCCAAAACAGATAGAGCGAAAGAATTTGCAGAGTTCCTGAAACTGTACACTTGGGTTTTAGTTCAATGATCAACAGGAAGAGAGAGAGAGAGACAGAGACAGAGAGACAGACAGAGAGAGACAGAGACAGAGAGAGACGGAGACAGAGAGAGAGACAGAGAGAGAGACAGAGAGAGAGACAGAGAGAGAGACAGAGAGAGAGAGAGAAAGAGAGATTGTTGTTGTGGTGGTGGTGGTGATGTTGGTGATGTTGATGGTGAGGAGGAGGAGGACGACGACAAGTGTTACAAAGGTAGCAACTAAGAATATAAACAAACTTGTATTTATCTGACCTTTTGTACAAACTGAGGATTACTCTATATAAATACAAAGAACAAAAATTATAGCTTAAAAAGTCATAACGACAAAAGTAACAAAACAGTAACACGATTATTAAACGAAATAAGCACCCGAGAAACTCCAGCCAACAAAACATTAAGTAGCCAAACATAGCCTGTCTATACGTGCATGCACAGGAAAGAAAGAAAGAAACAAGCTTACGACAAACCCTCCTCGATGAAACATCAAAATAAAAAAATAAAAGCATAAACAAACCTGAAGACATTTACATACTTTTGAGACAGGGAGGTAGACACGTGCCAAGTGGATTTTTAGCGGAGCGGACCCGTGCGTGTGTGTAGTGGTGTGTGTGTGTGTATGTGTTGTCTGTGTGGTGTGTGTGTGTGTGTGTGTGTGTGTGTGTGTGTGTGTGTGTGTGTGTGTGTGTGTGTGTGTGTGTGTGTGTGTGTGTTTGTGTGTCTATGTGTGTGTGTGTTGTGCGTGTGGTGTGTGTTGTGGTGTGTGTGAGTGTGGTGTGTGTGTGTGTGTGTGTGTGTGTGTGTGTGTGGTGTGTGTGTGTGTGTGTGTGTGTGTGTGTGTAGGCGTGTGTGTGCGTGTATGTGTGTGTGAGAGAGCTAGAGAGAGAGAGAGAGAGAGAGAGAGAGAGAGAGAGAGAGAGAGAGAGAGAGAGAGAAAAGTGTGTGTGTCTGTGTGTGGGATAGAGATAGAGTGCGTGCGCGCGTGTATGTGTGTGTGCGTGTGTGTGCGTGCGCGTGTGCGCCCCCGCACACTCGCGGTTGTACAAGGATACAGACTAGCTATATAATATCATCAGCAATAACAAAAAAACGAAACACAAAAACATAAGCGTGTATGTATATGAAGTTGTGTGCGTGTGCATTTTTGTGTATGTTTTTTGTGTGGATAGTGCGCATGTTTATAAACACATGCGCCCTGAATGAAGGAAAAGGAATTTTCAATGAATCCGATTTTAGACAAGTGGAGTCCGTATGAAAAATACAATTTGAAAGATATTTAACATCTTCAAAAGTGCATGCACACAGGGATCGGATACAAAAAAAAGTAGGCTATATGAGTGCTTATTTATTATCCTTAAAATGAAATAACTGAAAACCCCAATTCTTTTATAAAGGTTGAAATGAAACGAAATATTTAGAGCGTTAATGTGCGATTTTATGTTCAAATTACAATGATTTTATATTGATTACTCTCTGCACTATTTCTAACCACTTAAAGCGTTGGGTTCGGTGCATTTTAGAATATGAACACGGTTTTGCTTTTAACGCGTTATGACCAAGTTTGTTTCCAAGCATGTCCTACGGATTATAGATCCATTTTTTGCGTTAATTCATTAGGCGGGTGTTTTTGTTTTCGCTGGTGTTAAATTCGCTTGCGTAAAGGGAGGCATAATCAGAATGCTTTCCAAATTCCCAATTCATCTTTGTCTCCCCACAACGAAGCAGTGAACTGTGTGCCAACACAGCGTGAGAGGTTTCGTGTTTGAATCTCGCCCAGAACCGTTTAACATTTTGTGTTCTATTTGACTTCAAGAGGTGGTGTAGGTACTAGTACTTCTCATGAGACTGGACTTCAAGGACATAATATTTATGAGAGGCATGCATTTTGTGTATATGTTTGTTTAAATCCCACAACATTATAACATTTATTCTTAACAGTTGCAGAAAGAACCAATGTGGTCATTTACATCCAGTCCCGTGTGTATGCAGTTTTGTAAATGTCATCTGTTCCCACAATGGCCTACTCTTGCGAAATGTTCTGATCACGCGTTTTGTGGCGTCGTGCATTCCTAGAGAGAAAAGCGCAGGTTGTTTCCGAGAAAAGAAGCCTGTTGTTGCGTTATCATGATTATTCTATACTGCACAACCTTGCCATTAAAGACACTATTTCCCCGAGGTTACAATGCAGTTATCTTGTGATGTCTGTCTATCTATGTATCTATATATCTGTCTGTCTATGTATGCATCTATCTATGTATCTATTTATCAATCTATCCATTATCTAGCTAGCTAGCTAGCTAGCTACACACACACACATATAATTTTTGTATGTGTATTATATTACGTGTGTGTGTGTGTGTGTGTGTGTGGTGTGTGTGTGTGTGTGTGTGTGTGTGTGTGTGTGTGTGTGTGTGTGTGTGTGTGTACGTACGTACGTGCCGTCTTCATCAGTGTGAAGTTCAGCGAAAAACACTTTAATCTCTCTCATGTAAAGCAAATAAACAAACACCAAAGGGGGTAAGGGGAGAAGAACGGGGAAAGGGGGGGGGGGGATGAGATGGAAATCGCAGCGAAGATTAAAGCGAGAGAAAGCAGTGAAATCCAAACTAGAGTTTTCTCCCTTTTCCACAAGTCGGGGGGGAGCCCCCAAATGTGTTTCTTTTTCTGTTTCTGTGATTTTTTTTTTTTCATTCTTTTTCTTATAGTTTTGTTTCAGTTTCTCCCTTTCTTTCTTTCTTCCTTTTTTTTCTTTCTTTACTGTTTTTTCTTTCGTCTTTCTTTCTTTCTTTCTTTCTTTCTTTCTTCTTCCCTTTTTTTTTTTTCTTTCTTTCTTCTTTCTTTCTTCCATTCTTTCTTTTCTTTCTTCTTGCTTTCTTTTTTCATTTCTTTTTCCTTTTTCTTTTTTTTGGCTTTTTTTTTTTTTTTTTTTTTAGTATTTCATCTCTTTTTTCTTGAAATAACGTGTCATCTTACATTTGGTGGTTTCATTTCTGTTTTGTTTTTCAGATAAAAAAAATCCCTTTATTTTATTATTATTTTTTTTTTTTACTGTTTTATCGTTCAACGATATCTTTGATTCGTGTTGGTGTGGTTGATTATTTTTGTTTTACATAAACTTTTTGAAGTTGTTATTTGTCACTTTTTTTTCTATCTCCAGTTTGTTTTTCTTGATGTTAGTTTCCTTTTTGTCGTGTTGATTTTTTTATATTTATTATTGCTTTTCTCTCGTGTTATCATTTGTGTTTTTCTTTCTTTTTCTGTCAATTTTGATGCTCTCTGTCTTCTCTCTTTCTGTCTGTCTCTCTGTCTGTCTCTCTCTTTCTCTTTCTCTCTCTCTGTCTCTCTCTCTCTCTGTCTCTCTGTCTGTCTCTCTCTGTCTCTCTCTGTCCTCTCTCTTCTCTGTCTCTCTCTCTTCTTTGTCTCTGTCTCTCCTCTCTATCTCCCCGTCTCAGTCTTGACTGTCTGTCTCCCTCCCTCTCCTCCACTCTCTCTCTCTCTCCTCTCTCTCTCTCTCTCCTCTCTCTCTCTCCTCTCTCTCTCTCTCTCTCTCTCTCTCTCTCTCTCCTCTCCTCTCCCTCTCCTCTCTCTCCCAGGCACGCGCGCGCAATTTGAAACAAAGGAAAAAGCAAGCATTTTGTGGGGAATACCTGCATAGTCCGTGCTATGGTGCAACACACACACACACACACGCACACACACACACACACACAACACACACACACACACACACACACACACACACACACACACACACACACACACACATACCACCACCACCACCACCACCACACAACACAACACAACACAGCACAATACCACACCACACCACACAAACACACACATACTTACACACACACACAATAACACACACTTACACACACACACGTACACACACACACACACACACACAAACACAAACACACACACAAACACAAACACACACACAAACACACTTACACACACTTACACACACTTACACACACTTACACACACTTACACACACATACACACACTTACACACACACACACACACACACACACACACACACACACACACACACACACACACACACACACACACACACACACACACACACACACACTCTGTGAGAAAGAGCATTGTGTTATAGACTTCTGTGCCTGCAAATATTATCTCTTTTGTGCCTACATGTATCAGTCCTTTTTACATTAAACACGTTTCTTTTTGTCTTTGGGTTTAAACGCACTTTTGAAAGTAAAATACTGTATGCATTAACGTTTATGTTACAAGACATTGTTTGCATAACCCATCTTTTAGATTATTCAAATTATAAGCTATGTGTGTTTTTTTTTTTCTGTTTCATGTTTTTAAAAAGAATTTCATAGTAAAAGTTCACGTGATCACGTGTTGTTTCAACTCCCCACCCCACCCCCATGTCTACCTCATTTTCAG
>CM060334.1:35537202-35554702 GCA_030674155.1 Stramonita haemastoma | reverse complement strand
TCTCCTCCTCCTCCTCCTCCTCCTCTCCTCTCCTCTCCTCCTCCTCCTCCTCCTCCTCCTCCTCCTCCTCCTCCTCCACTCCTCCTCTTCCTCCTCCTCATCATCATCATCATCACTATAACACTCCATTCTTCCAGCCAGCTGGATCCAACATTTTTGTGAGTGCCACACAAGACTATGGTGAGACACAGTGTCCACTCTCTGACAAACAAACGAACGAGCAGTCATGACAAGGCAGAGAAAGGGTGGACCTGCTAACAGTGGCAGCCTCCCAGCAATCCTCTGTAATGGATAACACGTACACAGTCCCCACAGTATTCACCTGCTGGACTGGGCAAGGGGAGATTGGTCATTGACCCGTGTGGGCGAGGAGGAATGAGTGGTCAAGGAGATTTAGACGTCTGGTCACTTTCCTCCTAGGATGTTTTGATTTCAGCTCAGTGTTTGGGGAGTAGGTAGGGTTAGGTCATCGTACCATACGCCCTGGAATCTTTTCATAGAGTGTAAATTTTTGTTTCTTTTTTTTGAAAAACTCAGATATATTTCTGAGCTCCGTATCTGATAGAGTGTTTGATTTTGTTTTGTTTTTGGGTCGAGTGAGTGTGTGGATTGTTGGATTTTGAAATGTTGGTTGGGGTTAAAGGTGCCAGAAATGTATAAATCTCAGAATCTATTCATTAGTTGTTGTTTTTTTGGTAAGTAGACCAAGTTTTAATAATCTGACTAGATCTTAAATTGAATGATTTTGATACAGTTTTGGTAAGCATATTTATTTGCTATCTTTTAGGATTTTAAAAATTTTCTTTTCTCTTTTTACGGGGGAGGGGGGTAGTTCCTCGGCAAGAGCTTTGAGGTTCGCCAATGGTGAGGTGTGTGTGTGTGTGTGGTTGTGTGTGTGTGTGTGTGTGTGTGTGTGTGTGTGGTGTGTGGTGTGTGTGTGTGTGCCACCGTTTTTTGCCGACCATTGATATAGCCACATTACTACTCGGGGAATTTGTTCGGTTTGGGCTTTTTCCCCATGTCATCTAGTTTCCAAAAGAGCAAAGGAAACCTGTTCACTCACACAACTGCCAGTCATTGGTAAAGAGAGGACAGTGAATTTAATCTTATAGCCAAGCTTATCAACATCCATCAACACTCTTCACCCTTCCACCCTCTCCACTCATCCATCTTATTTTCCCCTCTTCGTTCTTAATGTGATTTAAGTACAATCGTCTGAATCACATAGCAGTGTAGGGACATTAAACTAATGCAGAGGAGAAGGAGAAGAATACTTGCCCTGTTTTCTGATCATCCAGTTTTATCTTCAAACTATGGGGAATGCGTCCCTGGTGTTAAACATGCATGGAACATTTCGGGTTATGCTTTTTGCTTTGTGTGCCTGTGGGTTTTGCTTTGTTTTGTTTTCTTTTTGTTTCTCTGAGACAGGATGACATGGAGGAAGTTGTAAAAGGTTTTAGCTCTATAGCTAGACACCACACTTTTGCTATTATATCTCTGTCTCTGTTTTGCTGTTTAAGTCAACTTTTTCTCTATGTGTCCCTTTTCGTCTTCTCATCCTCTCGCTCTCTCTCTCTCTCTCTCTCTCTCTCTCTCTCTCTCTCTCTCTCTCTCTCTCTCTCTTCTCTCTCTCTCTCTCTCTCTCTTCTCTCTCTGTCTCTCTCTCTGTCTCTCTGTCTCTCTGTCTCTCTCTCTCTCTGTCTCTCTGTCTCTCTCTGTCTCTGTCTCTCTGTCTCTCTGTCTCTCTCTGTCTCTCTGTCTCTCTCTCTCTGTGTCTCTCTCTGTGTCTCTCTTCTCTCTCTCTCTCTCTCTCTCTCTCTCTCTCTCTCTCTCTCTCTCTCTCTCTCTCTCTCTCTCTCTCTCTCTCTCTCTCTCTCTCTCTCCTCCCCCCCCCACCCGATATTCCAGTCTAATGAAGGTGTGCAGGATGAGGAAACCTATAAAGGCAAAACTTTCACCCCCAGTCGTAAAGGTTGAGTCTGAACAAAGAAAGTGCAATGGCAAAGAGTGCAGCACAGAGAGACGAAAGAAAAGAATTGAGTAAGGAAATGGAATGTGAGAAGAAGAGAAGAATATTTTGTAGTTGCTCAGGGAAGGACGTGGATGTTTGGTTACCTCATCAATGCTGCCTACTGGAAATGCTTTTGTGTGTACACAAAAACCGGTTAACCAGAAAAAAGGGAAGAATATCTAACGGTTATCATGAGGGTCTACCGATTTAGAATACTCTGACGTCAGAGAAACTGGCGACAGATCTTCAGTGCAGATACATCAGCACTTCTAATGGGTTTAGAAAGAATCTTTAAAAACCGTTTCTCTTCTTCTTTCTTTCTTTTCTTCTTCTTCTTCTTCTTCTTCTTCTTCTTCTTCTTCTTCTTCTTCTTCTTCTTCTTTCTTCTTCTTTCTTCTTTCTTCTCTTCTCTTCTTCTTCTTCTTCTCTTCTCTCTTCGTAATTCTTCTTCTTCGTTTTCTTCTTCGTCTTCTTCTTCTTCGTCTTCTTCTTCTTCTTCTTCTCAAACGCTCAGACAGCAACTGTTGTTGTCTATGTCTGTCATATGAGCTAATAAAGCGTTGCCCTGCCTTTAAGTGCCTGACAAGTTAGGCCCAGCGCATTTGCCTTCAGCGTGTGCAGCTGTTTAACCCATGCATTGTTCTAGCTCTGCGCTTAAGACAAGAGGAAATAAAGCGTGAATGAATCGGGAATACAGAAATACAGATGAAAACTGTTTACAGAGCCTGTTATTGCGATGAAAGGCAAGTTTGTTTTTTTGGGGGGTTGGCTACTGTCACGATAATGTCCTCCTTTTTATTTATTTTATTTTATTTTATTTTATAACCTCTTTATGTCACAGCAGATTTCTCTGCGTGAAATTCGGGCTGTTCTCCCGGGGAGAGCGCGCCGCCACAAGTCAGCGCCTACCCTTTATTTTTTTCCCCTCATGGATGGTGTCTAAACACGACACCTGTGTGCATACTGGTTTTTTTTTTATTTTGTCATCCGCTCCTACCGGCACACGATGGCTCGCTCTTCCAGAAGGCGGAAACGGGGTTTTAACGTGTGCACGAATGTTCTGCGTGCGTTCGCAAACGGGGCCTGTGTTTATAGTCTCATCCCGAATGACTTTGCTTTCAGTTCGATTTTTCTTTCAAACTGGGAAGAAAGGGCGAGGCTGGGTACGAACCCAGAAACTCACGGTTTACTTCTTGGCAGGCGAGCGTCGTAACTATCCTGCCACCTTCCTTCCTAACAAGAAAGTTTTATTACTATTGTTTAGTAATAACCAAGGGAGCGGAGGTCCCAAAATTGGGGTCTTAAACCCCACTTCCTATTACCGTAAAAACTAAATGTATAAAGTGATAGAAAATCTGTATCAAAAGTTCTCACTTCAAGATTCTTTTCCGTCTGCAAATTTCTTTCACTTCACTTACGTTTCTAGACTAACATAGGATGACCTCTTCAATTATTTTGTTGTGAACAATATTGCGAATATAGTTTTCTAACCGTATGTTTGGAACGGGATGAGAGTGTCAGCATTCTCCACCATACACCCTAATCCCTGTCTCTACCATCCTGATATTGTTTTCTGTGATGGGGGAATTATGCTATGGCTGTAATGGAAAGGAGAGAGGGCTCTATAGACAAAAGCACCAGCCATCACAACTCACTAAGCAAGGGATTGAGTGGCCCCCGAGTGACCAGCCGGACAAGCCATTGATCTGGATGGGCGAGGGGTTTGATGGTCAGGGAGATTTAGGTGTCTGGATGTTTCGCTGACTCAGGCTTTTTGGTAGTCACTCCAATGTGTTCTCGGGAGTAGGAGAGTGATGAAGTGTGTTTTGGTTTTTGCCTGTTAGAAGTGGCGATGATTGTTTATGTTGTTGATGATGATGATGGTGTTGATGATGATAATAACGATGATGCGGACACTATAAACTGAGCCTCGCGTCGAACACACGAAGAACATCTTGCACACAACGTTAAAAACCCTGTCAGCTTTTTGGAAGGGTATGACTATTTTTGCCAGTATGGAAGGGTGACATTTTTTTTTAAAAAACGCATGCGGAATGCGGTTACCTTAATGGTGGGAAAAATGATGTGCATACCGCGAAAAAAAAATGACATTGGTGATCTTGGAGCTCTAGCCGAGGAAAAAAAGCAAAAGAGAGATTGCACTATGGTTTGGTTTGAAGTGTGCATATGTCTATAATATAAAGAAAAGATTTTGTTCCTCGCTGTGATGAACAACTATACATGGTAAAATGAATATACATAAACTGCATGCATTGCCCATTAAACTGAGCCCGTTGATAGTATAGACAAGAGGTGGTGATGTTTGGGAGCTTTTATTGTGTAAGTGTCTTGTATGCATTGTACTGTATAAACCCCTTAAATCGAATTTTCTGCATCAAATTTAGCCTGCTCTCCACATGGAGAGCGCGTCACCACAAGAACAGTGCCACCCATCTTTGTTTTACTTTTACATCTTTAGATATAATGGTTTCCCTATTAGTTGTGGATTTTTCTACAGAAAGTGCGCCCGAGACAACTCTCTTGTTGCCGTGGGTTCTTTTTTACAAAAGCTAAACGGGGGTTGCAAATCGGACCTCGATTTATTGTCTCACTCGAAATACTAGCACCCAGACAACTACTTACGGTCTAGTGGATGAGGGAAACGTTTCAAGCACAAGCGCAGATCGAACAGCCGCACACATCGAACCCGGACATTTCACTTTCTAGGGAGGTGCGTTATCTGTAGACCACCGATCCATCAACATGGTAATGAAGTCTCTGGTTCCATGTACATCCTTCTTTTGTTGTCCCACGCCCCCACCTGAGGACACATGGGCCTGAAAGAATTAAAGTCTGATTCTCTGTGTGCCTGTCTGTCTGTCTGTCTGTCTGTCTGTCTATATGTCTGTCTGTTTGTCTCCCTCTCTCTCTCTGTCTGTCTGTCTGTCTCCCTCTCTCTGTCTCTTGTCTGTCTGTCTGTCTCTCTCTTCTCTGTCCTCTTTTGTCTCTCTCTGCTCTCTCTCTGTCTCTGTCTCTGTCTCTCTCTCATGATTATAACTATGCATTTATCCGTCTGTCTGACGCGTCTATATACCCATCCCATCAATCTGTCAGCTTGTTCGTCTGTGTTTGTATTCGTCTGCCATGTTTTGATTTCTCTCAAATAAAGTTGCCCCTTTGCGCACTCTCTCTCTCTCTCTCCTCTCTCTCTCTCTCTCTCTCTCTCTCTCTCTCTCTCTCTCTCTCTCTCTCTCTCTCTCTCTCTCTCATCCTCTCTCTCTCCTCTCTCTCCTCCCTCCCTCCCTCTCCTCCTCTCTCACTCTTTCTTCTTCCTTCCTTCCTTCCTTCTTTCCTTCCTCTTTTCTCTCTCTTTTCCCTCCCTCTCTCTTCCTCCCTGACCCTCCCTCTCTTTTTCCCTCTCCCTCTCTCTCTTCCCCCCCCCCTCCGCCCTCTCTCTCTCCTTGTTCTCTTTATCCCCTTATTTCCTTCCTCTCTTTCATGCCTAAAATGGCAACCTTTTTATTTCCTGACGACCAGTAGGCCTGGTTACATCAGGTTCAACATACAGACCACACTGCAGGAAAAATCGAATGCAGTGCCGCCCTTTTCTTAAATTCATGTTATCTATTTTTTTTATCCTCTCCTACAGTTCAAAGGTCCACCAATGGGGAGATTTTTTCCGTATGATGCTACCGGTCTTGTCCACTATTAAGGTAGCCGCATTCCGACTTTGGGGGCAAATATCCCCCTTAATGACTCCTGGAGCAGATTAAAGGAGAAACCACGTCATGTGTGGTCATTTCCCCCACCTCCTTCCTTCTCTCCGGCTCCTTTCAAATTTTATGCTCATCTCTCCATTTCCAATCTTTCTACTCTTGCCCCCTCCTACCCCCCGCCCTCAACCACCAACCCCCCAACCACCACCACCACACACACATACACACAACCACTGCACCCACATCCAGAATTATTTGTGTTTTGCTTTTTCAATCAAAGAGATGTTACGCTTCCTGACTGCACACTATATATATATTTTTCTTTTTCTAAAACCTACTAACTACTACGGATAGACAGAACAGACTGACTTGTCAGGTTGGCGTCCAGAATCTATTGGTCAAGTGGTGGTGATCACGCCCTGTACCGTGGCTAGCTCGCTAGCTAGCTAGCACCCGTGATAGTTTGTAGTAAGTGGACAAAGTAGAGAGAGCTAGAGGCCTTCACAGTAGTCAGTCCCCCTACAATCCAAGACACCCCGGTGCCTCTACTCTTCGCGTGACGGCCTGAAAGGGGACCCAGTAATTGATTTCCGCGGTGGTCAGGGAAGATTTAGGTGTCTGGGTTTGTTGTGCTCGCGGAAAGGGTCTTTACATTCACACCAGTGTTTCTGGGGAGGAGGAAGTGGTGGGGAGAGGGGAGGGTTGGGGTTGGGGGGGGGGGGGGGTTGTTGGTCAAGTTCTACTGTGCGAGGGAAATTTGTGTTTTTTGGAATGTTTGGTTTAAAGGTGTTTTTTTGTTGTTGTTGTGTGGGGTTTTTTTTCTCTGTTTTATTAAACGTTTGTGAGTTAGGTCGATGTTTGTGTTGTTGTTGTTGTGAGGTTTTAAGGGAGTGGGGTTTTTTTGTTTTAGAATGGATGTCAGTTTTGTTTAGCAAAAAAGGTTTATGCTGAGTTGCGTAGCATTAAGTGTTATGGTCATTTTGTTTTTGTTTTCTGTTTGGGTTGGGGGGAAAGTTGTTTCGTTTTTTTTTGTTTGATAGAGGGGCTTAAAAAAAAAAGATTTAATCTTCCTTGGTCTACTGTAGGAGTGCCGTGGATGACCTTACAACTGGCCCTTTCCATCATGATGCAAAAGTATCTTTTTCTATCACTTTCTTTATTGTATCCTCTCTTTCTCTCTTTCTCTCTCTCTCTCTGTCTCTCTCTCTCTCTGTCTCTGTCTGTCTGTCTGTCTGTCTGTCTGTCTGTCTGTCTGTCTCTCTCTCTCTTCTCATCTCTCTCTCATCTCTCTCCTCTCTCCTCTCTCTCTCTCATCTCTCTCTCTCTCTCTCTCGTCATTCGTTTCTCTCAAATTATCATTGGACCTCTCTCAGTCCATCCAGCTGACCTTTCAAAGCAAGACTTAGCCGTTAAAAGTTCTTTCCGTGTATGTGACCTGCGGTTTAGCACTGGTTAAGACTGGAATGTTCATACACACACACACTCACACTCTCACACACACACACACACACACACACACACACACACACAACACACACCACACACACACACATCACACTCTCAAAACACACACACACACTCACACCTCACACACACACACACACACACACACACACACCCCACACCTCACACAACACACACTCACCACACACACTACATCACACACACACACACACACACACACTCCAACTCACACACACATACACACACATACACACACATACACACACATACACACAAAATACATACACACCATACATACATGCAAGCACGCACACACACACACACACACACACACACACACACACACACACTACACACACACATACACACACACGCACGTAACACGCACGCACACACCACATGTTTCATCATTCAGACGATTCATTAGCCATTCTTGTCCCTATCTCCCGTGTAAAAATGAGAGCAGTTTTGAACAAGATGTAGGAAGGAGGCCAAAAACACGAGACGACCGAGTGTTTTTGGGGAAGATTTGCAACTCCGTTGAGGCTGAACATTTGAGAAGCGGTCCTTGAAATGCTTGAAATATTTTTTAAAAAAATGTGCCAGGCTGAAAATTGTTGGAGATGTAATCTGGAATTAGCGTGCGTGCGTGCGTGTGTGTGTGTGTGTGTGTGTGTGTGTCGTGTGTGTGTGTGTGTGTCGTGTGTGTGCGCGCACACGCGCACACACACACCTATACACAAACTGCCTTCACGCGAATGAACACACACACATACATACACATAATATATTCATACACACATGCGTGCCTGTGGCGTGCACACACACACAAAACACACACAAACAAACACACCCACACACACATTTTTTGTCCCAGCTATGCACTCACACACACACATACACAGCGATACACACATGTTCATACATACATACACACAGACGCGCGCGCGCGCGCGCACGCACGCTCGCACAACGCTGCACGTTCCATTCCAAAGATGTTTTATCTGGAAATAGCATTAAAACTCTTGGCTTCTATTCTGTCGATGTCTGCTTTTGTCCTGCCGAAAACAAGGAACACCCCTGTCTGTTTACTCTGTCTGTCTGTCTGTCTGTCTGTCTGTCTGTCTGCCTGTCTGTCTGCCTGTCCTGCCTGCCTGTCTGTATGTCTGTCTGTCTGTCTGTCCTGTCTGTCTGTCTCTCTCTCTCTCTCTCTCTCTCTCTCCTCTCTCTCTCTCTCTCTCTCTCTGTCTGTCTGTCTGTCTGTCTGTCTGTCTGTCTGTCTGTCTGTCTCTCTCTCTCTCTCTCTCTCTCTCTCTCTCTCTCTCTCTCTTCCTCTCCTCTCTCTCTCTCTCTCTCTCTCTCTCTAAAATAAAAGAACAACAAAAACAAACAAACCCAAAACAAACGAGAGTGGAAGAATGTGTAACTATTCCCTAGATGTATCAAAGCATTACGATCCCTTTAGCATGGATGAAATGGGAATTGAAAACTGTCGCTTATTTTTAACTGTGCATGGACAAGTCTCGTTTTGCGATGCTAAAAACAAGCTTAACGTAACAAGCCAGTTTTCTGTTCAATTCAACTTTTTTTTTTACTCCTTTTTGCTTTTTTTTCATGTAATTATACATTATTTTAATCCTGGTTTGTTGTTGGCTGCGTTTTATCTTCTGTCTTGATTAATTTTGTTTTTGTTTCTGTTTTGTTTTGTCTATATTTGATTGTGATATTTACTTGTCTTTGCTTCACGTTACTCCGTTATCATTTTGTAATTCGCCCTCTCTGGATAGAAAAGCGGCTTTGTTCGCAGTCGCCATTACAGCCAATAAGCAAAGGTTTTATTTAGCCTTTAAAAAGGCTACATCTCTTTTCCATCTATTTTAGATGACAGAAATTTAATTATTAAGTTTGGCTGATGAGTAAGTAGTTGAAGACAAAAGGCACGAATTACGCTTGTGTTTGTTTTTTTGTTTTTTTTGTTGACAAAATGAAGCAAGAAAGGAGGAAGATGTTTGAGAGCCAATTTTAGCGAGGGAAGAATTTGAGAATTTTGTTTAATAATTACAAGTATGCGAATAGCGTTTAGTGCAGCAGCAGTAGCCAAGATTGGAAACACGTTTTGCTTTTGAACCTAGAGGTCGAATCGTGGCGTTGATGGTATTGTACTGTTTTATATTTCATTGTATGTTAACTTTATCAAGCCAAGACAGATTCCTCTGCCAGAAATTCAGGCTGCTCTTCTCGTGGAGAGTTGCGTCGTTGCTGAAAGAGCCGCGCCATCCTTTTTTTTCTGTCCCGCAAAATGTAGTTGTGTCCTTTTGAGAGTGGCTTTTTTCCTACAAAACTTTCGTATGGGGCAGCTCTTGTCCTTATTCTTTTACGTGCGCTAAAATGTACGCTGCACACGGGCTTCTGTTTATCGTCTTCTCCGAAAGATCAACACTCACAGTCTGGTGAATGGTAGAAGAGTTCGGTTCACACGGAATCAAACCTCAGAAGCCCCCAAAGTCAGAATGCAGCTACCTAAATGGTGTGTGTATGTGGGGGTCTCATTCGCAATTTTTCTTTTATAATTGGTAGATCACGGAGCTCTAGCAGAAAAACAAAAACAAGAATCCAAATCTGTCTACATGAGAAATACATTTATTTATCTCAAGAAAATAAAATGGCGAGTTTTTCCAATTCAGCTGACAGACAGGACAGACCTATGTAATATGTCGGTTTACTTCTCTTATTCTTTTGTGTGTGTTTGTGTGTGTGTGTGTGAGTGTGTGTGTGTGTGTGTGTGTGTGTGTGTGTGTGTGTGTGTGTGTGTGTGTGTTGTGTGTGTCTGTGTTTCTGGGTGTCTGTTTTTTCTGCGTGTCTGTGTCTGTATATGCATTTAGAAAAGAAAAAGTTACAAAACCACGCAGGGCAAAGAACCCATGGCAATGTCAATGTTCGTAGAATACAAAAGCACGGCACCGCACACGGTCATCTTGTTCTAGCCCTGACAAACACAAAAATCATCACGAAATTGAGGGCTGGTGGTCTGAGCTGAGATGATAAAAGGATATGGTGAAAACGCAGCGGGGGGGGGGGAAAACATGAGAAAAAGAGATGTGACAGAAAATAAGAGAGAGAGAGAGAGGATTAGGAAGGTAGACGAACAGGACAATAGGAGAAAAAAGACAGAGAAACTTGGGATTAGTAGGAGGAGGAAGTAAGAAAAGTGTCTGTGTGTGTCGTGTGTGTGTGTCGGTGTGTGTGTGTGTGTGTGTCTGTGTGTGTGTGTGTGTGTGTGTGTGTGGTGTGTGTATGTGTGTGTGGTGTGTGTGTGAGTGTGTTTGAGTGTGTGAGTGAGTGTGTGAGGGCGTTGATTGGGTGTGTGAGGGGGTTGATTGCGCCCGCGCGCGCGCGCGGGTGTGTGTGTTGGTGTGTGTGATGGTGGTTGTGTGTGATGTGTGTTGTGTGTGTGTGTGTGTCGTGTCTGTGTGTGTGAGTGAGTGAGAGACAGAGGGAGCAGAAAGAGTAGAGAGAGAGGTAAAGAGAGACAGTGCATGTGTGTATACGTGCCTGCGTTCGTGTGTGTGTTGTGTGTGTGTGTGTGTGTGTGTGTGTTGTGTGTATGTGTGTATGTGTGTGTGTGTGTAAGGTGAAGTTTGCGACATCAAGAAGCAGTGCACAGGGGATGTATGACAATCGATGTATAAAACAGAAATACGACACACACACACAAAGAACCAACCTCAAAATTGACATCGAATAAAAAAAGAAAAATTATCTCAGAAGGAGACAGACAGACAGACAGACAGCAGACAGAGAGACAGACAGAAAGAAGACAGAAGAGTTGCGAAACAAAACTAAAAAAAATGACAAAGACGACGACCCACGTAGATATACAGACATCCAAAAAGAAATACAAAACCAACACAAAAAAATCCCTTGCAACCACTCAAGACACAAAGTGTTCTTGTCTGTCATTTTGTGTAGGTGTGTGTGTTGTGTGTGTGTGGTTTGTGTTGTGTGTGTGTGTGTTGGTGTGTGTGTGTGTGTGTGTGTGTGTGGTGTGTGGTGCGTGTGTGTGGTGTGTGTTGGTGTGTGTGGGGGGGGGGGGTGTGTGTTTGGTGGTTGTGTGTGTGTGTGTGTGTGTGTGTGTGTGTGTGTGTGTGTGTGTACACGTTAGTGTGTGTGTTTCTGTGTGTGTGTTCTGTGTACACGTGTGTTTGTGTGTGTGTGTGTTGAGGGGGGGGGGTGTGTGGGTGTGGGTGTGTACACGTGTGTGTGTGGGTGTGTTTCTCTGTGTGGTGTTTATGTTTGTGCCTGGGTGTGTGTATGTGTGTGTGCGTGCGTGCGTGTGCGCGCGCGCATGTGTGTGTGTGCGTATGTGTGTGTGTGTGGTCAGAAGACAATGCCGAGGCAGAGACACCCCCACGAAAAGGAAGGCACTTCTCTTTGTGGCCGAGGAAAAAGACTTATTTTTTTGTCTCTGAGCTAGTATCAAGGACAAGGGCACCTGACCCAACTGAAGCAAATTTCAAGGGGGAAAAAAAGAGAGTCCTTCAGCAAGCGTTGTGTGGGTATTGTCAGCTGTCGTCACGGCTTGTTTCGTACCGTGTGTTGTGGTGTGGTGGGGGGGGGGGGGGGGAGGGAGGGGAGGAGGGGGTGAGTTTTGTGTGTGTTGTGTGTGTGTGTGTGTGTGAGAGAGAGAAGAGAGAAGTGTGTGTGTGTAGTGTGTGTGTGTGTGTGTGTTGTGTGTGTGTGTGGTGTGTGTGTTGTGTGTGGTGTGTGTTGTGTGTTGTGATGTTGTGTATGTGTGTGTGCTCTGTGTGTTGTTGTGTGTTGTGTGTGTGTGCTGTTGTGTGTTGTGTGTGTGTGGGGTGTGTGTGTGTTGTGTGTGTTGTGCGGCGTGTGTATGTGCTGGCGTGTTGTGGGTGTATGTGTGTGTGTGTGCTTGTGTGTGTGTGAGAGAGTGTGCGTGTGTTCGTCTCCTTTTCTGTGACGTTGTTGTCCTGCTATTCCCATGTCGCTCGTTCCGATCTGTTGGCCCTGAGCTGGTCATAGCCGCATCCTCAGCAGGGCCCCAAGTCCAGGGGGATCTGCCGTCAGTGTTATATGCCAGTGTGTCTTGTCCACCTGTTACAATCTGTGAAAGAAACCAACATGTATCCCACACGGAATTTTGTTGAGTGTTTGTTGTTGGGGTTGTTTTTCTGACTGCTTCTGAACTGTCTGAATAATCATAAGTTTGGACAAGTTTTTGGTGATTTTTACACAAAGTCCTGCGTTATGTAAGAAGCAGTCATTCCAATTTCCTTGATATCGATTTATTCTTTTTTTTGGATAAAGTAAGTTCGGGCCCAGTGACATATGACAAACTTTCACCTCCGTGTTTTTGTTTCTTGGTGTTTTTTTTTAAGAATATTGACCGTGTTGTGGATCTTAACCGTGCTGAATTTTGTTCTTCTAAATGATACATCAACAGAGCGGCAGTTTAGTGGATAGATAGTTTGACTTCCCACACCGAAGGCAGAGGCACTGCTCTGGCCCTGACTTTCAGACGCTATAGCAACAGTGCAACGTAAGGCATTTTCGCTCATAGGACAGACAACAATTTGTATTTTGTATTTTTTGTATTTTGTACCACTTAATATCACACCAGATTTCTCTGCGTGAAATTCGGGCTGCTCTCTTTCCCCGGGGAGAGCGCGTCGCCACAAGTGCAGCGCCTACCCATTGGTTTTTTTTTTCTTTCCCTGTATGCAACTGTATTGTTTCCCTATCTAGAGTGACTTTTTTCTACATAATTTTGCCAGGGTCAACCACCTTGTTGCCGTGGGTTCTATTACGTGTGCTAAATAGCGATGTGTAACACACGGGACCACGGGGTTTATCGTCTCATCCGAAAGACTAGCGCCCAGACCACCACTCGGGGTCTAATGGATGGGGAAAAAGTTTGGGGCTCAAACGGGGTATGAACCACAGCACACTCTGACCCGGACTTTTTGCTTTCTAGGCAAGGCGCGTTACCACCCTAGACCACCAATAACTCCAGTCTGAGTCTTCAACGTAGAAGAAGAATTGGACTTCTATCCTGAGGAACAGTGAAGCTGTTGGGTCGAATCTAGGGATGTGTTGTTTGATAAATTACGGCGACTGGATGTAAAAAAAGCACACGAGTGCTTATCTATTATCCTCGAATAAAAGAATTTTGCCTAAAAGAATTTTTTTGCGAGCTGGGGGAAGGGGGAGTTTTTTACAATCTGCCTTGTGTCAATTCAGAGTGCAGGCCTTGCCAATGCTTTACCCATCTCCGTTCATGTCTTAATTAAGCATGCAGACGATAAGATATGCAATGTAAAGATCCTATCTTTCATATCAGTGTTGGGAGGGTTACTTTTTTGTCATCTTATTTTTTTCATTTTTGGCCAATCATTTAGCCTGAAGAAGATTTAAAAAATAAACCGAAAAATTGCTTTGCCGGACACTTGGGCAGTGCGTTCTTACTTGTCTGCGTATTATTTTATTTCGAGATTAATGGAATAAAGTACATTAGTGTTGTTTTTTTTTTAATCCAGTCCCTGTGTGTATACAGAAACGCAAGCGTACCCAGCATGCTGTCTGTACCTGGAGAGAGCTCAACTCCGCCAGGTTCCACTAGTCCAAGAGAGATGGCCTGAAAATGTCGGTGCATTGCATGCATGCAACAGACAGGATTCTCTTCAAAGGAAAGATACTCTCTTTGTGTTAAGACCCTCAAAATCAGCTCCAGTTTAGAGAGAGAGAGAGAGAGAATGACGATAGAGGAGAAGAGGGAAGGAGAGAGAGACAGAGACAGAGAGAGGAAAAGAGAGAGTACGCACGCACGCACGCACGCACGCACGCACGCACGCACGCACGCACGCACGCACGCACGCACACACAACACACACACACAACACACACACACAACGAGAGAGAGAGAGAGAGAGAGAGAGAGAGAGAGAGAGAGAGAGAGAGAGAGAGAGAGAGAGAGAGAGAGAGGAATATGCTATTAACCTATGAATAGAAAATCAAGAAAGAAAACCAAACAAGAACAAACAAACAAGATGGAGAGAACAACGCAATTAAGTTTATATTTTACTCCAAGAGAAAGGACATTATATAAAAAAAAACACCTCAACTAGACACAATTTTTCTTTTTCTGAGACTTCAATGATGTATTTCAAAAGACATCATTTACATCCGACTGAACTTTTGGAATCAAGAGACTTTGATAGGGTTATTTTTATTCTTTTTTTTCTCTCCTTTCCTTTTTTTTTTTTTAGCTTATTGTAAGCTTTCTTTAGAGTAGATTGTTTGTTGCAAGGGAGTTCGTTTTTTGTGTGTGTGTGCCTCCAATAACAATTTAAGTTAGTTTGTTCGATTTTTTTTATACCTAGTTCTTGCATTTAGATTTCCCCCCACCTTTTTCAATCCCAGAAAGGAAATGTGGTGTCTTTCTTTGTGGTGGTAATGGTGTATGTAGTTGTCTGGTCTGTCTGTCTGTGTATGTTTGCCTATCTATCTGTCTGTCTGGCTGGCTGGCTGGCTCTGTCTGTCTGTCTGTCTCTGTCTCTATGTTTCTGTCTCTGTCTCTATATCTCTGTTTCTCCCTGTCTGTCTGTCTGTCTGTCTGTCTGTCTGTCTGTCTGTCTGTCTGTCTGTCTGTCTCTCTCTCTCTCTTCTCTCTCTCTCTCTCTCTCTCTCTCTCCTCTCTCTCTCTCCCTCTCTCCCTCTCCCTCTCTCTCTCTCTCTCTCTCTCACTCTCTCTCTGTCTCTGTTTCTCTCTCTCCCTCTCTCTCTCTCTCTCCTCTCTCTCCTCTCTCTCTCTCTCTCTCTCTCTCTCTCCTCTCTCCCCTCTCTCTCTCTTTTCTCTCTCTCCTCTCTCTCTCTTCTCTCTCTCTCTCTCTCTCTGTCTCTGTCTCTCTCTCTCTCTGTCTCTGTCTCTCTGTCTCTGTCTCTGTCTCTCTCTCTCTGTTCTCTCTCTCTCTCTCTCTCTCTCTCTCTCTCTCTCCTCTCTCTCTCTCTCTCTCTCTCTCTCTCTCTCTCTCTCTCTCTCTCTCTCTCCCCCCCCCCCCAGAGCACATGAGTTCTTATTCATTATCCTCGAAATGAAAGAATTTGCCTTGTCTTGCCTTGCCTTGCCTTGCCTCTCTCTCGGAGCATGGTTTGTATCTTCTGTGCGTCTCTGCTTTCCTCCCCTTCTCTTCTCTCCTCTCCTTCTCTCTCTCTCTCTCTCTCTCTCTCTCTCTCTCTCTCTCTCTCTCTCTCTCTCTCTCTCTCTCTCTCTCTCTTCTCTCTCTCTCTCTGTGTCTCTGTGCATCTCTGTCTCTGTTTCCACCCCCTCTCCCCCCCCCCCCTACACACTATCGTGTTACCTGTTTCTCCCTTTGAGCAGTGAAATTTCATTCTACCCCCCCTCCCCCACCCATACCCCACATCTTCCCCCCCCTCCCCCTCCCCCCCCCCCCTTGCAGCCCCCTCGACTCTCAAGTTTCCAAAGCAAGATTTTTATTGTCCAAGAAAGAGGCTTTGTTACGGGATCATCATCAGAATTCGCAGCAGTTTTTTTTAATGAGGCAGAACTGACTTTTGAACATCCCAGAGAGGAAAACCAGATTAAGATTGATTTTAGGCCCAACCATTGGCAGCACAAAAGAGGAGGGGAAATTATATTTCGCATTCCGAGAGAACGGCATTTTGTTCTGCATACAAATGGTCACAATCGCTCAATGTGTGTTTGTCCTGTTTTGGGGGGGTTCATCCATAGGGGCTCCTGTCGTTTCGGCCTGTCTGTTGTCTGTTTCTCTGTCTGTTTCTCTGTCTAGTCTGTCCTCTGTATCTGTATCTCTGTCTGTCTGTGTCTGTTGTCTGTCTGTTTTGCCTCTTCTCTCTCTCTCTCTCTCTCTCTCTTCTCTCTCTCTCTCTCTCTCTCGTCTCTCCTCTCTCTCTCTCTCTCTCTCTCTCTCTCTCTCTCTCTCTCCTCTCTCTCTCTCTCTCTCCTCGCTCCGTCTTTTTCCCTCTCTGTGCCACTGGCTCTCTGTGTCTATATGTCTGTCACTCTTCCTCTGTGTGTGTGTGCGTATGTGTTTGTGTGTGCGTGCGTGCGTGTGTGTGTGTGTGTGTGTGTGTGTGTGTGTGTGTGTGTGTGTGTGTGAATGCTCTTGCTGCTCTCTTTGACTTTGTCTCTGTGTCTCTCTGTCCTGGCTGCATGTGTGACTGATTGTATGTCTGTCTAGCTGTCTGGTCTGTCTGTCTGTGTGTGTCTGTCTATCTATCTATCTATCTATCTATCTATCTATCTATCTATCTATCTATCTATCTATGTTGTCTGTCTGTCTGTCTGTCTGTCTGCCTTCTTCTTCTTTTAAACTGTGTCAGTGTCTGTTTCTTTGCCCTTCTCCCCTCCAGCCAATCAAAATGAATGTATTATTGCTTATGGTTTTACATTCGATTTTTCTTTTTCTTTTTTTTGTCTCCCCCTTTCAGGCATTGAATCTGGGTATAATCATTCCTCGTTCTGCTGCTTCATGTATGTCGTTTTATGATCTTTCAGCATTACTTTTCTTTGTTTTATTTTGTTTTGTTTATTTTCAGTGGTTCGCAGGGGGTTTTTTGGTTTGATTTTATTGCTATTCTTTTTAGTGTTTTTTTTTTCTTTGTTCTTGTGGATGTCGTAGTAGGTGTTGTTCTTGTCATGATGTTATAATTGTTATTGCGGTATGGTTACTGTTGTTATAGATTTTGTTGCATTGACCGAAATTCTGTATTGTTTCACATGCGTCATTTTTGTTTTCTTTTCTTTTTTTCTGTCTTTTCTGTTGCATTTGGTGTATTGTCCTCATCATGCCGTCTCTCTCGCCTTTGCTCTATCTCCGTCTCTCGCTGTCTCTCGTTCCCTCTCTGTCTCTCTCACTCGCTCTCTATCTCTCTCTTGATCTCTTTTTATCTGTCTCTATGTAGCTATGTAGCTATCTATGTATCACTATCTATTTATCTATCTTTATTTCTATCTTTGTCTCGTCTCTCAATCTCTCTCTGTCTCTCTCTGTCCCTGTCTCTCTCTTTTTCCTCCTCCTCCCCCCCCCCCCAAATATATTCACTATTTTCTCTCTTTCTTCTCCGTCTTCTCCTCATGCTTTCAAGCCCCCAACAAAGCACTGCATGTTTATGTGAGGACTGCAAAAATAATAATGTGCTATCTGCGACTTAATCACATTTGCTGTCAAATTCTGAGGACTTTATTCCTGATTTCTCCGGTCTTTATTATATTGGCTTCGTGGTGCTTGCTGCTTTGTTTTATTTTCTTTGT
>CM060334.1:35524702-35534702 GCA_030674155.1 Stramonita haemastoma | reverse complement strand
GCTGACGATCTGTGGTCAACAAGGAGAGAGAGAGCCTGTAGTAATGCATGCTATCACTGATCCCGTACATCTGAGACCTCACTCTGTCAGGTTTTTTTTTCCAATACGCCCTGCAGTAGTAACACCAGAATTAGAAATCAGAACACGAGAAAAGGCAGAAAGAGCATTCATTACACAGCCACCAAAGCTTATTTCGCATATTTGCAATGTAGTGACAGTAAAGAAAACAGATCATAGCTAGGGAAAAGTCATCACAGTCAGTGAGGCTAGCTGGTAGCGTGAAATAAAGTTTCCCAAATTCCACAAAAAATCAGAGGACAGCAGAAGAAATGGAGTAAAAAAAATGATTGAGAAAGGATACTTCCTAGCTGCGATGATATGATGTATGTGGGATGTTTGCAAGAATTGGTTTCAAGATATATGAGGTTTAAAGGGAAGAATGGTTCTGAAAACTGGAAGAGGCGCAGAGCGTTATACAACCCTCAGTGCCTGTTTGGTATGGTTATGTCTTGGTGGATAGGTTTTATCAAGCTACATGGAGTTAGAAAATGGAAATCGGGTCTGTGATAGGGTTTAGTAAAAAGTGTTTCGAATATCGTGTGAAGTTTTTTGTTTTTTTTACTTCATGTCTATCAACAATAGTGCTACTGATATTAAGAACAATTTGGAACCAATGAAACACAAAGCCTGTTTCAGAATGAAAATTCTTACGAGAACGGATTGGATGCAAATACCATCGAATGAGATACCTGGTTTTTTTTCTAATTAAAAAAAAATGGTGGTTTGCTCCTGCTTTTTTTCAAACTTTTCTGTTATGGTTTGCTGGGGTTATTCACAGGAAGGGATCGGTAGCAGTATGTTTTGTAGTTATGGTTGTGTGCTGCTGCAACTGCCGCCGCCGCTGCTACGCATCGTTGCTGCTACGCTAACCATTCCACTCCAGCCATCCAGCAGCAGCAGCAACAGGTTAGGTTGACACACAGCTGTCCTTTTTAAGCATGGCTTCGTGCTCAATAACAAAGACAATCTTGTTTACACAAGCAACACAGAACAGACGAATAGCAAAGAAAATCACCCGCTACAAAAACTGGCCTCAAACCACAATCTACACCCTCACTAACTTTCAACCTCACCCCGTCCTATCCCTTCCTCTTCCACCTTCTCCCTGCCCCCCCCCCCCCACACACACCACACACACCACACCACACACACCACACACACACACACCCCAAACCCTTCTCCACTACCCCCTTAATCATGAACGATAATGACGATGATGATAATCGAACCATCGGGTGCCTATAAGAGAAGACCAAGCAGAGCAGAGGGTGGGTGGAAAGTAAGTGTTTCCACAACTGTATGATTGATCTTTTTTGGAAACATTGGGAGAGGGGGAGGGCGCTTACAACTAGTAAGGAAGGAGGAGGAGGGGAAGAGAGAGAGAGAGAAGAAGAGGAACAGAGAGACAGAGAGAGAGAGAGTGTTGGAAGAGAGAGAGAGGAGAGAGAGAGAGAGAGAGAGAGAGAGAGAGAGAGAGAGAGAGAGAGAGAGAGAGAGAGAGAGAGAAGAGAGAGAGAGAGAGAGAGAGAGAATGGTTGTGTCGAAGCTAGAGAGAGAGAGGAGAGAGAGAGAGAGAGAGAGAGAGAGAGACAGAGACAGAGAAGAGAGAGAGAGAGAGAAGAAGACAGACAGAGAGAGATGCCTGGAATGAGCAGGCGTGGAGAGGAAGGGGTGGGCAGAATGTTAGGAATCATGAGGGATGGTGATTTTTTTTTTGGGGGGAAGGGGAGGGGGGAAAGGAGGATAGTGGTTAGAATCAGCAGACTGATGAGTGGCCTGCAGGCTGGACCCGATCCTGTGGGCCAAGTCAGTGACCTCAGGAAGGAAGGAAGGACAACATCATCCTCATCATCACTCTGTTTGTTGTGCTCTGTGTGTCTGGCTGCTGTGCCGTTCGGTCGTATGTGGCTTGTGTTGGCTTTTGGCACCGTTCAGTTTTGGGGTTTGTTGGGTTTTGTTTTGTTGGGGTTTTTTTTGTTTGTTTTTGGGGGGGGTTTGGGGGGTTTGTTTTCAGTTGGTTTCTGTCCGTGCTCAATGTGTGTGTACTTTTGTCTTCTGAATGCTTTATCAGTATTGCTGCTGATGTCTTCTGTCTTGATCTGTCTATTCTGTCTGTCTCTCCTCTCTCTCTTTCGTCTGTCCTCTCTCTCTCTCTCTCTCTCTCTCTCTCTCTTCTCTCTCCTCTCTCTCTCTCTCTCTCTCTCTCTCTCTCTCCTCTCTCTCTCTCCTCTCTCTCTCTCTCTCTCTCTCTCTCTTGGTACATAGCGTAAATGCGTGATGTGTTGTTGTATGTGTGTGTTTGTTGTGTTATGCGTATGTGTGTTGTTGTGTGAGTGATTATGTAGTAGTGTGTGTGTTGTTGTTGTTTGTATGTGTATGTATTTGTGTAGTGTGTTTTGATTGGTCGTGTGTATGCATCGCGTGCGGCATGCACGCACACGTACGAGTGCGTTCAACCAGTCTCTAAAGTCACATACTCTTCCCTATCACCTTACCTCTTTTTAACCGCATCCCTCTTCATCTTTTCCCAACCCCACCTCCCCACCCACCCATCTTTCTTCTCTCTTCTCAATCGGAAGACGATGATGATAACAACAATCAACCTCTCCAGTACTTAAACCATGCTGTCATACCAGATGAAGCTGAAGGTTGCGTAGACTAGCTAATATAGAGAGAACAGGGTAGTATGTGTCATCAGTGATTATGGACTGGTCTGTTAGGTGGGGACCGTAACATTTGGAAGAAGAGATTGAGGAGGGGGGGGGGGGGGGAGGGGGGATGTGCTTGGAGTCAGCAAGAGGGGGGGGGGGGTAGGGGAGGTGAGTGGATTTAGAAATTGGAAACAGCGGTGTGATGAGTTGCCCCAAGGCTTGGTATGATCCTTAGGGCAACGTCTTCGACCTTGTGAGGAAAGGACAATATGTCTTGTGTGTGTGTTGTGTGTGTGTGTTGTGTGTGTGTGTGTTGTGTGTGTGTGTGTGTGTGTGTGTGTGTGTGTGTGTATGTGTGTGTGTGTGTGTGTGTTGTGTGTAATGTTGTCTGTGTATGGTGCTGTAAACTTGCGTTTATATGTTTTATATCTTGTGTGTGTGTTTGTCTTTTTATTTTACGCTATTTATTTATATCTTTATATCGAGGATAAGGAATAAGCACTCGTGTGCTTTTTTACGTCCCATAATTATCCAGTCCTCGAGTGTATAAGATTTGCAAATGTTTATCATTTGTTTCCACCGGCACACAATGGCTTACTCTTTCGCGAAAAGTGGAACAGGATTTAACATGTGCGCAAGATGTTCTGTGTGCGTTCGCACACGGGACCTATGTTTACCAGTCTCGTCCGAAAAACTTTTGAGGAGAATGGAGTCTGCACTGATGTTAACTCCAGGGGGGAAATCCCCTTGTGTGTGTGTGCGCGCGCACGCGCGTGTGTGTGTGCATGTGTGTGTGAGTGGGGTTGGGGTGGGGAGGCTGCTCGGAATCCCTAAGCAAGGGGGGAGGGGGAGGGGATAAAGTGGGCATGGAAAGAGCAGACTGATGAGAGGCCTCAAGGCGGGACATGATCCTGTGGGCAATGGCATCCACCTCTGGAAGGAAAAACAACAGCTGTTTGTGTGTCGGGTTTTTGTTTGTTGTTTTTTTTTGGAGGGGAGGGGGGTCTGTATGTCCAAGTCTTTGTAGCTAGGGTGTATGACTATCGTTTGCTTATTTGTGGAATCTTTTGGTTTTTTTTCCTTTAGTCTTTGCTGCTGTCTCTGTCTAACGTTGATCTTTGTCTGTCTCAGCCTTTGTTTTTCTCTGTGTATGTTCGTGTACCTGTTTGCGTCTCTTATGGTCTCTCTCTATCTCTTGGTCTCTCTCTGTTTCTTTCTCTATCTGTCTCTGTCTGTCTGTCTGCCTGTCTGTCTGTCTGCCTGTCTGCCTGTCTGTCTGTCTGTGTCTGTCTGTCTGTCTGTCTGTCTCTCTGTCTCTCTGTCTCTCTGTCTCTCTGTCTCTCTCTCTCCTCTCTCTCTCTCCTCTCCTCTCTCTCTCTCTCTCCTCTCTCTCTCTCTCTCTCTCCTCCTCCCCGTCTCCCCGTCCCTCCCTAAGTTCATCTCTGTCTGAACCTTAGGATTTTTTCTGTCTGTCTGCCTGTATGTCTGTCTGTCTCTCACTCATTTCTCCTTATCTCTTTTTTCTTTTTATGTATGACCACCTCTCTCTCTCTGTCTCTCTCTCTCTCTGTGTCGTCTCTCTGTCTTTCTGTCTGTCTCTTTTTGTCTGTCATTCTCTCTCTCTCTGTCCCTGTCTCTGTCTTTTTCTGTCTGTCTGTCTGTCTGTCTGTCTGTCTGTCTTCTCTCTCTCTCTTCTCTCTCTCCTCCTCTCTCTCTCTCTCTCCCCTCCTCTCTCTCATCTCTCTCTCCTCTCTCTCTCTCTCTCTCTCTCTCCTCTCTCTCCTCTCTCTCTCTCTCTCTCTCTCTCTCCCCCCTCTCTCTGTGTCTCTCTCTCTGTCTCTCTCTCTCTCTGTCTCTCCCCTCTGTCTGTCTGTCTGTCTGTCTGTCTGTCTGTCTGTCTGTCTGTCTCTCTCTCTCTCTCTCTCTCTCTCTCTCTCTCTCTCTCTCTCCTCTCTCTCTCTCTCCTGTTACTGATTGTACAGAACAGCAATCACCGTAGCGACCACAGCACTTCCTGTCGAATGGCTTAGGGCAAGGCAATTTTGTCATTCCGGAATGTCCCGCGTTATCATTTGCCGGTAATGATATGCCGTCCTTTTGATTTGTATTGGCCTTCTGTACCATGGAGATAATGGAGGTTGTGTGTGTGCCTGCGTGCGTGTGTGTGTGTGTGCGTATGTGTGACATACATACATACATACATACATGCATACATGCATACATGCTTACATACATACATACATACATACATACATACATACATACATACATACATACATACATACATACATACACATATGATATATGTATATATATATATATATAATAAAAGATTAGAAGAGAAGATGAGAGGAGAGAGAGAGAGAAAGAGAGAGAGAGAGAGGGAGGAGGAGGGGGAGAGAGAGAGAGAGAGAGAGGAAGGAGAGAGGAGAGAGAGAGAGAGAGTTGGAGTGGCTGCCTCAATAGAAGTAGACTTTAACATTCGCTCAGAAAGTCTTGTTTTGCAGAAACTGAGTTGACATGGCCAGATTGACCCTTCCATCTGTCCTCCATTACAATCACTATGTATGTTAGCCACGTCTTTAGGAAAGGCAAAGGCTTTTTTACCTTTTGTAACAGTAAAATGATGGAATGAGAGTTCTGTATGAAACGGCTGCAATTCAGATTGTTTTCGCCCAAAACTGTTTCCGTGTTACCATGATAGGCATACGAACCTAGTAAATCTGGTCAGTCTTTGCCCATCTGATCTTCTTATTATTTGCTTTTTGTAATGTATGAGCTTTTAGCTTCCGTTCGTAATGCCCCACTTTTTTTTTTTGGGGGGGGGGGGGGGGGTGTAATTGTTGCTATCAGCACTAGGAATTAAACTTTGAAAAGGCTTTTTACTTTTATCGCACGTAAAAGCCCCACGACAACAAAAGAATTGACCTGGCAAAATTCTGTAGGAACCCCCTATACCCTGACAGGGGAAAACAAATCCACATGCATACAGAAAGAAAAATGGGTGACGTTGCCCTTTTGGCGACGCATCTCTAGAAGGGGGAGGGGCCGGGGGAAGAGGAAGGAGGAAGCTGCCCGAATTTCACGCAGAGAAATCTGCCGTGACTTAGAGTTGTATACAATACAATATACAATTACATTGTCGGGTATGGAATGATAGAGTCCAGGTTCACATGCAAAGGTAATGACGGCCCACTAGATAGATAGCGTGCACACAAGAGGTTCCCTGATGACAAGGATTCCGTCCCGGAATGGGACTTTAGATTAAAGACCAGCACCCAGACCGCCACTTATCGTCTGCTGAATGAATGGGGTGGAGAGAGAGAGGAGAGAATGAAAGTCTGGCATCAGACGAGATTCCAAACGCGGCTCTCTTACCCTTTCTAAACGAGCCTGTTGCTTTTAAACCACTGCAACAACTGATCTCAGTTTTTGCCCCTTTTCTGGACGTCTTTAATGAGTGTATATTGTCTTGAGATTTTTTTTGGGGGGCGGTCGTTCTTGTGTTGTCATTGATGACAGATGGTCTGAACTGAAGTGATGGGTTGTTTCTGTAGTCTCCCCCCCTCTCTTCCCCTGCCCTTTTCTCCAAAAACGAAATTCCCAAACTTGGCTGAACTTAAGGGAAAAGTCATCCCAGGTTGGTATCACCAGAGCTTGGCAATAGTAGTCTGCAAATGTCTGGAATGGATGGATGCTTGTGGTTTCCAGGCTGCTGAAAGCGGGAAAAATCAGCCAGGACTTTGGGAGTGAAGGACAACGATGTGGTTTTGCCCTCCTCCTTCCCCCCTCCTTCTCTCTCTCTTCACGCAATAAAAATGTCGGGTTTATTTTTGTCGTTTGAGACTTCTTTGTCGGGTGGACTAAAAAGGGGTGGAAAAAAGAGCAGAAGGAATAGAGAGAAAAAGAGCAAGAGAGAGAGAGAGAGAGAGAGAGAGAGAGGAAAGGGGAGAAGAAAGAAAAGAGGAGGGGGGGGGGGGGGTGACGGTCACGAGAGACTATCGGGTGTTTTGTAGAGTTGCGATTTTTTTTTATATTCTGGAATGTTGTGGAATGGAGTGAAGTGTTTTGTGTGCTGTGTTGTGTTGTGTTATGTTGAGCAGTCTTGCATTGTATTCCATTTTATTGAATTGTATAGCATTGCATTGCATCACGTTATAGTTGAATCGTATAACATTGCATTGTATCACAATATAATTAAATGTATAGCATTGCATTGTATCACGTTATAATTGAAATGGATAACATTGCATTGTATCACATTATAATTGAACTTACTATTTACTTGTATCACGTTATAATCAATTGTTCTGCATTACACTGCACTACCGTGGCAGATATCTGTGTATGTAATGCTGACGACTCCTTCTCATGGATAACCTATAGCCACAGCACAGTGCTACCTTCTTTATCTTATCTTATTATTGTTTTAGTTCTCTTTATGTCCATTGTAGATCAAAATATTGCTTTCCTATTGAATGCAGATAGCGTTGTGATGGTAATAAGCTTTCCCTTCCTTCACGCAAAGGTTTGTTGCTGTTGGTTCTTTGACGTGCTCTAAACGCGTATCAGATCTAGGAACCTAGTCTTATCTAAAGCACTTGAACATCCAGACCAAACTCACATGGTTGGATAAAAAGGGAGGAAAAAGAGGGGGAAGGAGATTTGCCTCCTGAGGGGTTCAAAAACCAGTGACTTCTTCTTTTGGAGACGAGTTCATTACCCCTTAAGACCATCACACCATTTTCACTCACCAGTGTCAGTCATATGTTTGGATTGGCACTTTTGTTTCTTTTAAACCCTCTTTGTCTTCCTTGTTATCTTTGGTGACGTGTGATCCAGAATGATGATGTTTGCTTCCCTCATTCCAACCTCTGTGTGTGTGTGTGTGTTGGGTTCTTTTTTCCCCTCACTTTTGCTGCCAAATTTCAAAAGGTCATTCTACCTTGGTTAGCAGACGTGGCTGTGGTGGCCTGGAGATGTCTGGAATGCTTGCTGCTGCCGGCTTCCTCGGTGCTACTAGAAGGAAGAAAGTGCTTCAGGACGTGTAGTGTTGGAACACTAATGGGCTTTTCTCCTCGTGATCTAATAGAAATGTCAGGTGTGGGTTTTTTTCTTTCTTTTGTCGTTTGAAATTGAGAGTTGAGTTAGTGCAGAGAGATGGTTGAGAAAGTATGGCTTTTTTGTAGATGAGATTTTTTAGCTCGGAAAATTGTACCTTTTGTCTAGGAGTTGTATTTGATTGGATTAGTGTGTTGACGAGATGGATTTGTATTGTGGATGTGTCTGTTAATGTTGCGTTGCTGGGGTGTGCAGTGCATTGTGTTGTTTTTTTGTTGCATTGTAATGTATTCGATTCGCGTTGTAATATACTTGATTGGCTTTGCAATGATCGCGATGTATCAAAATGGGTTTGCGTTGTTCTGTCCTTTTTTTAAAGCATTATATTGCATTGCGTTCTGTGTCAGTGTAAAATATTGTTGAATCGTAATGTAGTGTAGTGTAGTGGGTGCTGTAGTGTAGTGTGTGTGCAGTGCAGCGTTGTGTATTGTAGTATAGTAGGGTGCAATGCAGTATAGTGTAATCTAGTGTCCTGTAGTGTATAGCGTAATTTAACGTAGAGTGAAGCGGCACAACGCACTACAGTTCAGTATAGCATAGCATAGGTAATGCTCAGCGCAGCGCAGTGTAGTGTAGTGTAGTGTTAGTGTAGTGTAGCGTAAGCGGTAGCGTAGCGTTAGTAGCGTAGCGTAGCGTAGTGTAATGTAATGTAATGAATGTAACAACGCAGTGCATTGTAGTATACTATAGTACAGTACAGCGTAGCGAGTGCTAAATAGCGTAGCGGGTAGATCACTGCTCTCTTTGCACGTTTAATTTATTTGGGATTTTTCTTTTCTTTTCTCCCCCTCCCCCCCTCCCCCCCCCTCCACAACCACACCACCACCTATTTTCTCCGACTATAGGTCTTCTCTTTTATTTATTTCTCAATCTCCTGGGAATTCTCCAATTTTCTCTTCAGATAAACAGTTTGGGAGGAGAATGGATGGTGGGGTAGAACCAGGGGCTGGAAGACAGGCATGCAAATGGATTGAACAGCCTAGCCACCATCAGTCAGCAATTGTCCTCAAGTCTACAAATTTGTTTTCACCCCCAGTTTCCCCTAATTTCCAAGAGAGGGGTTGGGGGGTAGGGAAACAGTGGTGGGGGTGGGGGAGGGAGGGGGAGAAGGGGGAGCAGGAGGGGTGAAAGTTTGCTTACTGAGGTTTTAACCTAAGCAATTTGAAAGGGCAGATGAATTCTCGAATGTGCCTTCTGGGCAAAATTGTCCCTGCTCTTCCTTAAGTGGTATTGTCAGATGGAAAAGGGTGGCTGCGTAATAAAGACAAGAGTGAGGAAATAATATATGAAAATGAAAAAAGAGGAACAGTTCAACAATAAAACGTTCTCCTTTTGTAATAGAAAACAATTATAATAAAAAAGAGATTTGTTGGCGAGTTGCCAGTAATTTTTTAAGATATGTTTTCATTCAGTTTGCAGCTTTAGGGGTGGGGGGGGAGAGATTGTTGCTGTTTTACTTTTATCAAGAAAAGAGCTGACCATTTGGTAATCTAATTAACCATCAAAAGAATTCCCAAGAAAAAGCACTCGCAGCCATAGTAACTACCCTCTCCCCTTCCCCTCCCACTTTTTTTATGTCTTCCCATTCGAAAAAAGTTACAGCCTCACCCAAACCCTGACTAGCACCCAGACCACCGCTATCATAGACAAAAGGGAAAAGAAAGAGTAAGGACGGGATGGGATTCAAGCCACCTATCTCCTCGCTTTTTGCACAGTACAGGTAACGGTACCACTCGGCCCTGGCTTCATTGATGGGGCCCTGTAATCAGCGGGGCAGTAGACTGTTCCGTCTTGGGGGGTTCTGAGTGGCTGGAGACAGATGAATTGAGGCACATCACCTGAAGGTTACAGAGCATTAGTCCACACCATTCATCCCCATTCATTCTACTTAGTTTTGAGAGAGAGAGTAAGGCTGCGGGCTTTTTTTTTGTTTTTTGTTTTGTTGTGTTTTGTTTTGTTTTGTTTTGTTTGATGTGTGTGCGTGGTTGTGTTTTGTGTGTGTTGTGTGTGTGTGTTGTGTGTGTGTGTGTGTTGTGTGTTGGTGTGTGGTTTTTGTGTGTGTGTGTGAGGGGAGGGGAGGGGAAGGGAGGGGGTTAAGATGGGGGGATGGTTGGTTGTGTGGGTGTGTTGTGTGTGTCTTGTGTTGTGTGTGTGTAGGTGTGGGGGGT
>CM060334.1:35523498-35524602 GCA_030674155.1 Stramonita haemastoma | reverse complement strand
TTGCGAAATGAGCAAAATAAGGATAGCGATTTTTGTTTATAAGTTTTCTCGTCCCAAAATGAAATTAGAACATTTGCAAAAACAATGCTCTCTCTCTCTCTCTCTTCTCTCTCTCTCCTCTCTCTCTCTCTCTCTTCCTTCTCTCTCTCTCTCTCTCTCTCTCTCTCTCTCTGTATCTGTCTCTGTAGTGTAGAAACAATAACCAAAAAAGAGACAACACCAAAGTTTAAAATGGGGTTAAAAGACATTCCCCCCTTCCTCTTTGTCCAAAAAAATGAAAGAAACAAAAAAAGCCAAAATGAAAAAAATAATCCAAGCCAACATAAAAAAAACTTAAACCAAAACCACACACAAAAAACTTTGTGCTGGATGCAACACAACTATCATGCAGGCTGTCTTCAATTAAAGTAGGCGGTGGAGCATCATGAGAAACAATAGCAATGCTTCCCTTCACATGTCCATAATAATCCTCATCAATTTGCCAGATGTGCATGTCAAATATCTCCCTCTTTGCAAATTCTTACCCCTTTTCTCCCCAGCAACAACAAAAAAAACAAAGACAAAAAAATCTAATTTTTGTGCATATTCTGAAAATAATAATCCATCAAACTGTGATGAAAACCAGGCAAAATTCTGTTGTATGACCTAAAATGGTGGAAACAAGCTGCGAGTTAGGTCCATGAAAAAAAAAGAAGAAGATTTTCTCAGCTTTCTAGCGTGAAACCGATGATGATCTTGCTTCGAACACATCAAGTCTTCTCTTACAAGATCTCTTCAGCTAAATGGTGTGTCTTTTTGCCCCCCCCCTCCCCCCCAACCATTGTAGGGGCGGTGTCGTCTTTCTTCATATTCCCTCACCCATCTTCTGTCTTTACATGGTTTAAAAAAAATCACATATATAATTACAGACATAAAAAAAATTAGATCGATAAATGGTATATTAGTAATCAATTCCTCTTTTTTTATAGTCCCATAAACATTGCTTGACCTGGATGCATAGGCAAAATAGATTAACAGGGAAAAGTACGTTTAGGTCTTATAAAGCTAAGTGGATAGACCGAAAAAAACGTTTCTTCAGCGAGAGAGATGGAAACTGTTTTGGGG
>CM060334.1:35510998-35518498 GCA_030674155.1 Stramonita haemastoma | reverse complement strand
GCGAACGAGAGAAGAAGAAGTGCCCGCAAATCCAACCACTTCATCTCAACTCCTACATGCTCATACGCACATAGATACACCTAGTTTGTTCAGGCGCGGGAACACGATCTCGTTTATTTTTTTTATTTATTTATTTACCTATTCTTTTATATCGAGGATAATGGAATAAGCTCTCTTGTGCTTTTTTTTTTACACCCAGTCACCGTGTGTATGCAGTTTTGTAAATCGTGTCATCTGTCCCCACCGGCACACGATGGCCTACTCTTACGAAAAGTGGAACAGGATTTAACGTGTGCGCAAGATGTTCTGCGTGCGCTCGCACACGGGGCCTCGGTTTATAGTCTCATCCGAAGGACTTTTGGGGTGAGTGGAGTCAGCACTGATGTTAACTCCAGAGAAAAAAATCCCCTCGACCGAGATTTGAACCCGGGTCGTCAAATTGCCAGCGCAATGTTCTGACCATTAGGTTATCCCGTCCCCCTAGAACTACTAGAACTACAGACTCATGATCTGAAGGGTGAAGGTTCGAATCCTGACACCCTGCTAAGTTTGCCAAGTTGAGGTCGGTTAAAAAAATATATTTTCCATCCAGAGTTAAAACACTACAAGTGCTCAGGACTGTGGAGTGTGTGTGTGTGTGTGTGTGTGTGTGTGTGTGTGTGTGTGTGTGTGTGTGTGTGTGTGTGTGTGTGTGTGTGTGTGTGTGTGTGTGTGTGTGCCTGCGTGCGTGTGTGTGTGTGTGCCTGCGTGCGTGTGTGTGTATTTAATTTCTTTCTTTCATTCTTTCTTTATACTTTTATATCGAGGATAGTGGAGTAAGCATGCATATGCTTTTTTACATCCAGTTCCCGTGTGCATATAATTTTTTTGGTAAATCTTGTTATCTGTTCCCACCGGCACACGATGGCCTACTCTTCCGAAAAGCGGAACAGGATTTAACGTGTGCGCAAGATGTTCTGCGTGCAATTTGCACACGGGGCCTAGGTTTATATTCTCATCCGAAAAAGACTTTTGGGGGGGGGGGGGTAGTGGTGTCAGCACTGATGTTAACTCCAGCGGAAAAAATACCCTCAAGCGGGAATCGAACCCGGGTCGTCAAATTGCCAGCGCAATGTTTTGACCACTACGCTATCCTGTCCCCCTATGTGTGTGTGTGTGTGTGTGTGTGGGGGGGGGGATATGCGCGCGCGAGCATGTGTGTGTGTGTGTACATGCGCGCTCATGTGTGTGTGTGTGTGTGTGTGTTTGTGTGTGTGAACGCCCGTGTACATGTAATATCAAGTGCAGAATGATGTTAAAAATCAATCCCCCTCTAGTGGAGAAACCCATGATCATAATACAAGGTAGTTGGTAGTTATCGAAATAAATTTGTCAGCATGGTCTTGAGGTTTTACCAAAACAGCCCCTACATCAACACATCTTCGCTGCTGAGAGGTAAACAACGTGTAATCCAAAAATAAAAGAAGAACAACCCTCACCGCCAAAACAGAATTAAGTTGCTGAAGCATCTGCATTATGGCTAAATGTGGTGTTGCATATATATGGACTTTTTTTTTTTTGCTCGCGCTTGATGTGACCCTTCCCCAGAACTGTATTGTTAAGACCCTTGCATCTCTAAGCTCTGCCACAGGGCTACAGGCCAGAGGAGGCCCCGCACTGCATGCTGGTGGAGGGTCATTCTGTGAGTGTTAAATTATGTAAAGCATGTTCTGATGTAATACACAGAGAAACTCTATCTTTAGAGCCGGCGCCTTATAAATATCATATGCGTATCTTAACCAATACATTGCCGGCAATTTTGCTGATTAAATAAATCCCTTGAATTCGAAATACCGTATAAAGTTTAATGCAGGCACGTACGTGAAGTTGATAAAGAAATAAATCAAAATAAATGAAAACGAAACCAAAACTTACAAATGCGAAAACAAACAAACATAAAACCCCCCCAAAGAATGAGCGGCCGAAGAGTCGAAAACTTGCCTGATCATTTTATCGTGACGGAAAAACAACAACTGTGATTTGATCTGTTTATGGAAATCCAGATCGTTCTGATAAATTATGACATAACAGGACTGCACTCTACACTTTTCTGCAGAAAAATAGCTCAGTGTAATCGCATCATAAACCCACTTTAACCATCCCCATAAGAAAGAATTCAAAAGGAGATTGCTGGACCGTGGTCTGTTCGCGGTGGTGTTATTCGTCAATAGTAAAAAAAACAGCTAAGATTGATTTTCACCAGTTCAGAGTTAACGACAACGCGGTTACTACCCTTACTCTAAAAAAAAGTCCCACCTCTTCTTCCCTGTCTCCTTCCGCCAATAAGTCCACATCATTGTTAATAATAATAATTATGACAAGACATCATAAACAAACATGAGCAAGATCAACAACTCCAACATCATTATAATTATGACAGACGGTTATAACACAAAACAAACACGAGCAAAATATTAACAACCAACTCCAATACGACAGACGAGTTATACAAAACAAACATGTGCAATATTAACAACTCCCATAATAATTATGACAGACGAGTTATACAAAAAAAAAAGAACAATATTAACACCTCCAATAATATAGGACAAGTTATACAAAAAAACAAACATGTACAATATTAACAAACTCCAATAATAATTATGACAGACGAGTTATACAAAAAAAAACATGAACAAATATTAACACCTCCAATAATAATAATAGTAGGACAAGTTATACAAAAAAAAAAAAAACATGAGCAATATCAACAACTGCAAAAACAACCCCAATCCCCACCCCCCCACCCCATCCCTGCCACCCTCACAAAAAATCCATGAGAAAATTTACTGAATTAAAATGAATACACCCTTGTCTTCGGGGGCTCTGAATTCGTACTAGCTGGACAGACCCACTGACAGCAGAAAAGCAAGTAGCATCATCTCACCACACAGCTCCTGCGCTTGAGGCTAGTAGCCCCCTCCAAAAAAAAATGTGGCGAGAGAAAAAAATACATAGTATAGTATCATGGGAGGGGAGTAGGGGGAGGGGGACAGGGGGACAGGGGGAAATGTTGGTGTCCTTCACGAATGAAGACTTGGCTGCCTGGAGAATGCAGGACTGTAAAGAAACACCCGTAACTGCACTTGCGCATCGTTTTCCAGTTTCATGCGATTTTACAGACACCAGCAACCGTCTTCTTTTTGTTTGTTTTTTTCTCCTCTTCTTCTTCAAACACCTTGAAGTGTTTCAAAATCATACCCACTCACACACACACATATGTATGTGTAGATCCATCATCACTGCCAAAAAAAAAAAAAAAAAACCCAACCCAAAACCCTCACGGAAAAAATCCTTCACACAATAACCTGTGACATCATCATCATCATTATCATCATCATCTTCAGTCCAATGTTTTTTGAGAAAAAAAAAATCATCCAAAATATTCCAACACACGCAAACACATTCAGGGTCAATACTTTTTTCAGTTTTGTATTTGTATAGGATTTTTTTTTGCACCCACGCGCCGCTGATGACACAAAAAAAGTTTCTCAGTCAGGTTTTGTTCTAGCGTTTTTTTTTTTTCGTCTGACTTGCAAAGATTTTTTTTTAAAAGCTTTTTTTTTTTTTACAATGAATTTTCTGCAGTCAAGTTTAGCAAAGAGTAAAACGACAAAAAAGAATCTTTACCCTTTCTTGCTGAGTTTTTTTGTTTTTTGGTTCTGTTTCTAAATTCCTATTCACACACTTTCGGCCGGACCTCATCCTACCTTTTTACCAATATTTTTGACACAAAAAGTTTTTTGCGCAAAGGTTTGTCAAAACACGATCCACCGGGGGCAAAGATGACATCCTTTTTTTTTTTTTACCACACACACTGCCCAGGAATTAAAAAAAAAACACACCCCCAAAAATATAATCCAACAGTTTATACACCCCAAACCTGACCTCAAAAGAATCCATCGACGTTGCCCCCCCCCCAAAAAAAAAAAAAAATCGTCGAAAAATCACACACCCCGGAAAAACTCCAAAAAGTCCACAAGTCGCCTCACAATCGGAATCTTGACGACCCGACACGAATCCTGATCCGCGACAGTCAACAAGAGCATCCTGGGGGTGAGAAGAAGAGTGAGCAGGCGTGATGAGTAGAGTTAGGACAGGGTGGGGGTGTAGAGTAGAGTTCGGGGGTGGGGGTGTGGGGTGTTGGCTCTATCCGCAGCCCCAGGAGCCTGTCCCCGTGCCCCCTCGGAGCAGCAGCTGCAGCAGAGAGAGCAGGGAGGGGAGGAGCAGACAGAGGGGAGGGGGTCCCAGGGAAGGGAAGAGGAGGGAGGCTGCCCCTCCTGACTGTCCCTTGTGCGTTCCTGCAACACACACACACACACAGATATAAGATACACACACACAACACACCACGCACGCACGCACGCACGCATGCACGCAAGCACGTACGCACACACCACTGATGGGGGTAGTTAGTTGTTGTTGTGTGGTGGTGGTGATGTTGGTGGTGGTGGTGGTGGTGGTTTGGTGATGGTGATGGTGATGGTGTAGTGATTGGTGGTGTGCTGGTGTAATGTTGTTGATGGTGGTGATGATGCTGGTGATGGTGATGGTGGTAGTGATGTTGGTGGTGGTGGTGATGATAGTGATGGTCGTAATGATAGTGATGGTTTGTGGTAATGGTGATGGTCGTGGTGATGGTGTTGGCGATGATGGTGGTTGTCGGACGTGGTGTTAGTGGTGGTGATGGTGTTGGTGATGGTGTTGGTTGTGGTGATAGTGTTGGTAGATGGTGGTGGTGATGGTGATGATAAAGGTGGTGGTGGTGATGATGATAATGGTGTTAGTGGTGATAGTGGTGTTGGTAGTGGTGGTGATAGTGTTGGTGATGGTGTTGGTGGTTGCTCTTGTTGTTGTTGCTGCTGCTGCTGCTGTTCTGGTGTTGGTTACAAATGTTGTAGTCTTGTTTTCAGCTAAATAGTACGGTATTGTAGTGATCCGTTATTGTAATGCATGGTGTGGTATCGCATCATATCAGTAACTGTATCGTATCACACTTATTGTAAGGTATGGTGTGGCATCGCACTATATTAGAAATGGTATCGTATCATATTAGTAATGGTATCACATCATGCTTATACTGTAAGGTATGGTGTAGTATCGCTCATATCAGTATTGGTGTTATATATTATGCTTGCTGTAAGGTATGGTGTGGTATCGCTTCAGTATGCTAGTGTATTATCTATACTGTGTGGTACTGCGTCGTATTATCAGATCCATTTACCAAGTTTTACAATTGCATCGATTAACTAATCACAATCATAATAGACCACACCATACAGTATCCTACCTTATCAAACAATATTATATCATACCATATCGTTTCATACTATATCATATACTACCACGCTATATCATTCCACACTACCAAACTAATCCACACCATAATTAGCGTACCATACCATACCATACCATACCACACCACACCACACCACACCATACCATACCATACCATACCATACCATACCATACCATAACCATACCACACCACAACATACCATACAACCACACCACACCACAACACAACATACCATACCATACCACAACATACCATACCAACCATACCATACCATACCATACCACACCACACCACACCACACCACACCATACCATACCATACCATACCCAACACAACACAACATACCATACCATACCGTACCATACCATACCCTACCCTACCATACCACACCATACCACACTACAACACACCACACCCACACCACACCACACCACACCCACCACACCATACAGTATCAAATCACATAACGAACACATCCCTTTACTCCAACACACCTATAGACGTAGACCCCCCCATGCCCCCCCCCCTCTCTCTCTCCTCCCCCCTCCTCTCTCTCTCTCTTCACACCATTATTCAAATATTGTCTAGACAGCTGTCCAAAGTCTGGCACGTCTCTGTCTCAGGTGACCCTCTGTGTGTGCGCGTGCGCGCACGCGCACGCGTAAGTGTGTGTGTGTGCGCGCGTGCGCGCAAGCTCACGCGTGTATGTGACTCCGTTCAGTATGCATCAGAAAGAGCGGACATGGCAATGTACGACTAAGGCGTCTCTTTTACCCTAGTTGACATACTTAAAGGAAACAGCAAACCCAAACAGTAACGGTTCCCAAATATATGTCGGTTTATTTAAAGGGAAAGGCAATTCAAAACAAAAATCAGTCATAACTGGTGAACTAAAAAAAAAACAACAGCTCATTTAGTTTTGTCAAATTTTATTCTACTGTATGTCATTACTACGAATTGAATTGAAAGGAAATGTACTGCTGAATTAAGCAGAGTGTTTTATAAAAAATACGTTATTTGATTTTATTTATTCCATTCTAGTTGATATAAGTGCATTCTTTATTCATTTAATTACATTACATTTTATTTGATAAAATTTTGTTTTTCCTTGATTATGTTTTCGGATGTTTTATTTTTACAGTTTTCTTTTTCAACTTTCCCTCGCTGCTTTCCCCAAACCAGTTGTACCGATTGTACACCAATACCTGACCTTTTTCAGGCCTGGTAGATGCACGTACCTGCAGTGCCAGTCACACCATTGGACCAACCCATTCAATAAAACCTGCGTCCGTAAACAAAAAACAACAACAATCGAATGCGGGATCCTTACTCTTTCCACTAAACTTACAGCGATTATTATGCAAGAAAATGAATACAGGCACCTTGAAATTCTAACAAAGTTCATTTTTTTTCAGATGCTTTTTAAATTCCCCTGACTCTTCGCCGACAATCTAAAAGCCTTAACCACTGCGCCAAAGACGTTAAGTCTTTGATTGTTTTTTTAGTCAAACAAACAGGATTCTGCCTCATGTTGATTTTTCTCTCTTGTGTAGCAGGGTCCTAAGCGCTCTGCCACTTTGTGTTCGGGTTATTTTCTGGCCTTCTCTGGAACAGCCATGATTCCACTGGTTGTGAAGATACAAACATGTGACGGCCACTCACTCACATCATGCACACACACATACACGGGCACACACACGCACGCACACGTACGCATACACACACACACACACACACACACACACACACACACACACACACACACACACACACATACACATACATACACACATGCGCGCGAACAAACGCACGTGTACTGCCACTAAATTACATCATGCACACAAACACACACATGCACACACACAAACACACACGCGCGTACACACCGCAACTCACATCTTGCACACAAATACATCGATGCATGCACACACACATATTTACACACACACACATGCACGCACGCACGCACGCACGCACACACACACCACACACACACACACACACACACACACGCACGTACACACACACACACACACACCTACCACCCAAATAACCACCCCGAACTATCAACCACCACCACCATTGCCTACCACCTCAAACAGACATTCTTACCTACGCCCCTCCCCCCCTCATCATCCACCTCCACCTTCACACTTTCTCCC
>CM060334.1:35498498-35505998 GCA_030674155.1 Stramonita haemastoma | reverse complement strand
GAGACAGAGACAGAGACAGACAGAGAGAGAGAAGTGTGTCTGTGTGTTTGTATGTGTGGTTGTGCTTGTGTGCGCTTGTGTGCATGTGTGTGTGTGTTGGGGGGTGGGTGATGGAGCTATGTGGAGCGTCCACTCAATCCACTGAACGTCAACCTCCCCCCCAACCTCCCCTTTCCCTCCAACCTGACCCCCTCACCTACCACCCTCCCACCCCCACCTCCCCAATGACCCCCCTTCCCCCCCTTCCTCCCGAAAGTCAAAGTCAGTGCAGTATAAGTACACAGTACTGCGGATAAGACTATAAACCGAGGCCCCGTGTGTGAACGCACGCAGAACATCTTACGCACACGTTAGATCCTGTTCCGCTTTTCGAAAGAGTAGGCCCTCGTGTGCCGGTGGGAACAGATGACAATATTTACAAAACTGCATACACACGGGGACTAGATGTAAAAAACAACAACCCCACAACGAGTGCTTATCCCATTATCCTCGATATAAAAGAATAAATAAATAATAAATAAATGGATAAATCTTCATTCAAAACAATAGACAACTATCCTTACACACCCTCCTGTCCACTTAACTTTCCTCCCTCCCCCCTCCCCAAATAAAACTTAATTCCCCCCCTAACCATTCCACCCCGCCCTTTGAGCCCAACCTCCCACCCAACCACCCCTCTCCCCTCCAAGCCTACCCCCCCACCTCCCCTACCACCCTCCCACTCCTCCAACCTCCCCAATGACCCCCCCCCCCTCCCACCCCCCGAAAGTCAAAGTCAGCGCAGTATAAGCAGAGACTGTATAAACTACGCTAGCTTATTATACAGTCTCTGGTAGAAGCTGTATACAGCACAATACTCACTGTCCAGCACGGTGACGTGCAGACTCTTGACCTGCAGGTTGGAGGTGCGGCAGATGTACAGCCCGCTGTCCTGCAGCTGCGCGTCCTTGATCTCCAGCGTGCTGAAGATGGTCTTGTCCGTCAGCGACACGAACTTGCGGATAAACAGCTGCACCCACACACACACCAACATCAAGGGAATTGTTTTGTATGGAACTTGAGTGTTGTTTTTAAAAAGGGTTATGGCGTGAAGCAAACTTTTTTTTTATAGCAACTATCCTTCTGAGCAACCTCCACACCCTAGAAAACAAACAACAACAAACAAAAAGCCCCCCCAAAAAACAACAACAACAACAACAACAACAAAAAAAAACAACAAAAATCCCAACCAAACCAAAAAAACAGAAACGATTTTTTTAATCAAAGAAGAAAAAAAATAGTATGTTAAAATGTGAATGAACATGTATAATCATATATATATACAGAAAGAGACAGAGAGACAGACAGAGACACAGAGAGACAGAGACACAGACAGAAAGAAGAGAGACAGACAGACAGAGACAGACAGATGGACAGACAGACACAGACAAACAGACAGAGACAGCCAGCCAGCCAAACAAACATACATACATACATACAGAACATACACAAAAAGAGATAAATTGAAACAAAAACAACAGCGAGAGACAAACAAACAAACAAACAGACACACACACACACACACACAGAGAAAAACAACAACCAACCACCACCACCCTCACCACCACCTACAACTCCAAACAGACTTTAACAGGCCACCAAAGGACACTTGACCACGCTTCGTGCCATGAGGCCAAGGTTTTAGCCAAATGAAAGCACTAGGACACAGCCCACCTGAGACCCCATTCTTCAGTCCACCAGACGTCCAATCAGCGTGCTCACTGGGGGAGACGCTTCCTAGTTGACTAGACTGCGTAATGGATTAAAGAGTGGAAAGCAACAAAACAGCAGCAGCAGCAGCAACAACAAAAACAACAACAAAACAACAAACAACAACCGCAAACAGCAGAAGTTGACAACCACCCCCCTTTTCTTCAACCACTAAAACAAAACAAAAACTAAAAACCTCAACAACCCCCCCCCAAAAAAAACAAACCCCAATACTATCAACATTAAGAGCAGCAGCAGCAGCGACAACAAAAACACCAGCCACAATAAACAGCAGTAATAACAACAACAGCAAAAAACCAGTCGCAGCAACAGTAATAAAATTCAGAACAACGATAGAAAAAACACAACAACAGCACACAAAATATAAATAAAGTAATTGACACTCCCCCCACCCCCCACCCCCCCCTCACAAAACATCCTGACGCATTCCCCCCCAAAAAAAAATCGAGACATTAGAAATGATTTTGTAGCTTCAGAGAATGTTATTGCGTGCAGAAGCATCCCATATTCGCTACATCATCACATTCATAAAGTTTTGGAAACAAAGAAACACAATGGAAAACAAAAACACTGAGATGGATAGGGCGGGGGGGGGGGGGGGGGGGGGGGGGGGGGGGGGGGGGTATGAAGATGAGAAGTATGGGGAGCAAATCCACAGAAATTTACGTTTTTTGCATGTGCCACTATTTTTGTCCCCATTATTAAGGTAGTCGCATTTACACTTCGGGACTAAAGTCAAATTTCGTGTTGTAGTGAATGCATTAATTTTTATGTTTGTGGGTATGAATTAGTGTATGCACGTGTATGTGCTCTACACACACATAGACACAAACACAACACACACACACACACACTCACAACACACACACACACACACACACACACACACACACACACACACACACAACACACACACACACACACACACACCACACAGACCCAAACCTCTAAACAACAACAACAAAACCCCGTCCAAAAATCGCCCCCCCAACCCCCCCCAAAAAAAACAACAACACAAACCCACCCCAAAATCAAACCATCAACATCCCCCAAACCCCACCACCAAAAAAATAAGACAGATCCAATCCAATCCAATGATGTTGCTTAGAACCCCGCCGACCGCATAGGCCATATCGGGGCTGTCACCTCGTCACATTTTAAAACTCGTAATTATTAAAAGTGTGCAACTATATACAGTTTAAAACGGAGGGTATAAAACCAACTCGACTGTCCTTGCTTGTATCAACGCCCTGGTCAACCATAACGGTCAGGTCAGCCCAGGACGGCCATCGCTATCACGCGATCGATCACACATAAAATGAGATAAAACCAAAAACAGATGTGTGGTACCTTCTCATCGGAACTGGTGATCAGTTTGTTGCCCTCCTTAAACCAGTCCAAATCGTCCGGGGGGTAGTCCTGACCGGTGGCGTTACAGCTCAGCTCCAACCGGTTATCCTTGTCCACCACGTCCGGCCCCGAGAGCGATATGGCTGATCAATCAATCAATCAATCAGTCAATCAATCAATCCGGCAGTCAGTCAATCAATCAGTCAATAAATAAATCAATCAGTCAATTAATTAATTAATCAATCAATCAATCAACAAATCAAGCAGTCAGTCAATCACTCACTCACTCACTCACTCAATAAATCAACCGATCGATTAACCAATCACTCAGTCAATCGATCGATCAATCAATCAACACATTAATCGATCGATCCATCACTCAATTCATTAATTAGTTATTCAGTCACAACAGTCTGCTCATCAATCAATCTGTCGGTCAGTCAGTCAGTCAGTCAGTTTATCAGTCACTTAGCAAGCCAACATGTCTCTCTGCCGGTCAGTCGACCGAAAGATAATTTCAGTTAAGAAAAAGAAGACAAATGTATGATCAGAATCAAATTAATCGATTGAACGATCTAGCGACCGATTAAGATTATCCGACTGAACTATTTATCAATCAGTTAAGCCGATTCGATTGAATGATCTATCAGTTAACTCTACCCGATTTGAATGCTCTATCTATCGATTAAACCTAACCAATTAAACGCTGTATAAAAAAACTGAAGCTATCAATAAACTAACCAGCTAATAAGAAATTCATCCATATACCGATCAATCATTCAACCAGTAATGTACCAATAAACCAGGAAGCCAGTCAACAGAACAACCGACCGCTCGTTCACTGTCCCACCTTATACATTTGTATACTTTCCCATTTGTACTCCTTTAGATCATCAACTGATTAATAATCAAAGGATCAATTAATCTAACTAATCAGTCAATCAGTGTGTCAATCGATGAACCAGCCAACTAGCAAGCCCCCACTCCACAACCTACCGCCCGTGCGCGCGCGTATACACACATACAGACACACCCACTCACACACACACCCAAAACCTCCCCCCCACACACGCACGCGCGCGCGCGCGCACACACACACAGCTTAACTAAGAGTTTTGCAATAAAATATAAATTTAACAAAGAAACAAAGAATGAAAATGGTTCACGTAAAAAACCGTCAAATTTTTTACACATGAGAATGAGAGAGAGAGAGAGAGAGAGAGAGAGAGAGAGAGAGAGAGAGAGAGAGAGAGAGAGAGAGAAGAGAGAGAGAGAGAGAGAGAGAGAGAGAGAGAGAGAGAGAGGAGAGAGAGAGAGAGAGAGAAGAGACAGACAGACAGACAGACAGACAGACAGACAGACAGACAGACAGACAGACAGACAGACAGACAGACAGAGACAGAGAGAGACAGAGAGTGAGAGATAGACAGAGAGGAGAGAGAATAAAACGTTTCCTCTGCCGAAATGAATGGCTTTACACGAATAAGCTGACATTAACAAGCAAAAACAAAAACAAATCGAAACAAATGCAAACAAACAGCCAGCCAACAAAGGAGGGAAAAAAAAGGAACTGAAAAAATAAAAACAAAGAATAAAAGAAGAAATAAAGGGGAAAAAAGGAAGAAGGAGAGAAGGAAAAAAAAGAGACAAACCATACACGATCTAGACAAAGCAGGATTTTGAGCAATCTCAGGAACGAAGCTGCTGTCTGATGTTTGCAGCGGTTTTTTTTTTGTCTTCTTGTTCTTGTTCTTGTTCTTCTCTCTCTCTCTCTGTCTCTCTCTGTCTCTTTCTGTCTCTCTCTGTCTCTCTCTCTCTCTGAGTCTCTCTCACTCTCTTTCTATCTCTATCTCTCTCTCTCTGAGTCTCTCTGAGTCTCTCTCTCTGAGTCTCTCTCTCTCTCACTCTCTATCTCTATCCTTCTCTTTCTCTCTCTCTCTCTCTGTTCCTCACACACACACACATACACACACACCCTACACACACACACACACACCCTACACACACACACACACCCTACACACACACCCTACACACACACACACACACACACACACACACACACACACACACACACACACACACACACACACACACACACACACACCACACAACGAATCTCAGAGCCCCAGTGTGGTCTATGTGATTAGCAGTAGTTATAAACAATATTATGATTTGATTGAATTTCTCTCTCTCTTTATCCATCTCCCTTTTCTCTGTCTGTCACACACCCCCACACCCACACGATATAAAAGAATAGAATAAATAAATAAACACACACACACACACACACGCACACACACACACACGCACAAAACACACACACACACACATACACACAAATATGAGGTCATAGCCCAGATGTGGGTTCTATGGTTAGCAGGGGTTTATAAACAATATTATGATTTGATTGAATTTCTCTCTCTCTCTCTCTCTCTCTCTCTCTCTCTCTCTCTCTCTCTCTCTCTCTCTCTCTCTCTCTCTCTCTTTGTGATGCGCGCGTGCAATCACACACCACACACACACACACACACACACACACACACACACACACACACACACACACACACACACACACACACGCGCGCGCGCACACGCACACACACACACACACCGGAGGTGACATCTCTAATGTGGCCTCTATGATTAGCAGGAGTTATAAACAATATCATGATGTGATTGCATTCTCTCCCTTTCTCTAGCTCTCTCTGTCTCCCTACCCCCCCCCCCCCGCTCCCTCCTTCCCCCCCTCTCCTTCTCCTCCTCCTTCTCCACTTTCCCTCTCCTCCCCCTCTTTTAGCGACTGCCAATCAACAAAAATTCACCAAGATTTCTTGTGGCAAAAGGTGTTTCCAATGAAGCGCACATTTGAAATGCCGTATCCTTCTCATTCTTTAGAGTATCATCAGAAGACTGGCTGTTGATTGTATTTGTGCGTGTGTGTGGTGGGGGGGGGGGGGGGGGGGAGGGGGCGTGCGCGCGTGTTTTTGCGTGCTGTGTGTGTGTGTGTGTTGTGCTTTTATGCAATTGTGTCATGTTTTGATATGATTACTATTAAATAATCGATACCCTTGAGTAAGTGATCATATTGTATCGTTCATTGTTAAAGAACTGAAATGAATTGTATACCACTCTCAGTCACTGCGGACTTCTCTAAGTTGAACTGCTGGATGCTTTACCCTGGAGAGAGCGCGTCGCCACAAGAGCAGAACCACCCTTATTTATTTATTTATTTATTTATTTTTTTTTTTTTGGGGGGGGCTCTTTTCCTGTCTGTGTGTCTATTTATTCCCCCTACTACCAGAGTGGCTTTTTTCTATAGAATTTTGCCAGGAACAACTCTCTTGTTGCTGTACGTTCCTTTACTTATGATAAATGCCTGCTACAAACTGGAGCTCGGTTTACCGTCTCATCCCAAAGACTAGCACCCAGACTACCAGTCACGATCTTGTGAACGGAGGGGGGGGGGGAGGGTAAGTTTCGGGCACTTAGTATACCACAATGATTAAAATTTACCCAACCCAGCCCACTCTCATTCATTCTAATCCCGCCCAATACAATTCAATCTAATCCAACCCAATCCAATTGCAACTATTTCAAACGGTCCAATTCTTTGCAATCCACTCCATGATGACAATGACAATGACACAAGTTTATTGTTATAAGCAGGATGCCCATTAACAAGGGGATAGTGGGAGGGGGGCTGGACACAACACACAAAATGTCATGTATTCAGAACTTCCTCAATTACAACCCAATAGGTCATCATGTCATGGATGCCATAACATGGTTACATAATAGATTTTGATCCTTTTTTCATAAGCTTTGATTAACTCTTACAATTGAAATTGTCAAGGGGGAGGAATTTCCACAAAACTGTACAAATCCAAAAATCACCATCTAACAACAAACTGGTCAGTGACAAGAAAATTATGTTACGATGACTCTTCTTCCTCTTTTTTCATGGCTTGTGCAACTGTACACCACTAACACGTGACAGATCCGTGATAATCCAGGGGGCATGTCGGTTCAGCTATTCTCTCTCTCTCTCTCTCTCTCTCTCTCTCTCTCTCTCTCTCTCTCTCTCTCTCTCTCTCATGCATCCCCCCACACAAACACACATACGTTCTCCCTCCCTAAAACACACACATTCACACACTCACACACATACACGCACACACACATTCACATCCACGTTCATACACACACGTATACATAAATACCTACACAAACATATTCACAAGCTCAAACACACACAACACACACACACACACACACACACACACACACACACACACACACACACACACACACACACACAAACACACACACACAAACACACGCACAAACGTACGCACAAACGTACGCACATACACACAC
>CM060334.1:35473840-35478398 GCA_030674155.1 Stramonita haemastoma | reverse complement strand
CCCCTAGATTACACAGCTCCGCCGGTACTGTGATACAACCAAACCAACCAACCAACTAGCCTTGTTTCTGACTATTCCCATGCGAGTCCTCTGGATGACTTGACAAACGGACCTCCCGAGCGCAAAGGTAAAGGTGTCCCGAGAACCTATGCGGTCACTGGGGAGCGAGATGTTACAGACCCCAGTTTCTCCTGGGACAGCATCGTTATTGAGGGCGGTGTCCATTTCCTCTGCCTAGCTGCTTTACCTTCCCTGACCCTAAAAGGGGGCAGGTACCCATTCACAGCTGGTTGAACTGGGTGTCTGTATTGAAACCAAGGCGCGTAAACGGTCACCCATCCAACTTGGTAACCACGCTCGATGCGATTAACCTTCGCTTGGGGGAAAGCGAGTGCTGTGATCACTGAGCTATCCCGTCCTCATCCCTAGGCGTAAACTCCAATATAAAACTAATTTTGTGACCATATTCAAAAATTCCCAATCTTTTGAATTAGAACAGGTGCTGCTTTGAACGATGGCACAGATGATGACAATGTAATCAGCATGCAGTCTGCCACTTCGGGAGAAAAAAGGCTTCTTACACTTCTATCTGACAGTTTAAAACTTATGCGAACGCACGCAGAGCATCTTACGCACATTTAAAAACCCGTTCCCCTTTTGGGAAGAGTAGACTGCCGTGTGTTGGTGAGAACGGGATGACAACATCAACAAAACTTGTTTACTATACACAGGGTGGATATAAAAAAGTATCGAGTGCTTACTCCATTATATTTTTTAGATAAAAGAATTCAACACACAAACACACACACACACACACACACACACACCACGCACGCACACGCACACACCACACACACACACACACACACCACAACGCGCTGACGATCACACAGGCTGTGGCCAAGTCTTTCTTTGTACGTACACCCTTTCTCCAATTGTTCAACATTCTTCCCAGCTCATCCTCTGGTAAGCTACTTTCCAATGCTCCCTGCAGGAACCTTATTCTATTCAAGCATAAAAAACACCAATAATAATATAAAAAACAACGTGAACAGCACGTTCCGTGAGCTAACTCTACCAGTTGGTCTGCCTTCCAGCGCACTTCAATCATTTATCCATTGTGTTTAACTTAAGCCGAACACGCAGGTCCACTTCAATGCTAACACAAGAGTCAAAACCGCTATGAAAAATAGTATATATTCTTCTTGATGGTCAAACCGGAATAAAAGGTTTAAGACTAACAATGAGTTTTTCTTAAATCAGTATGATAATCATTATCTTTGAATCAATACACTAATCGTCTTTCATTTTTGTACTAAACTCACTCACTCACTCACTCAGTCCCATGTCCCAAAGGACGTAGGGGGGACATGAGAGAAGACGCAACAGAGATCTTTTTCCATGCTTCACGATCCTGTGTGGCTAGTAGGAGGTGTTGTAGGGTTGGGCGGTCCAGTCTTTGATGTTGTCAACCCATGATTTCTTTTGGCGGCCTCTTCTTCTCTTGCCCTCGACTGTTCCTTGCAGGATGGTTTTTGCTAGGGTGTTGTGTCTTGTGGTGTGACCAAACCACATCAGCTTTCTCCTCTTTATGGTGGAGAGCAAAGGCTCTTGGGGGCCCACACGCTTTTTGATTTCTTCTTTCACATAGTTATTGGTCTTGTGTTCTTTGTATGATATTTTGAGAAGTCTTCTGTGGCACTTGTTCTCGAATGCTTGGATTCTCCTCTCTAACTCTGCTGTCAGAGTCCATGATTCACAGCCATATAGGAGGATAGATATCACGAGGGATTTGTAAAGGTGGTATTTGGTGCCGAAGCTGATGTTGTTGCTTCTGATGATCTTCTCGAGTCTGACTAGAGCAGATGTTGCTGTTGCAATGCGAGCTTTCACTTCATTGTTTGATGTGCCATCTTTTGTTAGGATGGAGCCTAAGTATTTGAATTGGCTCACCTCTTCTAGTGTTTCTCCATTCATCTTTATTTCCGTGATGTCATTACTTGCGCTGTTGACCATGATCTTTGATTTCTCTGTACTGACCTCCATGCCGTATGCGCTCGCTCGATCTGTTAAATTGTCTGTGAGGATTTGCAGTTCTTGTTTGCTGCTGCCCATGAGGTCAATGTCATCTGCCCATGAGGTCAATGTCATTTGTACTAAACACACACCACACAAAATGTAAGATGGGGACACCTTCTTTACGGTAAGATCTTTTCGAATTTTACGCACAGAAATCTTCCATGCCTACGCAATACACTTCAAGTAAAAAAAATATGATATTCACGGAAACGCCACCCCCCCCCCCTCCCCCTACTCTCCGCCACTTGATTGTGCTTCATGTCACGACCGTTCCGAAACCTAAACCGGAAAACGCGAAAGGGGATGACGTCATTGAGATGGTTGTGCCATGGAAGAAAAGCCTCACCGACTTATTATGCCAATAATTTAATTCAACTACGGACACTTCTTTCGAAAATGGGTGAAATCAATAATGGTGAGATGAAATCTGATAACAGACTATCAAATAATTATGCTGCTCACACGCTTACAAGGGTACCCAGTCTTCCGGCCATTTTGAGGAGAAGTTGCATTTTGTCTGGATCGACCGAACACAGGCAGTATGGAAGTTCTCTGGGATGAATGAAGCTAATCAGATATAAATGCGTGAAGCCTCCGAGGTTTTGTCAAAGCGATTGTACATGCACTGAACATGGCTGAATCCGTGACTATGAATGTGAGAGATTTTAGGCTTGTAAAACAGCTGGAGGCTGGGAGGGAAAACTGCGCAAAAGTCTCCCCATTAGTGAAGCTGATACTGGCCTTTTTTTGTAAGCATCCATACGTCTCAACGCGTTCACTTTTCCTTAAAGGCATTTTGTTTCCGCGTTTCTGTCCAAGTTTTGTTTACGACATAGAGAGTACACATGTGCTTGAATTCCACACCTGAATTTCCTTAATGGAATTCAAAAGAGGTTGTGATGAATTTTGTACACCATTTCAGTTAAAATGTTACTTCCAACATTAATGTTGTTGAATCAGTTTGATCTTGTAAACTAGATTTAAAGTGGATATACACTGTACCTGCAGGACATAGGAATAAAAAAATCGCTGATTTTTTTTATAAACACACACTCTATTTCTGATTTAATACTATTTAAGAAAAACTGCCCACAAATAATGCCACCAAATTTAGTAATAGTATTTTCTCACTGTTCAGTAGGAACTACATATGTTTAGAACAAAAGTATCTGGAACGGGATGGCTATTCGTTTTCAAAGTTCAACAGGAAAGTTTCTGTCATAATAAATATTTCGTCAACATTATCACATTCATTGGCTAGAAAAAAAATTCCGATTCAGAAAATTCAAATTCTGTGACACTGATATTAGTAATCACGACAATTCATTCATCTGTTCTCAAGAAAAAGAAAACCCACTACTTTAATAAAAGGTTCAATGCTCCACTCTGTTTCAACTGCAAAGCAAAGGGGGCTTAAAAGCTGGGACACAAAAAAAGGTTCAAAGCTATCAAGACTTCATACCAGGATCACGTTTGATTCTATCTAAAGCTAAAACAAAACACTGACACCCTTAATTAAGATAGAAAATACACATAAGAGAAGACACAAAACCAAACACAACAGGCTAAATTCACTTAAAGGGATAACGTTAACACGACACGTCAACAATGGACGACCAGATTGAAGGTATCGCAGAATTTAAAAAAGTTGCACAACTATTCCGACACGACCAAAAAAAAAAAGTCATTAAGTGTGCATCTGATTCATCCGGTTCCTGTTCTTATTTGGGTCTCTCTCTCACTTCAGAGTCGTAACGCCAAACGGGATGTCAATGCACACTTTTATACCAACCGTTTCCTATCTCTCCCGCCCCCCTCTTTTTTTAAATTTTATTTGAAACTGATTACTACAGAGCCAAACTAAACTGAGGAATCAGGTTAATGGCTCTCCAGTGCAGCGTCTCAATGAGTTTTCAGGGATTGAGGGGATGAGGAGAAGGAGGAGAGGTGAGTCACTGACAGCACTGACGGGCAGTCAATTTATCGCTCATTTACTTGAAAAGGTGAACGACATTTTCGAAAGATCCTTCCTCATTTAAAGTTCGTGTCTTTTTTTAGGGGAGGGAAAGACGCTCTCTCTCTCTCTCTGTGTGTGTGTGTGTGTGTGTGTGTGTGTGTGTTGTGTGTGTGTGTGTGTGGTGTGTGTGTGTGTGTGTGTGTGTCTCTCTCTCTCTCTCTCTCTCCCTCTCTCTCTCCCTCCAGCTCCCCGCCCTCTCTCTCTCTCCCATTCTCTCTCTCTCTCCCTCTCTCTCTCTCCCATTCTCTCTCTCTCTCCCTCTCTCTCTCTCTGTGTCTCCTTTCTCTCTCTCTCTCTGTCTCCTTTCTCTGTCTCTGTCTCCTTTCTCTGTCTCTGTCTGTCTGTCTGTCCGTCTCTCTCTCTCTCTCCCTCTGTCTCTCCCCTCCCCCCCCTCTCTCTTTCTCTCCCCCCTCTCTCTCCTCCCCCCCCCTCTCTCTTTCTTCTCCCCCCTCTCTCCCCCCC
>CM060334.1:35461340-35471340 GCA_030674155.1 Stramonita haemastoma | reverse complement strand
ACAAACCTATGCAAATAGAAACGCAAACATGCCGCTGCGCCTAACCTGTCAATCTCTGTACGCATCAATCCCGCGTAAACTATATGTACACGCTTTGCATAAGTGCATCTCACGCTCGTGAATATCCCAGAGACGTTTGGTGTGTATGGTGCTACAGAGTGCAGTGCAAAAGCTCGCGTTTCAGGGCTCTTTTTCTTCTTCTTCTCTTTTTTTTTTTCCTCTATCATCCCCATAGTGTTTATCCAGTTTGGCAAAAAGCAACTGCCGGCATGGCAGCCTTCTCGCAGACAGCTGCCCCTGTCTTGAAGCTGTTGTTGATTCCCGGGCGACATGAAAGGGACGAAAACAAAACGAATCGTTTAATTAAAAGGACAATAAAGGCCTGATCCGTTCCGATGGGGAAACCAGATCGCTCTGCTGAACCCCAAATCTGTAAGCAATCAACCGGCCTGGAAAACATTCCTCACCTTGAGATTTCTGTCTTCAAAGTAGATTATTTTCTGCCTTTCTTTCCTTCATTATTGTCCAAATTAAACTTTAGGTGATGTGTCTTCGATAAGGATCAAGTTCTTCTTGAGGATGAGAGGTCTTTCTCGCTTGTCTTTTTTAAAATCATGGAATTGTGAAATATTGTACATACATTACATCTCTCTCTGTGCGTCTCTCTCTCACTCTCTCTCTCTCTGTATGTGTGTGTGTGTGTGTGTGTGTGTGTGTGTGTGTGTGTGCGCACGCGTGCGTGCGTGCGTGCATGTGTGTGTTTATGCCAAATGCCTGTGCAGTTTATACAGGCTCAATGAGAACACACACACATCTCTACATTCTCTATCTCTCTCTATTAAAAAAAATATAAGATATACGCCGCAGGCATTCCTACATGCACATATCCCTACCAGGCACAACCAAACACATAATTATGATGATACTCGTATCATCTCCACATCTTATCCCCCAGAGCTAAAAGCGCGGGACCTGTACCTACACCATGCAGCTAATATCACGATGCCGAACAAACAACCAACACGGCAAGCCCCCCCCCCCCCCCCCCCCCACCCTCCCTTTCTGGAACACACAGGTAATCACTTTTCTGTTCCGTCAATCAACCTGCCTCTCCCCCACCCCCCCCCACACACACCACCCCCCTCTCTGCGTGCGTCTGTGCTGACTGTCTTCTCTTCAGAGGATGCCAGAATAAACATGAGCCGTCTGAAATGATGATGCCTTTTTGGCAAAATGAATCACAGCTTTCTTTTCTTTTCTTTCTTTTTTTTTTTTTTACTGGTGGTTTAGTATGCTCACATTGTATCACAGCTCTTAACATGCACACTCAATGAACAGGTGCCCCCCTTTTCCACAGTTTGGATGTAAATGAATCATAATCTTGAGCAGACATGTCTATCTTTTCCATGATAATAATATGTTTGGCCTAGAGAGGATGAGCATCAAGTTTAGTGCATTAAGCTGATTTGATTCAAATGGTGATGATTGCATTAGCCGAAAATTTAGCTCTTGTTTGTGGTTGATGTATTTTGCAGTAACAGATATTACATGAAATGGTGTTGGCGAGGGTCTAGGTAGCCTAGTGGTTTAGAGTGTTGCCCTCATGATATGACAGCACGGTATGAGGCCACCATGGAGACACCCATTTTTTTTTCGTAGAGAATTTTTACTTTGCACTATTGACTCCACTTGACCCCAAAAGTCCTTCGGATGATAAAAGAAACTGAGGCCCAATGTGTAAAAGCACGCAAAACATCTTGAACGCACGTTAAAAACCTGTTTCACTCTAAGGAAGAGTAGGCCATTTCGAGCCAGTAGGAATAGACGACAATTTTAGAAGAAAAAAAAATGCATGCACACAGGTGTCATGTTTAGACACTTTCTCTGAAGTCAGAATGGGGCGACCTTAATGGTGGTTCAAAAGGGTTACATACATCATATGTCACCAATGGTGAACCTTGGAGCTCTAGCTGAGGAACGGAAAGAACAGAAATGATGTTGACCAATACCAGTGTGAACGTTGTATTGACCATCTGATATACACAATCTTTTAAAGAAAAACACACACAACCATCCCCTCATTACTGACATTTGATTAAAATAACACTGGTGCATACAGAGCACAAGCAGTTATCCTCATAATTGTGCACATAAAAAAAAAAACGATGTGCATGGACATTACAGACATGAACACCAGCAAACATGCATAGACACCCAAATATTATGCCACATAAGCACACACACAGCATATGCAAACATGCATGCACACAACTTCACACACATACACACACACGACGCATACACACAGAGGCACACCTTTATGCACATATCCCCACATACACAACCAACACACATGCTATACTATTCTCAGGACTGAAACAGGAGCACCTACACCAATTCAGGTCTATGCGCTTATAAAAACAAACACGGTTGCAAGCCCAACCCTTTTTGCACACACACACACACACACACAAAACACACACACACACACACACACACACACACACACACACACACACACACACACACACACACATACACACTACACACACACACACGTACACACACAGTATCAGACACACACACACACACACACACAACACACACACACACACACACACACACACACACACACACACACACACACACACACACAGAGGCCATCGTGTGCCGGTGGGAACAGATGACATTTACAAAAACTGCATACACACGGGGACTGATGCAAAAAAGCACAAGAATGCTTATTCCATTATCTTCGATATAAAAGAATGTATAAATCAATCAATCAAACACAAACACACACACACACACTCACTCACTCACTCACACACACACACACACACACACACACACACACACACACTCACACACACACACACACTCACACACACACACACACACACACACACACACACACACCACACACACACAACACACACACACACAACACACACACACACACACACACACTCAGAGGCAATCCCTGTTCTGTTCCGTCAATCACCTTACCCTGAACCCCTTTTCTCTCTGCCTGCCTGTCCTGCCTTCTCTTCACAGAACGCCAGAATAAACAGGAGCTGTTGGAAATGAGGCCAGTGACCAAACACATTACCGCACTGTCCCTCATCTTCGTGTGTTAACTTTCCCCCCGTGGGGATTCCGGGGTCAAGTCATCATAAATAGCATCCCCCATACCTTCTGCAAATTCTTTGTGTTAGAAATTCCCTCTTTTCTATCCCTTTCTTTGTTTCCTTTTCTTCCTGTTACCGCCTTCTAGTCTATCCCGTCTTCTCGGTCCACTCTCATGCTTTCTCGGTCCACTCTCATGCTTTCTCGGTCAACTCTCATGCCTTCTCGGTCCATTCTCATGTCTTCTCGGTCCACTCTCATGCCTTCTCGGTCCATTCTCATGCCTTCTCGGTCCATTCTCAAGCCTTCTCGTCCATTCTCATGCCTTCTTGGTCCATTCTCGTGCCTTTTTCTTTCCTCAGAAAGACTTCAAAGATTACGATTCTCTCCCACGCTGATGTCATGTCGGATGAAGTGGGCCTTTCAGCGCTTGATGGATCAGATCATCAGTACAGTGACGACAACACCTGTCCAAGTACGGCCCGAGCAACGAACGTATTCTAAGAACTCAGAGAGAGAGAGAGAGAGAGAGAGAGAGAGAGAGAGAGAGAGAGAGAGGGAGAGAGAGAGAGAGAGAGAGAGAGAGAGAGAGAGAGAGAGAGAGAGAGAGAGAGAGAGAGAGAGACAGACAGACAGACAGACAGAGAGAGACAGAGAGAGACAGAGAGAGACAGAGAGAGACAGAGAGAGGGAGAGAGAGGGAGGAGAGAGAGAAAGAGAGAGAGAGGGAGAGAGAGAGAGAGACAGAGACAGAGAGACAGAGAGATACAGAGATAGAGAGAGACAGAGACAGAGAGACAGAGAGAGACAGAGAGAGACAGAGAGAAAGAGATAGAGACATACAGACAGACACAGACACACAGAGAGACAGACAAATAGGGACAAGAGGTCTGAAAGCGGATTCCAGAAACCAAAAACCAAAAAAAAGACTTACAAAAAGACCACCTTTTATAAAATTCAAATCCCTCGATCGACAGTAATTTGAACCCTCCTGACCAACTTACCCTGTGGGTATTTTTTCTTCTGCAATTAAGTTGTACAGCCCACAAGCTGGTTTTTCTCCCCTCACCCTACTCCCTTCCCCCTCCCCCCTTTTACCACCCCCTCCCTCCCTCCCCTCCACTGATTCTACATTTGATCTGTTGAACACTCGACTGTCATACATAATTCATAATGTAACTGAAGTCTTTAGAAGGAGCACCTCCAAGAAAGAAAATTCTTGAAAAAAAACCCTAGAACAGCCACTTTAGTCTGATTAAAAATGAAATGGAGAACTCTTACTTAACGGTGCTTAAAGATAAAAACTTTGAATCGGAAAATGTTAATAACCTGATAGAGTATTTTCTTTTATCTGTAATGCCTGCAACTACGATCTTTATCTGGCACCTTAAGTCTCTGGTTTTGCATCTGCCTGTCTGTCTTTCTGTCTCTCCGTGTATATGTGTCTCAGTCGGTCGGTCTGGCTGTCTTGTCTTTCTTTACTGATGATTTGATACATGTTTGTTACGTTTACACGGACAGATTAGTAAGACTAGGCTTGAATCAAAATCTTTATCACAGAATACCATTCATTCATTTCCTTCATTTCTTCTCTGTCTTGCACTCTTCTTCTGCAAAAAACAAAACAAAAAAAACTTAACAGGACAACTCTCTCGTTGCCGCAGGTTCTTTCACGTGCGTTAGATACTGTTCTACAACACGAAACCTCGGTTAAACGTTGGGACCAAAAAACCACACTTACGGCCAATGATCCACACAGAAAGTCCAGGTTCCAAAATGGGAATTGAACCTCTGACTCGCGTTTACGTGCATGCATCTCTAGACCACCCGGCTGTCTAACTCAATGCTGTCTGTCTCATTTTTTGTCAAACTATGCTGGGACTTTGGTGGGCCCTCAGGAGGTTATTTTTTCACAATCAGAAACAAAAGAGATAAGGTTTGAATCTTGGCTGATTTGATACCCCCTTTTTTTACAACTATGTTCCAAGTACTTGTCTAGGCATTAATCTAGGATGTTTTTCCCCCCATTTCTCGGCTAGAACTTCCAGGTTCATCACTAGTGGAGATTTTGCCTATGTGACCGTTTTTATCCATTGTAAACGTGGCTGAGTTCCGACGTTGGGGATGATGTTTCAACATGACACCTGTGTGTGTATGTTTTTGACATTTTTGCAATCTGTTCCTACAGGCACGCGATGGCCTACTCTTCCGAAAGGCGGAACAAGTTTGAATGTGCGCACAAGATGTTCTGCGCGCGTGCGTTCGCAGCACACGCGACCTTGGTTTTTAGTCCCATCCGAAGGACTATCGGGGGAGAAAAATTCCCTCAAACTGATATAAACTCCAGGAAAAGTCCCCTCAAACTGATATAAACTCCAGGAAAAGTCCCCTCAAACTGATATAAACTCCAGGGAAAAGTCCCCTCAAACTGATATAAACTCCAGGGAAAAGTCCCCTCAAACTGATATAAACTCCAGGGAAAAGTCCCCTCAAACTGATATATATACTCCAGGGAAAAGTCCCCTCAAACTGATATAAACTCCAGGGAAAAGTCCCTTCAAACTGATATATATACTCCAGGGAAAAGTCCCCTCAAACTGATATAAACTCCAGGGAAAAGTCCCCTCAAACTGATATATAAACTCCAGGGAAAAGTCCCCTCAAACTGATATAAACTCCAGGGAAAAGTCCCCTCAAACTGATATAAACTCCATGGAAAAGTCCCCTCAAACTGATATAAACTCCAGGGAAAAGTCCATTCAAACTGATATAAACTCCAGGAAAAGTCCCCTCAAACTGATATAAACTCCAGGGAAAAGTCTCCTCAAACTGATATAAACTCCAGGGAAAATCCCCTCAAACTGCAGGGAAAAATCCCCTCAAACTGTGCTTCGGTGGTGGCTCAAACCCTGGCCGTCAGACCACGAGAGCAACGGTCTAACCACTTGGCTATCCCCCCCCCCCCCCCCCCCCCCCCCCCCCCCCCCCCCCCCCCCCCCGCCCTAATCTTGGATTAGATAGAAATGCAGAGGCCATGTGGAATGTATAATTATATTCTGCACGTCGAAATATACACGAACAAAAAAGGCTGATAAATCTTTGTCGCTTGAAATACGCCCACCTACCCACCACCAAGATGTCTGTCTGTCTGTCTGTCTGTCTGTCTGTCTGTCTGTCTGTCTGTCTGTCTGTCCGAACGTCCGTCCGTCCGTCCGTCCGTCCGTCCGTCCGTCCGTCCTCGTCTATCTGTCCGTCTATCTATCTATCTATCTATCTATCTATCTATCTATCTATCTATCTATCTATCTATCTATCTATCTATCTATCTATCTATCTATCTATCTATCTATCTTTAATAATCAAAATCATTTTATCGTGACTTCTGATTTTCGTTCCTGAATAAGTGCATTTTTATTACCTATTATATATAGTGTCCTTATTCTTGTATGTTGTTTGGTACTGCGTCTAGTATTATTGTTTATTATCTTTTTATCTTGATGTTATCCCTGAAAAGGGCGGAGACTGGATGTAAAAAAGCACATGAGTGCTTATCTATTATCTTCGAATAAAGAATTTGCCTTGCCTTGCCTTGCCTTGTTTCGCCTTGCCTCTCTCTCTCTCTCTCTCCTCTCTCTCTCTCTCCTCTCTCTCTCTCTCTCTCTCTCTCTCTCTCTCTCTCCTCTCTCTCCTCTCTCTCTCTCCTCTCTCTCTATCTATCTATCTATCCCTACATACCTACCTATCTACCTATCTACCTATATATCTATCTATCTATCTATACACACACACACACACACACACACACACACACACACACACACACACACACACACACACACACACACACACACACACACAGCGGCAGACAGTCAGAGTCTTGGCATGCTTGTAGACATTATGCAGAATAATGCAGAGTCTGCTAGTACTGCAGGGAGTATCTTTCCATATTGCAGCGAAACTTCATATCCTTGCCACGAGAAGTCTAGAACGAAACCTAGAAGTCTCAGTCAGCCAAAGGGCCACAGGATATCAGTTTACGATGTAGATGGAACTTTCAGAAGAATATTAAGCAAGTTTGTCTTCAGTGAAAAAAAAAAAAAAGTCATTTTCTCTCTCTCGCTCTCTCTCTCTCTCTCTCTCTCTCTCTCTCTCTCTCTCGTGTTGTGTGTGTGTGTGTGTGTGTGTGTGTGTGTGTGTGTGTGTGTGTGTGTGTGTGTGTGTGTGTGTGTGTGTGCGTGTGTGTGTGCGTGTGTGTGTGTGTGTGTGTGTGTAAACTCGCGTGTGTGTAGGATATGGTAGAAGCAGTGAACGCGATGGTGGTAGTGTGTGTGGGGAGGGGCTGCTGGTGATGGTGTCAAGTTTACAATTGATAGAATTTTAAAAAATGCTTTCTCTCTCTCTCCTGAGAGAATGATAAATCTCTCTCTCTCTCTCTCTCTCTCTCTCTCTCTCTCTCTCTCTCTCTCTCTCTCTCTCTCTCTCTCTCTCTCTCTCTCTCTCTCTCTCATCCCCCTCTCTCCTTCTGTTTTTTTCCCCCTACTTCCTCACTTCAAGTCTTTCTCCCCGTCTCTCTGCTAAAATCTGCCTCCATCTTCTCCTCTCCTTCTATGTCTCCCTCTCTCTCTCTGTCTCTCTCCCTGTCTCTGTCTCTCTTTCTCTCTCTCTCCCTCTGTCTGTCTCTCTGTCCCTCTCTGTCTCTCTCTGTCTGTCTGTCGCTCTCTCTGTCTCTGTCCTTCGGATGAAACTTTAAACCGAGGCCCCGTGTGCGAACGAACGCAGAACATCTTGCGCACACGTTAAATCCTGTTCCGCTTTTCGTAAGAGTAGGCCATCCTGTGCCGGTGGGAACAGATGACATTTACAAAATGCATACACACGGGGACTGGTGTAAAAAAAAAGCACAAGAGTGCTTATTCCATTATCCTCGATATAAAAGAATAAATCAAATCAAATCAAATCAATCAAATCTCTCCCTCTGTCTGTCTGTCTGTCTGTCTGTCTGTCTGTCTGTCTGTCTGTCTCTCTCCCTCTGTCTGTCTGTCTGTCTCTCTATCTCCCTCTGTCTGTCTGTCTGTCTGTCTCTCTCTCTCCCTCTGTCTGTCTGTCTGTCTCATTCTCTGTACGTTTCTTCGTTTTCACGCTCTGAGTCCATCATATCAGGAGAGAAGTAATGATGGTAGTGGGAACCCCCCCCCCCCCCTCCCCTCCCAAACTCTATGGAGGTGGGTAACTCAAGAAGAACACTGAAAAATTGAGAGAGAGAGAGAGAGAGAGAGAGAGAGAGAGAGAGAGAGAGAGAGAGAGAGAGAGAGAGAGAGAGAGAGAGAGAGAGGAGAGAGAGACAGACAGACAGACAGACAGACAGACAGACAGACAGAGAGAGACAGAAAGAGAAAGCGACAGAAACAGTATAACAACAAGCAATCATTGCGCGCAAACAGAAGGGTAGCGAGGCCAGACTGATCACAGCTATTGCTGTCAGGCCAACTACACCCTAACGTCAACACTGGTCAGTCAGTCAGTCAGTCAGTCAGTCTACGGCATAGGAAAATGACCACACGGATGGACTGTCAGCAAACAGTGGCCAGACAAATCGTTAGGCAGACACACACTCTTGAGACTGACCTATGGGGAAGGTACTTACATAAGTAGGTAAGCACGTATTATGGACGCGCATGTCATTATATTTACATGACTATGCGCAGACGCACACACATGCACGCAAACATGAACATACACACATACATACTGACAAGAAAACACTTATAATATTTTTCTTGAGAAACTCAAATCTATGAAAAATAATGTTCTTTCCTGCACATTAAGTTCGTCAATATATATTCTCTCAATGCTGTAGGATATTTTACGAGTACTGCTATTATATATTGTTATGCATGCTGAAACTTATCCCACAGTTCTGCTCACAACACTAGCACCCTGGCCACCACTCAAAGCTTAAACAAACGGAGAAAAGGGGGGAAACGGCTTCTGATCGGATTCGAACCACAGACTTTGCCACGTATTATTGTTTTGTATTGTATTGTATTGTATTGTATTGCACAATACTGCACAACACTGTATTCTATTTGCAATGTATACCACTGTCCAGTCACCGCAGATTTCTCTGCCTGAAATTCAGGCATGACTGCATGAGCATCACCACCTATTTTTTAAAAATCTAAAACCCTCTCTCTATGTGTAATCATGTCCACACGAAAGTGGCCTTTTTCTACAAAATTTTACAAAGGGACAACTCTCTTGTTGCCGTGGGTTCTTCTCTCTCATGTTCTATACACGTGTTGCACACACGGGACCTCAAGTTTACCGTCTCAATCGAAAGACTAGCAACCAGGACCTGCCAACCACTCAAAGCATAATAGTAGAAAAGTAAAAAGTTCGGGTTTAAATTTGGGACCAAACCCACCACTTTTGGTTTCTTTTGCACACAGCCGACATACCTGACCTCTGGGAGAACACTTCTACGGAGACATTAAAAAAAATTCTTTTCGAATTTTTTGGATTTTTTTCTTCCTCATATTCCATTACACTATAAACAACCTACGCAGAAGTCTGGAAGGCCGAAGGATCAGAATTCAGGTGACCTTTTCAGATCGCAGCTTTGTGATTTGAAGTGAAACACGATAATGTTAAATCATGGTACAAATTTGCCCTGGCTTGAAACACACATCTGTGATTCATAAAAAAACCCAAAAAAAACAGGAACACAAAAGGAAAGAAAGAAAAAACAGGAAATAAAGAAGGAAGGAGAGAAAAAAAAAGGAAGAAAAAGAAAAAAGAAATGAAGAAAGAAAAGAAGAGAGAGAGAGAGAGGGGGGGGGGAGGGAGGGAGAGAGAGAGGGGGGGGGGGGGG
>CM060334.1:35444008-35446508 GCA_030674155.1 Stramonita haemastoma | reverse complement strand
TGGAGTTTATATCAGTTTGAGGGGACTATTCCCTGGAGTATATATCAGTTTGAGGGGACTTTTCCCTGGAGTTTATATCAGTACCGACTCCACTCCCCCCGAAAGTCCTTCGGATGGGACTAAAAACCGAGGTCGCGTGTGCTGCGAACGCATGCAGAACATCTTGTGCACACATTAAAACTTGTTCCGCCTTTCGGAAGAGTAGGCCATCGCGTGCTTGTAGGAACAGTTTGCAAAAATGTCAAAAAAACACATACACACACAGGTGTCATGTTTAAACATCATCCCCAACGTCGGAACTCAGCCACGTTTACAATGGATGAAAACGGTTACATAGGCAAAATCTCCACTATTGATGAACCTGGATGTTCTAGCCAAGGAACGGGAGGGGGGGGGGGGGGGGGGAACAATCCTAGATTAATGCCTAGACAAGTACTTGAAACATAGTTGTAAAAAAAAGGGGGTATCAAATCAGCCAAGACTCAAACCTTCTCTCTTTTGTTTCTTGATTGTGAAAATAACCTCCTGAGGGCCACCAAAGTCCCAGCATAGTTTGACAAGAAATGAGACAGACAGCATTGAGTTAGACAGCCAGGTGGTCTAGAGATCACTCACACTCACTCACTCAGTCCCATGTCCCAAAGGACGTAGGGGGGACATGAGAGAAGACGCAACGGAGATCTTTTTCCATGCTTCACGATCCTGTGTGGCTAGTAGGAGGCGTTGCAGGGGTTGGGCAGTCCAGTCTTTGATGTTGTCAACCCATGATTTCTTTTGGCGGCCTCTTCTTCTTTTGCCCTCGACTGTTCCTTGCAAGATGGTTTTTGCTAGGGTGTTGTGTCTTGTGGTGTGACCAAACCACATCAGCTTTCTCCTCTTTATGGTGGAGAGCAAAGGCTCTTGGGGGCCCACACGCTTTTTGATTTCCTCTTTCACATAGTTATTGGTCTTGTGTTCTTTGTATGATATTTTGAGGAGTCTTCTGTGGCACTTGTTCTCGAATGCTTGGATTCTTCTCTCTAACTCTGCTGTCAGAGTCCATGATTCACAGCCATATAGGAGGATAGATATTACGAGGGATTTGTAGAGGTGGTATTTGGTGCAGAAGCTGATGTTGTTGCTTCTGATGATCCTCTGGAGTCTGACTAGAGCAGATGTTGCTGTTGCAATGCGAGCTTTCACCTCATTGTTTGATGTGCCATCTTTTGTTAGGATGGAGCCTAAGTATTTGAATTGGCTCACCTCTTCCAATATTTCTCCATTCATCTTTATTTCCGTGCTGTCATTACTCGCGCTGTTGACCATGATCTTCGATTTCTCTGTACTGACCTCCATGCCGTATGCGCTCGCTCGGTCTGTTAGACTGTCTGTGAGGATTTGCAGTTCTTGTTTGCTGCTGCCCATGAGGTCAATGTCATCTGCAAATCTGAGGTTGCAAAGGGGTCTTCCACCAATGGAGATGGAAGTGTGGTGGTTTTGCAGTGTCTCTGTCATGATGTTTTCGAGGAAGAGGTTGAAGAGTACAGGTGAGAGAAGGCAGCCCTGGCGGACTCCAACCGTGGTCTTGAAGAACTCGCCCACGTGGTTGTTCATGAAAACTGCACTTCTTGCATTCTCGTACAGAGCCTTGATGACTTCAATTAGGTCTAGAGATGCATGCACGTAAACGCGAGTCAGAGGTTCAATTCCCATTTGGAACCTGGACTTTCTGTCTGATTTACTTGGCCGTAAGTGCTGGTCTTTTGGTTCCAACGTTTAACCGAGGTTTCGTGTTGTAGAACAGTATCTAATAATGCACGTGAAAGAACCTGCGGCAACGAGAGAGTTGTCCCTGTTAAGTTTTTGTTGTTTTTTTTTGCAGAAGAAGAGTGCAAGACAGAGAAGAAATGAAGGAAATGAATGAATGGTATTCTATGATAAATATTTTGATTCAAGCCTAGTCTTTCCTAATCTGTCCGTGTAAACGTAACAAACATAATATATCAACTCATCAGTAAAGAAAGACAAGACAGCCAGACCGACCGACTGAGACACATATACACAGAGAGACAGAAAGACAGACAGGCAGACAGCTTGACAGACACAAAAACCAGAGACTTAAGGAGCCAGATAAAGATCGTAGTTGCAGGCATTAAAGATAAAAGAAAATACTCTATCAGGTTATTAACATTTTCCGCTTCAAAGTTTTTATCTTTAAGCACCGTTAAGTAAGAGTTCCCATTTCATTTTTAATCAGACTAAAGTGGCTGTTCCAGTTGTTTTTTTCAAGAATTTTCTTTCTTGGAGGTGCTCTTCTAAAGACTTCAGTTACATTATGAATTATGTATGAGAGTCGAGTGTTCAACAGATCAAATGTAGAATCAGTGGAGGGGAGGGAGGGAGGGGGTGGTAAAAGGGGGGAGGGGGGGGAGTAGGGTGAGGGGAGAAAAACCAGCTTGTGGGCTGTACAACTTAATTGCAGAAGAAGAATACCCACAGGGTAAGTTGGTCAGGAGGGTTC
>CM060334.1:35428253-35435753 GCA_030674155.1 Stramonita haemastoma | reverse complement strand
GTCCTGATTTGCATAAAAAACAACAACAACAAAATCCCCCAACAAGCATGTAAGGAAAACAGTGGTAAAAAGGGCAAATGTACAACTTTTGACATTGTCTAATGTTTTGGTCAATCCCTGTAAGATGCCCAGAGTTAGAAATTTTTGTTTGTTTGTGTTGATATCTTTTTAATTACATGGTCTGCGTTGGGTTATCTCCTAGGAGTCTGCTTGATGAACAAACAGCTGGGGTTTCGGAAACGGTAAAAAAAAGAATTATGGTTGGAAAATTTCTTGTGTTTTTTCTTGTGCCATTTACGCATTTCCTCCAATGCCTAGGTTTGTTTGTTTTTAGGGTGTTTTGTTGTGGGTTTTTTTTTTATCTAGTCTACTGTCTCTTTTTCTCTGTCTCTGTCTCTTTTTCTCTCTCTTTCTCTCTCACTCTCCTTATCTCGCTCTTTATCTTATGTACTGTTTGTCTGCCTATCTCCTTTTCCATCTCTCTCCTTCCCTCCCTCCCTCCCTCACTCCCTCTGTGTGTGTGTGTGTGTGTGTGTGTGTGTGTGTGTGTGTGTGTGTGTGTTCGTGTTTGTGTTTGTTTATCAATCAGTCTGCCTCTATGCCCTGTCTGCCTGCGTACTAGCGTGCGTGCACACACACACACACACACACACACACACACACACACACACACACACACACACACACACAAACACACAAACACACAAACACACACACACACACACACACAAATACAGACACAAATACAGACACAAATACAGACACACACACACAAATACACACACACACATTTTCCTGGACATCCTCACAAACACATACAAGACAAAGAATGAGAAAGGTCAGATGACGTGACCAAAGGCTGTATGAAGCAATAGGAAGCTGACCTTTCATTGGATTTTTACAGTTGTTTGTTTGCTTGCCTGGTGGGATCTGATTCTGATTTTGTTTGCTTGCATGTCTGTTATCACTGAGAAAGCTCGAACCACACCGTGGAAATGTCCCGCTGACAGACGATTCAGTTCCCAGCTGGAAAAGTGGCAGAGCGGTCTAACAGAAACAGTCGTACTATCGTGACACCAGTCAGTTTGCGTGTCGGTGTTAATTGAACTTGCAAATTACTGACTTAAAGGCCAAATCCAAGATAATTTTGCAACACATTTCTTCTAATCCAGAGAGAGAGAGAGAGAGAGAGAGAGAGAGAGAGAGAGAGAGAGAGAGAGAGAGAGAGAGAGAAGAGAGAGAGAGAGTGAGAGAGAATGAATGAATGAATGAATAATCTTTATTTTTCAAGGGTAACAGAGTAAGTAATCATTACATACTTTTTTTCATCCGGCCCTTGCCCTGATCAGGGAATAAAGCTAAGAAACCCCCTCCCTACCCCTACATACCAGCATCACCACCAGCAGCAGTTCAACCAATATTAAAAAAAAAAAACATAATACATTAAACAAAACGCGTCATCCTAACTGTATACACTGATAATTATTTAAAAAAAAATAACATAGCAAAAATATTAAAAATAGCAAATATTCAGGACCATGAAACAGAAGGCATTACAAATCTATACTGCATGAGTGTGTGTGTGTGTGTGTGTGTGTGGTGTGTGTGTGTGTGTGTGTGTGTGTGTGTGTGTGTGCGTGTGTGTGTGTGTGTGTGTGTGTGTGTGTGTGTGTGTGTGTGTGTGTGTGTAAGCGGGAAAACAAGCAAAGTAGGCATAAAAGGGGGGAAAAAACAGATTAAAACAACAACAACAACATAAAATCCTTTAAACACAAAAAACTATATGAAAACACATTTCAATATTCAAATGGTAAGAATACAGTTTGAATCCAACATAACAACCAAAAATACTCCTCTCCATAATAAGTCTAGGATAGAATATCTGAAGGTGGAAGTTGGAGGGGAAAGGAAAGGGAAAGGAAGCAAGAGAGAGAGAGAGAAGAGAGAGAGAGAGAGAGAGAGAGAGAGAGAGAGAGAGAGAGAGAGAGAGAGAGAGAGAGAGAGAGAGCATCGCCAAATTACATCGTCATCAAAACAAACCAGTCAGCAAAAATATTTCAAAAAAACTCACACTTCCATAAAAAATAACTATCATCAATGAAACCTAAAAACTCCCAATTTGACCAAACCTAACAAGGAAAAGAAAACCCAGAGAGAGAGAGAGAGAGAGAGAGAGAGAGAGAGAGAGAGAGAGAGAGAGAGAGAGAGAGAAGAGAGAGTATCTTCAAATTACATCAAAACAATTTAGTCAATATTTCAAAACACTCTCACTTCTGGAAAAAAAAAAAAAAAAATCATCAAATATCTATAAGCTCATAATGTAACCAATTCTTACAAGAAAAAAAATCCCAAAAGGCAAACAACAAACAAAAGAGCAAGATTGTATAGAGACAGAGAGAGAGAGAGAGAGAGAGAGAAGAGAGAGAGAGAGAGAGAGAGAGAGAGAGAGAGAGAGAGAGAGAGAGAGAAGAGAGAGAGAGAGAGAGAATGAAAATGAAAATGTTTTTTATTGAACATCAGCCTTGGGCCACAATTCAAAACGAAGTGGGAGATGGGGGAGTGGATGTATGTGCATATAACGAATTTGTTCAAAGTCTCATCATAAAGCAACGGTACACACTTAATACAACGCATCTTTTTCACTATTAGATCTAGATCTATTTACTTTACATAAGTTCTGCCACTGTCTGTCTTCTTCGAATAGCACGGAATAAAAATGTTGCTAGCTGCACTGAACGACATCTACTACGTGCCTGAAGAAGAAAAGGCATAGGCACATGAAGAAGATCTTTCAGGTAACTGGTTCGTAAATCTGTATATAATGGACAAATATATATTAGATGGTATTCATCTTCAATAACGTTTTGCACAAAGAACAGTTTTTATATTGATTGTTGTTGCTGTGTCGGTTGAGATTATTATTTAAAGGAAGAACATTCATTCTGGCCTGTGACAGTGCAACTCTGAAACAATAAATATCAATACTATGAAGATACAATTCTTTTTCAAAAACAGTCTTAAAAGATCTATATGTTGCATACCTATTACTCTCTATCATGACACCTGACCACTCCTGAATAAACATATCAATTAATCTTTGCTTGAATGCACTAAGGAATCCCTGAATATCACCAACACCCTGTTGTAGCCAAACAATATTAAACCCTGAATTGCACAACAATTCCCTTACACTTGCTACCCAACATTTTTTACCTTTCTGATCTAGAATTAATTGCATTTCGTAGGCCTGTCTTGGCAACCTCTGATTACTCATTTGTAGTAATTTTAACCAATATCTAACTGCACAAATATATGAGTTTATGAATAAAGGATATCTGGCAACTTCCCCATAAACCATTTTATTTGGTGTTTTAACAGGAACTCCCAGAAAACGTTTACAAGCCATCAAATGTATTTTTTCTACATGTTCTAAGCGATTTACTCCCCATACTTCAGATGCATATAGCAATATTGGCTTAATTTTTACATCAAAAACTTTAAAATAAACCTGGTAAGAAATATCTTTGTTTTTTTTAAATGCTCTAATTAAACTTATTAGTGCGTTTTTCCCTTTTACACACACATGTTCTGTACCCAGTCTATGACAAAGTTTGTCGTAAAAACATACCCCAAATAACAATATTTATTTACAACTTCTAACTTTTTATCTCCTAAAAACCATTCCTCATCCTTACCCAAAATCCCTCCTTTCCTAAAGACCATAAACTTTGGTTTTATCTGTATTAATGTTTAATTTCATATCCACACAACACTTTAGAGAGAGAGAGAGAGAGAGAGAGAGAGAGAGAGAGAGAGAGAGAGAGAGAGAGAGAGAGAGAGAGAGAGAGAGAGAGAGAAAGAGACCCACCCCTTCCATGGTCTTGTTGGCAGACTAAATGGCCAGCCATGTGGATGGGAAAATTAACCTCTGATCCTTATTGTTCCGAAGTTGTAGGTCGTATGGTTGATTTTTGCGGTGCCTTTAGGATGAAGGCAAAAGATCGGTCAGTGGCCACTTCGGGGGACTAGATAGCCCATGAGGCTCAGTGAAGAAGAGAGGAAAGGTATAGATTCACACAAATCAAATGTCACAATGAGAGTTGTGTTGATTTGTAAGATATGTATATTGATGATAACAAGTAAACAGTTGCAGGGATTCATTCGTGTATGCCCCCCCCCCCCCCCCCCCCCCCCCACGGGGATGCCGAGAATTCCTAGCTCTCAGTATAACTAGCATCCCCACCTTCTCAAAATTATGTGCTAAGAATGCCCTCTTTTCTATCCCTTTCTTTCTTTCTTTCTTTCATCCTTATTTATTTTCTTTCTGTCATCTCCCTTTTGTCTATTTTCTGTGTTTTTGGTTTATCCTCTTGCTTGTTTCCCAGAAATACTTTATAAAAACAATAACAGTTTACTCCCAATCCGAAGTTGGGTCCATTGGGCTTAATTTGTCAGCGCTTTAATAACGACAGAGTAACGCATTTTCGCTCATATGATAGAAAACAGTAGTTGCTGCTGTCTGAGCGTTCAAAGAAAACGGAAGACAAAGATAATGATGATCATGGCTGATGACGACGGGCATAAAATGGCTCGCGCGCACGCTTTCGTGCAGGGATTGCATTCGTCCATGCATGCAACGAAAGAGAACGTAACAAACTAAGGACGGGGGCTTTGCTTCACTTGATGATTCTGTCTTTCTGCTTGAAGCGGTTGTTCCACTTAGAGCTCTGTGGGCCAGAACGGTGTTTCCCCATGTGTCTGATCTGTTACAGCTGATAACAGCAACAGCTTTTTTTTTTTTAACAGCCCTACCCCCCTTCCCCCCTTCCTTCCTTCCTTTTAACCGTCCTCTCTCTCGTCTCTGCATCCATCACCCACCACTTTTTGAAAACAAGCCAGGTTTTGTCGGTTTCTTTGTTGTTGATATCAGTCTTTTATTCTATAGCTGTTCGTTACGTTTTAAAGTGTGTGATGACAGAAAAGAAAAAAAAAGTCTTTATTTGCTGGATGAGACAGAATCTATGCTGGTTTGTGTGTGTGCATATGTGTAGAGACAAACAGACAGACAGACAGACAGACACACACACACACGCACGCACGCACGCACGCACGCACGCACGCACGCACGCACGCACACACACACACACGCACGCATGCACGCACGCACGCACACACACACACGAAACACACACACACACACACACTTAAGTGTGCACAGTGTCCTCCTCCTCCAGCCTTTAGAAGCAAAAAAAAAGAAAACTTCATTATACTTGTGCATAGTTTATACATAGCTCAGCACCCGCTTTCCCCAAGCCAATATTAAGCAGCACCGAGCGTGGTTACCAACTGGAAGGGTGACTATTTGCGCACCTTTTTGATTTCAGTACAGTCCACCAGTTTACCCAGCTGTAAATGTTTAACCTGTCCACTTTCGAGTCAGGGAAGGTAAAGCAGCGAGGGAGAGGAGATGGGCGCCGCCCTCAATATGCTGGCCCCTAGAGAAGTGAGGTCTCTGATGCCGCGCTTCCCCCCCCCCCCCCCCCCCCCCCACGACCACAAAGGTTATGGGACACTAACCATGGTCCATATAAGCAAATCAGGTACCAAGAGCATCATTGATGCGAAAGCATGAAGAAGAGAAAGCTTTAAGAGGGAGGGGGGGCGGTAATGATATTCAGGAAGGGAACAGCAGGAAAGGCACTTGCCGTGGTGCTGTTCTTGTCATCCAAACTATCAGCAGACATTCCACAAATAGAAAGCATTAGGGCCTACCCCCCCCCCCCCCCCCCCCATCCACTCACCCCCCCCCTCTCCCCTCTCTCTCGTGACTTCAGCTGCTGGCTCAATTAGCTTTCATGTGAAACCCTTCAACTTGACAGACGCACGACAAATTTTGTTGCTGTCATCTTGTTTTGCAGGTTTGGAGTTCTTGTTAGTCTTTTGTGTGTGTGTGTGTGTGCTTTGGGTCTTTTGTTCCTTACCAAGGCTCTCTCTGTGTGTGTGTGTGTGTGTGTGTGTGTGTGTGTGTGTGTATGTGTGTGTGTTCGGGGAATCAGTATCTGGACATATGCATGCGTGTGTGCCATACACATGCACATGTGTGTATGAATCCCTTTCTCCCTCTCTTTATATCTCTCTTGTCCTGTCTTTCTCTCTCTCTTTGTCTCTGTCCGTCTGTCTGTCTGTCTGTCTCTGTATGTCTGTCTCTCTCTCTGTCTCTGTCTCTGTCTCTGTCTCTGTCTCTCTCTCTGTCTCTCTGTCTCTCTCTTCTCTCTCTCTTCTGTCTCGTCTCTCTCTCTCTCTCTCTCTCTCTCTCTCTCTCTCTCTCTCTCTCTCTCTCTCTCTCTCTCTCTCTCTCTCTCTCTCTCTCTCTCTCTCCGTAAAAAAGCACAAGAGTGCTTATTCCACTATCCTCGATAGACTAAAGACTAAATCTCTCTCTCTCTCTCTCTCTCTCTCTCTCTCTCCTCTCTCTCCTCTCTCTCTCTCTCTCTCTCTCTCTCTCTCTCTCTCTCCTCTCTCTCTCTCTCTCTCTCTCTCTCCTCTCTCTCCCTCCTCTCCCTCTCTCTCTCTCCCTCCCTCCTTCCCTCCCTCCGTCCCTCCCACCTCCTGTTGATAAACTGGGGGGGATATCAGGCGTTGTTGAGCTGTCAATAGCTGTTTTCTGGGCATTGGCTGTGAGCAGGGAAGAACAAGTCGTGTTTGACATCTGCCCTGTCTGCCTGCCTGCCTCTTACCGCAAACCCTGCAAGGCAAGACATGGCTAATGAGACTGGGCTTAGCTACCTGTCAGCCTGGGTCTGTTTTTGTTTGTTTTTGTCGTTTTTTCCATGCTGTGTCTTTCCTGCTTGCCTGCCTTGCCTAGCCTGTGTGTCTTTCTGACAATGGGTGTGTGTAGCCTGTCTGGGTGGTTGGCTGGCCATCTGGCTAGGTGTCTGCCTGTCTGTTGGTCTGTCTGTCTCTATGTCTTTCTGTCTCTTCGTCTGTCTCTCTCATTCTCTTTCCCTCTCTACCCAACAGTCTTTCTCTGTCTCTGTCTGTCTGTCTGTCTGTCTGTCTGTCTGTCTGTCTGTCTGTCTCTCTCTCTCTCTCTCTCTCTCTCTCTCTCTCTCTCTCTCTCTCTCTCTCTCTCTCTCTCTCTCTCTCTCCTGTCTGTCTGTCTCTCTCTCTGTCTCTGTCTCTGTCTGTCTCTCTCTCTCTCTCTCTCTGTCTATCTATCTATCTATCTATCTATCTATCTATGTCTCTGTCCCCTCCCCCCCCCCTCTCTCTCTCTCTCCAGTCTGTCTCTATGTACTCTCTCCCTCTCTCTCTCTCTCTCTCTCTCTCTCCTCTCCCTCTCTCTCTCTCTCTCTTCCTCTCCCCCTCCCTCCCTCTCTCTCTCACTCTGTCTCCCTACAGTCTGTCTCCCTCTATACTCCCACGCTCTCTCTCTCTCTCTCTCCCTTGTCTCTCTCCCTCAGACTTTGTGTGCAGACAGTATGGTTATGAGTGAAATGA
>CM060334.1:35420753-35423253 GCA_030674155.1 Stramonita haemastoma | reverse complement strand
TGACACACACACACACACATGCACACATATTCACGCACACTCATACTCACACACACATACACACGCACACGCATATGCACACATACGCACACATGCACACACATTCACGCACACTCATACTCACACACACACATACCTCTACACACACACACACACCCCTACACCTACACACACACATCTACACACACACACACCTACCCCCCGCCCCCCCTCCCCCCCCCCCCCCCCCCAAACCTAATGCCCATTTACACCTCCGGGCGCATTCTCTTCCATCAAGGCCTGGGTACAGACGGTAAGTTCACAGCTCATCCTGACCTCTTGTCTGCAGCCTGTGATGATCAGCAGTCACTGTGCAGCCAGATTGGACAGACCCTCGTGTCACATCACATCCATACTCTCTGCTGCAAGGGAAATGGGACGAATGAAGGATGGGGCTGGGTACAAAGGTACAAAGGGAAAGAGAGAGTGAAGAATAGAAGTCTTCCTATTAAGCCCATAGCAAGCTCACTTTCGTAAGAGTAGGCCATCGTGTGCCCGTGGGAACAGATGACATTTACAAAACTGCATACACACGAGGACTGGATGAAAAAAAAGCACAAGAGTGCATATGCCATTATCCTCGATATAAAAGAAGAAATCAAATCAAAATCGAAGGAGCCAGCCAGAGTCTGAAAACTCCCTCTGGCTGTTTTTGGATTCGAACCAGCAACATTCCAGCCTGTCACCACTGTGTGCAATATTGTGGCTTCTTCCACTTTGAAAACTTTGTCAACGAACATTGTTTTCACATAGACCAAAAGAGAAAAACATAACCATCAACAAAAACAGTGTAAACACATACAAACTCCAGAGAAAATCACCGCCTTTTTATCTGCTAAGTATGTTACAGATAATGGAATAACCTACTTGCTGAAGTTCGAGTTAGTTGTGTAATTACTTGACTTTTGGTACTGACGTTTTTCTGTTGTGCACATGCGTCTTCATGGTCGCTTTTGAAACTTCCACAGCTCCAATAAGTTTTCACTTTGGCGTTTGGAGGCAGGCCTTAAACCACTTTGCCTCCTAACCCCACGTGGGTGACGCATTAATGACCTGTTCAGTGATTTTTTTAAGGGAGTGATGGGGGATGGAAAAGGGAGGAAGAATGAGAGTTTTGTTGTGTGTTTACCGGCAGTCATCCCTCCCCCCTTCTCTCTCTCTCTCCCTCCCTCCCTCTCTCTGTCTGTCTGTCTGTCTGTCTTTCTCTCTCTCCTCTCTCTCTCTCTCTCTCTCTCTCTCTCTCTCTCTCTCTCTCTCTCTCTCTCTCTCTCTCTCTCTCTCTCTCTCTCTCTCTCTCTCTCTCTCTCCTCTCTCTCTCTCTCAATCTATCTGTCTATCTGTCTGTTTGTCTGTCTGTCTATCTATCTATCTATCTATCTATCTATCTATCTATCTATCTATCTATCTATCTATCTGTCCGTCCGTCCGTCCGTCCGTCCGTCCGTCCGTCCGTCCGTCCGTCCGTCCGTCCGTCCGTCCGTCTGTCTGTCTGTCTGTCTGTCTATCTATCTATCTATGTCTGTTTCTATCTATCTATCTATCTATCTATCTATCTATCTATCTATCTATCTATCTATCTATCTATCTATATCTATCTATCTATCTATCTATCTATCTATCTATCTATCTATCTATCTATCTATCTATCTATCAATCTATCTATCTATCTATCTACGTCTGTTTCTATCGCTATCTCTAACAGCAGAAGAAGCAAGACACGTAAAAACAACAACAGTAAAACTTTGACAACAAAATATTGATCGTTGCAGCAGGGATCAAAATGAAACACCCTAGTTTTCCACAAAAAAATATCTTTCTTAAAAACAGAAACACCAGCAGAGACAAAAAGTAGTCAAGATATTTGATACACCTTCTCCCCTCCCAGCTTTTTCTTTTCAGTTAGGAAGGGGGAGGGGTGTATTCAGCCTAGTAGTCAGAGGGTTACACTCGTAATCTGACCACCAAGGTTTGAACCATTACAGAGGTACCCGTTCGAGGGGAATTTTGCCCTGTAATTAACATCAGTAAGGGGAATTTTGCCCTGCAATTAACATCAGTAAGGGGATTTTGCCCTGCAGTTAACATCAGTAAGGGGGATTTTCCCCTGTAATTAACATCAGTAAGGGGGATTTTGCCCTGCAATTAACATCAGTAAGGGGGATTTTGCCCTGTAATTAACATCAGTAAGGGGAATTTTGCCCTGTAATTAACATCAGTAAGGGGAGTTTTGCCCTGTAATTAACATCAGTAAGGGGGGTTTTGCCCTGCAATTAACATCATTAAGGGGGATTTTGCCCTGCAATTAACATCAGTACCAACTCAACTCTCCCAAAAATCCTTCAGGTGAGACAATAAGCAGAGGTCCCATGCGCTAACGCATGCATATAATTTTGCGCAGACAATAAAACCGGTTCCGTCTTTCGGAAGAGTAGGCCATTTCATGCTGGTTGGGACGGATGAC
>CM060334.1:35385753-35403253 GCA_030674155.1 Stramonita haemastoma | reverse complement strand
CAGAGTCGCGGCAGATCAAATATCTGCACTCTGTTACAAAGTGGCGCTGCGAGCAGGATGGAAAGAACTTAGGGCTACTGATTTGAGCGTCAAATACGCTGGTCAGTACCCACTGTGCCTCGGGACGCGGCACAAAGTCAGCGGTGGTGGATGTGGCAGGGCGGTAATTAGATTACTTCCCTTGCGATCGGAACTGCCAATCGCAGCGTCGTGGGTGTAACGTTTGGATCCACACCTGTGAATTGTGCGACGTTCTGTATCGTTGGGGGGTGGTCGAAAGCCGACCTCTGCATGCACTTTGCCCGTAGCGGTAAAATGTAGTATTTATGCAGCCTCTTTCTAGAGGCCACATTCCCACTGTCTGACCGTGCTGTCGTTGCCGAGAAGTTGTACAGAGTCGCGGCAGATCAAATATCTGCACTCTGTTACATTTATAAAGAGGCTTTTTTTTTTTTTTACTTCAAGAACAGTTTGGGATTTTAAAAAAAAAATTACGAAGACAGTCTGCTCCTTTTTTTCTGAAAAAGAAAGGAAAACCCAGTTAGAAATAGCTTTTTTTTTACAATTCAAGACTTATTCTTTTCTCTCTTTCTTTTCTCTCTTTCTTCTCTCTTTCACCCATTCACCTCAGTTCCATTGCTATGTGTGTCTAGTGTGTATGTTACCTACTCTCTCCATTACCACCACCCCACACCCTAACCCCCACTCCCCTTTCAAAAAAAACAACAAAAACAACAACAAAACTTTTGGCTGCTTGCTTCTGTCTGCAAGTTTTTGAATGCTCAGCATTGTTCGCCAAAATAATTTTGGCTGGCAGAAGAGAAAGAGAGGGGGAGGTGGAGAGAGAGAGGGGGAAGAGTGAGGGAGAGAGAGAGAGTGCGCGCGCGTGAGTGTGAGTGGAGTGTGTGTGTGTGTATATGTGTGTGTGTGTGTGTGTGTGCGTGCGCCTGTGTGTGTTTGTATGGTTTGTGTGTAAGTCCGTATGTGTGTAAGTGTGTGTGTGTGTCACTCTATGTGTCTGTGACTGTGTCAGTGTATGTTTTGCATGGGGTGTATATATGTATGTAAGTATGCATATGTATGTATATATATATATATATATATATATATATATATATATATATATATACATATATGTGTGTGTGTGTGTGGCGTACATGCGAGCGTGTGTGTGTGTGTGTGTGTGTGCGTGCGTGCGTTTGTGCATGTACATGCACTCACTCATGCCAATGTGTGTTCGTGTGTGTGTGTGCGTGTGTGTGTGTGTGTGAATACACGTGCACTTGCCAGTGTGTGTGTGTGCGCGCCTACCCGTATATGTGCATATGCTTGCACATGCTCTGTGAGTGTAAGCATGCATGTACATGCACGCACATGCCCGCTTGCGCTTGCATGTATGTATACATGCGTGTGTGCCAAAATTGGGGGGTATGAGGGGGGATGGTGTGCTAGATATCGGTCAATACAGATTCAGCCATTCAGGCGGCAAAAATAGTTATGTCACGTGACTCATCTTGTTTTGACCTCTCGGCGTCTGACCCCTCTGGGGAGCAAAGGTCCTCTCCGGTCTGCTATGTAACTCCCCAGTGTCAGTCTGCTTTTGAAGTTCTTCTGCCATGGTGCAGGGGGACTGACTGGTCGATTCTCTTTTCCCCACAGCTTTGGCTAGTGTCTTGTTTCTCTGCCTGTCTGTCTGCAACAGACATATCGTAGTCTTGCTTCTCCCTGTCTCTATCTGCCTGTGTCTGTCTGTCTGTCTCTTTGTCTGTCTGTCTGTCTCTCTCTCTGTGTCTCTGTCTCTCTCTCTCTCTCACTCTCTCTCACTCTCACTCTCTCTCTGTCTCTCTTTGTCTCTGTCTTACTCTCTCTGTCTCTGTATCTCTCACTCTCTGTCTCTGTCTCTCTCTGTCCACCCCCACCCCTCTCTCTCTCTCTCTCTTCTCTCTCTCTCCTCTCTCTCTCTCTCTCTCTTTTTTCTCTCTCCCCCCCCCCCTCTCTCTCTTTCCTGGTCGATAAAAAGGGACAAATGGCAATATAAAGAATGCGCATAGTGGTAAGAAACTCGCGTAGAGCATGGCAGCAGAGAGTCCTCAGAGGAGAAGCCCCCTTCAAACAAGTGTTTCGGGCCTTTAATCTTCCTTACACTCTAGGGAGGCCGGCCCACATCCAGTTCATGACTCTGGATGTCTCTCTGCTGCCCCTTCATGTATGTGGTGAGTTCTGACTCGGATTTGAATTCATGGTCTCTGGATATGCACACTTTTTTTTTTTTTTTTTGGGGGGGGGGGGATTAGCCACCTATGGCATTATGGGGTCATCTAGGTCTTATGCAGTTCACTTTTGTTCCTCCTTGACCAGATCCAGCTTGAACATCTCTCGGCTGCTTCTGTCATGGCTTTCAGGGCTCTGGTTTTTTCCTTCCCTGCAATCGAGAGCTGTTTCATGAGGTTGTAAGCCGATTCTCCCACAAACCCCCTGGCTCCGACTTCTGCAGCAAGGACTTTGACCTGATAGCCTTCTTTCTTCAGGCTGTTGGCCAGATCTGCATATTTTTCAGTCTTGTAGGCGTGAGATGCCTCCATCCTGTTCTCATATGGAACAGTCAGCTCTATCATGATCAGCTGCTTGGTTGAGTGGGAGTTGACTACTATGTCAGGTCTCATACCACTCTTGCTGATGATCTCGGGGTGGTTGTTCCATTCTGGGAGGTCTGCAGTGCACACCCAGTCGTCTGCTCCATCCAGCAGACTCTGCTTGCAGGTTCTGAATGGCACTGATGTTCGTGGCCATGAGTCTTTTCCTCCTGCCGTGAAGAAGGTTGCGGGAGCTTTTTGTGTCCTGATGTTGCCAATTGTGGAGCAGGTACTGAACCAGACTGCTTCTACAATCTCTTTTAGCACCTGGTTGTGCCTCCATGTGTACCTCCCTTGGGTTAAGGCTACCTTGCATTAGCTGAGGACATGTTCCACTGTTTGTTTTTCACGGCAGAGGGGGCATGCAGGATCGTCTGCTTTTCCCCACTTCACCAGGTTTGCATTTGATGGTAGCAGGTCATACACGGATCTGAGAATGAAGCTGATCCTGAGAGGGGCCATGTGCCAAATGTCATTCCAGGTGAGACTTTTTTGGAGCGCACTCTCCCATGTTGTCCATTGCCCTTGTTGGCTCTGCTGGACTGCTTTTTGGAGTCTCTTTTGGTCTTCTTCTTTCCTCATCTCTTGAATGACCATGTCCCGTTTGGCTTTTCCTTTTGCTTTTGACCACCATTCTGTTTTTGTTGACCCTAGCCCTTGTCTGTTGGTCTGTGTGTGTCCTGTTATCTCTCTGATCTTGAGACTTTCTTTGGCAGAGTTTATCACCTCCTGGACTTTCCATTTTCTGCCGGTCTTCAGCAGGGGCTTGATTTCTTCTACCACCTTGTCATCTGTGTCCTCTAACATGCTTTGAAGTCTGATTTTTCCTGCTTTATATTCTTCTAGGATGGATTTCAGTGGCAGTTTTAATTTTGCTTGCCAACAGTACAGCGCTATATCGGTGAGACAGGGTGGAACTCCAAGCCATTTCCTCGTGAATTTGTTGATTTTGGCTTCCATTGCCTCTACCGTGCTGGTGCAGATCTCATATATCATTAGAGGCCATAGTAGTTTTGGGATCAGCATGAACTGCAGACACCACACCTTGTTTGTCAGGGAGACCACACTGGTCAATGGTCTCCAAGCCTTCTTCCGCCATCTTTTTGGTTTCTTTGGCTCTTTGTGTGTCCTTCAGGGTGTCATCATACCACCTCCCAAGGCTCTTGACAGGTTCCTCTGTGACTGTTGGAATGGCTTGGTTAGCGACACTGAAGACCACGGATTCAGCTACTTTTCCTTTTCTCAGTGACAGACTCCGTGATTTCTTGGGCTTGAATTTCATCCTTGCTGAGGCGACAATGTCGTCCAGTCTTTCCAAGACATGCCGTGTCTCACTTTCTTTGGATGAGACCACTGTTGTATCGTCCATGAAGGCCTTGAGAGGGGGCATCTTGTATCCATCACCGAGGTCCGTTTGGCTTGTGTTCCTGGTTGCTGCTTTCAAGATGACTTCCATTGCCAACACAAACAGTATTGGAGAAATTGCACAGCCCATTGCGATACCCACTTCCAGGTTGATCCATGCTGTTGTGTAATCCTGGGTAGAGAACCGCATTGAGAAGCCGTCGAAGTACATCTTGAGCATGTCGCAGATGCTCTCTGGCACATGGTACATCTCGAGAGCCTGCTGTATCATCTCGTGGGGTACAGATCCATATGCATTTGCCAGATCAAGCCACACTACATCTAGGTCTTTCTTTCCTGTTTTTGCTCTTTGGATTGCATCCCAAATCATTGTGGCATGTTCAACACAGCCAGACACACCTGGGATGCCTCCTTTCTGGACTGACACATCCAAGTACTTGTTTTCCATGAGGTACTTGGTCATCCTTGCTGCCATGACAGAGAAGAAGATTTTGCCTTCAACGTTCAGTAGGGATATTGGTCTGAACTGGCCAATGTCACTTGAGTTTTGCTCTTTGGGGATGTACACCCCATCAGCTTTCATCCACTCGCTGTTGTATTCATAGTATTCTATCATTCCAAGATATTTTTAAAATGTCTTTTGAAACATGCAATCTCCACCTCTCTAGCTGTCTCTGTCTCTCTCTCTGTCTGTCTCTCTCTCTCTGTCTCTATCTCTCTTTGTCTCTCTCTGTCTCTCTCTGTCTCTCTCTGTCTCTCTGTCTGTCTGTCGGAAAGGGGCGGGGTGCATGTTCAGGAAAGACGTGTGGTATTTTCTCTCCAATTTTTCGTAAAATTAGCATGTCTACAAGTTATGTATGGCTGTGATTTTTTGCACACAATTGGACTGTTGGTGGCTTCATCAATTGAATTGATTGGATCGACATGAAAACCTACGTGTGGTCAGTAATGAAACATATTCAATTTTCTACATAATCAGTATAAACAATGAAGAAAAATATTTTGTAAACAAAGCTCATACTGCGTGGCAAGCTCTAGGCTCCTATGTGTGCTGCTCGTGCGTGTATTTCGAAAGGTGTGTACCTTACACAGAGATACATGCATGCGAGATTTCAAACATACCATGTGATTCTTTGGCCTTGAACTTTGTTGTTTACACTCTGTTTTGGAACTGATTAACACGTGCAATACCGTGTAATACCGTGACATTGACATTGGCTTTGTTTACCCCCCCTCTAAACCACAGGCGCCTTAAAGATGTCACAAGAAAATTTCTCCCACCCTCATTTAAACATGATGCAGTTTATGGACTGGCGATTTGCTCACATACAGCTAGAGCTACAACAACACGCTGCCAGCATTAAAACAACCATAGAAGAAAAATTTCAGATGTTAGACAACAGCATATTACATCTTACAAGGGACATCAGTGAGCTAAAAGATGTAGTAGAAGAAAATAGAGAGAACATTGAAGACCTCATGGAAGACAGGCGCACGATACTGGAAAGACTGGACAAGCTGGAAAGGAATGTACAAGTGATTGAACAAGATACAAAAGCATGCAATGTTGTGTTTTTCAATATAGAAGAAAATCAATATGAGGACAGGGCTACTACAACACAAATCATTGTAGATCTTCTGAACTGTTATAACCCAGCAACCTACTGGCATCAAGATGACATAGTAAAAGCATTCCGACTGGGGAAACCTCGGCAGCAAAGAAGCGAACCACGACCAATCCTGGTGCAGTTCAGTAGGATGGCAGACAAAATGGCTGTGCTGGGGGATTCATATCTCAGAGAAGACCTCAGACAATATGGCATTAGCGTCGCATCTGACCTCACCTCACAGCAAAAGGAGCTGATCGACTTCTATCGTAGTCAGGGCAAACTAGCATATTTCTACAATGGAAGACTACAGGTCAGGGACAGACAGGAGACAAGACCAAGGTTTCCTGAAGAGCAACGAAGTACAGCAAGGTCAGCTCAGAAAGCAGAAGACTGGCCACATCTCCAATACAACAGACAGAGAGGACAAGACAGAGGCTGGTCCAGCAGACAGACAACTGGCAACACAAGCAGGAGTGAGCCAGGAAGAATTTCCAGGTCACCTCCATTCCAACGGAAGGATGACAACTTCGAAACTCCTCCACCAAACGTCAGACGCCAGCGGCAACCTTACTCTGGCAGGGTCTTTCAACAAAAACCGGAGAATGCTGTTTCAAGAAGCAGTGCAGGAAGCAGAAGGTCAACAAATTCCAGAGACGCTGTCCATGCCAGGATTCAGCAGAGACACTACCAGGATGATTCTGACAGGAGACCAGTTGTTCCAGCTCACAGTGAAGAAGAAAATGACTCTCCAATGCCTGAGCACAAACGATTTGTGTTTTGTGAAGACCAAAGCCTCAAAGGGACCAGAGCAACTTATAATAAACAAGAAGATAACTGTGATTGTGGTACAGACAGTAATCAAAACCAAGGCAGGAATATACAAGAAAGTGACATATACACAGTGTGTAAAGTTGCTGGAGAGTGTTACCGCAGTCATGATGACTCAAAGAAGAATGAAGACAGATGTAACAGTGATGAAAATGAGGATGACATTGAGGACAAAGACATTGAGGACAAAGACGTTGAGGACAAAGACATTGAGGACAAAGACAGCCATTTTCCTTCTTCACCCAGGGAGGAAATACAGACAAGTGATGACAAAATCACAGGGAACAAGACTGAATTAAAGGTGACATATGACATGGAAACACATCAGCAACTTGGTCTTGACAGTCATGAACATGAACTGAATATTACAGACACTGACCAAGACACCACAAAGGTAAATGAATCACAAGAACTGACCAACATTAACTTTGACGAACAGACTGGCACTGGAGACCAAGAGAACAGAGTGAAAAGTACAGAAAACCATGGTGACAGTGAAGCCTCAAAGTTAAAGAAAAGCAGAGGTAAAGTAGTCCGTAAACAGTCAGACACCAGCAGTAGTAAAAAAGCAGATCCTCAAAGAGAGATGGAGGTGGCAGAGCAGGGCAAGACAGGACCTGTAAGCCTGTGTAATGCCCAGCCACCAGGAACAGGGAGGCAGCCAAGGCCTATCAGGCGTGCTGCCTCTCAGAAACAAGATGCTCCAAGCATGCACACAGAGTCACGCAGGTCAGTGAGCCAATCCAGTATCCTGGACTCTCTCAGGAGAGTTTCAGTGGGGGAACATTCCCATGAGAGTGGAGCGGCCTCACGTGATAAAAGGAAGCCTGTTAATTCTGGAGCCTCTGCCTCCAAGAAATAGGATATTGGCCGGGCCACAAAAACAATATCTATATATAAAGAAAATAAAAGTCAACCTTGTGGCTTAATTGGTGAACCCAAAGAGAATGAGACACACATGTTTGTAGATAATGTACATAAGCAACATATTGATTTTCTAAATTATAATGTTAATGGCTTATTGCAAAAGTTAGAAAATAATGATTTTGTTAACTTTCTTCAGCTACATGATTTTATATGTTTAACAGAAACGTTTATTAGTTATGATTTTGAATCACCACTTTTCAGTGATTTTGTTGTATTTACATCAAAGGCCAAGAAATTGTCGCATCAGGGCCGATATTCTGGAGGAGTGATTGTAATGGTGAGAAAGAAGTATGCCTGTTACATTGATAAGGTTGATATAAAATATGATAATATAGTTGTGCTAAACATTCAGAAGAATCTGTTACAAACTAATAAAAATGTACTTTTAATCTGTGCCTATATACCTCCATATGATTCTGTGTTCTGGAAACATCACCAAAATGGATATGGTATGGAAATGCTTGAGCAATGCATATTGGACTTGCAAGAATTGAATGATGATTTTTATGTTCTATTAACTGGTGATTTGAATGCAAGAACAGCATGTGAGAATAATTCTTTTTCTGATGATGAGTTTGATGAGGACTTAAAAACAGTGTATGTCACAAGTGATTTTGTTAGAAACTCACAAGATAAACAGACGAATCTATTTGGCAATCAACTACTTGAAATTTGTAATATGTTTGATTATTTAATTTTGAATGGTCTGTGTCAACATGACTTTGATGACGGGTATACATATATTTCATTTGCAGGAGCCAGCACAGTTGACTATTTTATCATGTCTTGTGAATGGTATGCGTCTGTTGATATTGTAACTGTAGACATTAGTAGTACTACAGAGTCAGATCATCTACCTGTTTTTATGAGGATTGGTTTGAAAAGGGATGTGACTAAACAAAATGATGATGAACAAACTAATGAAGAGAAACATAGTGTAGTAGAAAAAGTTGTTTGGAAAGATGATAAGAAAGAAGAATTTATTGAAACACTTAACAGTCTTACCATGCAGAACAAAATTATTAGTGCCTTAAACCTTCTTGACAGTGACATAGATGATGCTCTGGAGCAATTCACACAATGCCTGAATGAGGCTAGCAGTTGTATGCTCACCAGACATCGTACTTGTCAGAACAAACGGTCAAGGTGGTTTGATGATGAGTGTCATCAGATTAAGAAAGAGACAAGAAGAGCGTTGAATTTATTTAGAAAAACAAAAGACGAGAATGACAGACAGATTTATGTTACAAACCGGAAAAAATATAGACAGTTATTAAAGACCAAACGCCAAACATTTAGAAAACAAAAAGTAGAGTCTCTAGCTAACAATAGTTCAAATTCAGCACTGTTCTGGAAAGACCTGCGGAGTATGGGTTGTGTTAATAAAGATAGAGTTTCAAACAAAATAAATAAGTCAGACTGGGTTAACTATTTCAAAGAGGTATTTCAAAGTAATGAAGCAGTATTTAATCAATGTATACACACAGAAGCAGATCTGTTAGAAGAAAATGAACATGAACTGAATAGAGAGATTACAGAAGAAGAAATAAATAAAGCTATACATAAACTGAAGTCTGGTAAGGCATGCGGGATTGATAAAATTATTGCAGAAATGCTAAAAAATGTAACTATTGAAGCTAAACAGTTCATTTTCAAGCTTTTCAATACTATTTTCAGTAAAGGTATATATCCACAGATGTGGTCTAAAGCCATTATTATTCCGATTTATAAAAAGGGGGATCCAGAGCTAGTAGACAATTATAGGGGAGTATCATTACTGAGTATACTATCTAAATGTTATACTTCTATATTAAATGCAAGATTATATTCGTGGCTAGAAAATAATCACTTGATCTGTGAAAATCAAGCAGGTTTTAGAAAAAGATATTCTACGATAGACCAGATTTTCAATCTATATTCAATTGTCCAGAAGTGTATGTCTAAGAAAGGTAAAAAGCTGTACGTTGCATTTGTTGACTTTAAAAAAGCTTTTGACTCGGTTAAACATGATAAACTTTTGAGCTGTATTAAAAATCAGGGGGTAAAAGGAAAATTTTTTGCATCATTATCAGCCATGTATAACTCATTATTATCGTGTATACGAATAAACAGCCAATTATCAGAGTTTTTTGAATGTCCAATAGGAGTCAGGCAAGGCTGTGTTTTGAGTCCTACATTGTTTTCGGTCTTCATTAACCAGCTAGCTGATGATATGAATGAAAAAGGAAGGCATGGAGTCCAGTTATTACCTAATATTATGGATATCTTTATTCTGATGTTTGCAGATGATGTTGCACTGTTTTCAACAACCCCAGGAGGTTTGCAACATCAATTAAATATTTTAAAAGACTGCTGTAATCATTTACAATTGAGTGTCAACATCAATAAAACAAAGGTGATGGTCTTTAGGAAAGGTGGATTTCTTTCAAAACAGGAACAATGGTATTACAGTGGTATTAGGTTAGAAGTCGTGAATCAGTATTGTTATTTAGGGTTTAACTTCACAACAAAGATTAGCTGTAAATTGGGTACAGAACATCTAGTCACTAAGGGAAGGAAGGCAGTGATTCAGTTAAATAAAGTTTTTCATAGATATAAAGAAATGAACGTTCGTACATTCTTCAAAATTTTCGATCTTAAGATACAGCCAATTCTATTGTACTCATCAGAAATATGGGGCACAAACAGATTTGAACACATCGAGAAAATTCATTTGATGGCATGTAAAAGATTTTTAGGAGTACCAGTAAGGACACCCAATAAGATGGTATATGGTGATTTAGGAAGATATCCACTTTATGTCAATTCATGTATAAGAGCCATTAAGTACTGGTTAAAACTACTGCAATTAGATCAAACTAGAATATCATATAATGCCTACTGCATGCAGTTAGAGTTAGATAGACATGGGAAACACTGCTGGATTTCAAAAATAAGAGAAATTTTGTGTGAAACAGGTTTTAACATTGCTTGGATGCAGCAAAGTGTGGGAGATGTAAAAGCTTTCTTAGGTATGTTTAAACAAAGATTAGTGGATCTGTTCATTCAAGAATGGGATGGGATTATACGAGATAAAGAGAGGTATGACAATTACAGATCGTTTAAAAGTATTTTTGAAAAAGAGCATTATATAAACTCTATTGATGTTTACTGCTTTCGAGTAGCAATTACACAAGCAAGATGTAACGTTTTACCTCTTAATAATAATGTATATAGATATAGTGAAAATGCTCAAGAAAAAATGTGTTCTTTTTGTAAAACAATAGTTGAAAATGAAGCCCACTTTCTCATGGAATGTTGCATGTACACAGACTTGAGGGAAAAGTTCTTAAGCAAGTGCGTCAATGTGCCATTACCAGATCTGCTCAAAGCAACAAATGACGAGTACAGGCATAGTTTATCTAGATATATTTTTCATTCTGTTAACAAAAGGAAAATATTGTTGACCCAAGTGCTTTCTTGACTAGCTGTTGCGATCAGATATATACTTAATATGCATGTTTTATTAGACACCGGTTTTTGTTCTTTTGTAGCTGTATCATGGTTGATTACAGGTTTCAATCATGAAATGGAATAATTGTGTTTTTTCTATTTAAACGTTGATAATAGTTACTTATTTTATACATTTGCATTGCTAATAGTATGAATGAATCCATTGCCAAACCCCAAGCCCAACAAATGTATTGTGGTCCAAGGCCAATGTACATTAAATCATTTCAGTGTTCAGTGTTCAGTGTTCTGTCTGTCTGTCTTTCTGTCTGAGTGTCACTCTCTCTCTCTCTCTCTCTCTCTCTCCTCTCCTCTCTCTCTCCTCTCTCTCTCTCTCTCTCTCTCTCTCTCTCTCCCCTCTCTCTCTCTCCTCTCTCTCTCTCTCCTCTCTCTCTTCTCTCTATTACACACACACATTCCTTACAAACTTACAAACACACACCCTCTCTTTCTCTCCTCTATCTCACTCACTCATTCACTTACTGAGAGAGAGGTGATGAGAGAAGGAGGGAGGGAGAGATTGAAAGGGAGAATTTATTCATTTTTCTTTGCAGATGGTACATTGAGTAAGCAATAAATTTGCTTTTTTTCCACAAGCCATAAGAGAGAGAGAGAGAGAGAGAGAGAGAGAGAGAGAGAGAGAGAGAGAGAGAGAGAGAGAGAGAGAGAGAGAGAGAGAGAGAGAGAGAGAGAGGAGATTCCTTTTCTCCAACTTTCTCCTAGCTGCTGCTAGAACAGACGTACCAGCCAGTTAAGCTTTCTCTGAAAGCCTTCTTCACTCCAATGACAGTTCCAGGCTTTAAAACGTCAGGCTTTCCTAGCAGTGCGGCACATTACACTTGATCCTATGTAGACAAACTTTCAGCGGCATTACCTGTAGCCCTGAAAGATAAATGACAGGCAAGGGTGCTAACGTTACTGTTGGTGTGGTAAGAGAATACAACAGAAACTTGGAGAAGTAGTCAGGAGGAGAGAAAAGTCAGCTTTGTTTTTGTGGCAAAAATTTCGGGCTTTAACGAATATGCTAGTTTTTTTTGACAGGCAGCCTGGTCATTAGAAAAGAAAAAGACACAGAGATCAAACTAAAGTAATGCAAGCATCCCCACAGTCGGTATGCGGGACCTTAATTGTGGGTGGAAATGGTCTCATATACAAAAATTTCACCATTGGTGAACCGCAGAGTTCTAGCCAGTGTTAAGAAACAGAAAAAAAACCGTTTGTAGGCAAAAAGTACACTTGTTTTTTAATAATATATGATTAAGTAGAGTCGGTAATAGTAATGAATGTTTTGAAGTGTTTTGATAGGATAATGGTTTACAATTTTTGTTAAAAGATAAACTGATACAAGCATGTGCACAAACATAGAGATATGCGCTTGCTGATCTAACCGTAAGCATGTATGTATGTGCGAACAGAATACGCGCGCGCGCACGCACACACACACATATACACACACACGTGTGCAACACACACACACACACACACACACACACACACACACACACACACACACACACACACACACACACACACACACACACACACACGTGGGTGCTTCTGTAAAAAGAGAGATACTGAAGATCAGACAAACGCAAAAAGATTCTTTTTTTTTTTTTAAAAGGTAATTACAGATCCAACAGTTCGGTACGGGGTCAGCAAAAACCGTTAATGACACGCGAACTATGTCTTGCTGACTGAACTTCTGGCATCTGACCTCTCTGCAAGGCAAAGGTCAGTTCCAAGTCAGAAGAGGGACTCCCTTGAGTCACAGTCAATGTCAGGAGCTCTCCCGCTCTTGCTGTGCTATCAGTCGGTGCACTGGTCACAGTACATTCAGACTATCCTTTTTCCATTGTCTGTCGTGTGTGTGTGTGTGTGTGTGTGTGTGTGTGTGTGTGTGTGTGTGTGTGTGTGTGTGTGTGTGTGTGTGTGTGAGTGTGTGTGTGTACTTGTGTGCGTGCGTGTGTGTGTGTGTGTATGTGTGTGTGTTGTGTGTGTGTGTGTGTTTTCCCAGTTCTGTGTCTATGACGTCTGTTTGTTCTCTCTCTCACTCTCTCTTACACACACACTCTCTCTCTTTCTGTCTGTCTCTGTCTCTCTCTCACTCTGTCTTTCTCCCTCTCTGTCTTTCTCACTCTGTCTCTGTCTCTCTCACTCTGTCTTTCTCTCTCTGTCTCCGTCTCTCTCTGCTTCTGTTTCTGTCTATCTGTGTCTCTGTCTCTCTCCCTCTCTCTCTCTTTCTCTCGCTCTCTGTCTGTCTGTCTGTCTCTGTCTGTCTGTCTGTCTGTCTGTCTCTCTCTGTCTCTGTCTCTGTCTCTGTCTCTGTCTCTGTCTCTGTCTCTCTCTCTCTCTCTCTCTCTCTCTCTCTCTCTCTCTCTCTCTCTCTCTCTCTCTCTGTCCTTCCATCTGTTTATCTATCTGTCTATCTCAATCTATCTCTTTCTTCCCTAATTTTCTTCTCTTCCCTTTTCTGTTCTTCTCTGTCTTTTTCTTCCTTGGTCAGCATCCTATCTTTGCTTTAACAGAAAACTTTAAAACTACTACTTGAAATGCATTTACGCGGACTGCTGTTTGCAAGACATCGTTTATGACATGCATCAAGAGTTTGGCATTGGGTTAAACCCCTTGACTTCAGAAGTTTTCTCTCGTTTGTTCCCAGAATTGATTTACACATCAGGGACTGCAAAAGACAGACAGACAGACAGACAGACAGACAGACAGACAGACAGACAGACAGACAGAGACACACACGCACACACACACACGCACGCACGCACGCACTCAAACACAACTGTTCAAGAGGATTTTTCTCCTGGAGTTAACATTGGCGCCGATTCCACTTCTCTGAAAGTCTTTGGATGAGACTATAAACCAAAGTCTCGTGTGCGAACACCCGCAGAACATCATGTGCACACTTTAAAGCATGTTCCGCCTTTTGGTAGAGAAGACCATTGTGTGCCAGTGGAAAGAGATGACAATATATATATATATATATATATATATATATATATATATATATATATATATATATATATATATATATATACCGTAAAATCCTTAGCATAAGCCCACCATCTAGCAAACGCCCACCCCCCACTTTGGGCCAAAAGTTGTGCACAGGGGTAACTACCTAGCAAACGCCCACCCTGCTTTTTTCAAAGAGACTATGCTCACTTTCACTAGGATTTGTGCAGAGTGTTCTAAAAGTCATCTTTTCCCCTTTCCTTACCGTTTCGTGTTTCTTCCCTTTTTTCTTACTCTTTGTCCCCTCTCCTCACTCCCACCCATCCCCAGATTTAAAATTACGTCATGCTTTTTCCACTGACTTCTTTTGTCTGTCAGTGCCGCAGGGGTACTTTGACGACACTTCCTGATGGCCCGAAGTTGGTTCTTGAATCTCTCTGTGCCATTTTTGCAAAATGCCCAAGCGACAGTCTTACACTGTATCTTTCAAATTGGAAGCCCTCTAGTATCTGGATAAAGAAGCAGGTGGGAATGTTTCGGAGTGTTCCCATGAATTTTCTGTGGATAGGAAGAGGATCAGGGAATGGAGTGAAAACAGAGATAGATTTGAACAACAGTAGGTAAAGACAAACAAAAACGGAAAATGTCAAAAGGATCAGCAGTTAGATCTGAGCATGTCGACCAGGGTGTGCTGCATTATCTGGAAGATGAAAGATCTGAAGGCAGGGGGATTGCGAAACAAGGACCTACAACGGAAAGCGATGGAACTCGTTGGCCTTCTTTGCCTCAAAGTCCCTTTTTTTCTATTTTCCTTCACTTCTACTCACACGACCTAATTTACATGCTTTCGGGGTTTGTATTCGCTCAATTACACGGTTGAGCACAAAAATTACTTTGTGCAAAGGGGTCTATCCCTAGCAAACGCCCACCCCCCAATTTTGCCCTAAATCGGTGCACAGGGGGGGTGAGCGTATGCTAGGGATTTTACGGTATATATATATATATATATATAGACATATATATATAGACATATATATATAGATATATAGATACATAGATATAGATAGATAGATATAGATAGATATAGATAGATGTAGATATATATATATATATATACATATATATATACACGCCCACACCACACACACACACACACACACACACACACAACACACACACACACACACACACACACACACACACACACACACACACACACACACACACACACACGTTGAGCCCCCTCTGAAGATTTTGCAACCAGCTTACGCCAGGATGTACGTACTTACACCCATGATCAAAGCATAGTACGGGTCTTAAACCCTGAACGTTCAAACTTTCAGACGGGTTAAGTGTGTGGCTGACCCTTGTGGTTGACCAGGGCGTTGATACAAGCAAGGACAGTCGAGTTGGTTTTCTACCCCCGTTTTAAACTGTATATAGGTACACGCTTTAAATATGTGTTTTAAAAATGTGACGAGGTGACAGCCCCGATATGGCCTGTGCGGTCGGCGGGGCTCTAAGCAACATCATTGGATTGGATTGGATTGGTGTGGTGTCTAAAATGGCCAGACCACTATACCCAGTGGTCCTGTCACGCATGATTGGTCCTCCATGGGTCAAGTCTGGTGGTTGGTGCTGAGGAAGCAGTGGAGTGTGTGTGTGTGGGGGGGGGAGGGTGGACAGTGAGGAATGCTGGGATTGAGGTCAGCAGGAAATTGTGCATTCTGTGAAGGAGATTGACACTTCAGCCTAGCTATGTCTCTGGGTTTTTTTTTGGTTTTGTCTTCCTGTCTAATTGTGTAGACCTGTTGTGTGTTTTGTTTTGTCTCTCTGTATGCTTGTCTGTCTCTACGTTCGTGTGTTCTTTCTGTGCTTCTGCTTCTTTTTTGCTGTGTTGTTTTGTCTCTCACTGTCTCTCTGTGTGTCACTGTTTGTCCTTGTTTCTCTGCCTGTTTGTCTATCTGTCTGTCTGTCTCTATCATATCTCTCTATCATCTCTCTCTCTCTCTCTCTCTCTCTCTCTCTCTCTCTCTCTCTCTCTCTCTCTCTCTCTCTCTCTCTCTCTCTCTCTCTCTCTCTCTCTCCTCTCTCTCTCTCATCTTATATATATATATATATATATATATATATATATATATCCCCACTCCCCTTCCCCTTCCCCCGTCATTTCTTCATAATTTTTGTGTGTATACGTGTGCACACTGGCGTGTGTATGTCTGTGTATGTGTGTTTATGCGAATGTCTGTCTGTCTCTCTGTATGTCTGTCTGAAAGAGAGAGAGAGAGAGAGACAGACAGACAGACAGACAGACAGACAGACAGACAGACAGATTTGATTTGATTTGATTTGATTTATTCTTTTATATCGAGGATAATGGAATAAGCACTCTTGTGCTTTTTTACATCCAGTCCCCGTGTGTCTGCCATTTTGTAAATGTCATATGTTCCCAACGGAGAGAGAGAGAGAAAGAGAGAGACAGAGAGAGAGAGAAAGTGTATGAGTTATGTGTAATCGCGCATATATAACTATATACCTCTCTATGGATCCCTTCTTTTCGCATGGCCAACAGTTTGAGAGCTAAAATGCGGGGAAAGGGGCAGGCAGTAAACCTCGAGAGGGGGAAGGAAAGGAGGTGAATGGGTTTCAATGAAAATAGCTGATGGAAGAGAAGTTTTAAGGAATCGAGAGAGAGCGAGAGAGAGAGAGAGAGAGAGAGAGAGAGAGGGGGGGGAGAGAGAGAGGGGGAGAGAGAGAGGGAGAGAGAGAGAGAGAGAGAGAGAGAGAGAGAGAGAGAGAGAGAGAGAGAGAGAGAGAGAGAGAGAGAGAGAGAGATGGAATGGTATAAACGTGATGGGAGAGAGGAGGGGGGGGGAGAAAAAAGAGGGGAGAGGGGCGGTTGACGAGAAACTGGAGGATGCCCAAAAAAGGTTTAGACCCCAGCACGCTTTTTTGTATCGGAAGCTGAAGGCAGATATTCGATCCTTATGAGCTAGATTCCAAATAGAAAAATTTGAAACACCACTGAAAAAAAAGAAGGAAAAAAAAAAAAGAAGGAGGGAAAGAAAGGAAAAAAAAAAAAGAAAAAAAAAGAAAGACAAAAAAAAAAGAACAAAAAGGGAAAAGGGAAAAGAAGACAAAAAAAGCAAACAAAAGAAAGAGAAAGTTAAGGAAAAAAAAAGGAATTTTTAAAAAAAGAAAAAAAAGAAGAAATAACGAAAGAAAGAAAGAAAACAAAAAAAAGAAAAGAACAAAAGACAAGGTTAAGAAAAGGGAAAAGGGTTTAAAAAAAAGGGAAAAATTAAGAAGAAATAAAAGAACGAAAGAAAAAAAAACAAAAAAAAAGAAAGAAAAAAAAGAAAGAGGGGGGGGGGGGAAGGAAGGGGAAAGAAAAAGGGAAGAAAAAAAAAGAAAAAAAAAAAAAGGGAAAAAGGGAAGGAAGAAAAAAAAAAAACGAAAAGAAAAGAAATTGAACAAAAAAGAAAAAAAAAGAAAAGAAAGAAAGGAAAAAAAAAGGATTAAACAAAAAAAAAAGAAGAAGAAAAAATAACGAACAAAAAAAAAAAAAAAAACAAAAAAAGAAAAGGGAAAAGGGGTTTAAAAAAAGAAAGGATTTTTAAAAAAAGGAAAGAAGAAAAAAAAAAGAAAAAAAAAAAAAAAAAAAGAAAAGAAACAAAAAAAGAA
>CM060334.1:35378993-35385653 GCA_030674155.1 Stramonita haemastoma | reverse complement strand
CCAAAAAATTTTTCAAAATAAAATTTTTTTTTTTTTTCCCCTTTTTGGGGGTTAACAATTTTTGGGGGTTTCCCGTTTTTCTACTCCCCCCCAAATGAATGGGGGTGCCTTCATGGGACTTAAAAAAAAAGGGGCATAAGCAAAAATTTTTTTCCCTTGGTGAACCCTTTTAAAAACTATGTTGCCCCAGGAAAATAAAAAAAAAAACCCCTTTTGCTGTCCCGTTGGGGGTCTTTTCTGTCTGGACAATGGGGGTTTTTTTCTTTTGGGGGGGGTTTTTCCAAAATTTAATTTTTAAAAAATATTTGGGAAAATCCAGGTTTTTGGGGGGTTTTTTAAATCTGTTTTGTCTGTCTTCTCTCTTCCCCCCTTTTCTCTTCTTTCCGGTTTTTTTGTCTGGCTGATGGGTTTTGTTTTTTTTGGGGTTTGGGGGTTTTTCCGGGCATTTAAATTTTAAAAATTTTTTGTTTGGGAAATTTCCCCCTTTGGGGTGGGTTTTTTTCTTGTTTTGTCCCGTCGTCTCTGTTTCTGTCGGGGGGGATGGGTTTTGTTTTTTGGTCTGGAAAAAATTTTGGGGGCATTAATTAACCCACATTTTGGGAAATTTAGGGGTTTTTTTTTTTCATTTGTCCCCTTTCTTCTGTTATTTTTTTGTGGGCTGTCTTTTCTTTCGTTTTGTCGGGCTTCCTTTTTTGGGTCTGTCGGGGGGCCCTGGGTTTTTTTTTTTTGGTTTTTTTGGGGGTTTTTTCCCGGGGGATTTAAATTTAAATAATTTGGAAATCGAGGGGTTTGGGGGTTTTTTTTTTCACTCTTTGTCTTCTTCTCCTGTCCCGGCCCTTTTTTCTCTGTTTCTGGGAAATGGGGTTTTTTTTTCTTTTGGGTTTTGGGTTTTGGCCACATTAATAAACTCATATGGAAGATCGGGGGTTTTTCTTTATTTGGGCTCGTCTCCTCTTCTTCTCTCCCCCCTTTTTCAAATTGTCTTCTTTCTCTGTTCTCCTCCTCTCTCCCCCGTTTTCTGTTCTGTTTCGTCTCCTCTCTTTCCCGGCCTTCTCTTCTTCTCCCCTCCCCCCCTCTTTTCTTCCCCCCTTCCCCCCTTCCCCCCCCCCCCTTCCCCTTTTCCCCCTCTCTTGTCTAAAGGGGGGCCCCCAGTCAAATAATTTGAATGGAAAAGATTTTGGTTTGTGGGGAAAAATTCTTTGATTTTTTATAAAACAGGATTACCCCCAAAGGGGGGGGGAGGGGGGGTGGGGGGGAGAGAAAAAAGAAAAAACGGGGGAAAGGGGGAAAAGAAGGAGGGGGGGAAAATCGGGGTGAAAAAAAAAGACGAAGGGGGGAAAAGAGAAGAGAAGAGAGAAAAGAGAGAGAGAGAAGAGAGAGAAAAGAAAAGAGAGGGGGAAAACAACAGACAACAAAACAAAAAACAAAAATACAAGAGAAAGAAAAAGAGACAGAAGGGGAGACAGACAAAGAACAGAAAAAAAAGAGAAAAGCAGAAAAAATAGACGCAACAAAAACAAAAAGGGGGAAAACAAAGGGGGGCATACAACAAAAACAGAAATACAACAACGGGGACACAACAGAAAGATAGACAACAAAAAAAAGACAAACAAAAAAGAGACAAAACCAGAAGGGAAAAGGCAGAGAACAAAAGAAAAGTTTGGGGTTTTCACGCTTTTTTATCAGAGAAAATTTTTTTTTCCCCTCACCACTGGACATAAATTTCAAATGTTCACAAGACGAGCAATTTTCGTGGGTTTTTCAAAACTATTCCGATTTTTACCCAATCTACGAATTAAAAAAAAACCCACCCACACTTCAAAGCGATCAGATATTTTTTTCATAGAGATTGTAATCACAACTCTAATCAGAACAACAATGACAAAAAAAGAATCATAACAACGACGAACAATAATAATGATAATAATATAATAAGAAAGAGAACAACACCCCAAAAATCACACAACACACCCCCCCACACACCTCACCAAACACACACAAAACCACACACAACACCTGCCCATTTTCTCCTGTATAAAAAACAACAACAAACAAAAAAACAACAACACACACACTCACACACACAAAAACACCACACACACACACACACACCACCACACACACCCCACACACAAGAAAAATAACTACTAAAATAATATCATAAGGTGCCCACGCAACCTTCTAGAGTCAAAAAAAAGAATGGTTCTTTTAAAAAAGTTGTATTTGAAAAAGTATTATTCTTTAAAAATTAAAATGTATACCCTTTTTGGGGAAAATATGTTCAATTATAAAAAACCCATATGTTAAAAAATATGTCTAAGTTCTCTCTTTCTCCTCCCCTCCCCTTTCTCTCGCCTCTATCTCTCTCTCTCTTTTCCCCCTCTCCTCTCTCCCTCCTCTCTCTCTCTCTCTCCTCTCTCTCTTCTGTGTCGAGGTCTTTGCCGATGCAGACCCCCCCAAACCTTTTCAAAAGTCCTAAAGGCTGTCATGTTGACCCTTTTACTTATTATTACATTTCGTTCAGGGCCCCAGATAGTTTCAGTGTCCCCACTCGCTTCCCCCACCAAGGTAAGCGCGTTTACGTGGTTACCTACTAGATGGGATCTTTTTTGCCCCCCTGGCTCATTCAGCACATCCCCCAGTCACCCAGTTTAAATGGTACCTCCCCTCTTTAGGGTCAGGGAAGGTAAAGCAGCGAGGAAGGGAAATGGGCGCGGCCTTCAATATGCTGCCCCTAAAACTGGGGTTTCTCGACCTCGCCCCCTAAAACCAAATAGGTTATTGAACCTTACCTTAACCCTTTTGTTTCGTTTAGCCTTGGCTGTAATTGCCTTCTTCCTTTTAAAAAAACAAACAAATAAACAACTGTTTCCTGATACAAATTTCCGTAATTTGACTTTTCATATTGAACTGCCTTCATGGGGATTAACAAGCGTTTTTGACTCACTTGACTTTTTTTAACCGGGCTCCTCCCCAGGAATTTCTTTTTTTTTTGTTTGTGGGCCCTTTTTAAAAAAGGAACACACAGACAAAATTTAATCTGAAGACGACGACATTCCACACTGTTTAAGTAAGAGGCAGAAAGAAAAGAGCAGACCACCAACAAATCCTACATTGGGCCCAAAACCCCTGATGACGAATGACAAACACCGTTTAAATTTTGGCCCTTCGTCGCGGGCCCCTAAGCAACATCATTGGATGGATTGACACCGTGAGTCATGCTTTCAGGCACAAATCCAAAATCCCCAGTCAAAAGACTTAATATATGAGTCCCCCTTTCCCTTTCCTTGGTCCAATTTGTCAAGCTCCTGCTTAATTGGTAGCACCCAAACTGGCCCCCCAAAATGGGCTACGATAATGGATGTAATTAAAGCTGAGAGAGCTTTAAAATGGGAAAAACGGGCAGCACTCTGGGACTACTAAGGGAAGAGATGGTAAACCGCAAGACAAGAAGAAGAGAGAGATGATGGGAGTAGCATTGTTTCTCCTACCCTCACATGTGTGATTGGACGCCCCTTGGTTTTTTTTGTCTTACAAACGCACTGTTCAATAAATTTTTTTTTTTGAAAAGCAATCACTGACTATAAAAAAGAGAAGAGAGAGAGAGAGAGATTGAGAGAGAAGAAGAAGAGAGAGAGAGAGAGAGAAGAGGAGAGAGAGGAGAGAGAGAAGAAAGAGATTTATTTATTTAATCTTTTATTCGAGGATAACAGAATAAGCAATCATGTGCTTTTTTTTTTTCCGTCCCCGTGTGTATGCATTTTTGTAAAATTGTCATCTTTCCCACCGGCAAAAACGATGCCTACTCTTACGAAAAGCGAACAGAAATTTTAAATGTGCCAAATGTTCTGCGTGTTCGCACACGAAGAGAAGAAGAGAGAGAGAGAGAGAGAGAAGAAGAAAAGAAGAGAGAGAAGAAGAAGAAGGAGAAGAGAGAAAGAGAAACATAAGAGAAACACAGAGAGAAAAAAGAAAACAGAGACAGACAAACTGCCTTTTCCTTTAAGGGATCCCCACCCCGATTTGCAATTAGTTTTAAGAAATTATTACTAATTTTAACAGTATCTATTAGGGATACCATGACTTGCAATAACCATTTCACAGATATGGATACGGGAAATTCCAAAAACTTGAGGACTCTCTATCTCCCCTCTGCCCTGTGTCGTCCCCTTTTCCCTGTCTTCTTCCTGTCTGCCTGCCTCCCCTCCCTTTCCTCCCTGCCTCCTGCGCTGTCTGTCTGTCTTCGGTCTCTCTAAATTTATATCATAACCTCGCTCTCTCTCCCTGTACTATATTTCCCTCTGTCTCTCCCCCTTTTCCCCTTTTTGTCTATCCCCCTCCTTTTCCCCTCCTCCTCTCTCCCCCTCTCTCTTTTTCTCTCTCCCCTTCTCTTTCTCTCTCTCTCTCTCTCTCTCCCCCCCCCCACAACACACCCCTTTCTCCCCTCTCTCTGCACCCACACAGCAACACCCCCTTTCCCACCCACCCCGACCCCCAAACCCCCCACAACCCAATCTACCAAACAAACTGTAACCAGTTTTTCCTTCACCCGAAAAAAAAATGACACTTGCACATGGAAAAACTCATTCGTCAATACTGATCCAAACAATTCAAGGAAACATCATTACCCCCACCTACGCCTAAAAGAAAATTTTTAAATATGATTTGTTCTTTATATCGACGATAATGATAAGCACTCTGCTTTTACATCAGTCCCTGTTGAAACAGTTTTGAAATGTCATCTTTCCCACCGCCCGGCCACTTTAAACGAAAAGCGAAAGGATTTACGTGTGCGCAAATTTTTTCTGCTCGTTCCCCAAAAAACGGCCTCGTTTAAATCTCATCAAAGGACTTGGGAATGGGTCACCACTGATGTAACTCCAGGAGAAAATCCCTCGAACCAATTTCGAACCCGAAGAGAGAAAGAAGAAGAAGAGAGAAGAGAGAGAAGTGTAGAGAAAGAAAAAAGAGAAGAACAGAGACAAAAGAACAGAAAAGACAAGAGACAAGAAGAAGAGACAATAACAACAGACAACAACAACAACAGAAAAAATTCGTCCGGGACGAACTTCAACTTCCCCCCAAAATCTTCTGCCTTTTTGCTTCTGCTTGTTGTCCTTCACTTGCCTGTCTGTCTTTTTCCCTGCCTGTCTTCGTCTGTCTTCTGTTTTCCCGGGTCTCTCTCTCTCTCTCTAACCTTTTCTTCTCTGTCTCTCTTCCCCTATCTTTTCTCTTCCACACTTAAATATCCTTTCCTCTTTTCGTATGGGCCATTTGTGCCGGGTGGAAAGATGACAAAATTTACAATACTGCTTATACAGGGGGACTAATCTAAAATTTTAAAAAAAAGCTCACGAGTTTACTACATTATCCCGATTTTAAAAAAGAAGAATGAAAAAAAGAATTATTCTATTTTCTGTCTTTCTCCCTCTGTCTTTTCTGTTTTCTCTCTCGCCAACACCCGGGCTTTTTACACCCCCCGAGCAAACGGGGGTTGTTTAGAGTTTGCACCTATTAAGAAAAATGGAAGAAAAAGAAAAACATGAAAAAAGTAAGTTGGATTCCTCTCTGCCTCACTGGTGCTGCGTGCGTCGTGGGCCGCCGCGCGCGGGTGTTTGTTTGCGCGGCGCTTGCTTTTCTTCGTGCTGCTCGTGAATTTTTATGTAGTATGTAGTATTATTAGTATTAAAGTATTAGTTTGTAGTATGGTTTATTTTAAGTTTTTATTATGTATTATTTTTGATGTATTTTAGGGAATTTTGCATGCATCATGCATCAAGCATGCTTCAGGGATTTGGATGTTTAGATGTATGTTTGTACTACGTACGTACTATGTATTATCTTTTATCATGTATGTTTTTCATGATGTTATGTTTTATGTGTGTCTCTTTGTTGTGTTCGGTTCTTAAGTGTTTGGGGGTTTTCGTGTCGTGTGTGCATGTGATATTTTAAAGTCCGTGTCTGTGGGGCTCGCGCCTTCGTTATACACACGATGGGTTCTTTTTTTTTAAATATAAATGATACTGTATAAATTTATAAAAGGGTTTTGGCCCACAATTTTCCATCCCATTTTTAAAAAATACTTTATTTTAACATTCTCTTGACCTTTTCAACAAAAGAAAAAAAGACTCTGACAAACAAACAAAGACAATAATTTTACTAAAACCGATTCTATTCCTTTCTACCCCCCCCCCCCCCCCCCGCCACCCCACAAACCTAGCCAGTTTCCACTACCCCATCTAGCCAGTTTCTTTGAATTTTAAGGGAACCCAAGCTAAGAAATGGGTTATGCTAGATCACTAAGTATGCCAGACAGCGGATAATTTGTGACAGGAATCATACAAACTTTCAAATTTTTTTTTTGTTGGTTTTTCTTTCATTCATGCTTTTTTCCCCCGGGAAATTTTAATGGGGGGGGGGGGGGGGGGGGGGGGGGGCAAGTCATTTGTGAACTAAGATCTTTTACAAGGGGTTTAAAAGGGGAAAAAAAAGGGGTGGGGGTGGGATGGGTTGGAAGAAAACAGCAGGGGGAAAAATATCAACCATGACTAAAGTCCCCTTCTTCTCTCTCCTCTCTTTTCCCCTCTCTCTCTTCTACTCTCTCTCTTCCCCTCTCTCTCTCTCTTCTCTCTCTCATCCTCTCCCTCCCCCCCCCTATCT
>CM060334.1:35371493-35373993 GCA_030674155.1 Stramonita haemastoma | reverse complement strand
AGTGTTTAAAATCCTGCGCTGAAAGTGTCTAAAATCATAGAGTGTCTAAAATCCTAGGCTGAAAGTGTCTAAAATTCTAGAGTGTCTAAAATCCTACAGTGTCTAAATTCCTAAGCTAAAATTGTCTAAAATCCTAGCGTGTCTAAAATCCTAGGCTAAAAGTGTCTAAAAAAAAAATAGCAGAGTGATGAATTGGCAACGACTGTCCTACCTGCACTTACGTGTTGAAATTATCATTATTATTTAGTAGTATTTCTATTTATTATTTTTTTTAATGGTCGTCCATTTTCTACTTGTCAGATTTTTTTCACCTGTGAATGTACCAATGTTTAAAAACAAGGACTGCAGCTTGTTTCACGTAGATAGGGGGATGGGATAGCCTGGTGGTTAGAGTAATGCGGTCGTGATCTGCTGACCTGGGTTCGAATCTCGTTCAAGAGGATTTTCTCCCTGGTGTTAACATCAGTACCGACTCCACCCCCCAAAAAAACAACAACAACAACAACAACAAACAAACAAAAAACCCAACAGCAAACAACAAAACAAACAAAAAAACCTCCTTCGGACGAGACAATAAACCGAGGTCCCGTGTGCAAACGCACGCAGAACGTCTTGTGCACACGTTAAAACCCGTTCCGTCTTTCGGAAGAGTTAGGCCATTGTGAGCCGGTGGAACGGATGACAAAATTTACAAAACCTGCATACACACATGGACTGGATGAAAGAAAAGCACATGACGCTTCTTCGATTATCCTCAAAACAAACGAATAACAATTATTCTAAAAGTTATTTAAAAAATGATACGAGTTGATTCTGGATAAGAAATCTGATAACACTGTGACTGGGTTTTTTTGGGTGGGAGAGGGGGGGTGGGGGGGGGTCCTCAGCTAGAGCTCCGAGGTTCACCGATGTGAGAGGAATTGTTTTTCTGCAGAAAACTCAATAATCTGTGCAAAATAATTCTGCATTAACTTATGGTTATCAGCTACGAACGTATACCATATTATATGACCTCAGTTTAAAACCAAGTAATTAAATATGTTCTGCAATTTAAGCAAGAAAACTACCAGTGTTAAAATAAAGTTTCATTACATATTTCTACAGCAATATGAAACAGCCCACACTCTTTCTATCAACAATAAATTGTTAGAATCATACCCTCCCAACACAAAAAAACAAACAAAACAAAAAAACCCCAACAAAACCTTAAACCAGATCACACCAGCAACCAGAACATCAATCAACCCATTAACAACGCAGCAGCTCTCGCGCGCGCAAAGCTGCTTTAACACAACCCCCCCCCCCCCCCCCACTCTTAGATGCCATTAATATTTTAAACAGGCGCATTAAAGATTTCCTTAAAAGGTCATAGGCTATTAACACTACGGTGGAGAGAACCGCGGAAATGAACGGACAAAGTCTTCACCCCATTTCCTGTGCTCTTCAGCCTAAAACCTGCACATTGGAAAAACCCAAGTGCAGGTGTGTGGTGATAGTGTTACACCTTCCAGAGAACTAAAGATAGCACAAAAAACTGAAAGAAAATGGCAGAGGTAATTGGATTGAAGGTGAAAGAGCAGAAGATGCGAGAATTGACCACTTGAACTAAAGAATGCTCCTCTCGACAAAGAAGGTGAGTGACACACTTTTTTTGTAATTATTCAAATTAGTGGGACGGGATAGCTCAGTGGTCAGAGCACTTATTTCACTTTCCCCAAGCTTAGGTTTAAGCAGCATTGAGCGTGGTTACCAAGTGGATGGGTGACCGTTTGCACGCCTTGGCTTCAGTACAGTTCCCCCCAATTCACCCAGCTGTAAATGGGTACCTACCTGCCCTCTCTAAAGTCATGTAAGGTTCTTTTTAGTTTTTTTCTGGCTAGACCTCCCAGGTTCACCAATGGTGAGATGTTGCGTATGTGACCGTTTTTCTGCCACCATTAAGGTAGCTGTGGTCCGACTTTGAGGATATTTCAGGCGATAAGGTCCTGTTTATTTAGAAAGACCACTCCAATCCAATTATGTTGCTTATAGCCCTGCCGACCACATAGGCCATATCAGGGCTATCACCTCGTTACATTTTAGTATTAAAAGTGTGCGACTATGGACAGTTCAAAACGAGGTATAAAACCAACTCAACTGTCCTTTCCTGTATCGACGCCCCGGCCAACCCTAAGGGTCAGCCCAGGACGGCCACCGTGTCGGGGGAAAACCCACATCGATCACACTTAAAACAAGATAAAACCAAAAACCTGCGGCCTTTGTGATGAGGTTCTTGAAAAATAGCTCATACACACAAACGTTTCACCCAGTAGTGTGTATATTACACTGGTTCCTAGGTGCTGAAAGTGAAACACTGCATATTCTGGTGATCCCCCACAATGCCTAAGCTAGGGAACGCCCAACACCAATGAAAAAAATCCCAACCCGGCATCACTGTTTTCTATCACGAAGGATATAAGGGGTGAGGAGTGAGGTGGATTTTGTGCAATCTGTTTCCCGC
>CM060334.1:35356493-35363993 GCA_030674155.1 Stramonita haemastoma | reverse complement strand
CAGTCCTCCTCTTGCGCGTGGCTTCACGGCAACCCAAGCAACTCGGATTCCTTCTTGTGACGGTCGCTAAAGCCCAGGGTGGTTAAGACCAATGTTTTTGTCTTCAATCGTGTGGATCCATGAAGTCGTGGGTTCGAATCTTGGCAATGATGTCTGATAAACTTGGAAATTGTTTTAACGATGTACCAGGTCCACATAAAGAGTAAACCTGCCCAGGCGGTGGTGGTGGTGGGGGTGAGGTTGGGGGGGGGGGGGGGGATGGGGGGGGGGGAGGTGTCACAACAAAGCAAATTAATATGAACGTAGTTACCTGTTGAGCTATCTTGAATGATAAATCCCTTTAAAGAAAAGTACATAGTGGTTCCGTTTTAATCTAAGATTTTAACAACAAAAAAGAAAAAAGGCGATAGCCCCCCCCCCCCCCCCCCCCCCCCCCCGCCCCAATATGGCCTCTGTGGTCAGCGGGGCTACAAACAACAAAGACTGAATTGGCTTAGATTGGAACCACCTTTTCATTTTTTTTTTCAAAAATGATATATATTTTTTTAAAGATCCCACCTCCTGCCCCTTTTTTTTGGGGGGACTCCCTTTTACGTGTGGTAACTCAAATTTGTGTTTGAAGGCCAAGAGTGAAGTGAAGAAGGAAGGAGAAGAAGAAGAAGAAGAAGAGTGCACGCTCTGAAGTCCCGTCTCTTTGAAGCGAGAAGGGGGTCTTCTTAGAACTCTCCATTAGCTTGCTGCGTAATTAGGCTTGGTGTAGCAAATATAGCCTACAACCCAAGGACAGAGATGAGAAAAACTGGGGCTTGCGTGTATGTGTGTGTGTGGGGGGGGGGGGGGGGGGGGGGGGGGGGAGGGAGGGGAGGGGGAGTGTGTGTGCGTGTGGGTGTGTGTGTGTTTGTAGTGTGTGTGTGTGTGTGTGTGGTGTGTGTGTGTGTGTGTGTGTGTGTGTGTGTGTGTGTGTGTGCGCGCGCGTGTGTGTGTAGGTGTGGTGTGGCGTGGTGTGTGTGTGTGTGTTTTGGGGGGAGGTGTTAGTGTGTTGTGTGTGTGTGTGTGTGTGTGTGTGTGTGTGTGTGTGTGTGTGTGTGTGTGTGTGTGTGTTGTGTGCGTGCGTGCGTGCGTGTGTGTATGTGTGTGTGTAATTGCACACATGCATTTGCACGTGTATGTGTACTGAATGCGCGCGCGCAAGAACGCGCGTGCGTGCGTGCGCGCGCACGTGTGTGTGTATGAGAGGCCTTATTTTTCCTTCTTATTTCTCTGGTTTTATTTCAAGCACTGGTTTTTCTTTTAGGTGCTTCCTTGGCATCTTTGTGTATCTAGGCAAGAAAGAAAGAAAGAAAGAAAGAAAGAAAGAAAGAAAGAAAGAAAGAAAGAAAGAAAGAAAGAAAGAAAGAAGGAAAGAAAGAAAGAAAGAAAGAACGAGAGAGAGAGAGAGAGAGAGAGAGAGAGAGAGAGAGAGAGGGGGGGGGGGGAGGGAGGGAGGGAGGGGAGGGAGAAGAGGGGAGAGAGAGGGAGGGAGGGGAGGGAGGGAGGGAGGGAGAGAGGGAGAGAGACAGAGACAGAGACAGACAGGCAGGCAGAATTATATATACAGGGCGAGGAAAAGCGAGAAAGATATATCAAAGATGGTGCTGTGGTTTGATCCCTGTTTGAGCCCGAAACATTTCCCCCATCCATTTACACACAATACTGTCCGGGAGGGGGGGGGGGGGCAGGGGCGGGGGGTGAAAAAAAGGTAAAGGTGTCCCATAACCTATGTGGTCGTAAGGGAGCGAGATGTCAAGAGACCTCAGCTTTTCCAAAGGCCAGCATGTTGAGGGCGTGTGGCGCCTATTTCCACTTCCTCACTGCTTGACCTTCCCTGACCTTAAAGAGGGCAGGTACCCACTGACAGCTGGTGAACTGGGGGACTTTACTGAGGGGGGGGGCGGGGGCGGGAGGGGGGGGGAATCAAAAGACAAAAAAAAAAACTTTGGAAAAATCATAATTACTGCGGTCTGCTCAACATGAGTGCTATTAATGTTGGACTGCGCAAACACATACCTCATGGATTTTTTTTCCGGTTTTTTTTTTCCGAGATGATGACTGGTTGCTACCCCAACCCCACCCCCTCCCCACCTCTCCAGCCCCTCCCTTTTACCATTTATCTTAACTCCTAGCTGTTGGAGGGTTTTCCACATGAGAGGAACGCAGCAATTGGAGAGTCATTATAATTCTCTGGAGGACCAACCATTATAATTATGGCTGGCATCTTTCACGCGGTCTGTGTAATTGTCTAGATCACAGCTGTCTCTTCGCCCGTGAGGAAAAACGCAGCAAAGATCACATTTCTGGTCATTGGAGTGATATGAGGAGAAAAAGGCTGTGATCAATACTGACATTTCCCTTTTTTTTTTTTAATGATAGTGATGATAAATGTCTAATAAACTGCATGGAAAAAAATGTCTGTTTGAAATAAAAATTAAGCGATGTTCCCTTAAATTTTTTGTTTTGTTTTTTTGTTCTTCGATTATGGCTTTGAAGTTTACTGATGGCGAGATTTCTGCGTAGACAATCGTTCCCCCCCCCCCCCCCCCCCCCCCCCCCACTATTAAAGCACCTGCATTCCAACTCCAGATATACATACATACAGACAGAGAGAGACAGACATTCCAACTCCAGACAAAATACAGACAGACAGAGACAAACATTCCAACTCCAGACAGACAGACAGACAGACAGACAGACACACACACACACAGACACACACACACACACACACACACACACACACACACACACACACACAACACACACAGAGACAAAATACAGACAGACAGAGACAAACATTCCAACTCCAGACAGACAGACAGACAGACAGACAGACAGACAGACAGACAGACACACACACACACACACACACAGACACACACACAGACACACACACACACACACACACACACACACACACACACACACACACACACACACACACACACACACGCACAAGCATAGAACCCCCACACCGAAAATCTCTAATTTTTATCGTTTTGTTTCTTTTGGATCAGGGACCACTGGTCAAGGTCACTGGCCAGGGCTACTGGTCAACCACCACCGGCCCCCTTGACATTTTGAAACAAGCAGACGAGCACGCCAGCTGGGTGGGTGCTATCACTGTGGACACAACCGGCCACCATCCCCATTACTACTGTACGAGCCTATTGCATTGTAGCCTTCAGATGTGTGTTGTGTTGTGTGTGTGTGTGTGTGTGTGTGTGTGTGTGTGTGTGTGTGGTGTGTGTGTGTGTGTGTGTGTTGTGTGTGTGTGTGTGTGTGTGTGTGTGTGTGTGTGTGTGTGTGTGTGTGTGTGTGTGTGTGTGCGTGTGTGTGTGTATGTGTGTGTGTGTTTGTGGTTGTGTGTGTGTGTGTGTGTGTGTGTGTGTGTGTGTGTGTGTGTGTGTGTGTGTGTGTGTGTGTGTGTGTGTCTGTGTGTGTGTCTGTGTGTCTGTGTGTGTGTCTGTCTGTCTGGAGTTGGAATGTCTCTCTGTCTCTGTCTGTCCTGTCCTTTTGTGTGTGTGTGTGTGCGCGCGCGCGCGCGCGCGGGAATTGACGTTTGCATCATTCCTTATTCATTAGTTCTTGTATGGGAGAGCAGAAATGGATCTAACAGCCCACACACAGCGCGCGTGAAGAGTTGTCTGTCTTCCTTTTTTTTTCTTTTTTTTTTTTGGGGGGGGGAGGGTTTTTTTTTGTTTTTTGTGTGTGTGTTTTTTTTTTTGTTGTTGTTGTTTTTTTACTGCGTTACTGCTGTTTAATGATCGCACAGACATTGTTTAAGATCGTCTCGGTAACTAACACCGCCCCCCAAAAAAAACAACAAAAAAAACCCCAAAAAAACCCAAACAAAAAACAAACCCAATATATTCGCGCCAAAGCAACAACAATTTAAAATATGTTCATTCCCTACGTGGGAGGCACCAGGGGGTCTTTCAGTTCAGTAAAACTAGCATCCTCACTTTCTGGACATTCTAGGCTAAATATCCCCCCCCCCCCCCCCCTTTCTGAAATCTTTTAAAGTTTTTCTGGAGAAAAAGAAAAACAGGCAGGGGGGGGGGGGGGGGAACAAACAAGGCTGAAAATGGATGAGGTGAGTGGAAGAAACAGAACAAGGTAGAAACAAAGAGAGGGGGGGGGGGGGGGGGGGGATAGAAATGAGGGAATTCTTGGCACAGAATTTCTAGAAGTTGGGGATGTTATTATTTACACAGACAGGGTCCCCTGGCACCCATCCCCATGTATGAAATATAAATGAATGATTTGACACGCTAAAAGATATCCAAAGATTACCCTCTCAAAAACTTAGATCTATTCACAGATACGGCACTTTTGGCTGATTATACCCCCCCCCCCCTCCCCCTCCCCGCCCTGAAAAAAAGCCCGTCACAACTGCCACCAAAGAAACAACAAAAGAAAAAACAAAATCCCCCGAATCCACAACAAGCCTGCTGTACCAAAGATGTCCATTTAAAAGAAGATGTCCATCTGAAAACTCTTGCCAAGACGACAATGTCTCCCAAACCTGGGGTATAGATCTAGACAGGTTAGCTCCCCAAGTGTAGGTAGCTCTTACCTTTGCTCACCAAATCATAGTATCACATAAAAACAAAACAACACACACACACACACACACACACACAACACACACAACCTCTATCGCAGGTCACTGTGACTTGTTCTACATACGGCTACTTGCTGTTGCTCTGTGCGTACCATGAAAACGCACAATGAGGTTTTATTTATTGATTTCTTTTTTTGTTTTTTTTTACAATTCTCTTAACACTTCTTTTTTTAAAAAAAAAGAAATGATTGCTGGTTTTCAACAATCATTTATATCTTATTTTTCACCCCTTGATCTAGCTTGCTGCCTTGCCGTCTTCCTCACTAGCTCTGAGAATGATCTTTAGAAATGATTGCTGGTTTTCAACTAGGCCTATCATCTTTAACAACGCTATCTATATTATTACCTTAACCCCTTGATCTAGCTAGCCGCTGTCTCGTCCACGAGCTCTAAAAAAATAATTTAAAAAATGACGCAAACACAAATTTGACGTCATTACAGAGCTGGAGAGAAATCTTTTTTTTGTTGTCATTTTTCACGCTTGTGTGTCCTTGTTTCGTGTCACAGCTGCTAGCTTTATGTAGTGCATACACACGGAGACTGAATGTAAAAAAAAAAAGCACACGAGTGCTTATCCCATTATCCTGGATATAAAAGAATAAAATAGATAAAAATAAATAGATAATTCCAAACAATTGAGGCGAGGCGAATCAAAACTGACATCTCTCGTATTTTGAGTGTAGTAACCTTGTGGTCTGTTTCGAAAGGAAAAGCGCATACGATGATGAGTGTATGTGCTGATCTCAAAAAACAAAATATTTTTAGACTCTCGCAATTCTATTCGTCTACATTCCAGTCTTCTAAAAAAAAAAAAATGTGTCGTTCCAATAACCCACTTCTTTGAGATGGATCTTTTAAAAAAAAGAAGCTTTTAAACATTTTTTTTCGCCATTTTCTTTTCCGCCGTCTTAATTTAATACACGCAAGTAACTGAGATTAGCTTTGAAGTGTGTGTGTGTGTGTGTGTGTGTGTGTGTGTGTGTTGTGTGTGTGTGTTCGTTCGTGTGTGTTGTGTGTGTGTGTGTGTGTGTGTGTGTGTGTGTGTGTGTGTGTGTGTGTGTGTGTGTGTGTGTGAGTGTGAGTGAAAAGTTAAGTAAGAAGAGGGTTTTAATCTGCCTGGAAGTGAAAAAACTTGCGCGTAACTGTGTGGAGCCCCCACTTGCTCCCCCCCCTCCAAAAAAAATAATAAAAGAAAGAAAGAAAAAAAAAGTCAAGGGCAACGAAAAATCAGGCTGTTTGATAGCTGTTGGTTGGTTTTTTTGGTTGTTTTTTGTGAGTTTTTTAAAAGATTTTTTGAGGTTTGTTTCTTATGGTTTACTTAATTGTTTCTCTCATACTTTTCGACTTTTTTTTTTCCAGGATAATTCTTGGCACTTACCTTGGAGAGAGAGAGAGAGAGAGAGAGAGAGAGAGAGAGAGAGAGAGAGAGAGAGAGAGAGAGAGAGAGAGAGAGAGAGAGTATATTTCCAAGGGTTTACACAATATATTCACCTTTTTTCCCCTTTCCCCAGCTAAGGTTAAGCAGCATTGAGCGTGGTTACCAAGTGGGTGGGTGACCGTTTTCGCGCGCCTTGGCTTCAGAGCAGTTCCCCGGTTCACCCAGCTGTAAATTAGTACTAGCCCTCTCTAGGGTCAGGGGAAATTAAAGCAGTGAGGGAGAGGAGATGGGCGCCGCCCTCAATAAGCTGGCCTCTGGAGAAGCTGAGGTCTCTGAAATCTCGCTCTCCCAAAACCGCAAAGAGTATGGGAACACTTTTACCTTTTGAGATAATTCTTATCCACTAGCAAATGCCCATCAAGGAAAAACAAGTAACCACGGCTAAAATGATATTATTATTATTATTATTATTATTAATTCTTTATTACTATACAACTTAATCAGCAAACGAACAAAGGCCCTTAAAATAGCACACAGGCTTTGAAAAAACAACAACAGAATTCATGCACAAGTGGATTCCCTTAATCCACTTAACCACAAAGCAAACGACTTAACGAATACCACAACACCCTCCCCACCACCCCTCCCCTCTTCCCCACCTCCTCCTTCCCAACCGCCCCCCCCCCCCCCCCCCCCCCCGCACCCGACACACAACACCACTCCCCAATCTCCTCCCAAAAAAAACTTCCCCTCACACACACACACACACACACAACACACACACACACACACACACACACACACACACACACACGCACGCACACACACACACACAATTGCCTCTAAAACATCAGAAAATGGAAGACTTGGAAACAGAGTGGAAAGTGTCTTTGGAGTTTGAAAACAGCTTTAAAACAGTGGCAATCTGGAAGCGATCTTTTCTTCCTCATTTCCTCCTGACTCCTTCCCGCCTGTCCATTGGCGGGAAGATGGGGGCATTTTAAGGCGGGAAAACAGTTCCGTCTGCTGTAATCTGATTGGCCATGTTCTTGTGAATACTTCATGAGCCTTCTGATGGGAATTTAACAGATCGTGGATGGATGGAGTGGAAGTGGAGTGGAGTGGAATGTGTGTGTGGGTGTGGGGGGTGGGGGTGGGGGTGGAGGATGGAGGGGGGGGGGGTGAAATTTGTAATCCTCCAATAGTGGTGAAAGGAATTGAATTTTGAAGAAGCCCCAATAAATGTGTGTGTGTGTGTGTGTGTGTGTGTGTGTGTGTGTGTGTGGTGTGTGTGTGTTGTGTGTGTGTGCGCGCGGGCGCGGTCGTGTATGTATGTATGTATGTATGTATGTATGTATGTATGTATGTAATGTATGTGTGTGTGTGTGTGTGTGTGTGTGTGTGAGTGTGTGTGTGTATGTGTGTATCCGCCTCTCTCTCTTTTCTGTACTCTCGAATGCAC
>CM060334.1:35342988-35356393 GCA_030674155.1 Stramonita haemastoma | reverse complement strand
TGTGTGTTGTGTGTGTGTGTGTGTGTGTGTGTGTGTGTGTGTGTGTGTGCTCCTCTCTCCTATCCTCTCCGCTCCTTCTCTATTCTCTCCATTCCTCTCTACTATTTTCCTCTCTCTTCCTCTTATCCACTCCTCCCCTCTCTTCTCCTTTCCTCTCCTCTCCATTCCTCTCCTCTCCTCTTCTCCTCCTATCTCCACTCCTCCCCTCTCTGCTCCACTCCACTCTGCTCTTCTCCTCTTCAATTCTCCTCTCTCCTCCCCTCTCCTATCCTCCCCTCTCCATTCTTCTCCTGTCTTCTCCTCGCCTCTTCATTCCTCTCCTTTTCCTCTCCTCTTCTCTCATCTCCCCCTCCTCTCCACTCTTCTCCTCTCTACTCCTCTCCTCTTCATTCATTCTTCTCTCCTATTCTCTCTCTATTCGTCTCCGCTCTTCTTCTCCTCTCATCTCATCTCCTCTCCTCCTCCCTTTTTTTTTATCCACTCAGCTCCTCACCTCTCCTCTTCCGCCTTCTATTCTCCTCCTCTCATCTCCTCTTCTCCTCTAGTTCTCATCTTCATTCCTCTCTCCTATTCTCTCCATTCCTCTCTGCTCTTTTCTCCTCTCATCTTCTCTCCATCTCTCCTCCCTTCTTTTTTTTTTATCCACTCCGCTCCTCTCTTCGACTCTCCTCTTCCCCCTTCTCTTCTTCTTCTCCACATCCTCTCATCTTTCTCTCTTCTCCAAAAAACAACAACTAACTTTACATCATACCACCCCACCCATCCATATCAGTTTCTTCATTTTCAGGACTCTTTGAAGTCCGCACCTAGAAACCCTGGGGTCTGTTTTTAATCCGACATGATGAATTGCTGGGGCTAGTAGTAGTAGTAGTAACATCGTCCCCTTCCATCTTGTACAACACTCAGATGATTATTATCACCAGAAAAAATAATAACAATAATTATGACAGGATTTAATTTTCTTTAAAAAAAAGAGTCAATTTTATTGCAGAATGAGCATTTTCTATGAAGAGGGAGACAGCGAGAGAGGGTGGGTGAGAGATAATGAGGGGTGGGGGAGGGGAGGGATGGGGGAGGGGAGAGGGAGGGGGAGAGAGGGAGGGGGGAGGGAGGGAGGGGGGGGAAGGGAGGAGAGAGAGAGAGAGAGAGGGGAGAGAGAGGAGGGAGGGAGGGAGAGAGGAGAGGGGGGAGAGAGAGAAGGGGAGGAGAGGGAGAGAGAGAGAGAGAGAGAGGGAGGGAGGGAGGGAGGGAGGGAGAGGGAGAGAGGAAGAGATAGAGAGAGAGGAGAGAGGGAGAGAGATAGAAAGAGACAGAGAGAGAGAGAGACAGAGACAGAGGAGAGAGAGAGGGAGAGAGAGAGAGAGAGAGAGAGAGAGAGACAGAGACAGAGACAGAGACAGAGAGAGAGAGAAGAGACAGAGACAGAGACAGAGAGACAGAGGGAGAGGAAGAGAGAGAGAGAAGAGAGAGAGAGAGAGAGAGAGAGAGAGAGAGAGAGAGAGAGAGAGAGAGAGAGAGAGAGAGAGAGAGAGAGAGAGTTTAAACATCATTCCTCTACGTAAAAATGTGCTTACCCTCAACGTATCCATCAAAAATCTCACCACTGGTAAACACCTCAGAGCTCTAACCGAGGAACAAATTTTCTTCTCTCTCTCTCTCTCTCTCTCTCTCTCTCTCTCTCTCTCTCTCTCTCTCTCTCTCTCTCTCTCTCCACCCCCCTGGTATGCCAAGTAAAGGCTATCATAAATCATTACCCACATAAGAGGTGGTGTATGCCTTTTAACTCAAACGAAAAATACATGTTCCATACTTATTGATTGACAATGTATTCCTGCTTGTAGATTCAGTGGTAGTGGTTTATATTTTTGTTTTGTTTTTATTTTTCCTCTTCAATCTTGGGAGTCATTCAAAGGGATCACTAGCTTTTTAGCCAATCAACTGGCGCTGTGATCAATGGCTTTAAAGCACCCTGGATAATGTTTGATGATGATGTGGATGATGATGTGGGTGATGGTACATCTCTCTCTCTCTCTGTCTCTCTGTCTCTCTGTGTGTGTCTCTCTCTCTCTGTGTCTCTCTCTGTGTCTCTGTGTGTGTGTGTGTGTGTCTCTCTCTCTCTCCCTCTCTCTCTCTCTCTCTCTCTCTCTCTCTCTCTCTCTCTCTCTCTCTCTCCCACTCCTCTCCTCCCCCTCTCCACTCCTCTCCTCTCCTCTCCTCTTCATTCCTATCTCCTCTCCTCTCCTCTCTTCTCTTCTCCTCCCCTCTCCTATCCTCCCCTCTCCATTCTTTTTCTCTCTTCTCCACTTCTCTCTACTTCTCTCATCTCCCCCCCCCCCTTCTCTCTCCTCCACAGCCTAGTGGTCAGAACATTGCGCTGGCAATTTAACAACCCGGTTCGATTCCGGTCGAGGAGATTTTTTCTCCTGAAGTTAACATCAGTGCTGACTCCAGTCTCCCCAAAAATCCTTCGGATGAGACTTTAAACCGAGGCCCCGTGTGCAAACGCACGCAGAACATCTTGCGCACACGGGCATGAGAATTGGACCATGGAGGCAGAAAATTGAAAAAAAAAGAAAGTAAAGGGAAGAAATAGAACAAGGCAGAAACATTAAAGAGGGATGGAAAAGAGGGAATTCCTAGCAGCACAGAATTTCCTGAAGGTGGGAGTGCTATTTATACTGACAGATCTCCGAAATCCTCACGAGATACTAGTTCAAAGCCTTTGCCTGTTAAAGTCCTCAACATCATGGGAGCTATCAATATACTTGTCCTTGATCCAAGCCAAAAACGTTGTCGGTTATGGGTTTAAGATGTTTATTCCACACAAAAAACCCCAAACATGTTTATTATACAGAAACATTGCGAGCAATAAACAACCCAACCGGCCTATAGAAGTTATAGCGTGCTCCAAAGGCTAAAGAAAAAAGAAGACACATTTCATTTGGCAGCTGGTAGACAATAAAAAAAATGATATGTCAAGTTACTTTGGTCGGTTATTAATATTAGTAAAGTGGTAAGGTCTAAATCCAAAATGGTGTTACGCATTCAAACGCCATGTTGAGATCATCTTCAACATAACAAGCTCTTATTAGCGTAACAGATCTGTAAAAGGTAAAGGTGTCCCATAACCTGTGTGGTCGTAACGGAGCGAGGTGTCAGAGACCTCAGCTTCTCTAGGGGCCAGCACATATTGAGGGCGTGTGGTACCTATCTCCTCTCCCTCGCTGCTTTACCGTCCCAGACCCTAAAGAGGGCAGGTACCCATTTACAGCTGGGTGAACTGTACTGTAGCCAAGGCGCGCGAACGGTCACCCATCTAATTGGCAACCACGCTCGACGCTGCTTAACTTGACTAGGGGAAAGCGAGCGCTCTAACCACTGAGCTATCCCGCCCCCACAGACCTGTACTCCCCTTAAAAAGAGGGAAAATCCTCTGAAGTCTAACTATGGCTGCCTGACAGCCTGTAGAGCGAGGTATTTGAAAACAAGCACGTGCACGTTACGTTCAGAATGCACTGAGGGACGGTCTGTCTGTCAAGGATTCCCAGGTGTGATAAGAGAGAGAGAGGCAGAGTAATAAACACTTAGGGAGAAGGTCCTCCAGGTGTTAACTCTGAGGAACGCCCTACAACGACAAAAAAACACTAACAGAATAGTTCGAAGTGTTCATGACACCTTAACAAAAAAACAAACATTTCCCGGTTCAGAGTTCTGTCTGTCTGTCTGTCCCCCCCCCCCCCCTCTCTCTCTCTCTCTCTCTCTCTCTCTCTCCCTCTGTCTATATCTCTCTGTCTCTGTCTCTCTCTTTCTCTTTGTCTCAAGTCGTCTGTCTCTCTTCTGTCTCTCTCTCTCTCTCTTTTCTATCTGTCTGTCTGTCTGCCTGTCTGTCTGTCTGCCTCTCTTCTCTCTCACTCTGTCTATATATCTCTTTCTCTCTGTCTCTGTCTGTCTGTGTCTGTCTGCCTGCTGCCTCTCTCTCTCTCTCTCTGTCTCTCTCTGTCTCTCTCTGTCTCTCTCTCTGTCTCTCTCTCTGTCTCTCTCTCTGTCTCTCTCTCTGTCTGTCTCTCTCTCTCTCTCTCTCTCTCTCTCTCTCTCTCTCTCTCTCTCTCTCTCTCTCTCCTCCCCCTCCCCCACCCCTCTCTCTCAATCTCTCAGACACAACACAACTTCACACACCCTGGCAGCATGCAAGCCAATAACGAAATCAGGTTGAAAAACCAGGGGCAAGCCTATTGACACCGGCACTCCCAGTCTAGTGCCATAGACTTCTTCCTGGTTTTTGCACACTCACATATTCATCATTCTCTGGGCACGGGAGGAAAACCTCCTCACCCTAAATTTCGCTCTTGAGAAATTTAGTTGAGAGAGGGGGGAGAGATGGAAGAGAGGGGTGGGGGAGGGAGCGACCGCTTGCCCTAGTATTGCGCAAGTGTTTTTGTAATTAAGAAAAAAGCAGTTGAGAATCTTTTTTTGTTTTTTTGTTGGGTTTTTTAATTTTTTAAAAAAATGGGTTAAGGATGTTGTGGTGAGGTGAGGGTTGGGGGTAGCGGGGGGTGTGGAGAGGATAAGGAGGAGTGATAATAAGAGAAGAGGTGAGGGTGTGTGCGGGGGGGGGGGGGGAGGGGGGGGGGTTGACGGTAGAGAGGGTGAGGGTGTGGGGGTGATGGGAAGAGAATCATTATTTTGTTGTTGTTGATGCAATGACTGACTAAGCTGGATGAATGGTCCTGGGTTTTCCCTCTGTGTGGATACCGGGGGACCTTTCAGTATATTTTTAAAATATTTTTTGTATTTTATATTTTATACCACTTTATGTCACAGCAGATTTCTCTGCGTAAAATCCCGGGCTGCTCTCCCCGGGGGGAGAGCACGTCGCAACAAGTGCAGCGCCTACCCATTATTTTTTTTCCCCCCTGAGGGATGGTGTCTGTATAAACAGCATCCCATCACTTCTGAAAATTCTTTGCTATGAACTGCGGTTCGTTTCTCAGCTAGAGCTCCCAAAGCGAAAAGTCAGGGTCGGAGTGTGAGGTGGTTCGAATCCTGTTTGGGCCCAAAACTTTTCCCCCATCCATTAAGATCATGAGTGGTGGTCTGGGAACCAGTCTTTCGGATGAGACGATAAACCGACCACAATCATTATTTAGCGCACGTAAAAGAACCCACGGCAACAAGAGGGTTGTCCCTGGCAAAATTCTGTAGAAAAAAAAGCCACTCTGATAAGGAAACAAATACAGTTGCAGACATGAAAAACAAACAAAAAAAAATGGGTAGGCGCTGCACTTGTGGCGACGCGCTCTCCCCGGGGAAGAGAGCAGCCCGAATTTCACGCAGAGAAATCTGCTGTGACATAAAGTGGTATAAATACATCAAATCACGAGCGGCAACGCTACAACCACTACCAAGCTATCCCCCAACACACACAACACACACACACACACACACACCACACACACAACACACAACACACACACACACACACACACAAACATAGTTAATCTGATAACGGTCACTCAGCAGAAGCCATCAACACTTTTTTTTTAACCATTGCCTTTTGTCCCTAACCTGGGTTAACTCTGTCAGGCATTAACGTCATTTAGATCAAAGTCGGGACCAAACCACCTGATACCACCACCGATGTTTGCCGACAAGGAGAAGCCACCACCACTACCGATAGTTAAGGAGAGGAGAAGAGAAGATGTAATCACATAGAGAACACACAACAGACAGGCCAGACTGCTTACCAGTAAGGCTAAAGAACTAATCCAATCCAATGATGTTGCTTAGAGCCCCGCCGACCGCACAGGCCATATCAGGGGCTGTCACCTCGTCACATTTTAAAACTCGTATTAAAAGTGTGCGACTATGTACAGTTTAAAACGAGGTATAAAACCAACTCGACTGTCCTTGCTTGTATCGACGCCCCGGTCGACCATAAGGGTCAGCCCAGGACGGCCACCGCGTCGTGGGAAAACCCACATCGATCAGACATAAAATGAGATAAAACCAAAACCAGATTCCTTAAAACGACCTTGAAAACAATCATCAAACCAACCCAGAGTAGAGAAGGACGACTACCACCACCATCTCAAAAGAGAAGATCTACAAGTCACAATTCTACGACTCTGCTGCACTGGACACAACAGACTAAATCACCACATGTCCACAAAGCTGAAACTCGCTCCTTCTCTCCTTGCGTGCCTGTAGTAAAGAAAACCAGACAGGTGAGCACATCCTTCAAAAGATGCACGCTATATAGCGACCTGAGGAAGACTGTGTGGCCAACCGACGGAGATAACCCTGCAAAACCAAGCTGTACGGCCCATGAGAGGAGCTGGTAAGGACATGATAGTGTTTTTTCCAAGATACATCTGACGGTGTAAAACGACCGAGAAGAAGAAGAAGAAGAAGAAGAAGAAGAAGAAGAAGAAGAAGAAGAAGAAGAAGGAGAAAAAGGAAGAAGAAGAGGAGGAGGAGAAGGGAGGAGGAGGGAGGAGGAAGAGGAGGAGGAAGAGGAGGAAGAGGAGGAGGAAGAAGAGGAGGAGATGGAGGAGGAGGAGGAGGAAGAAGAAGAAACAAAAGGAGGAGGAGGAGGAGGAGGAGGAGGAGGAGGAGGAGGAGAAGAAGAAGAAGAAGAAGAAGAAGAAGAAGAAGAAGAAGAAGAAGAAGAAGAAGAAGAAGAAGAAGAAGACAAAGACGAAGAAGAAGAAGAAGGAGAAGAAGAAGAAGAAGAAGAAGAAGAAGAAGAAGAAGAAGTAGGTGATGGCCTGAAGGACTGCTTTTCCTCTGACAGGAAGCACACTCGCTGTCACGGGTCGCTAGAAACGGTGGACACAAAAACCTCGATGGCAATAACAACGTGGATGACTCTCCAGATTCTTCACTCCGATGACTCAACAGCCTCTGAACGTGGAAATGGTGGTAAAGACATCTACTGGACACCACACACACACACACGCACGCACGCACAAACGCACGTACGCATGCACACACACACACACGCGCGCGCGCGCGCGCGCACACACACACACACACACACACACACACACACACACACACACACACACACACACACACTCTCTCTCTCTCTCTCTCTCTCTCTCTCTCTCTCTCTCTCTCTCTCAGAGCCGGATGGAAAATAAGTATGTGCATGCTTACTCAGTTACCCTTGGAAAATAAAGATCATCCATCCATTCATTCATTCATTCATTCATTCATTCATTCTCTTTCTCTCTCTCTCTCTCTCTCTCTCTGTCACGAATCGACCCAGGTTCGAATCCTCACACCCCTTCACCACCCCACTTACACCTCTCCTGACCGCCAGGGTGAAGGACTAGCGCCCTGGACACGGAGGGAGAGGTGTGGTTTTAAGGGGACTGACGGGAGGTCCTTTACCTCCACACCATTTTTTTTTCCACCCTCCCCACTTTAGTTTTTTATTGTTATCCATACCCCTGAGCGCAGGCTAGCGTGCGCATGGGATTTTTATGTAACATGTTGTGTAGCGATGCGTAAAACTCCCTGAGTGGCCGCGTACGAGGTGCCCGTGCGTGGCGGGGTTTTCCGCCGAAACCGGGGTGAGAGCTCACCTGAGTTCAGGTGATAGCCGGCATATATATTGCCTGTCGTGATGCCACCCCGGCGACACCTTGTGCTCGGTAGCCAAGGTGCAGCGACAGAGCTCCTTGCCGACGCAGGAGTGGTGGTGCCGCGATCGGCACAAGACTGTTATCCACACGAGCTGTTTGAGGTATGTAGTGTGTGGCAGAAATCGAATTTTTCTTTGGTTTAGACGCTCGGAAGTGTCCAACATTTTTTCAGATGCATGCAACTTTTTTTGTTTGATTTATTTACTCATTTCCGCCGACTGGAGTGAGTGGGTGTTGCACCGGGGTTTCGAACCCACGACTTCACCACTTTATGTTTGGGTTCCAATAGTTTCTTCTCTCGAACTCTGCCTTGGTGGGGGAAGAGAGAAGAGAGGTTTTCCGAACACGCAGATTCCATTTGGTTCCAAGACTTTATTTTCAGCGCTTCATTCTTTTGTTTCTTTTTATGATTCTGGGGTTTTCGGGCGGTCGCGGTGGGTTGAAACTGGAGGGGACCGCAGGTTCACCGGCGTCGTCTGATTGAAGCACTACCCCAGTAATCCGTCCCGTTCCTCTGACTGTAGGGATATATATGTTGCAGTCAGAGGTTATGTCGTGTTTATTTGTATGTCTGTGTGACAGCTTATTTGAAGCGATTGGTAGTCGTAACCTCATGGAGGAGTTACTATGGAAATTGTTATGATGGAAATTGTTGTGGATTGTTAAGGTGGGGGAAGGCAAGGGATGGAGGGGGTTGACACTCATTATGTGACCAAATATTAATTCCTGGCCACAGCTTGTTGTTGTTTGTGTGTGGGCAGGCGGCAGCAGGGGCCGTTTGTGTTTTGGGGCAGACGGGACTGAATGTCGGGTGGGACAGACCTCGGGTCTGGACAGCGTGTCGGGCAGAACACCGCACCCGGCATTCCAGCAGACCTCTCCGGGTCATCTTAGCAGAGAGGATGACGAGTGGAGCGGGGACTTTCCACAGCATGCTGCGAGCCTGAGCTGGACACTGGCGTCCAACGCGTCCAGCGCCTCAGTGTCAGCACTGTGACATTTTTCAAAGTTGAGTGTCCCCCCACGTTTCCCGTCCTGATGCCTTTCCCCCGCATTGTGAACAGTTTGTGAGAGTGTGTGTGTGAGAGAGTATTATTTTCATTTATATCTTTTTCTTGTTTATATATTTGTGTAGGGGTTAGGGATGTTAGGAAGGGCGGAGGGGGGGAAAAGGGGCATGCTAGCTTAGAATTGTTTAAATGTGTATGGAAGTGAAATAAAGCGTCTTGTTTGTAAATGTTTATTTTTGCCTTTTGAGTTGTGCTTTGAGAGATTGCTGTGACTGCCACCCCTTTTCCGGACGAATTTTAAAACGAGCTAGTTGCAGCAGAAAGTCTAACCTCGTCCTTTTTGGACGCTGGGGATTTTGTGTTGCGACAATTTTGGGGGCTCGTCCGGGATCGGAATTAAAAGTGCAGTGTGGCATTGCAGCTTTCTCTCGGGCACACCAATAGGTTGTTTTGTCTTTGCCCCTTTCTACTAGTCTTTTCTTTTAGTGTCTTAGGTTGTTGTCATTGTGAATAGTTGTAGTTTATTATTTATTGTGGGGTAATTAGCGGTGGTAGGGTTACAGAAGTAGGTAGTTAAACAATTACTGGGTGATCGAGTGCTTGCACGCGCGGGTTGGTTGCGGTCCCATCTTTTTCCGATCCGTCGCGTCGCGTTCGTTGCCTTACTTCTGTTCCTTAGTTCGAGTCCTACTCGTGTGCGTGGTACGCGGGTAAAGCCATTTGTTTCCCTTGGTTGGGGTCATTTGGTGCGTAGCCCGAGTAGGACTGGATTCGAACCCGTTTATTGTGGTACTGGTCGGCTAGGGAGAGAATTGCCATGGCTGAGAAACAGAAGGGCGTGGGCAATGTTAGGGATCAGCGAGTCCTGAAGGGCTCCCAGGGTCCAGTGACCAGAGCAGTGGCACGCAGGACAGGGGGAATGCTCCCTGGGATAGGGGGTGTTAGTTCTCCTCGGAATGTTGCACTCGCGTTTGTCACCACCGGCACTCCCACCACTACCACCGTGACGACTTCTATGTCAGGAGGAAAGCGTATGACATCCGCTTCACTGACATCGGTTTCCACTTCCAGAGGGAAGGGTGCAGGGGCACAGCCCCTGAGAACTCCTAGTAGGTCCAGGCTAGGTGGAGGGTTTGCTCAGCATCCCTCTGAGGTGAGAGAGCCTGCCTCACCTCCGTATGTTGCCTCTACTCCGTCTCAACCTGTGGGAATGGAAGCGTTGCTTCTGTGGTTGAGGGAGCGTAACGAAGAAGAGGAGAAAGAGCGCGTCCGTCGCGAGGAAGAAAAGAAAGAGCGCGTCCGTCGCGAGGAAGAAGTGCGGAAAGAGCGCGTCCGTCGCGAGGAAGAAGTGCGGAAAGAGCGCGTCCGTCGCGAGGAAGAAGAGCGGAAAGAGCGCGTCCGTCGCGAGGAAGAAGAGCGGAAAGAGCGCGTCCGTCGCGAGGAAGAAAAGAAAGAACGCGACCGTCGTGAAGAAGAAAGGAAAGAGCGCGTCCGTCGCGAGGACCTGGAGGCTCGGGAACGCCTCCATCGCGAGGAATTGCGGCAAAGGAAGGAGGCAGAAGAGAGACGGGAGCGCCACCATCGCGAGGAATTACGAGAGAGGAAAGAGGCAGAAGAGCGGAGAGTGCGTGTCCGTCGCGAGGAAGAAGAAAGGAAAGAGTGCATTCGTCGCGAAGAGGAAGAAAGGAAAGAACGTATCCGTCAGGAGGAGGAAGAAAGAAGGGAGCGCATTTGGCAGGAAGAGTTTGAGCTTCTTAGGCAACAGATTGCTCAGAGCTCCAAAGCACTGCAGCAGGCCAGTCAGGTTCAGGGACTGGTATTAAGCTTCCATCTCTGAAACTCCCTCAGCTGCAGGATGGGGATGACATAGATCAATTCATAGATCATTTTGTCTCTGCGGCTGAGGTAGGTGGGCTCACTGATCAGCAGAAGAAGGCCTACATGGCAAATTCCTTGACTGGTAAGGCCAGGGAGGCTTCCAATGCCCTCCATTCAGGGGCTTCTTTCCAGGAACTTCTGGACGCTCTCAGACGAAAGTTCCATCTCACCCCTGAGGCGTATCGGCGAAATTCCTCGAAGCTTGCAGGGAGGACGATGAGTCTTTCTTTGACTTTGGCGAGCGCCTGAGACGTGTCCTCAACTTATGGGTGAAGCTTTCTGGAAAGGATCTAAGAGAGCTGATCCTCACAGAGCAATTCTACTGTGGGATCACTGATCAGTTGGCAATGGAAGTCCGGTGCCACGATCCAGACGGCTTTGACGGCATCATGAAAAAGGCCCAAGTTATCTGGGAGGCCAGAGAGTTCTACATCCGGGTGGCCTTAATCCACCCAGATCCACTCAATTATCTACAGCTGAGGCTTCGAACAGATGAGGGGGAGCCTTCTAGAGCCCCAAGTGTGTTGTCCCCAACAAATGAAGTGAGGGCACGTGCCTTGAAGGAACGGGGCTGTTTCAAGTGTGGTAAGATGGGCCACCGCGCTAAACGTTGTCCAGCTACCACTAAGCCCAGGAGAAGGCCGAGTTCTGTGTCACAGTGGATTTGAACATGTCTGCAGATGCTCTTCTTGCTCTGAGGATACTGAGCTTCCAGCCGTTATAGCGGGAGTGGCCACAACAAAAGCAGCAGCTAAGAAAGCTGGATCCCCATTCAAGCCAACCAGAGTGCTGAATCAGGAGGGGGTTCGACCTCAAGGTCGACAGGAAGACCCTGATAATCTTCAGAAAGGGGACCCCTCACTGAAGACTCTGTGGGCCAGGGCACAAGCAGCTGAGGATCAGAGGGCGGGCCCTTGGGTACAATATGTTGTATCCAAGGGAGTCCTTACCCGCATCTTTGCAAGGGACTCCTCAGACAGAGGCAACTTCTGGTGCCTCAGTGCTTGAGAGAAACAGCACTCAGAGCAATCATGTCACCCCCAAAAGCAGGGACACCTGGGTGCAAGGCGCACTCTGAAGCGCCTATGGCGGCAGTTTGCCTGGCCAGGTATGACCAGGGACGTCAGGGAGTATTGCCAATCTTGTGCGATCTGCCAGAAGGCTACTCTCAGAGGGAAAAGCAGTAAGGTTTCTTCAGGGTCAGTACCCCCAGCAACTATCCTACGTGAGATGGTGAGTGCTGGCCTGATGGGACCCATCCTATCCTCTGTTGAGAAAGGTGCGGCGGGCATCTCGGGATGGCGAACACAATCCACTCCAGTGTTCCCATCGTTTCTGCCCAGTAGGCCGCCAATACCTGGGATGGACCATCAGGGTTTGGCCTCACTCTTTCAGCCTCTGATCCATCAATGGAGCAGACAATGTGGGAGGAGACTTCCTCAGTAAGATGTCTGCTGGAGATGACTCCTCGAATTGTGACGCAGGTAGGCATAGTGAGCCATAGGGAGTGTGAGCTCTCCTGCTTACTCACACATTAACTTAGGGGGTTGCTATAGTGAAGCGTAGGGAACTGGACCCTCCCCATTACCAGTAAGAGATGTTAAACTGAATATGACCGTTCCCCTCAAATTGAGACACTCCCTTTAGGAGGGCTTTGCCGCACCCTCCGACCTTTGACCCCACAAAAGGGTACTAGTCCACCCTGGGGTCAGTTCTATTGCAGGCGGGCCCATGGGAGAGCCGGTAGCTTCCCTTGGTAGGCCTGTATCTTTTCCCAGTTCCCTACCTCCCCGGAAGCTCCACGCCAGGTGGCGTCATCCATTAAGAGGGCTGAAAATCCGGGAAAGGTATGGGAGGGATTGGCTGTCATGGCTTTGCCTACACAACTGGCATAGACCCTCAGGTGGGTGAGATGCCGGTGCTGGGCCTGGTAATGACGGTCACTCCTATGGGAAGCGGCGGAGGATCGACCTGGGGTGAGGTTCTGGCGACCCTCACTTTTGGTGGGGGATTTGTCACGAATCGACCCAGGTTCGAATCCTCACACCCCTTCACCACCCCACTTACACCTCTCCTGACCGCCAGGGTGAAGGACTAGCGCCCTGGACACGGAGGGAGAGGTGTGGTTTTAAGGGGACTGACGGGAGGTCCTTTACCTCCACACCATTTTTTTTTCCACCCTCCCCACTTTAGTTTTTTATTGTTATCCATACCCCTGAGCGCAGGCTAGCGTGCGCATGGGATTTTTATGTAACATGTTGTGTAGCGATGCGTAAAACTCCCTGAGTGGCCGCGTACGAGGTGCCCGTGCGTGGCGGGGTTTTCCGCCGAAACCGGGGTGAGAGCTCACCTGAGTTCAGGTGATAGCCGGCATATATATTGCCTGTCGTGATGCCACCCCGGCGACACCTTGTGCTCGGTAGCCAAGGTGCAGCGACAGAGCTCCTTGCCGACGCAGGAGTGGTGGTGCCGCGATCGGCACAAGACTGTTATCCACACGAGCTGTTTGAGGTATGTAGTGTGTGGCAGAAATCGAATTTTTCTTTGGTTTAGACGCTCGGAAGTGTCCAACATTTTTTCAGATGCATGCAACTTTTTTTGTTTGATTTATTTACTCATTTCCGCCGACTGGAGTGAGTGGGTGTTGCACCGGGGTTTCGAACCCACGACTTCACCACTTTATGTTTGGGTTCCAATAGTTTCTTCTCTCGAACTCTGCCTTGGTGGGGGAAGAGAGAAGAGAGGTTTTCCGAACACGCAGATTCCATTTGGTTCCAAGACTTTATTTTCAGCGCTTCATTCTTTTGTTTCTTTTTATGATTCTGGGGTTTTCGGGCGGTCGCGGTGGGTTGAAACTGGAGGGGACCG
>CM060334.1:35327988-35335488 GCA_030674155.1 Stramonita haemastoma | reverse complement strand
GACTGAGAGAGAGAGAGACAAAGAGACAGAGACAGAGATACGTAGAGAGACAGAGAGAGACAGAGATAGATTAAAATACAGAAAGGCAGAGAGAGAGAGAGAGAGAGAGAGAGAGAGAGAGAGAGAGAGAGAGAGAGAGAGAGAGAGAGAGAGAGAGAGAGAGAGAGAGAGAGAGAGAGAGATTTTAATTTGATTAATTTTTAATTTATTCTTTTATATCGAGGATAATGGAATAAGCAGTCGTGCTTTTTTCATCCAGTCCCTGTGTGTATGCACTTTTGTAAATGTCATCTGTTCCCACCGGCACACGATGGCCTACTCTTACGAAAAGCGGAACAGGATTTAACGTGTGCGCAAGGTGTTCTGCGTGTGTTCGCACACGGGGCCTCGGTTTATAGTCTCATCCGAAGGACTTTTGGGGAGAGTGGAATCAACACTGATGTTAACTCCAGGAGAAAAATCTCCTCAACCAGAATCGCACCCAGGTCGTCAAATTGCCAGCGCAATGTTCTGACCACTAGGCTATCCGTCTAGATATCTATATCTATCCGATAGATAGATAGATAGATAGATAGATAGATAGATAGATAGATAGATAGATAGATAGATAGATAGATAGATAGATAGACAGAGACAGAGAAAAGACAGAAAGAGACTGACAGAAGGAGAGAGAGAGAGAGAGAGAGAGAGAGAGAGAGAGAGAGAGAGAGAGAGAGAGAGAGAGAGAGAGAGAGAGAGAGAGAGAACAATGAACAATGAACAATGTTTATTCTTCAGGCCTCCAGCCCCTAGAATGGGGTCATACAAAGCATAGCAAAGCAAAGAAAAGCGTAATAAAGCAAAACAAAAGTTGCTGTATAACATATGTGGCGACTGACAAGGCATGAACAATGTGGAATGGGTTCTTCTTAATGCATTGAACAAATGACCTCTTTTGAGTAATCATATTCTCATAGTCAATTCCCCAAGTTCTCAATAAAATCCTGCCGTACTTTTAAAGCATTGAAAAGATATAGGCTCAAATTGCGATTGGCTGTAATAGAACCATATTTCAGTAAATTTGTATATGGTTGATCTACAGGGTCTAAATATTTATGCCTTAGATTATCATAAAGAATACAAGTCTTTATAAAGTGCTCCTCATCTTCCAGTACATTACACAAATTACACATGTAGTCCGTATTCCTCTTAAAAGTTCTTCTGAAAACTGATCCTTTAATCGGTAGCACGCCAAGACGAAGTTTTACTAAACAGTCCCTAAAACATTTTATATCCATGTATTCAAAATACTGTTCACATTCAAAATTACCTTTAAACAGTCTATAGGTTTGATATATGTCTTTGACCATGACCGACCCATTCCACTCTTGTATATAAACATCTTTCATTCTTTGCTTAAACAGTGAAATAAAAGATTGCTCACAGCCAACTCCTTGTTGGAGCCATACATGCCCAAATCCAAGATTAAACAAAACATTTTTAAGTAAAGTTACCCAACATGTTTTACCATATTCATCCATAGTAGTGAGCATTAGATATGCCTGCTTAGGAAGTCTATTCGTATCCATTTTTAAAAGCCTAAACCAATATCGAATACTCCTGACTGCACTATTTATATATAATGGATAACGTCCTGTTTCTCCATAAGCAAACTTATTTGGTACCCTGAGCGGTACACTTAGAAAACGTTTACATGCAAAGGTATGTATCTTTTCAAGAGAGAGAGAGAGAAAAGAGAGAGAGAGAGAATGAGAGAGAGAGGGAGAGAATGAGAGAGCGAGACAAAGACAGAGACAGAGATAGAATTCAAGCACCTATCCACAGCAATATTCTTTAAATAACTCACTCTCTCTCTGTCTCTGTCTCTGTCACACACACACACACACACACACACACACACACACACACACACACACACACACACACACACACACACACACACACACACACACACACACACACACACACTTACACACGACAGAGGACAGACAATAGGGTGACTGACCCTTACCCTTTAGGGAGCTGAAATTGAGAAGCCAGTGATCCATCTGTCATTGCAGCTCATGTTATTCCCATTACCCCCCCCCCCCCCCTCCGCTGTTCTGCCCCTGTTCTTATTCCAGTCATTATTGTTAGGGTATTTTGTCATTTTCCTTCATCCATCAGCCAACCTCCCCCCCCCACCTCCGTCATCATACGTTTCCATTGGGGGGGGGGGGCGGGTGACGCGCATTGCGCTCGTGATCTGCTGACCCGAGTTCGAATCTCGTTCAAGAGGATTTTTCCTCTGGAGTTTAACATCAGTACCGACTCCACTCCCCCCCCCCCCAAAGTTATTTGGATGAGACTATAAGCCGAGGTTCCGTGTATGAACGGACGCTGAACATATTGCGCACACGTTGAAACCCCGTTCCACTTTTCGAAAGAATAGGCGTAGAGTTAGGCTAGGTTTGTAAAAAAAACAAAATGAAAAACCCGCACGAGTGCTTATTTCATTATCCCCGAAATAAAAGAACAAACTAAAATAGAAAATAGTATAAGGGGGAATTTCCTAGTACAGAATTTCCAGAAGGTAGGGATGCTATTTATACTGACGGCATCTCCATGGGGAGTGGGGGGGGGGAGTAAGGTAAAGGTAAAGGTGTCCCATAACCTGTGCGGTCGTAGAGGAGCGAGGCGTCACAGACCTCAGCTTCTCTGGGGGCCAGCATATTGAGGGTGGCGCCCATCTCCTCTCCCTCGCTGCTTTACCTTCCCTGACCCTAAAGAGGGCAGGTACCCATTGACAGCTGGTGAAGTGGGGGAACTGTACTGTAGCCAAGGCGTGCAAACTGTCACCCATCCACTTGGCAACCACGCTCGACGCTGCTTAACCTGGCTGGGGGAAAGCAAGCGCTCTGACCACTGAGCTATCCCGTCCCCTGGGAGGGGGGGGGGGTATTTTTCAAATGATGATGCTCCTCTTTCCTATTATACAAATACTTCATTGTTTGTTTTCTTGGAAAAGGATCATAGTCCTAAAAGATGGAGAAGGTCCAGCGTTAACTCTTTTTCTTTCGAGGAACATGAAACATCGCTCGTGTGCTTAGATTTTTTGTTTTAACACCCAATCCCAGTGTACGTGCTGTGTTGTAAATACAACATTCCCCTAACCCTATGGTGGGAACATTTAGGGCGAAACAGATCCCAAACTGTTTGTCACCGCAAGTATATCATATCTCAAGCAGTGTCACCGCAAGTACATCATATTTCAAGCAGTGTCACCGCAAGTACATCATATTTCAAGCAATGTCACCGCAAGTATATTGTATCTCAAGCAGTGTCACCACAAGTATATCGTATCTCAAGCAGTGTCACCACAAGTATATCGTATCTCAAGCAGTGTCACCACAAGTATATCGTATCTCAAGCAGTGTCACCACAAGTATATCGTATCTCAAGCAGTGTCACCACAAGTATATCGTATCTCAAGCAGTGTCACCACAAGTATATCGTATCTCAAGCAGTGTCACCACAAGTATATCGTATCTCAAGCAACATGAGTGTCATATCCAACCCCGCCCCTTGGAACGCCTCGCCTTCTAGCTCAAACAGATGGCTCACATTTTTCAGCCAATCAAGATGTTCTGCCTGCGTTCACACACACAATACCTCGGTTTATAGATAGTCTCATCCGAAGGATATTTCGGGGGAGTGGGAGTTAGTACTGATGATAACTCCAGGGTAAGATTCCCTAAAAACAGGCGCCGCCTCTACGATGCCTCAATCCCGGGCTGTAAGATCATGAGCGCAACGCTCTAACACTAACTAGACTATCTATCCCCTCCCCGCCCCCTGTCTAGGTGATTGAAACCATCGAACCCGCAACGAACTTTCACTTCACAGACACGACGTTTCAAACGTTCCGTGTGGCACTGTGCCCTTTACACATCCACGTTCAAACGACCCAGGATTGAACGGTCCACCCGAATCACACACACGGCTGGAATGGATCGTGTGTCAAGTTTTTAACGTTAGAGCGCGAGGTTACACCTACTGTGATGTGAAAGGTGTTCGGGCCAGCACGGCTGAACCTTCTGAATGAACTGAACCATCTGACTGAAATAAGACATTGCCTGAACCATCTGACTGAAATAAGTCATTGTCTGAACCATCTGACTGAAATAAGTCATTGTCTGAACCATCTGACTGAACTGAACCATCTGACTGAAATAAGTCATTGTCTGAACCATCTGACTGAAATAAGTCATTGTCTGAACCATCCGACTGAAATAAGTCATTGTATGAACCATCTGATTGAAATAATAAATTATTACTTATTGTCTGAACCATTTGACTGAAATAAGTAATTGACAGGACCATCTGATTGAAATAAGTAATTGACTGGACCATCTGATTGAAATGAGTAATTGACTGGACCATCTGACTGAAATGAGTAATTGTCTGAATCATCTGATTGAAATAAGTCATTGTCTGAACCATCTGATTGAACAAAACCATCTGACTGAAATAAGTCATTGTCTGAACCATCTGATTGAACAAAACCATCTGACTGAAATAAGTCATTGTCTGAACCATCTGATGAACAAAACCATCTGACTGAAATAAGTCATTGTCTGAACCATCTGATTGAACAAAACCATCTGACTGAAATAAGTCATTGTCTGAACCATCTGATTGAACAAAACCATCTGACTGAAATAAGTCATTGTTCCCAGAGTTGTCCCCAGCTTGCAAGTCTTCCAGGTAAGACAACAAACCAAGGTTACTAATGTGTAGATGCCATATTATATGTGCGAAAGTCAGCATTGCTCTCTGAGCAAAACTTTTAATTAATCTTTTTGAGAAACAGAAAAGATCTAGCTAGCTGCCAACCACGGCTTAAAACAACAACAACAACAAAAACACAACAAATCAAAAATAATATCAGCCAAATAAAAACATCTCCCGCCGGAAGTACACAAAAATCTGCCCCTGGTAATGAACTTCCGGTTTGTGGCGGTGGAAGTGGTGGGGTTGGCAGAAAACAATACACTCCTCCACCCCCCCCCCCCCCCCCCAAACCCCCCTCTCCCACCTCTTTCGTCATTGGCTTTTATCTAGAAATAGCAGCGACAGTTGTGGCAGGGGTGTATGGCATGCCGATCGATACAGTCGATGTTACACGTGGAGTCATCAAAGAAAGTGGAACAGAGTGCCCCTCTTTCATGTCTCTACCGCAATCTTTTGTTTTTTTTTCTCTCCCCCCCCCTCCTAACCTACTCCCTACTGCTTTTCTCCTCCTTCCCCCCTTCCCCCCAACACACACACAACACCACGCACACACACACACGCACGCAAGCACTCATGCAACACACACACGCACGCACACGCACACACACACACACACACACACACACACACACACACACACACACACACACACACAACACACACACAAGCTTCATGGTCATATTTCGATAAAGGTAAAGGTGTCCCATAACCTGTGTGGTCGTCGAGGAGCGGGGCGTCAGAGCCTCAGCTTCTCTAGGGGCCAGCATATCGAGGGCAGGCCCATCTCCTCTCCCTTCTGTTTTACCTTCCCTGACCCTAAAGAGGGCAGGTACCCATTTACAGCTGAGCGAACTGGGGGAACTGTACTGTAGCCAAGGCGCGCAAACGGTCATCCATTCAGCTGGCAACCACGCTCGACACTGCTGAACTTGGCTGGGGGAAAACGAGCGCTCTGACCACTGAGCTATCCGATCCCCCTCATATTTCCATAGGAATTATAAAAAAAAAACAAGTCAGAAAAGCACCCCCCCAAAAAAAAAAAAAATAGTGACGATGTGTATAGGCACAGTCATCTAAATGGAAAGGGTAGGATAGCCTCGTGGTTAGAACATTATGCATTTTACTCACAATCTGCAAACCCTGGTTTGAATCCCGTTTCAAGGGAATTTTTTTCTCTCTCGAATTAATAACATCAGTGCCGACTCCATCCCTTTCTCAAGTCCTTCAGATGAAACTATAACCTGAGGCTCCACGGTGGTGGTGTGTGTTGTGTTTGTGTGTGTGTTGTGTGTGTGTGTGTGTGTGCGTGCGGTGCGTGCGTGCGTGCGTGCGTGCGTGTGTGTGTGTGTGTGTGTGTGTGAACGCTCGCAGAACACATTGCACACACGTTAAAACCAATTCCGCTTTTCGAAAGCGTAGGCCATTGTGTGGTGGGGTGAGATACAAAATTTACACCAAAAAAACGCATACACGGGACTGGGTGTAGAACAAAGTGTATACGCGTGCTTATTCCATTATCTTCAAAAGAAAAGAATAAAACCAATAAATAAAAAATAAACGGAGACTTAGCTATTGAAACAAATTATACTCATGGGCAAAAATTAATAGTTGACACCAGTTTATACTGAATGATTCTAAACTACTCTCTGCACTCACGCAATCACGTACCTACGCAATGTAGTTGTATGTATGTATGTATGTATGTATGTATGTATGTATGTATGTATGTATGTATGTATGTATGTATGATGTATGTAGCATGTATGTATGTATGTATGTATGTATGTATGTATGTATGTATGTATGATGTATGTATGTATGTATGTATAGGTGCGATGTGTATGTACGAGGGAACATGCGCGCACTAGTGCAGGTGTAAATTCTTACGTTTCTTCCCCCCACAATAAGGCAGAACAATTAATTGTGACACGGAACAACACCCCTCCCCCTTCCCTCTCCCTCCCTCTCGTTACTGCAAGTAATAATGATATGTCATTACTCCGTTTGAACAAATGATTTACCAATTAATACGATAATAACAATCGAATATTCAAAAATTGGATCCGGATTTCATGAAATTGTGGTATAAACATATCTCAAGGACAGGGGAGTATGCATATACCCATTACACTTGGAACAAATGCAAGCAAGCACGTATGTGCGCACACATAACACGAAGACACACATGTGCACACACACGTAACTAAGGATTCAACACATGCAGACGTACATGTAAAGACCGCTTACGCGCGGAAATACACAGGTATCGCCCCCCCCCCCCCCCGCACACACCACACACACACACACACACACACACACACACGCGTACTCCCCACACACACACACACACACACACACACACACACACACACACACACACACACACACACACACACACACACACACACTTCTTCATAACCCCCCGCTTTCTTTCTTAACTTTTGACGCCAAGAACAATTATTTGAAAAGGCACTTGTAACTGCATTGAAATACATTATTATTGTCTAACACGGTTAAGTTTTCTTGTATATTAATAATTCATGACTTTCATGCCTAGCCTCTACTTATCTTTGGCTTTTTTTTTGTTTTGAATTTCAATGAATCTTTTAAGAGCTTTACAATTCTTTGGCATCAAAGCTAGATTTGATGATGAATATTAATGTTGTCTTGTTTACTTGCGTGGTGTATATATATATATTGTGTGTGTGTGTGTGTGTGTGTGTGTGT
>CM060334.1:35311527-35322888 GCA_030674155.1 Stramonita haemastoma | reverse complement strand
CAGGATTGATAGTGTTTGGGTTTCTTTGTGGTTATTGTCTTCTTGTTGCTTCTGTTTCATTGAATAACAAGGGAAAGTAGCCAGTCTTGAGGATCCCCTTCCCCCCAAAATGTAGACTTTTCCCCTCTGAAGTCTTAAAAACATGTGCTGGGTCTGACTTGTCAGGTGCTTAATGGCAGCGCAACGCATCTTCACTCATATGATAGACAACGGTAGTTGCTATCTGAACGTTCAACAAAAAAGAAGAAAATATGTGTATTTTTATGTAATGGATTTGGGACAAACCTATACCAAGTGCTTGAGTATATAATATTACATCTTTTAGGCCAAATTAGTACTACTGATATTTTCTTGCTACTTGTGCACGTACGATTTCTATCAATCCCCTAACCTAGACAATGTCAGTAATACCTGAATGGGAGTTTCAAGGATGTAAACGCTAAGGTAAAGTACCTTACCAATACCACTGGCATTTTCACCTTTGCCTGTAGTAGCATTCTCCAACTCACAGTAAGAAATCAATTCAGTAATGGCACTCTCAAGTTCTTGTGCACGTTTATAAAGTGTTAAAGTATCGTGTATTCTGCTTAGATAAAAAAAAAAGGGGAAAAAGGAGAAAATAAACTGAGAAACACAGCAGCCACAACAGAAGCATCCATGCTGCTTCATGTGCCCAGAGCCAGCAAAGGGTACAGAGAATGAAATCAGTAGTATCAAAAGAACCCTCATCGCACACACACGCACGCACGCACGCACGCACGCACTCACCCACCACACCCACCACCACACACATTATCCTCAATATAAAAGAATTTAAATTTAACACACCCCCACCCACACCACTCCACTCCACCCACCCCCCCACACACTCTCTCTCTCTCTCTTTACCCCCCCCCCCCCCCCAAACCCACACACGCCGCACCACACACCACCACACTCCCTCACCCCCCCCCCCCCAACACACACACCACACACACACCCCCCCCCCCAACACACACACACACACACACACACACACACACACACACACACACACACACACACACACACACACACACACACAAGAAACAACGATGAAAGACAAAAGGCGGAAGGCACGCACGCACGCACGCACGCAGTGACATAGAAACTGATACCCAAACCAAATTCCAGTCGGCCTCCACCCCTCAAAAGAAAGAAGGAACCACCCTGTAATCACCTCTCATCACGCAAGAAGCTCCACACCCCCTCCCAGGGACTAACTAATTAACCACCTGTTTTTCTTCCTCCCTTCACACACACACACACTGCCCAGCATGCCGCGCAAGACAACAGCCCTCGTCTACTTCACGATTCTCTTGTTTTCTGAAAAGAATTCACAATAAATAATAATGATAACAATAATTACTTGCGTCTAATTTGCTGCTGGAAGCTGTTGTTTTACTTGATTGGCAGTTGTTTTTAGCAGTTTGGAAATCACAAATAATTGATGCCACTGTTCAGGGTAAAACAAAACCTCGACAAAATCTCAAAACTGATTTGCAGAGCTTGAAATCTGTCAGGGGAACGGGATAGCTCAGTGATCAGAGTACTTGCTTTCCCCAAGCTAAGGTTAAGCAACATCGAGCATGAATACCCATTGAATGGGTGACTGTTTGCACGCCTGGGCTTAATTACAGTACCCCTCCTCCCCCCCCCCCCCCTCCAGCTGTAAATGGGTACCTGTCCTTTTTAGGGTCACGTTAGGGAAGGTAAAGCAGCGAGGAAGAGGAGATGGGCGCCACCTCAATATGCTGGCCTCTTAGAGAAGCTGAGGTCTCTGACACCTCGCTTCTCTACGACCACATAGTTGGTGGGACACCTTTAACCTTTTTAACCTTTTTACGAAGTCTATCATTTTATTTATGGAGAAATTGAAACACACAGTGACCAGATACATTATTATGCTTCAGACGTCTTAATCTCCGACTGATAAGGGTTTTCTAACTGACCAGATACAGCTAAACCTTTTTGTTGTCTTCAATCTCAGACAGATAAGGGATTTTCTGCATTAATGTTGTAACTACACATATTGTTGTGACCATGCTTCCGTCCATACAGAAAATTAATGTCCAATTCAAGGACTGTTGCAACATTGACATATTGTAAGACTGATCTCATCCAATATATAAGCACTGAGACAGACAGAGGGAGGGATAGAGAGGGGAGGGAGAGAGGGGAGGGAGAGAGGGGAGGGAGAGAGAGGGAGGGAGAGAGGGAAGGGAGAGAGGGGGAGGGGAGGGAGGGAGAGAGGGGAGGGAGAGAGGGGAGGGAGAGAGGGGAGGGAGAGAGGGGAGGGAGGGGAGGGAGAGAGGGGAGGGAGAGAAGGGGAGGGGAGAGGGGAGGGAGAGAGGGGAGGGAGAGAGGGGAGGGAGGGTAGGAGAGAGGGGAGGGAAGGGAAGAGAGGGGGAGGGATGGAGGGTAGAGAGAAAGATAGAGACACAGACAGGGAGAAAGAGAGGGGGAGAGAGTGTGGGGGAAGAGTGAGAGAGAGAATGCGAGACAGAGACAGACAGACAGGCAGAAAGAGAGGGGAGCGGGAAGAGGGCAGGAGAGAGAAAGAGACACAGAGAGAGAAGACAGTCAGACAGAGACAGACAGAGACAGAGAGGGGAGAGACGAAGACATGAGACAGAAGACAGAGAAAGAAAGTCTAAAGAAAGAAGAGAAAGAAAGAGAGAGGGAGGAGAGAGAGAGAGAGAGAGAGAGAGAGAGAGAGAGAGAGAGAGAGAGAGAGAGAAGACAGAGACAGAGACAGAGAGAGAGAGACAGAGAGAGACAGACAGACAGACAGACAGACAGACAGACAGACAGAAAACGACAAGAGACTTCAAACTCACTAACAACTGAACAACCCCCCCCCCCCCCCCGAAACCTCCAAAATGACAGCTACATACATCTCTCTCTTTCCTAATTACTGGAACCTAGCGCAGGAATAATCCAATCCACCCCAAACCCACAGTACAACCACCATCACACCAGAAAAGAAAAAAAAGGATACCAAGACTTAACCTAGTTGTCAACCATGAGTTTTAAACAGAAAAGAGAGGATCACTAGATTTGGCTAAAAGCTGACGGGTGAGATCCAATGAAGATCAACAACACTGGAACACCTGCCGATCACAACAACCCACTTTGGAAACACATAAATAGCCTAGCGGTATACTTAAAGTTAAAGTCTGTCCCGAGCCTAAGGCTCATCAGGCCGGTGCTTATCCCGGTTTCTGTGGCGTTAAGCGACTGAGAGTCATAGACTCCCCCCTTGGATAGGACGCCAGTCTATCGCAGGGTTAACCCCCAACACAAGGTTGGTACCCCCTTTTACACCTGGGTGGGGTGAGAAAATAGCCGTGAAAGTGCTTTTTCCAAGGGCACAACGCCCTAGCCGAAAGCTGGGATCGAACCCGCAACCTTTAGATTACGAGTCCAACGCCCTAACCACTAGACTACAGCGGCGGCTATCGAGCGGTATACTTGCATCCTTTTATTTTCGTTCCTCGGCTAGAGCTCCGAGGTTCACCAATGCAGGAGAATTTGCGTACGCGACCGGTGGTTTGTTTTTTTGCCCACCATGAAGGTAGCCGCATTCCGACTTCGGGAATATATGCTGGGTATGTTTGCGTTTCTGTAACCCACCGAACGCTGACATATTTATTTAATTATTTATTTTATTTTATATTATTTCTTATATCGAGGATAATGGGATAAGCACTCATGTGCTTTTTTTTCTTTAATCAGTCCCCGTGATTATGCAGTTGTGTAAATATTGCCATCTGTTCCCACCACCGGCACACAATGGCCTACTCTTACGAAAAGCGGAACAGGATTTAACGTGTGCGCAAAGATGTTCTGCGAGTTCTCTGTACAAAATATTAACATCACCTAACTCTGCTTAAAAAATTCGTCCGTTCAACATGTTTATGGCTTGAACAAGCTCTACACAAAGGAGAACAACAACAACAACATAAACAACGACAACAACAAAACCGCCTTGAAGGATGGTTCAAACTACATTCACCCCTTATTCCCCGAACGGATGCATTAGCATCAAAACACAATGCTTTTTGTTCCAAGGGCGGATACATTAGCATCTTGCCCATCAAACCGTGAAATGGACATTGCACACACAACAGGCAGTGCCAGCACTCCTAAACAAAAACCCATCGACGCGCGCGGTATACCCAACCTGCCAACGCAACGAACAACTGCAGAAAAATCAAAGACTACAAACATCAAAAGAGTCTCATTCACTCCATGCAAAGTAAAAAAAAAAAAACAACAACAACCCCCAAACAAACAAAAGATGAAAAGTTTGAGAGTAAATACTGCAGAGGAAACGGACACGAAAATCCTCTCTCCCAGTGTCGATCTACAGAAGAAAAGAGGAACAGGGTGGTAGCTTCTCGTCCATGCAGCACTACACTACACTACACTACACTACACTACACTACACTACACTACACACTGCACTACACTACACACTGCACCACTACGACTGCACTGCACTGCACTGCACTATACACTACACTGCACTGCGCTGCGCTGACACTACACACACTACACTACACTACACTACACTACACACTGCACTGCACGCATCGCACACTACACGCACCACGCAAACAACCACACCGCACCGCACCGCACCGCACCACACCACACCACACTACACTACACTACACTACACACACTACACTTACACTACACTACACTACACTACACTACACTACACTACAACTAACTTACACTACACTACACTACACACACACACTACACTACACTACAACTACACTACACCGCAGACACGACAACACGACAACCGCACGACGCACCGACCGACCGCACCACACACCACACCACACTACACAGTACAGTACAGTACACTACACGCACACACTACACTATACTTTCATACACTACACTACACGACACCACACCACACACACAACCAACACCACACACACTAACACACTACACTACACTACACTACACTAACCACCACACACCACACTACACTACAGGTTTCGATGAGTGATGATGAAGGTGCAGATTGTTTGTTGAACACCTTTTTGACTAGCTGTGGCAAGACAACAGGCTGGGATAGAGTTTTTGTTTTGTTGTTGTTGTTTTCGTTGAGAATGAACACTGATTTTGCATTGGATTAGCGGTAGCTGTAGTTATTCACCTATTGACCAGAACCACGGATAGAACACGGACGGATAGCTATGGTCAGAACATTGCGCTGGCAATTTGACGACCCGGGTTCGAGTCCGGTCGAGGAAAATTGTTTCCTGGAGTTAACATCAGTGCTGACTCCACTCTCCCCAAAAGTCCTTCGGATGAGACTTTAAACCGAGGCCCCGTGTGCGAACACACGCAGAACATCTTGCGCACACGTTAAATCCTGTTCCGCTTTTCGTAAGAGTAGGCCATCGTGTGCCGGTGGGAACAGATGACAATATTTACACAACTGCATTACACACGGGGACCGGATGAAAAAAAGCACATGGTTGCTTAATCTGTTATCCTCGATATAAAAGAATAAAATAAATTAAATAAATAAATCAACCACAGGCTTGTGAGAATTACCCATGACTTTGTATTGGATCTGCTGTAGCATCTAGCTGGTATTTGTTCGCTGCTGCTGTTGTCGCTGCTTTTGGGTTGTTTTTTTTTCGTGAATGGCTGGGCTGAGGTGCAGACAGAATAAAAAAAAAAAAATGTCACATTTTTAAGGGCAAAAAAAATTATCGGAAGGGTCTGGCTGGAATCATTAATTTCTGTTCTTCAATGCAGTACCCAAAAATAGCTATCCTATAAAAACTTTTACCCAAAGGTAAAGGTGCCCCATAATCTATGTGGTCGTAGGGGAGCGAGGCATTAGAGATCTCAGCTTCTCTAAGGGCCAGCATGTTTGAGGGCGGCGCCCAACTCCTCTCCCTCGCTGCTTTACCTTCCCTGACCCTAAAGAGGGCATGTACCCATTGACAGCATGGGTGAGCTGGGGCACTGTACTGAAACCAAGGCGTACCAAACGGTCACCCATCCACTGGCAACCACGCTCAATGCTGCTTAGTATTGGCTTGGGAGAAAGCGAGTGCTCTGACCACTGAGCTATCCCGTCCCCAAGCGTGTATTTACGGTCTCATAAAGTCAAAGTCAACATCAAAAATCCTTATCTCCCGCTGGGCGTTGGGCCTGACTTGTCAGGCGCTTAACGGCAGCACAACGCATTATTTTTTTCGCTCATATGACAGGCAACAATAGTTGCTGTCTGAGCTTTCGACAACGAAGAAAAATGGACGTGAGCTAAGCAGTGCCAAGCCTCACATACTTCCAAGCGTGTGCTTATGGTCTCACAAAATCAAAGTCCACAATATAAAAAAAAACACTATCCACTTTCATGCAGAAAATGAAAGTTGAAAGGTAAAAGGTGTACAATGAGTGAGTGAGAAACATACACAAAAAAAATCCTTGTCCATTTTTGTTTGGTTTTGTTTCTTGTTCCTCAGCTAAAACCTCCAGAGATTCACCAATGGTGCGACTTTGCGTATGCAACAGGTTGGGGTTTTTCTTTAGCCAGCATTGAGGTAGCCGCATTTCGACTTCGGGGATGTCCAGGATTTCATCCACAGAACAAGAAGGAGGAGTCCTTGAATCAGCTCTGATCACGCAATGCCACAGTTGTGAGGGAGTAGAAAATATGCTGTCTGTCTGTCTGTTTGTTTGTTTATCTGATCGTTTGTTTGTCTTCTGTCTGTCTGTCTGTTTGTTTGCTCAAGTATTGATCTGCCACACAAGACGATGACCGGCCGGATCCACTTTTGAGAATTAACAATGATTTGCATTGTATTTGCTGTTGTTAATGCTGTTGTTGTTTGTTTGTTTGTTGCTGTTGTTGCTTTTGTTGTGCAGCATTTTCCTCATAAATATCTCACTGATGTATTAACAGAAACTTTACTATCACCAATGGGGTTTTTTTCCCCGTTGATTCAACTCGTGAGTTAGCCTGGATGCAACAAACACTCTTTGTGCAAGCAATGAGCTCTTCTTTCGCAAAAGTATCGTTGAATATACTGACTTGTCCTTTTGGCAAGAGTACCGTTGAATGCAACAAAATGAATAGTCCTTTCGCAAAGCATCTTTGAGTGCAACAAAACAAACACAGTCCTTTAGCAAATATCCCTCTCATTGCAAGGAAATTTTTTCTTTCGCAAAAGTATCGTTGAATGCAAGGAATAGCCTTTCCGCAAAAAATTACCATCGAATGCAATGAATAGTTATTTCACAAAATGTATCTTGTAGTACAATGCATAGTCCTTTGGCAAAACGTTCCAAATACTGTCAACAATGGTGTACGTGTGTGTGTGTGTGGGGGGGGGGGGGGTGCGTGTGCGTATGTGTGCGTGCGCGTGCGCGTGCGTGCGTGTGTGTGTGTGTGTGTGCGTATGTCTTCAATTTTACGTCTGTTCACTTAATGTGATATTAGTGCGTGTGTGTGCGTGCGTGCGTGTGTGTGTGTGTCCATGCGCGTGCGTTCCTGCATGCGTGCGTACGTGCATGCGTGCGCGCGCGCGCGCGCGTGCGTGCGTGCGTGTGTGTGTGTGCGTGCATGTGTGTGTGTTTGTGTGTGTGTGCTTAGTATACCCACCCACATCCCTTCCCCCTATTACTCCTTCGTTACTAAAGTCGAAGGGACACTGGCCTTGCTCCCTTTACTTCCCTACTCTACCATACTGCCAATTTGCCTTCAGTTCCTGCTCATTCCCCCCCCCCCCCTCTTTCCACCCCTCTCCCCTCTTTCTACTGATGCTGTCGTCTACTCTCCATTCCTCCTGTCCTTTTTCTCTTATTTCGTCCTTCAAGCTTTTCTGATTAAGGTAATAATGATCACATTCCTCCCCCCCCCCAACTCCGTCTCTGTCTGTCTGTCTGCTCTGTCTGTCTGTCTGTCTGTCTCTGTCTGTCTGTCTGTCTGTCTGTCTGTCTGTCTCTCTCTCTCTCTCTCTCTCTCTCTTCTCTCTCTCCTCTCTCTCTCTCTCTCTCTCTCTCTCTCTCGGGGGGACGGATAGCCTAGTGGTCAGAACATTGCGCTGGCAATTTGACGACCCGGGTTCGAGTCCGGTCGAGGAGATTTTTCTCCTGGAGTTAACATAAGTGCTGACTCCACTCTCCCCAAAAGTCCTTCGGATGAGACTTTAAAACCGAGGCCCCGTGTGCGAACGCACGCAGAACATCTTGCGCACACGTTAAATCTTGTTCCGCTTTTCGTAAGAGTAGGCCATCGTGTGCCGGTGGGAACAGATGACAATATTTACAAAAACTGCATACACACGGGGACCGGATGAAAAAAGCCCATGATTGCTTATTCTGTTATCCTCGATATAAAAGAATCTCTCTCTCTCTCTCTCTCTCTCTCTCTCTCCTCTCTCTCTCTCTCTCTCTCTCTCTCTCCTCCTCTCTCTCTCTCTCTCTCTCCTCTTTCTCTCCCTCCCTCTCTCTCTCTCTCTCGATCTCACCCCCCTCCTCCTTTCTCTCTCTCACTCGCCCCCCCCCCCTCTCTCTCTCTCTCCTCTCTCTCTCTCTCTCTCTCTTTTTCTCTCCCCTCCTCTCTCTCTCTCTCGATCGCCCCCCCTCCCCCCCCCTCTCTCTCTCTCGACCTCCCAAACGGTTTCATCGACGACACAAATGGATTTATACAAACAAGACTTGGAAGCTTCTAAGGGTTATAACCCCCCCCCCCCTACCCCCCCCCCCCCTTAACCTCTTTTCCTAGCTAGGTTAAAACCTTAGTTCCAGCAGAGGTTACGACACAGAATGTAAAATGGTTTCAATATTGGTATTATGCGTTTTTTTTCTGTATTGTTATTTTCATGGCGAATAGTGTGTAATGTCCTGTCGACTCAATATTTTTCTCTTCCATAATTATCATGTTCAGCAGAAGTGTAAAGTCTGACAGACATCACAGCTAGCGAACCCTCTTGCACAAAGGCTCAACTTCAATTTAAACTTTTCTGATTTTTTTGTTTTTCGTTTCTCCGGCTAGTGTTCCGATATTCATTCCCCCAATGGTGAGATTTTGCTGCGCACGCGACACGCAGAGAGAGAGAGTGTGTGTGTATGTGTGTGTGTGTCTGTGTGTGTGTCTGTGTGTGTGGAGAGGGGGTAGGGCAGGGAGGGAGGCAGGGGGGAAAAGAGAGAGAGGAGAGAGAGAGAGAGAGAGAGAGAGAGAGAGAGAGAGAGGGAGAGAGAGAGAAGAGAGAGAGGAGGGAGAGAGAGAGAGAGAGGGAGGGAGACAGAGAGACAGAGAGAGAGAGAGGGAGGGAGAGAGAGGAGACAGAGAGAGAGAGACAGAGAGAGACAGAGAGAGACAGACAGACAGACAGACAGGCAGACAGACTGACAGACAGAAAGAGAGAGAGGCAGAGAGAGAGACAGAGACAGATAGAGACAGACAGAGAGACAGAGACAGAGAGACAGAGAGAGAAAGACGAAAGACAGATAAAGAGAGACAGATAGGAAGACAGAGAGAGAGACAGAAAGACAGAGACAGAGACAGAAAGACAGAGACAGAGAAGCAGAGGCACACAGAGAGACAGACATAAAGATTAAGAGAGAGGCACTAAACTTTGAACAGCTGTCAAATCCTTTAAGCGAAACTCCCCTTTCCTTGAGACTATAGAACCACACACAGGATCAAATCAATCCACGATCGAAATCATATCAAAAGAACAACAGCAAAAAAAAAGGAGAGAAAACCTCGCTACAAATAAAACAAGGAGATTCCTCGGCATCAACCCACAAAAGTGACATTCACCAGGACCAACACCTTGTGACAACAAAAAACCACACCCCTCCAAACTACAAGAATTCTAAGACGAATGTTTCCACCATTGTGACAGAACGCTTCTTATAGCGGTGCCGACCAAACACAGAGAGACTCAAAGCAGAAAGGGAGCAGTGACACGTCTACAAAGCCTACCTACTTTCTCCCCCCGCCGCCAGTCCACAAGGATTTGAATGGGAAAACGCCCAGAACAAGTAAAAAGAGACAGGAAAAGCGCTCAGCTTCCACCGCTAAGAAAGCCCCGAAGCACTTGATGGAAGTTGCTCTTTTTCTTTCAGCCCAGCTTGTAGGCTCGATACAGCAAACCCGACAAGTGTTGTCACTGATTGTGATTGTAGTGAAGAGGGTGGTCTAGACGGTATCGATAGCGATTTCCCCCCCCCCCCCCCCCCTTCCAGCTGTATTCTCTATGAATGTTCATTTATTTGCTAAACAATAGAAAAGCAGCTCGCCGTTATCCACGTTTTCTTGACTGTCTGCTACATAATTATCTCCTTTCTATTATCTATCTATGTTTTAAATAGCATTCTCATCTGGAAGTTCTATAGCTAGGAATTCCCTCTTTTCTATCCCTCTCTCTGATTCTACCTTTTTCTTTTTTCTTCCTGTTACCTCCTTCTTATCTGTTTTCTGTCTTCTTGGTCCATTTTCCTGCCTTTTTTTTTCTCCAGGAAATCTTGAAAGATAACTCACTGAAGTCGGATGTACTGGGCCTGAATTGTAAGGCACTTAACAGCAGCCAACGCACTTTCGACCATACGAACGACAACAATAGTTGCTGCCTAAGCATTTTGAAGGAGAAGAAGAAGAGGAAGAAGAAGAAGAAGAAAGAAGAAGAAGAAGAAGAAGAAGAAGAAGAAGAAGAAAAAAAGAAAAAGAAGCACAAAAACAAGAAGAAGAAGAACAACAAGAAAAACAAGAAGAAGAAGAACAAGAAAAACAGGAGAAGGAAGAAGATATCCATATCACACACTTGTGAATATCATGCCTTCTTGTACAACTTTACTACTACCGTTAATTTTGTATTTTTCTGATGCTGCTACAGACTGCAAATAATTATACTGTTTTACCACTGCTGAAACTGGACAGTGCAGTGGTCAATCTAGTAGAAATGAAGCAGGACTCTTAAGGAATTAAACCCTAAAATATCTCACCAATGCCGCAGATGTTTTCACAACTGCCAATAACAATGCTCCCCCAAAAAGTACACTGTCATCATTCTAATACCAAAAATTCCATTTAGTTTACTGAGAACTAAGATCAAACATCCCAATATAGCTTCAAACCCAAAAGTTAAACATACACACACACACACAAACACACACACACACACACACACACACTATTAAACAATAATTATTGGTGAAATGTTTATTTTGATCTTTTTTCCCAAGATAGATGGCTTGATGAAAAACAGCAAATCAATGCTTATTCAATGTACCATCTGGAAATAAAAATTTGACTTTGACATACACACACATACTCTGACAACACAC